>OY365776.1:267913-1467913 GCA_959347405.1 Napeogenes sylphis
GGTTGCTAGGGTAATGCGCCTTACCACCTAAGACTACATTCCACTTACCATCAGGTGGAATGTAGTCAAGCATTGCCCTAGAGAATATAAAAAAAAAAAAAAAAAAAAAAAATACATACTTATTTATCTGCATTTTTATATCATAGTATACCTGGGCGTCGCCTAGTATTCGGCGCACAAGCGCCATCAGGCCGCCGTGGCAAGTGCTATCATGCTATCCACCTGCACCTCCTCGTATGGTCATACTCAACGTGGAGGAGAAACTAATTACTCCTAAACTATTCAACCTTATCCTGTGACTCCGATCTGAAATAAAGAAAGCCTATTTGTAACAGAAGAAATTAATAATTCAATCATACAAATTCCGTTGGTCGAGTGGTTAGCGCAGACGCCTAACGTATAGCGAAGCGATGGGGCTCAGGTTCGATCCCCAACAGAGACAGACATGTATGTGATGAACATAGAAGTCTGTATTTATGGGTTTTTAGTTCATAAAATATATTTGCAATATTTATAATGTGTATTTTTATGTATTTGTATCGTTGTCTAACACCCTTAACACGAGCAAATAATTTGCTTACTTAGGGATTAGATCAATGTGTGTAACTTGTCCTGTATTATTATTATTTTCTGGTTTGACTGGTGTGTTCACAGCCTGTTGGCTGGTAAATATTGCTGACCACCCGCCTTGAGACCCTCGAGGAAAAGGAGGTTCAGCTTTGAGGAAGTAGTTCAGAATTTTTATTATTATAATTTTTCTAACTAGATTTCTAGGAAGATAATGTTTCCCAAAACTTTTGCTATTGTGGTTGTGTGTATTGTGGTCTGTTTTTAGAGTATATGTAAATCTGAAGGCTTTTCGCAACTATCCCCGTGGCTCCAATGACTATTGATATTATGTATGTGTTAGCTTTTCAAAGACTTGTTATTTCTTTTCTTACCCGATGATATTTACTTAATTTCTGTAATTATTTTGATCCTTTGTTGTAGTCTGTGGAAATTGTGATGTCAATGAGGTAAGTTTTATTTTCTATTTTAGCTACGTATATTATATCCGATCTATTGTGAGCCACGGTAACATCAGTTTGAACTGGAACCTCCCACATTATTTTTGTTTCTTCGTTTTCTACTTTAGGTTGTGTTAAAGCCTCCTTACACCAGAATTTAAAAGCTGAATTTGTTTAAAACGCCATCTTTCGTTCTGTTGCTTAATTATTGCTGTTTAATAAACCCCTCCCGCCTTGTGTAACCTGTAAGTTCCCTAACTGTGCTGTGTTCTATTTTTCCCGATTCACTTACTTCTAAATATTTATATGTGCTACCTATTCCTAATTCAGTAAATGTGTCTCCGCTTAACAGTACTTGGCCTTCGAACGATTGAATGTGTATAACATTACATTTTTCTAGCCCGAATTTTATTTTTATATCTGCTGTGAAAACTTATACACTGTCTAATAAAACTTTTAAATTACTTCTTTTGTTTGAATAAAGTTTCAAGTCATCCATGTATAGCAAATGATTTATAAATAATAATAATAATAATAATAATAATATCAGGACAAATTACACACATTGATCTAACCCCTAAGTAAGCAAATTATTTGCTTGTGTTAAGGGTGTTAGAGACAACGATACAAATACATAGAAATACACATATAAATACTGAGAATATATTTAATAAACGACCAAACCCAGAAACACAGACATCTATGCTCATCACATACATGACTGTCTCCGCCGGGAATCGAACCCGAGCCCCATTGCGCTGTGACACGTTAGGCGTCTGCGCTAACCACTCGACCAACGAGGCGGTGAAATAACTATCTTTAAGTTTATATCTCTTCAGACTGTACTTGTTTAAAATAAATAAAAGTGGGTTAATGGATAAACAGAAGAGTAACGGCGAAAGGAAGTCACCCTGAAATAAACCGCTTTTAATAAAAACAGGTTCTTTAGTAATCGATTCGTAGGTATCGCGTACTGTCATGATGACTTACCAAGATGGCATAGTCATTCGGAGAAACTTTTTGATTATAAGTGGGCAGTGGTAGATATTAGGACCTTCGCCTAAGAAGCCATTCGTGGGACACACTATCGAAGACTTTCCGATATTTTATCCTCGAAATGCTTTATTTGTTTTTGCGACGTATGTTTATTCTCAATATGGTTTAATTGACCATAGCGTGATCCTTACAGCCTCGTGCACCACGGCGATATCCCCGTTATTCTACCGCCATGATGTTGTTGTTGCTACCTAAAGTTCGATATAATTGGTGTTCGTTTTATTTAAACAGTTTGTTTTGTTCCCTTGTTTTATTAGATTCTTCGTATCTTTTGATTCTATTCGGCAAGCGCTTTAACTTTTTGTATTAACGTTTCTGATGTGTTGCTATGATCGTTTTCGTTTTGTATAATGTATTTACGGTATAGGCAGTCCCTAGTTTTCAACATTTTTCGTAAATTAACCCCCCTTTCTACCTTTAATAATTGACCTATGTCCTTTCTTAATTTGTTTATCTTCTTTTGTATTCTAATTTTCCAAGGAGGGTTGGTTTTTCTTTTAGTCGTGTATTTCTGTTCGTATGGTATTTGATTATTTTCAGTTAATAAAGTTTTAGCAGTAGCGTAAAGGACATAAGACAGGATAAACTGTTTATTTATTTTAGCTTTGGGTAATAGTTTTATTTTTATAACTGGTGTCTCTTTGATTTCGAATAAGATATTTAAAAATTGTAGTATTATTAGATCGCAATTTGCCGAGCTGTTTTATTTTGTGTTATTTGATCTATTAATTGAGATTGTGCTTGTGTGAATTGTTGTACAGTAGGTGTATCTAGAGTGTTGATGTTATTTAATAGTTCAGTAGTTTCTGTGAGTTCGGTACAGTTCTGATCTACGTTGTATTCGAGTCAGTATTCCTTGAGATATCATATTAATCCTAACGGGCTTGTGTAGACAAAGAAGAATCGGTAAACCTATCGATTTAAGAATTGTTTGAATTTCTTTCGCTAAATATTCGTTGTAAGCTTTTCATTTATCCTGGACCTACAGAACGTCCTTTGAAGTAGCAGAACATGAGTTCTTTGAATTCATCATTGATCCATTTCCTCCTTCGGTCATAATTTACTGGGTCATTCTCGCCAGGCTCAGTAGATAATGTTATTTGTTGATGTTGAGTATTAATATCTGTGCTTATATTTTTGTGTGGCATCGTCTAGTAGTATTAATGTTGTCAGTTTATGTTTGTTGATAGCATAACATTGCAATGGGAGATGAATTCCAAGGGACGAATTGTTGTATGGATTGCTCTGCTCTATATTTAATAGAATTTAATACATCTTGGGTAAAAACTTTACGTGCCTGTAAACTATAGTATGTCGTACCTGTGTGGATAGTGAATTGCCTGTTAATGTAGGAGATTTTAGGTTATTTGGATTTTTATATCGGAATAATGATTGTAATCTTTTTATGTAACCTGCTCCATTTACTCCAGCTCTATATCTTCTCTTAACGTGTTGGTTAGGATGTACCGGCGGAACTGATGGGATATCTCTCCCTGCCCTGCAAAATATCATCCTCAAGATTATCGGCTGTAACATCTGGGGCCCCTCTACTCTCAACCACCCCGACTCCAGCCAGCCTGTTCAGCTGAGAGCCACTAACGGGTTGCATATTGTCACGTCCAGCGTTAGCTCTAGACGTGCCCCGCGCGATCATCCCCGGGAAGCGGCAGTAAACGTACATTTGTTTGTTATATCTGCATTTTGAAGGTTGAAGAGTGCCAATTTCTTCATACAGGGTCCAATTAGGTGCGTCGGAGAGGCTGTTTGAAAGGCCAGCTACCTTAAAGGGCGGACCGAAGATTGTGAGTAGCTCCCCGATGCCCACGTGGCACCCACATGCTAGCAAGGGGCACTATTCTACTCTGCCTTGCCACTCGGCTATTATTTTTATATTAAAACTTTTACTCATCTCTAGAATGGTTTTCACAGTATAATTGTACCGTAGTAGATTTTAAAATTGGTTAGGTTTCTTCGTTCTTTAGAAATTACTTGGCTATTGTATGTACAAAAATATTATCTTCCATATTTAGTAGTTTTAGGCTATTATTAGTTATTATTATTATAATCATTTATTTTATTTTAATCTCATTATTTACATTTATACATATAACATTAAAAAAAACAACATTATAAATATAAATATAAAAAATAGTATCCCGCCGACGTGGGCCTTACGACCAGTCCGTCGGTGGTTAGGGCGATAGCGAAAGAAACTTCCTCACAATGCGTGCCGTACCCAAAACTGCTGCTCCTTGCTTCCGACCCTTGATCCAGTTTTTTAGTGAGAGCCTCTTGAGATGATGATCGAGACTCTTCGCTATAAGACCATTTACGGAAACTACCATCGGGACAATTATTGTTGAGTCAACATCCCACATGTCGGTAATCTCGTGAGCTAAGTCCCAGTATTTTGACAGTTTGTCCTTCTCAGCTTTCACAAGATTAGCGTCACACGGGACACTGATATCAACGAGAAATGCCCGGCGCTCTAACCGATCTACCAGCACGATATCAGGCTTATTGGCTACAATAGTCCTGTCCGTTATGATAAATCGGTCCCAATAGAGCTTAGCATGACCATTTTCCAAAACTGGCTCCGGTGAGTACTTATAATATGGCACTTCAAAAGGTACAAGACCGTATCGAAGAGCAAGTTCTTGGTGGATAATCTTGGCTACTTGGTTGTGCCTGTGCAAATACTCTCCATTGACAAGATGACAACAACCGGAAATAACATGTCTGATGGATTCTCCAGGTTGGTGGCACGCACGACATATATCAACAGTGCCATCCTTTATTATGTATTTCCGATAGTTGTTCGTCTTGACAACTTCGTCAGCAATTCCACAAGCAAAACCTTCGGTTTCAGCAAAGGTATCATAAAATCGTAGCCAAGCCACGGACAATAAACCGTAAGTTCGCTAAATGAGATAACTCAGAACACTCTTACTTAATGACTATCAAGACCTGTGCAGTGTTTTTATGACGCTATAGAGTAAATTTATATTTTTTTATTATTATATACATATTTTATAATAAGATTTTCAATTAAAATGCGCACGTCGCACTCAAACTGGGTCAAGCACGTTTCTCAAGAGACATCAGCGTGTGATTATACACTTGGAGCTTGTGATGTTTTAATATGTTTTTAAATATGGAAGACCTTTATAATATAAAAAATGGCGATCACGCTTTGTTTCAACGTTAAAAGGCCATATTAGACAAAGAAGAAAGCTTATATACATAATTTTTTAATTGTCCTGCTTAATGTGACCAATCGATTTTGAATGAGGTAATTATAGTTGATTTCGGTAAAATCACTGCATGGTATTGAAAAATAATGGAAGAAAACCGAACAGTATAGCATGATAATTGTATGTTCGTATTACAAATATTTTCAGATAACTGTAATAAGAAAAGTCAAAAGAAAAAACCTCGTCTACAAAGGCTACAATTTATCTTCTATACTAAAAATGGAATCTTAAAGTGTTCTTTTATAAGTAGTATTTCACATTGCTTCGTTTAATAACATTCAATATGAAATAGAAGTTTGTTTGGTTTTTTTTGTCGGTCAATAAACATTTTCTGTCATTTTAATTTAAATAATAAATCTGATATGATATGTTATATATTAGAATATTAATTTCAAACATACCACAGAAGATATTTCCTATGGTTGCATGAGCGAGTCCTGACTAAATTGATGATTTTTAATTTTTATTCTAAATTTAATATATTTATTTATTTCATGTAACAGAGATTTCATGAACAACAAAAAAATTATTCAAAAGTACACATAAGATTAGCTTATCTCTATAAAGAGATCTCTTCCAGCTACCCATGAGCCATATTAGCTAAAAATGTTTGAAAATATTTTGAAACATGTATAGCCATGTTAAACTTATTTAAATTTTAATAAATAAAGAATGAAAAATGCGACATGCGACAAAACTAAAGCGGACAGGGAACCCTCTGAAAAATCGCTCCGTCGCGGTTTATTTTTCATTCTATACTATATTATATCTAAAATGGATTAATATGTTTAAAAATAATTTCTCATCAATTTCAGTTGTGGCGTTTTAACGTGACGGTTTTATAGAGGTTGCAGATTCAAGTCCTGCCCGTGTCGGTAAATTTTTCATATATTTATCTATACAAAAGTTAATATTTTTGTTTACATTCTCTCACCATATCTTCTGTACAATTGCAGTTGCGTTACTTTTATTGTCTAAAGACTGTTTCTCTCTTGATACCTCACTCATATATTTAAGAGTCAATCCTTTTAAAGGTAATAATAATATTATGATATTACAAAAATAATAACGCCGACGTAATAATAATATAAACAAAATAATTTTATAATAAATAGAGATAATTTAATCTTTTAATCTGTGTAAATGTTTTAGTCTATGTCTGGGTAAACGGAATACCAAATATACCTCTTACGATCCGGGTCTTATAATAGGCGGTCAGTGCGTTAGTACGGTTACGGAAGCAGCTCCGTTTAAATTTTTAGCTAAAAAAATCGATTACCAAGGCCGTACCCCATCGTTGGATGTAATAGTCGATAGCTTTTTAAATGATCTCAAAAAGGTAGACAACCAATCAATAAGTAAAGTCAAAAAAGCTTGGATTTACGATAATTTTTTAACATCACGTCTAAATTGGCCTTTCCTCGTTTATGATATTAATAAAACCTTGACAAAAGTCTCAGTTAAAAACTTTGACAAAACTTTGACAAAAGTCAAAGTTAGATGCAAGCGTCATAAAGACATTGAATTTATGACTCGGGTTAGCGCACTTAGCGGACTCTTCAACCTTATTTAGAGACCGAAACAATTTTGGATTAAAATTAAAGAAACCATCGGAGCTCTACAAACATCTAAGAATTACCAAAAGACATATCATCGGAAAATCTAAAGATGATACTGTAACTTCTCTTCCAAAAGACAAACTTGCCTCAGAGCTCGAGTCACGACTTCAATTCCATAAAAAAATTATGATAGGTGCTCAAACAAATAAAGTAGGGCTAGGATCAAGTAGGAAAGTTCAAGACATAGACATAACAAAATCTTTTATTCGACAAGACGAAAACGATAATTACCGACTCCACGCGATGAGCCTAGAAATTCAAAATGAATGGGTGACCATAGGAGATCTTTGTATTCCACTAGCTTTGAAGTGGCGCACCTTAATTTATGATTGGTCCCCAGCATTATTAAAATTCTATCTTAATGCATTCCAAATGACTCTCCCAGATCAAAGTAATTTAGTAAGATTTAGACCACTGAAAAGTCTTGCAACATCTGTGGGGAAGCAGTAGGAACCGCGAAACACTTATTAATAGGGTGTAGGGTACTTCTTGATAGCGATCAATACTCGCATCGCCACGATAAGCTATTAGAAATCGTACGGGAAGCGGTTAGTCTTTCAGTAGCAAGAGCGCGGAAGGGTATAACAACCACCAAACGATCTATAGAATTCGTAAAAGAAGGCTCCTCCAAAAAATCAAAAGCGAAGCCTTATTCAATATAAGGCGCGGCTCCTGATTGGATTCTGATGATGGACACGTATGAAAAGCATTACAAAATCCCTGGGGATGTTGGTGTTTCGTCATCCAGACCGGACTTATTCCTGTATTCGAAACATCTGAGGCGCGTGATACTTGTGGAGCTTACTGTTCCTTGGGAAACAAACATCCCAAGGGATCACACATTCAAGCTCAATAAGTATTACGAACTAACCAACGAACTGATCAGGAATAATTTTATAGTTAGTTTGTACGCGGTAGAAGTGGGAGCGAGAGGTATAACAGCAAAATCTCTCTATAGCCTACTTAAAGACCTTGGCCTTTCTAGAACAAGCATCGGTTCATTTCTAGAACGTATTTCAAAGGCAGCATTAGTAGGTTCTTTCCAAATTTGGTTAGGTAGGGAGAGGAGTGTGGAGGGTGAAGGCGAGCGTTTTTGCGCACAATAAAAGGGCCCCTTAAACCTACTCCTGGGTCGCAAGTCCCAGGCACTGCTTGCACTCCTCTCCTTGCAACGCGATGGGCCCGGCACCCGCACGGTGAATCCATGGATTGCTAAGAAGCTTCGTCTTATCTAAATAATCAAATCAAGATATTCATAAACGTACGATAAAACACTTATTTCTCCGTATTTTTGTAAGAATTTCGACAAACATTTGTGGTATCTATGCGTCAAGTATAAAATTTAATGTTGACAGATAGTTACTGAAGAGTACTTATGAAGTACCGCGACTTTTTTATATCGACTTCTAATTAAACTCTCACCACCATAATATTCATTTATGTGGAATTATTAGAAAACCTACCACAAGCTCATAATTTCGTCTCTTAGGATTATTAAATAACTAAATATGGTATGAAGGCGGTTTGCTCGAGTCTCAAATTGACTAACTAACAGTTCATCAGTTAGCATCAGTTTTTTTTTACTGTAAATACTGACTATAATTACCTTTAATTATATATTTACAAAGGTATAAAAGAACGTCCTATCTAAATCTATCTAAGAATAAACGTCAATGAACGTCAATGGTCATTGGTCATGTTTCATCACCGGCCACCCGCCTCCTCGGATTTGATAAATAATTGTACTTTGTTAAGTTTACTGCCTTTTATTTAAGCGACCACTCATTCATATTATAAATATTATAAATATTATAAATATTCCTATTGTTATTATTTTATACCTACATTCATTTAATAGTTATCGACATTTAATTTTGTAGCATAATATAGTGGTGTTATATAATATAATAGTATAATATGATATGTTTAGTTTCATTGCATTTATTAGATTGATGGCAATTTATTGAGATTTTCAAAGGTTCTGGTAATGATTTAAATCATTTGTATCCATCATTCGTCACGGTAATGATAAGGTTGCCATTGAAAATCGGCACTGGGTTTCCTAGCCCGGGCACAGCACTGTTGCTAGGCAATAAATGATGGTGGTTTTTATTTGCATATTCTTTTTTTTATTTTTTTATTTATTTAATAATTGTTGTTTCTTTTAAAATTTTTTTGTTACTTTTGTTTATTTTTTTTATTTTTGGAACGTACCTAGTTCCTTACCGCGCATTGTGAAAGGGGGCTAGACGGTAAAAATTCTTAACAAAAGTTTGCACAACATGTTTTGCTATCTCTCTCTCGCTTATAGAAAACAAGCGAGATATTTTCGCTTCTATCATTATTTTTTTTGTATTATATTAAATTGCTTAGTAATTCTTTATTATTCATTTGATATTGGAGTTTGTTCTTTTAGAATCAATTTTCAAATAAGACAGTTTAAATGAAAATAATAATACAAATTTGTGATCTAATATACTCATAATGTTTTGTAATAACGCCATCTATTTATACCTTTGGGAAACATAACTACATCTGTTATATAAATATATCAGTACAAAGTGAAACCGCTAGGTGGGGAAAATAGCTCATGGGTTTATTGATTAACACTTTTTAATTTAGTTATTCATTTTATTTACATTTATTATAAATTATCGGCGAAATATCATACAAAAATAGTATACAAATATTATTCATTAGCATATTAGCTCATATTAATAATTTAATATTTCTTTATTACAATGGGTAATATTCATGTTTTTTTTTTACTTAAATTAATCATTTACCTCTCTATATCGTAGAAAAAAATATAAATAGGCTTGAAAAGATTCTAGTTTTTTTTCAAAGTGAAAATTAAAACATTGAGTAAATTTGAGTCGTTCAAACGCCGTCATTTTGCGCGCGCCCTCCATAACGTCAGTCAATGTTTACTATGAACTTTTTATTTACCTCATATATATAGTTTTAAGTGTTTTACAAGTCATGGAAGAAGATAAAAACCATCTTACAAGTATTGTATAGTACCGGAGTGCAAAAATAATATAAGAAAAACACCCGAAAAGTGTTTTTTATATTCCAAGAGATGCGAAAATATAAAAACAATGGTCTATGGTAATTAAAAGGGATAATAAATGTCTTAAATTGTGTTTATATTGTTGTGAAGATCAATTTAACGTAAGTATACTTTTTTTTATAATAAGTTTAATTTAATAGTTTAAATTTATAGTATGTTGCATTAGCTATTGAACATTAGATCAGGCGAAGGGTCGCGTATCTTAACCATACACGAAGCACAAGGACTCACTTTCGGTTCCGTTTTTATAATCAACACCAGGAGTAAGATGCAACTGCACGACAGCGTTCCCCACGCGGTTGTAGCAGTGTCGCGTCATACCGAGAGCTGTGTGTATTTTACCGACAGCGAGGACGACGCGACGGGCAGATTCATCAGGAGAGCGATGAAGGCGACAAAATACAACATCATAGAATATAATACCAAGATGGCTATAAAAGACAGAAACTTCGCTATCGTGGAAACCTTGCTCGTGATGAGTGAAAAAAATAAAAATAACAGTAGGTCACCACAATAGTGTTTTCGTAGGAAGGCATTAATGAGAAAATATAAGAAAATTATGCATACTAACTTTAATAATATATTTTTTTTATTATACATCAAATACTTATACTCTACTTCACATTATAACATTGTACAATAAAAAATAAATAAATAAAAATAATATATATATATATATTTTTTTTATTTATTTTTTTTTTTTTTATTTATATCTTTTCCACTTAGAATCATAATCAGTGATCACTTGTGTACGTCAACATGGAAGTGTCAGGAGGGCCTATTACGATACTAGATTTATCGTAATAAGCCCCTCTGAGAAAGCACTTTCCATCTTAATGTTAAAGCTATGAGGGTTCCAAACGCGTCCTGGTCTGAGAAGAACCACACAACAAACTCAGCCGGATATATTTTTTGTTATTGTGATCACTGTTTCACAAACGTCAAACTTAAGTGCAAATTTGGAACAACTAGAACCGTCGCAATCAATAGGAAAAGAAGCCTAATGATTTCAGGCAACGAAAATTAAATAATAATAACAGAAAAAACATATATATATAAATCTTCGGCCTGCCACACAACCAGTCACCGCAAGCAGCACCCGTTCACGAGCATAACACAAGAGCCAGCCATCACCCCCTTCGCACATATTTGAGGGAGGGAGGCAACCCGACTCCCGATGCTACCGCAAGTAGTGACTTCTAAGGAATCGGTGTGATGCAGAAGGTCGATAAAGCAAAATAATTTACAACAAAAAACAAATTGCGGAGATTACTAGCTATTCGCAATACAATACAGATTCATTCCCAGGCCATACCGTCGTCGATGTAATCCTTTACACTATAGTAGGATTTTTTTATTAAATTATTTTTAACATATAATTTAAATTTATTTAATGATAGGCTTAAGGCTTCATTTGGGAGCTTATTATAAAAACGTATACAATTACCCTTAAAGGATTTACCTATTTTATGGAGCCTAGTGCCGGGCATAGCGAGTTTATTTTTTTGTCTTGTATTAATTTTATGTAAATCACAATTTTTCTTGAATTTTGAAATATTTTTATGAACGTAAATTAAATTTTCATAAATATATTGATTGTAAACAGTCATAATTTTAAATTCTTTAAATTTGTTTCTTAAAGAGTCTCTTGGTCTCATATTATATATTGCGCGAACAGCCCTCTTCTGCAATGTAAATATGGTATCAATGTCAGTCGCATTGCCCCATAAGAGTATACCGTATGACATTAAGCTATGAAAGTAACTAAAGTATACTAATCGAGCAGTTTCCATATTTGTTAATCGACGTATTTTTTTAACCGCGTATGCAGCAGAACTTAGTCTGCTTGACAAATCGAATATATGAGGACCCCATTGCAATTTTTCATCTAAAGTAATGCCCAAGAAAGTAGTAGATTTGACCAAGTCCAAGTCCTCATTATTTAATTGTACATTGGTTCTAACATTTTTAACATTTGGTAAACTAAATTTGACACATTTTGTCTTTTTTTTATTAAGCAACAAATTATTGGCGTTAAACCATTGTACAACATCTGAGAGAGCATTGTTTACATCGTCAATAACAGATTGCCGTCTATTAACTTTAAAAGTAAGAGAAGTATCATCAGCAAACAACACTATCCCATGTTTTTCCCTCACTAGGTGAGGTAAGTCATTTATGTAAATGAGGAACAAGAAAGGCCCTAAGATAGAGCCCTGTGGCACACCTATTTTTACCAAAGAACCAGGGGAACGTTTTCCATTTACATCAACTTTTTGAATTCTATCATTAAGATATGAACTAATTAAATCTAGGGACTTATTTTTAACTCCATAATGTTCTAACTTTTTTATAAGGATTTCATGTTGAACGCAGTCAAACGCCTTAGATAGATCACAGAAAATGCCAAGTGCATCCTGTGATCCTTCCCAGGCTTCAAATATGTTTAGTAATAGCTCAACACCAGCATCTGTTGTAGAGCGACCGGCAGTGAAACCAAACTGGTTTTTGTGTAAGAGATTGTTTTTACTGAAATATGCCACAAGTTGATTAAGAATTATTTTCTCAAAAATCTTACTAAAAGTGGGTAAGACTGAAATAGGTCTATAGTTACTAGGATCTAATGAACAGCCGGATTTGAATAATGGAGTTATTTTACTTTGTTTCATTAGATCAGGAAATATACCATATTCTAAACAATTATTAAATATTAATGCTAAGTCTGGCGCTACAATGTCAATTATGGACTTAAGTATGTCAACAGAAAACCCCCAAAGATCACTAGTCTTTTTAACGCAAATTGATCTAAATACTTTGATTACTTCTTGAGCATTAACTTTTTCAAACTTAAAACTACTAACACATTGATCTACATTCTCTCTAAGTAAACCCATAGCTGCAGCGGTAGAAGAATTTAAAGATAACGTTGTAGTCACTGGAATATTAGTAAAAAAGGTTTCAAAAGCAGTAGCAACCTCGAGGTCAGACGTGACATATTTATTATCTATATTTAATTTAAAGTCGATCCTCTGGGATTTAGCTCTTCCAGTTTCCTCATTAATTATTTTCCAAGTTGTTTTTATTTTATTAATGCTATTTCCTATTTTATTTTGAATATGTTGATTTTTTGCTATTTTACATTGTTTTTTAAAAGATTTGGAAAATAATTTTACCTCATCCCTAAACTCATTACTAGTATTAAACATCAATTCCGCATACATATTATATAATTTTTCTCTATTTTTGTGTAACTCAGCAGATGCCCAATCACTAAACACTAATTTATCATTAACAACCACTGTTTTAGGAGTAAATATAAAGTTAAATAATTTAGTGAAAGTACTAAAAAAGTCATTATACATAATATTGGGGTTTGAATTTTTCATCAAAGGCAAATAGCGTACTAAGCCATTTTTAATTTGTTCGATACGTTCTACAGTCACTGGTATAAAACTTATTTTCTGTTTTGATTTTTCTCTCTTGCTACAACTGAATTTAATAAATTGGCCATAGTGGTCAGAATCTAATGTATTGAATAAACATTTAAAATTTGGAATAACACTTGTAAAAATGTTATCAATACAAGTGGCACTAGTGGTTGTGACTCTAGTAGGCTCCATAAACATGTGTAAAAGATTATAAGATTTGAACAAATTTAAAAACTTTATACTTATTGAATTTTGTTCAAGAATATTAATATTGAAGTCTCCACAAATGATTACCTTTTTACTAGAATGTGATAGTTTATACAATACCTCATCCATAATCTTTTCAAAATGTTCAAAGTTAGATGACGGTGGCCTATAAACATTTACAATTATGAACTCTTCTAATTCAACTGAAGCAAGTTCAGTTGTCCGCTCAACAGAGTGGCTCACTATGTCCTTGCGTTCTTTGAATTTTAGCTGTTTATTTAAAATAATTAAAGAGCCACCATGTATGGAATTAACTCTGTTGAACGAACTACCAACCTGGTGGTTATTGAAATTAAATATTAATTCATCATTCTTAAGCCAATGCTCAGTGACACAAAAAACACTAATATTAAAAGTATTTAAAAACAATTCAATTTCTAATTCCTTATTTCTAATACACTGAATGTTCTGATGCACCAGGTTGATACAGTTTATATTATGTTTTTTATTATTTATTTTAACAATTTTTGTATTTCTATAATGATCATTAATATCATTATTTGATATCTTAATTATTTGGCTAGAGGATATCTCTACTGTCTTAATGTCTAGTTTAAACTACTACTAATACTACTATTACTAGTTGGATTTATTTCCAAGCTGTTTTTACTTATACAAGTAACTGAATGTTGTTCAATAGAAACAATTTTAGCCAAATTGTTGGCTGTCATAGTAAAATAATATAATAGCGATGAAGCTACCTGTCTTTTAATATATGGAGATAGGTAATACCTACCATTAGTCAAATTATAAAAGTTACTAACATTAGTGTTAGTGTCAATCACATGAAATTTGTCATTATACAAACATAAATTATATATCAGTAAATTTATCTTATATCTAATTTTATTTTCGGCCTGCGGCAAACCTTGATTATAGGGTAATGAAAACCAGACAATTTTATTGACATCTAAGTTACTTATAGTTTCAAAACATTTTTTAAATTCCAAATGATTTACATTATCTCTATTTCCTACAAAAATTATTATATTTGTTGACTTAGTAAATTGTTTACTTGAATTTTTTATTTGTCTAGTAATATTCATTAAATTATTGTCAGGTGAACAGCTGTTGAATACTTTTTGTTTTACAAAATAAGAATTTAGTACAGATCCCATTCCTTTTCCAATATTATCGCTAAACATATAAGTGTCATATACAGGAGTTAATTTGAGGGAGCCACTATTATTAGAAACAGGGATATCAACCTTGTCACACAATATTTTAGCGGGGGAGGACAATGTTGGTTTTACAGAAAATAACTTATTATTACACTCACATGAACAACTGTTAGTCTGTGAGTTCATACATTCCAAACTATTTTGTGATTTTTTTAAAAGTTCATCTACTTTTGACTTTTGTTCGCTTAGCAAGTTTTGTGTGTTTTCATATTTTTTTGTAACACTTCTTAAAGTAGTCTGCAAACGGGCTAAATGTGTTTCTAATAATTGTGTGTCAGATTCATATCTCCTATTTCTATTTTCTAATTCTATATTACAAAAGTTAATTTTTTTTAACAATATATTTTTATTAATAATTGATTTTGTAAAAAACTTGTTCTTTTTAGTTAATTTTTGGATTTTCTTAATATATCTATTAATTCTAATATATTTTTTTAATTTCTTATTGCTACAGCTACCTAGCCTTTCTGAGTTCAATGTGTCATTTGTTAAATCTATAGTGACACAGGGGTTTTTAGTTGCAGTAGTTGGGGAGTTGACCAACTGAGAAGCGTTGCCAATTAACTCTTCATACAAGCTGTGAGTGTGAATGTTAGTTGAGTTTTGAGCGGCCTCCTCCAGTTCTAAGATTTGTTGGTGGGCATCTCTCAGCTCAAGCTCCAGGGTGTCGGTACGCCGAAGGGCCTGCTCATACTCAAGACCACACTCATCAAACCTAGCCACTAATAACTGTAGCCTGTTACGCTCCTCTTCAACATCATTATATTTTACATGTAACTTAGAAAGTTCTATTTTTAATTTGTCATTATTCTTTAAAACATCTAATAGTTCCCTCTCATTAGCATCTCTTTCATTGTTTAGCTGGGCACACAAGTCCTTACTCACTTTTAATTCTTGTAATGCCAGTTGGAGTTTGTTCTCCTCTTGGCGTGAAAGGGCACGTGAACGAGTCATCATTTTAATATTAAATAAGGTACCAATGTGCAAAACCAAACAAAGGGCCTATATTGCTTTGTTTCTGCAATAAATGAGACAAAACAAAGAAACTGAGATTTGCAGAAACAAAACTAATATGAAATTGAATGAGACAGTTGTTATATAATAAAGAAGAACTAAAAACACTTAAAAACTAGAATATATATCTATTTTAGAAAATTTAAAGTTTGTACGTTACCAATCAACTGTCACTTTTCACTTTCTTAGAGATTTACAATACTGAAGAATAACTTAAACACTATAATTCTTATTACACTAGTATCAATACACTTTAATTGAATAATTGATTGGGAATTTAGCTAAAATTATACACTATAAATAATTTTACTTAATAAAACTATTAGGAACAATTCAAATCAACTGTTGACCTCAGTGTTGCCACAGACCAAAAAAAAAAAATATAAGTAATGTATGTAAAAATATATATGTATATATATATATATATATATATATATATAATATTTATATTTATATAAGTATGTGTAATTGCTGTGCAAAGGACTTACCTATATAGTTTTTAAGGTACCTATATAGTTTCTAAAATACCTATATAGATGTTAAGGTACCTGTAGTAATAGACTCCTTTTTGAGTGTGTTATCTCAAAATTTCTACAATTAATATGCAAAATACAAACCAAATGCGAAAAGTGCACGAGCGACGTGTCCGTGGATAAAAGTAGAAATTAATAAAAAAAACATTAGAAAAACTGAGTTAAAAATTAACCTAACCTAGTTTACAAAAGTACAGTATAACTTTCTATAAAAACCGTATTCTTTTTTTGCTTTTACGAAATTTTTATGGTTATCGATTTATTTCAGGTTAAGGAAGATACAGCTAATAATATTGAATATAATATGTATAACGAAACAACAAGGAGAAAAATGTAATCTTAGTTTGAAGAAAAGAGTTGTTCTTCATATATTTTTATAGCAAAAACACCAGCTGATAGAATGAGAATGTGCATAGTCTAAAGGCAAAGATTGACATCGGTTAATGAAGCCTTTTCAGAGTTAGCTATCAAAAGTAGTGTTTAAAAAAATAAGTGACCTTTACAAAAAAGTGATATAGTAAGTCCTAGTTCTGCCCATACAAATGTTTGTGATATAAATCAGCCAAGACAATATTAAATGTGATTACAAGGCAGAGCCTTGCTTTTCGCATATTAAAGATAAATTACCAAGTGATTAAGCTGTGCAAGTTAATATTAAACCGAAGTACAGAAGTAAAGGTGTCAATGTAAATATACCTGCTGAAAAACAAAATGTAGCATTGTTACCATTTCCTCATTCAACACACAATACTTTTACTTTACCAGTAAAACTAACTATTTTACAAAGTTTTATTTTATCAGTAAAACTATGTTTTAAAAAGAAAATTGTTTACTAAAAACACAGCTGATAATACTTCTATAGCATCTTATATCTTCTATATCTGCTGATTATCAACAAAGTTATTTATGAGTCAAGTGAAGTGGAAAATGATTACCTAAACAATCGTATCATTTAATAAAACCTTTAAGCACGAAAATATAGGTTTAAATTATTTCTCAGTTACACTAATACCACAGTATGAACTTCGACGCCGATAATTTGAATGGCGTGTCAAATGACGTCACATTTCCTTTCGACCAATGGTGGTGCGTTTTGGAAGATGGAATTTCGCTTCCTTAATTTACACTTTTCTCAAATTATTTTATAGCCTTAAATGATTAGTAAAAAAAATGTTTTTATTATAATAAGATGATAATAAATATCCGAAAAAAAGTATTTGAGACCATTTTAAATTTCATGCATATTCCCTATTCCTTCAATAATTAATCGAAAGGAACTTCGTTCCATCCGGGTGTCCCTTGATACCTCTTAGTTTTTTTTTATTTATTATGGCTTTGTGATGGTGTTTTGTTCTCTTCTTCTAAATATATTCTATTCTAATCTATTCTATATTACATATCCATATCACCGGAATACTTTCATTAACGCTTAAAACTCTTCTAAAAAGATCCTGCATCTCTGGAACGTGTCTCGTAATGTAAGTGGGCTGTTATGTAAATCACTACGAATTTTCCCCCTTTTTAATTTAAGACTGTTATCCTGATGAATATAGTTTAAGCAAACACTTTAAGGCCGTAATTTGCGAAGGCTCGCCGATTTTGCGCCAATGATTGGCCACAAAATTGATTAAAATTTCGAAAGCGTCAGATAATCCTTCGTTGTGAATTTTTTATTAAAGAAGCGTAAAAATCTCATAGGCTATACTTAGTAAAGAATTCCATCAAACTGTGTGCAATAAAAAAAAAAGCTGTAGTGGTCATTTTATAATTACAATAATTTACAAACATTGCCTAGTATATAATTATTACATAGTATAAAGCAAAGTCTCGTCTGTCCCTATGCCTGTATGTATCCTTAGATTTTTAAAACTACACAACGGATTTTGATGCAGTTTTTTTAATAGATAGAGCGATGCAGGAGGAAGGTTTATATGTATAATAACATGCTTAATATAATATATTATAGATATAGAGAACCACCGATAATTTCAAGATTTCTAGATTTCAAACACATTGATTTACGCTTACATTGCAAACGCTGGCTGAACTCTACGAGATAGATCAAAATAATGTACTAAGTATTGTATACCTTAAAAAGTTCTACAAGAAAGTCCGTGATGGTATATGTTTATTTCTTAGGGATAATCCACAATAGCCAATTTTATCCTTTACTTTTTGAAGCAATTCTGAGCAATACAACTTTAATCCTTATCTAATTAAGTAACTTAAATACATTTTACATTTAATATTAAACGATATAGCCCTTTACAGCATGTAATTTAAATTAATATTTTCGAAGATATTACAGATTTCAAATATAGGAACATCGCTCTTGCGGCGGCGCCGCGGCGCGGCGGTACGATCGGCCGGCGCACTATGGTATGCAACCGTGAAAACCGTCTCAAAATTGGCTTTTGTGAATGTTCAATATTAAAAATGTTGTTAATGCATATAGATAACTGAATATCTAATACAAATTATTCAAAATAGATTTTTTTATTTTAATAAAACTAGATCTGCAAGTTGATGGTCAAAGTAACGTCGATTGTGTAGCTCAGAATTCCTCAAGTTTACGTGGTCTTATTTTGATTATGTTCAATTAACATCTATAAGTGTGACATATGGTTAAAATGGTTATTAAGTACTCAGTTTAAAAAGTATTTAAATTTTCGTTTAAGTAAAAATAAGAGAGGTATAAAAAATACAGTCTCTAATATTGTATTGTAAAAAAAGGGAAAGTTGAATTGTTTCACTACGAATTTAAGACGTGCGAAGCCGCGGGAAAAAGCTAGTTTTCTATAACAGATAAAACAATAACAATAACAAATCATACCATAATTTATCATATTTGTTATATGTGATATCTAGATAAAGTAATCACGAAACAAATAATCATTGATAGCAGGTATTCACAAAAGTGGTGCCAAATAAATAGTCAACAGTGAGACTCGTTCATCAAATAAAAATGTAATTGGCACGCCAATCATTCCACGAAGCGAACTCGCTTAAATACAACTGTATTGTAATGAGAAAAAAATCACCATGGGTGCCTGGTCGTTGTTATTTAATTTAACCTGAATTTAGGGCGAGTACAACGAATGCTTTTCGTTTTCAAACATTTCATTAAAACTTTTGAATATTTTTGTATCACGTTTAGAAAAAATTTACTTTTGTTAATTTCTCTCTACTAATAATATACTTTCTTTGGATACTTGTTTGTCTTCTTTTTTCAGTTAGAAATATTATGATGTAACATTTTTCCAAAGGGAGACTGCTCTTCAAAATTCCTAACACTCTAGTAAGCCTTTTATGTAAATTTTAGACGCGTATAATATTCATCAAAGCGATTGCCAGTGTCATTAAAAATCAGGTCACATCTCAAATTAACATAAAAACTTAAGGAATAATGAATCAACCTAATTTTTTACTGTTTAATGAATTTTATACATAATTTAAGATAAATTCTCGAAATATTTCAGTAGTAAATCATAAAGTAACAATCTTGTCCGTTTAAAATCTTCCTAAAGTATTAATCGAGAGATTTTTTCATAGGGCAAAGTCAACTGTCGAGGCTGAAGACCGAGGACGGCATCATAGTTTTGTTCAAACCCGAGATTCTAGGAGAAATCAAGAGATTCTATGGTCAGTTATACTCGTCGACATCGAATTCAGTTGGCAGCCCAGCTAAAGACCCAAGAGCTCTCTCGATCGCAAGTTCGATTATTTACAGCCTCCCGAACAAGCTGGTTTCCGAAAAGGATATAGTACCATAGACCACATTCATACGCTGCGGCAGATTATACAGAAAACCGAAGAGTATAACTAGCCTCTATGCTTAGCGTTTGTGGACTATGAGAAAGCCTTCGATTCGGTCAAAACATGGGCAGTGCTACAGGCTATTTAGAGATACCAAATCGATCATCGGTAAGTCGAAATGTTAGGGTTCTTGTATGAAAACGCCACCATGTCAGTCTGTTTCCAGGATCAGAACTCGAAACCGAACCAACTGCAGAGAGGTGTGAGATAGGGAGATGTCATAAATCCGAGACTGTTAACCTAATTTTCTTTGTTTTAATGCTTTTGTATTTTGTATTGTTATATAATAATGTATGTGATGTCCAAATAAAGTTTATTTAATTTAATTTAATTTTTAATTTAAAATTAACATGGATAAGACAAAAATTATGTCGAACAGAAACGTCGTGCCTACTCTGATATCAATTGGGAACTCTACACTCGAAGTTGTTGACGAATATATATACCTTGGACAAACTGCCCGACCAGGTAGGTTCAACTTCGAGAAAGAGACTAGTCGCCGAATCCAACTCGGCTGGGCAGCGTTTGGGAAACTACGCACTGTATTCTCGTCCTCAATATTGCTTGAAGACGAAAGTCTTCAACCAGTGTGTGTTGCCAGTGGTGACATACGGCACTGAGACTTGGCGGCTAACTATTGGCCTTGTAAGAAAGCTCACTGTTGCTCAGCGGGCGATGGAGAGGGTTATGGTCGGGATTTCCCTACGTGACTAAATCAGAAATGAGGAGATCCGTAGGTGAATTAAAGTTGTCGACATAGCTCATCGAATCACAAAGCTGAAGTGGCAGTCAGCAGGGCACATCGCTCGAAGAACCGATGGCCGATGGGGAATAAAAATTCTACAGTGGCGGCCACGTACCGGAAGGTTGTGGGAAGTTGTTGGTTAAAGGCAGCTCAAAGTCGCAAGCGAGCTGTGGAAGAACTTAAGTGGGCTTTTGTCCAGCAGTGGGTCCAGCAGTTCGTCAATAGGCTGAGACGATGATGATGAAAGTATTAATAAAACATTTTATTACATAATAATAATAGTATTTTTTTATTGCCACAGAATGATACACTTCAATATGAATAGTACAAATTAATGTTAAAGATTAAGACTAAAACTAGTATTATTATCAGCTAGTACTTAAAAATTATAACTTGTGCTATAAGTGTTTTATGTATTCTTTTAATTGGGTAAAGAAGTTTTTGCGACTCATCATAAGTTAGATCACACATTAATTAGATCACATTTCAAAACTTGGGTCTGATTTGTTGCAGGCTAGAAAATCTATTTAAGATCAAAAAACCTGCAAAATAAATGTAGAAAGTCAGCATACTTATAGCTTATATGAGGAGCTGATTGAATGCAACTCACAACCTACTCAATCAGATTTCATTGATTTTAATACAACTATAATTTATTTAACTAAAGATGAGTCAAGTACTGTGCACCCCATATACTTTTCAAGTTATAACAAATTAAAAAGTATATGAAGGTTAAGAAATTAATTAAAAAAAATAATAATCTATAATATCTATACAATAACAAGTTTTCGGCAAAGAAAATAAATGATTTAAAAATTGAACGCACAAAATTAATTAAAAAAGTGAATGTGTATAATAGGAAAATGATTGAGAGTAGGTCAATGTATGTGCGAGACACTCAAAACTTGCATGAGAAAATCTCTCAATTAACTTCTTCATTGCAATCAATAAGTGAAAAATATGAATCTTCTCAGAATCAAATTAACCCTACATTGCATACAGTTCCACATTTGGTACAATACAAATTTTGACATTTAACGTGCGTTTATAGACTCCTAGCGAAATCTTTTGGCCGCCAGATTAGTCTTTACACATCTAGCAGGGGTTAACTAATGTCTATTGTTATTAGATGGCGTTCGCTATTGATTGACACATTGAATCGTTCACAATTTACGATCGGTGCGAACTCATTGCTTACGCTAATTGAAAGTTGTGAAAAATATATTTTTTTTAAGATTTGAGAGCGGAAAAAATGTATTTATATTAGAAATATTATAAAATAAATAAGGGTAAGTCATTTTTTCTACATATAATTATTTTATATTCCAAAATATCAATTTATATGACGTTCCAGATGCACCATTTTTTTTCACATTAGTTAGTAGGTAACTCAAATGTTTAGTTTAAATACATCTTTCATACACCATGCATTAGTTCACATCTAAGGTATTGTTTCGATTTGATTTTATTTCAGATTATGGCCAAGAAGAATTTGGCTAATGCAGTAATCGAGTAGTATTTAAATATACCATTACATAGTGAAGATGATCAAGACTTTTCGGATGCAAAAATTGAGGATGACATACAAATTCAAAATATTTTTATTCAAGTAGGCATTTACGCGCTTTTGAATTGTAAATTACATTACTTTGGTCAGTATAGTCAGTCAGTCTTGATTGAAATAGAAATAGTCGTCTCCAAGATATTGACGCTTTATTAGCTGTTCCCAGCGGCGTCGCCCGCGCTATATATGAAAAAAGCCTAGTTATGTAGGCCAAAAGGTTTTTACACTTACGTACCGAGATAACGTACTTTATTAGGGATAGCTGTTGTCCGTGACTGCGTCCACGTAGACTCTAAAAATATATTTATATGGCTTATGATCGTAGTCATAAAGAATCACGGGCAACAGCTAGTGATAATATAAATCCCTTCATCATAGTGTTATAAGTGATTGTAAATCATTTTAACTCTAAATGTTTATATTTATTAATATTCGTATATATGAAACCTACCTATCTACCTACCCATATGAAAAAGTCTTGAATCATGTTACTTAATACATTTATAATTTATTACATTGTCGAAACTTTTACGTGGATCCTTATTTTATTAAATATAATATATATTTCTCGTATTAAATATAACTTTTGTACATCACAATATAGGATTCTAATGCTAAAAGATTTTTAAAAATCGGTCCCGTAGTTTCGGAGTCTATTCAATTCAAACAAACAAATCTTTCCTACTTAAACAATTGAAAATTTTGTGTCTGTAGGTTCATTTAGTACAATTCAGAAACCAGTAACACAGCTTTAAAAAGCAGAAAAAAAAAATAAAAAATTTAAAGAACCTCCGATACAAAAAGACCTCTAAAAAGAATAAAAATAATTTATTATGTACTTATTAAAGTCGAGCGTCGGAGGACCGTTTAGTAAAGGAAGAAATTAAAATGCAAGTAAGTTAACAAGGCAAATCAACGTGCGCACGCGACCCAAGTTCTAGGGCCGACAATACGGTAGACGGCAATTTCGATGGCTTCACGTACTTTACGCGGTATTAAAAACTTTTCCCTAGTTAAAACTAACGCCTTGTCGAAACGTAAGTAATGTCCCGTTTCAGAATCTAAGACGTGTTCCGTTGTCGCTGAGCCATTGTGGTCCAGATTTTGTCAAATCCTAAGACTCGTAAATGACCTTACAATTTTGCAGTAGAAGAAGCACGCTCACCCATTTACTTTTCATATGTCATAGGAGTCACTGATAGGAGAAGGTACTTATTACGCCGTAAATATAATATTAAGACGATCTTTCATGCACATTGTAAATTACGCTCAATGCTACGGTCTCCTAAAGATAAAACGAAATTAGACGTCCCAGGCACATACAAGATTCCTTGTGATTGCGGTATGTGTTACGTAGGGAAACTCGTACATATACGAAGTATTAAAAATCGAAATCTGCCGTCTACCGAATTTCAATAGGGATAGTGGTCGGGCTACCTACGGCCTTAGTACCGGTTACTAACACTACAAAGGACACTAACAATAAGTTACATACGTTTAATAGTGATACAGTAAATTCAGTGTGTTTACAACGGAATATAACGACGAGTAACGAAGACCTGCACGAAACCTCTGAAGACGAGACTACATCTTCCCCCCACCATCACCACCACCGTCGCGACGCGCTCAGCGAGCTGCTGCACGCAGTTCACGTCGCGAATCCGCCAAGCTTCTAGCTCATGAATAGGAACCCCGAATGGGTTCAAAACTAGTAGGGCAAATTCCGATTAATACTACATGATTATAGCCAGGTAAATATATATATTTATTAATTAGGTAGTTAGTACATTCTGGTAATGTCTTCTATTGACTTTGAAAAGAATTCAACTCAACGATCAAAGTTTAAAAATTTGTTCCGCTTATTAACTTTCACGTATGAAATTTCAATTTCTCGCTAACTTTTACACATACGTAAAATGTTTACTTCTTGGCATCCGCTAGATCCTACCTACCAGATCCAGATCCTACCACCAGATCTAGATCCACCACTACGGTGCACCAGATGTTTTGTGCAGTAACAAATAATTCTATGAGTATGTTTATATGCTTGCTGTAATTATAAATAATTATTTATTTATAATGTTAATGTAGTTTTTTATATAATAATGTATAAATATCAATAAATATCTCATACGGGCAAAAAAATTAATCCCCATGGTCCACGGCACCCATAGCATCACCCATGTGATATTCTGAATAATACCAATTGGAGTTCAATATTCATAGTTAAGACCTCATCAGACCATTCATCTATTATGTAATAAAACTGTAAAATATTGTTGATGTACTTTAAATCTATCATAGATAATGTAATGTAGAGTAAAGTGTCCATAAAGTCTACATTAAAAGTGTAATAAAGGATATTTTTTACTACAGAATTTTTTCCTTATAGGAATAATGCAAAAACTTTTTTGAGATAATATTGCGTAACGTGTTTTAATTTAAGTAATTTAAAGTGATGTTAGATTATATCTTTTTCAATATTTATATAACAAACTTTCACTAGACCAAAATTCGTACTATACAGGGTTATTTGTAATTAATTGGCCACCTCTTGCAGGCAGCCTCTCTACATCAATCCCAACAACATTGTTCTACGACGTATTAAAATTAATAATTTTAAAAATTTAAGTTGTCCCATACAATATTTATTTGTTAAGTCTGAGCATAGGTACGGCACCCGGTCACTGACCTTTTAAACTTCTTACAATATACAGGGTAATAAGTAAAAGAGTGACCAAAAAAAATTTTTGTTTCTTTTCTTTTTGTGTTGTTTATTAAGATTTGTAAGAAGTCGTAGAA
Source organism: Napeogenes sylphis (assembly GCA_959347405.1). Lineage (NCBI taxonomy): Eukaryota > Metazoa > Arthropoda > Insecta > Lepidoptera > Nymphalidae > Napeogenes > Napeogenes sylphis. The sequence continues at coordinate 293,273 of OY365776.1, forward strand.
CAAATATTGTTGGGATTGATATAGAGAGGCTGCCTGCAAGAGGTGGCCAATTAATTAAAAATAACCTTGTATATTAATGACATTTCTTGCTTTTTTATGATCAGGTATTAGGTATGTCTACTTATAGATAATATTCTATAGAAGAGTATTTTCACTAAAATTTTGTGGGAAAACAAAACGAAGATAAGTGAGTTCAGTAATGTTTGATACCGTAAATAATGTTTCGGAATACAAACACACACGTCTCATGAAGAGAGATCTTGCGCAAAGTGTAAAAATGGTTATAGAAAATACTAAACACTTAGATAATCGTTAGATAAACTCTTAGTTAAAATACTAAATACTCCAATTATAAAGAAAGCTAAGAATATTGACCACTTTTTTTTAATATATTTTATTTCTTGTAAATAATAACCAAAGTTATTAATAAAATCAATATGAAGGGAAAATCTTACACTTAGTTCCGGTCAGCCAAATTAAGCGTCAGTTAAACTGTAAAATACTTATAAAATCACATAACTTTAAATACCGTGCTATTTGAGATACGCGAAGTTTGAATGTTGGAAAAGCAGAGTCAGCACGACGCTTGCTCCGTTCCTATATAACTCGTTAACTATGTGGGAACGTGCTTTCAACTTGAGTTGTATATTATATTCTCCACGATACGCTAATTCTAAGATATTTCACTTCATGTATGGACAGAATTTACAAAGTTTAAATTATACTAGACGGTTCCGCGGCTCCGTCAGAAACGACGATAGATGACTAGAGACATGCGATTATATCACGTGGTGTAGAGTTATTCATCAAACCAGGAAAACACTTTCATTTTAACTAAATATAGAATGAAAAAGCATAATATGGCTATACATATTTATTAAAATTCTCTTACCGCAAAGAATCACCAATAACAGTCGTTCTATTCTTTAAAACACTTGGCTGACCTTTCTATTCTATAAAATGGTCTCATTTGAAAAGGGTTGATCTCCTCTTTTTTAATACTAATTGTTAACTACTACTAAACTACTAAACTTGTTGTGAGATCGCTCGTTTACAAAAACCGCGGCAAGTGTTGGCACGTTTCTATAAAAATAAATTTATTCGGTATTCAATTAAAAAAAGTATTATTAAAGTTAAGAAATAACTTATATTCTTTATCATAATTATAATTTACATTCTTTACCATTATTGTTAATTTAATAAATACGAGCACTACCAAAACATGTGTGATGAATGATGGTTCTTTTGTAGCTTTATCGTTATGTAATGTATTAAAACGATCATTTAAAATGCCTTTCAAAAAAGAGTTTATTTATTACTTAACTATAAATTACAATTAAAAATATAATAAACAACACAAAACACTCAAAACTTGTTAATGTGAAATCAAAAACTGCACATAGATAACTCACCGTGGGGCGTGAAAAATACAATTTGTCAATTCCATATCGTGGCGCGTTAAAGTTTAGAACTCGTTATGACGTATATAAATTGACATAAATACTTGTAATGTCATCAAATATTAATGTCATGTCATTGTAATATCTACCACATTGTTTTCTCAGACAAATATCCTAAAATAAATAAATAAATAATAGAGAATAAAGTTTCAGATAGAATTTACATTGAGATTTTTATATTATTTAGTGTAATAATTGTTGCATTACAAAGTCGGTGTTGAAGAAAACTAGAAGACCATTTAACAAAGACAAGAATTTGAGAAACATTTTTTAAAGTTTTGAATGTTTTGTGTTATTGAATGTGTTTACAATTATGTTTTAATTTCATAATAAATATTTTTTTTCTTAAAGAGGCATTTTAAATTATTCCCTATAACATAGAACATAAATATAAAATAACGAAGAAACAATGACAGAGCTTTGGTAGTAGTCGCATTTATTAGAATAACAACATTTATAAAGAATGTAGTTTATAATTATTATAAATAATGAACGTAATTTTTTAATATTAATAAGACTTTGTTAAATTGAATAATTAATAAATTGATTTTAATAGAAAAGTACCAAAACGTACTAACGTTATTATAAACGCGCAAGCTCAAAGCACGTTATTATGAATTTTGAAAACAAGATCATTACACACGACAACGTGTTTTAATATTTGACATTGGCATAGTGAACACGATTCCACGATTTTATCGTAACGCGGTGCGTTACGATAAAATCGTGGAATCGGTCATAGCAAATACGTTATTGCATACAATTTTTAATTTCACATCTTGTCGCGTTTATGTATCGCGTTTAAGTTTACAGCGCGTTGTGACGTCACGCGTTATTGGTAAGAAATCTCGTGTATCATACAGAATAAGGGCCCAGTTTATGTTAGTTTTTGCGAAACTTCAAATCAAATATCTCAAAAACTAAACATTTGATCACGATATAAATGGTGTCAGGGGATAGACTTTCGAAGTATTTTATATTTTATGGAAAATATAACTTAAGTCAGATTAATAAAAAGATGAAAGTACAACCGCATTCAGAGCTATTGTCACAAGATGTCATTCTCATAACTTTTTTTAACAAACTAGAACGAAATCTTCTTTATGCTCTTTTGAAATTAGAAAAATACTTCATAACTGGAACTAAACTTTAAATTGTCTAAATGAACAATTTCAATTATATCGATTTACAAATACAAATTAGGATGGAATATAAAACTTCATTTGTCATAAATTATAGCGCAATCGATATTTATGTAAATGATATAATATAATACTTGACAAATAAATGAGGACTCTGTAACAACACAGATACAAAACGTTTATAAGTATAGAGATTATTCAAAATAGATATACAAAATTTCAGTTAAAAATCACAACAGGCTTGCTCAACTGTCGAACACAGAAATCGAATATATATTTTTAAGAAATTTACACAACCTAATAAATAACAACACAAAAACGATTTATTCTCAGAACAGCACCAGATTTGATATCAGCTAACACATTTGATATCGCAGTCTGTTAATCCCGGTTAATAAATCACAAAGCAATCCATTTCAGATGACAACCTATCCAATTGCACCTGGTTAGTTTAGGGCTACCATTTGTCATGTGTGACATTTTGAACAACATACTCTGCCACATTCAATCATCTAAAAATGGAATAATGATGACGTCCGAGAAATGTATTTCTTAATACCAATTAAAATTTTGGATACTTACTTACTTAAGATATTAATATCTTTGTGTGGAGATCCTTCTTTAGAAGTTGCAAAAGCAATTATTTTTTTAGAATGCTTATTTATGTTTCTAAGGAATGGGTTTGAGTATTCCAAGAAAATAAGTTAAAGGATAGTGTGTTACGACTAATTTAATATGCTTTTGGCTCAACTCTTGTTATTATAATGTTAAATAAATAAACGAAATGCATACACAGAGAAGCTTAGGTACACACGTAAGTATGCATTTGTTATTTATTATTTTTAGTTGAAGCCCCACGATCACCTAGGAAGGCGTGGTTTTCGATAAGTGGGCCCAAAACATTCCCCTTGATTCCCGTTGATTGATTGGAGTGATGATGATTCTCAAGTGTATGCCACAATTGATTTATTGAAGGAGACGTTTGGTAACCGTATAATTTGACGTTTTGGACCCGTGATTTGGCCTCATGTTAAGCTTTATTTAAATTATAAATAAATATAATTGATTCGAGCAGAAATTAAAAGCCGGTTCTCTAAGAACTCGTCGTTATAATTATATTATAATTACTTTGATTATACTGGATCTGGTCAATTAAGGAAAAAACTGAAAACTCAAAATTATAAAATCTGTAAGCACACACACACACACACACACACACACACAAAAGTTACACAAGTTCTTATGAAAATATGGTATTGTATGTTATAAAAATCTTATTAAAACCTAACGTTGTCACGACATGTTTTGCTATCTCTCTCTCTTATAAAAAACAAGCGAGATATTTTCATTTCCATCATTATAATTTTTTGTATTATATTAAATTGCTTAGTAGTTCTTATTATTTATTTGATATTTGAGATTGTTCTTTTAGAATCAATTTGCAAATAAGACAGTTTAAATGAAAATAATAATACATATTTGTGATCAAATATACTCGTAATATTTGTAACAACGCCATGTATTTATACCTTAAGGAAACACAAACAAACAAACTACATCTGTTATATAAACATATCTGTACAAAGTGAAACCGCTAGGTGGCGGGACAAAAAGGCATAGATTTATTGATTAACACTTTTCAATAATAATAATAATAAGTCTTTATTTCGAGCAACACAGGCACATTTTGATTACAGTTATGTCAAATTACAAATAAAAATTAATCACAATAAAAAGAAAAAATAAAAATAAAAATAATGATGTCACAAATTTAAATTTAAAAATTATTCTAATATACAATTAATCTAATTATAATAAAATAAATATTGTAAGCATTTCGAATGTCATTTACACTTTAAACTTAGTTACTAATATACTAATAAAATGCTTTAACAAATGTGAATCGGTTTTAGATGCTAACATTCTCAGAACACTGTTAGAACTTAACCGCATTCCTTTCAGCAGTGAAAACGTTTTATTCCTTATTATGGCATAAAAGTCGTTTGTCCTTTCGGAGGCAAACATGCCTGATGCTGAACAAAAACGTGGTAAGCCCAACAGCATTCTGAATCCATTATTATACTGGACCCTCAGTGTGTCCATCGCTCTTTGTGTATAGTTGACCCACAAAGCCCCCGTATAGAAGTTTTGACAGTAAGCTTTAAACAGCGTTATTTTAGTATCCTTACTACATCGGGCAAACCTTCGGGCCAACATATTACACTTTATAGCTAGTGCTCTACGTTCCCGCTCTATGTCCATCTGATCTTTAAGGTCCTCCGCTACATAGTGACCTAGATATTTAAAATGTGTAAATTTAGTTATTCATTTTATTTACATTTATTATAAATTATCGGCGAAATATCATACAAAAATAGTATACAAATATTATTCATTAGCATATTAGCTCATATTAATAATTTAATATTTCTTTATTACAATGGGTAATATTCATGTTTTTTTTTTACTTAAATTAATCATTTACCTCTCTATATCGTAGAAAAAAATATAAATAGGCTTGAAAAGATTCTAGTTTTTTTTCAAAGTGAAAATTAAAACATTGAGTAAATTTGAGTCGTTCAAACGCCGTCATTTTGCGCGCGCCCTCCATAACGTCAGTCAATGTTTACTATGAACTTTTTATTTACCTCATATATATAGTTTTAAGTGTTTTACAAGTCATGGAAGAAGATAAAAACCATCTTACAAGTATTGTATAGTACCGGAGTGCAAAAATAGTATTAGAAAAACACCCGACAAAGTGTTTTTTATATTCCAAGAGATGCGAAAATACAAAAACAATGGTCTATGGTAATTAAAAGGCATAACATATATCTTAAATGTGTTTCTATTGTTGTGAAGATCAATTTAACGTAAGTATACTTTATTTATAATAAGTTTAATTTAATAGTTTAAATTTATAGTATGTTGCATTAGCTATTGAACATTAGAAAATCTGAGTTTAAAATTAACCTAACCTAGTTTACAAAAGTACAGTATCATTTTCTATAAAAACCGTATTCTTTTTTTGGTTTTACGAAATTTTTATGGTTGTCGATTTATTTCAGGTTAAGGAAGATACAGCTAATAATATTGAATATAATATGTATAACGAAGCAACAAGGAGAAAAATGTAATCTAAGATTGAAGAAAGGAGTTGTCCCTCATATATTTTTGTGGCAAAAACACCAGCTGATAGAATGAGAATGTGCGTAGTCAAAAGGCAAAGATTGACATTGGTTAATGAAGCCTTTTCAGAGTTAGCTATCAAAAGTAGTGTTTAAAAAAATTTATGACCTTTACAAAGAAGTGATATAGTAAGTAAGTCATAGTAATGCCCATACAAATGTCTGTGATATTAATCAGCCAAGACAATATTAAATGTGATCACAAGGTAGAGCTTTTCGCTTATTAAAGATAAATTACCAAGTGACTAAGCTGTGCAAGTTAATATTAAACCGAAGTAAAGGTGTCAATGTAAATATACCTGCTGAAAAACAAAATGTAGCATTGATACCATTTCCTCATTCAACACAATACTTTTACTTTACCAGTAAAACTAACTATTTTACAAAGTTTTATTTTATCAGTAAAACTATGTTTTAAAAAAAAAAATTGTTTACTAAAAACACAGCTGATAATACTTCTATAGCATCTTATATGTTCTATATCTGCTGATTATCAACAAAGTTATTTATGAGACAAGTGAAGTGGAAAATGATTACCTAAACAATCGTATCATTTAATAAAACCTTTAAGCACGTAAATATAGGTTTAAATTATTTATTTTTCTCAGTAACACTAATACCACAGTATGAACTTCGACGCCGATAATTTGAATGGCGTGTCAAATGACGTCACATTTCCTTTCGACCAATGGTGGCGCGTTTTGGAAGATGGCATTTCGCTCCCTTAATTTACACTTTTCACAACTTATTTTATAGCCTTAAATGATTAGTAAATAAAAAAAAATGTTTTATTATAATAAGATGATAATAAGTATCCGAAAAAAAAGTATTTGAGACCATTTTAAATTTCATGCATATTCCCTATTCCTTCAATAATTAATCGAAAGGAACTTCGTTCCATCCGGGTGTCCCTTGAAAACTCTTAGTTTTTTTTTTAAATAGATGTTAACAATGTGACATTCGAAACAATAAAAACAGAAAAATGTGTATGAATGAATTAAGAATGTACTAATAATAATACTAAAATAGGATTTGCCATCCTACTAAAATTCTACTAACATTATATTATAACGGTCTATACTGTTACAATCTTGAGAAAATAAAAAGAAACCCACTTAAATATTGAGAGCACCTAAGCCGCTTTTAAAGCTTTTCGACCATCTTAAAGTGTCCGACAAACATTGGACAACGATCCAAATCCCATTAATATCCAAAATCCTTCGGTTTCAAGTAGTCGGTTAAAGAAATAAAGTTTCCATCAAATTCCCAGCAATTTGTTTAAAGTGGACGTTTACTGTTCAGGTTTAGATACAAACAGTCTCAAGTAGCTATCAACTGCAGAGCTTCTTCGGACGCCATCCACTAAACCTATTGGAACTACTTCAACATTAATACTATTTTGCGGTGCTAAATTTTAAACAAAACGTTCGATTTATGTGATGAGCATAGATGTCTGTGTTTCTGGGTTTGGTCGTTTATTAAATATATTCTCAGTATTTATATGTGTATTTCTATGTATTTGTATTGTCTAACACCCTTAACACAAGCAAATAATTTGCTTACTTAGGGGTTAGATCAATGTGTGTAATTTGTCCTGATTTTATTATTATTATTATACAAAACTGAAATTAAATTAAAAGCTTGGAACACCCCTTTTTAACACACTTTAATTAGCTTCGGATGTATCTATCTATCTATGTACCGGAATCTTTGAACGTTTTTTTGACCTACTTTGAAATGTCGGATTAATTTGAATTTTGGCATACTTATGAAGAACCAATGACAATGCAATAATTTAATAAATTCGTCCCGTTGTCTTTGCCAGGATCCTCAGGATAAGCGAATTTCAAGTAAAAAGATCCAAACATATATAAGTAGCGTGCGCCTTGCACATGCGAAAGAATGAGATAGAATATATGAAGCAGCATATCGTATTCTCGAAGTCTCCTTTTTCTGCGATGATACAATATATACAAACAGCAACCTAACCGTCAAATTTTTAACACGCTTTATAATTAGTATTTTTTTTACTATTTAATAAAATGATTTATATATTATTTTTATATAAAATTTTATTTTATTCTAGAGAGAGAAGATACTTCTTAGCATTCCATGGATTCACCGTGCGGGTGTCGGGCCCATCGCGTTGCTAGGAGAGAAGTGCAAGCAATGCCTGGGACTCGCGACCCAGGGTTAGTATTTAGGGGGCCAGTAGCGGATTTAGGCTTAGGCCCGTGAGGCCCGGGCCTAGGGCGGCAAATTTTGAGGGGCGCCAAAATTTTTAAGATGACTAAAATTTAAAATCAATTGGGTTTTCTGTAAACTGCAAGACCAAATTTTAAAGTTTATTTTATTGCACTCTTACTATCGAAACTCGAAATTTTGAGGGTAGAATTTCTTTGTTAAAATAATTAATCAGGCAAGTCCTATAATTTGAAATATCTAACAAAATGATTTAATTTTTTTTAATGCTAGCATATTATTTATTTACGAATTTAGATTTTTTCATATTTTTCATTCAAAATTTAGTTATAACATTTGTTTGCACTTTATTATAAAACGAAACATTATTTCACCATGATAAATTATACAAGTGTCTTTTTTTTTTTTTTTTTTATACCACGATGGTGGCAACAAGCTCACGGCCCGCCTGATGGTAAGCGGTCACCGTGGCCTATGGACGCCTGCAACACCAGAGGCATCACACGCGCACTGCCGATCCTTTAAAAACCTATTTACTCCCCTTTTGAAGAGTCCCATACTGTAGCCCCCAGGGAAAACCTCGGCAGGGAGTTCATTCCACAGCTGAAGTGTCCGTGGGAGGAAATTCCTCTGGTACCTGACTGTACGGGACCACTTAGACTCCAATGTGTGAGGATGAATTCCCTGTCGATGGCAAGCGGTGCGGTGGTAAAAAGTAGCCGTGGGCATCATGTCAAACAATTCCTCGGAACACAACCCGTTGTACAAACGGAAGAACACGCATAAAGAGGCAAAATCTCTCCTTAGGTTTAAGGGTTCAATACCGTTTGTGAGATTGGGATCGTCGACTATTCTCACAGCTTGTCTTTGGACCAAGTTGAGTGGTCCAAGCTGGTATCCAGGTGCTCCCGCCCAAAGATGAGAACAGTACTCCATATGGGGGCGAACTTGCGATTTATATAATAGCAGTCTTTGCCCCGGTGTGAAGTACCGCTTCGCTTTATTAAGCACACCCAGTTTTTTGGATGCCAGCTTGACCTTGTCCTCTAAGTGACTTCGGAACTGGACGTCACTGGATATGTCATGTCACTGGATCCCAATACTCATAGAGATGGTGAGTGTTGTGTCCTGGAATTGTGGAGCCACAGTGAATGGGGTTTTCTTAGCGGTGAACGCACAAACTTGTGTCTTAGAAGGGTTAAACCGGACCAAATTGTCCCTACCCCAATCGGAGACCTTGGATAAGGTACTCTCGATTTCCGACACAAGTTGTTCGCGACTTTCTTCCACAATGGAACGAGGGATATTCGCACGGCCTGTATAAAATGCGTCTCCGGTGCTGTCGTCCTCATAGCAATGAATGCCATCAATAGACAACATATCATTGATATGCAGAAGAAACAGCGTCGGAGAAAGTACAGAACCTTGTGGGACGCCAGCGTTTATATCCAATTTATCAGAGCAGCTACCGTCTACGACGGCTCTTATGCATCGGTCGGATAGAAAGCTGGCGACCCATTTGCACAACCCCTCGGGCAGTCCGTATGTTGATAGCTTCGTTAGAAGACCCCGGTGCTAACTGCCAATGTCTCACCTTGACTCTCGATGGCTGAAGCCCAACGGTGTGTGAGATACACTAGAAGATCACCAGTCGAGCGACCGTGGCGAAAACCGTATTGCCGGTCGTTAATCAAATCGTGTTCTTCTAGGTATCTTAGGAGCTTCGTGTTAATAACACGTTCCATCACCTTCGAGAGAAGGGAAGTTATTGCGATAGGCCTGTAATTCAACGGGTCTGATCTATCGCCCTTTTTGGGCACCGGGTGCACATGGGCGGTCTTCCACGAAGACGGAACTAGCCTAGAGTGGTAAGAAAGTGCGAAAAGTCGCGTTAGCAGGGGGCACAACTCAAGAGCACACTGTTTGAGCACCACTGCTGGTATGCCGTCGGACCCACTCGACTTATGGACATCCAGACCGAGCAGCTCCCGCCGAACATCTCTCTGCGAAATGTTTACTTCCGGCATGGAGTGCCCGCAACATGAGATATTAGGCGGCACGTTGCTTTCGTCATCGGCCATAGTCGAGTTAGAGGCAAAGAGATTACCCAGGAGATCGGCTTTCTCTTTTGCACTGTGGGCTAAATTACCTTCGGCATTCTGCAGTGGTGATAAGGACGACTGACAGAAATTCCCCTCGGCAGCCTTAGCAAGCGACCAGAAGGCACGACTCCCAGAGGGGTAGCCAGCCAGTTTCTCGCCAATTCTGCCGATGAAGTCGAACTTAGCTCTAGCAATTGTTCTTTTACTGGACCTCGAAACAGCGTTTAGCTTGCGTTTCACATCAGGCAAATTAGGATCCCGATTGGCTCGAGCCGTGATCCAAGCCCTGTATGCGGCTTGTTTGAGAAGCCTAGCTTCTCTACAGGGCCGATTAAACCACGGTCGTTTCTTTGCCCCCGCAGCTACTAGCGAGTTTGGAATAAAGTATTCCATACCCACCAGTATCGTCTCAGTGACCGCAGCTGCGCAGGCGTCGGGATCATCTGATGTGAAGCAAAGCTGTCTCCACGGGTACGATGCGTAGTATCCTCGCAATCCATCCCAGTCTGCTGACTTATACTGCCACACGCGCCGCGAGCTAGTGGGCCGAGGTGGATCTGGCCGTGCGCATGGTACTACGGTCCGGATAAGACAGTGGTCGGACAAGCCGAGTGGTGCATCCACTGATAGTGTATATTTATCCGGACATGTGGTCAGCAGAAGGTCCAAGATAGAGATTGTATGGTCCTCAATATCTGGTATTCTTGTTGGAGAATGTACCAGCTGTGAGTAACCATAGGCCAGAGCAAATTCGTGAGCACACCGCCCGGCGTAGTCGGTAGACCGAGAACTGAGCCACTCAGTATGGTGGGCATTAAAGTCTCCTAAGATTACCAACTCCGCAGAGGGGTGTTGCTCAAGAACTCTATCTGTCGTCAATTGCAGGTGCTCGAAAAGTCGTTTAGTTTCCCCGTCACCGCTATGAGACCTGTATAGGCACGCGTAAATACGGGTGTGGCCTCCGTGGTCTACGCGCACCCACAATATCGATAGGTCCCTGTCTTCCAAATGTTGGAGACGGCGACAGCAGACATCCTCCCGAACGAACATACATACACCGGCACGTCTCAAGAACGTATGTTCAAGTTTGTAGCCAGGGTAGAGTAGGTATGATATGTCGGCCGGGCAGGTTATCTGCGTCTCCGTGAGAAATAATAAGGTCGGCTGCGCAGTCTCAAGGTGTTGATGGACTGCGCTTAGGTTTGCGTATAGTCCCCTGATGTTACAGAAATCCACTTGTGTGGATAAGGGAGCCGCTGTACAAAATCTATTTCTGTTCTTTGTTCTCATGTTTATTTTTATAAAAATAAAAAGTGTCAGTTAACTCATGCAATAATTTTTTTATTTTTCAATTTTCCTTAAAAATTTTATAATTTTACGTAACGTGAAGCCCCTAACGATAAGCATAATTGATCAGTTTTATATAATCGCAGAATGAATTTGAAAAGTCATACAAATATATAAAAATTAATACAAATTACGAAAAAAATTTTTAATTGAAAAAAAATTGCTCTGAGTGAAATATATTTATATCGTTATATTACACGGACGAAAGTCCGAAAAAAAATTATTATATGATGATTCAGATAAAAATAATTTATATTTTAATTACAAGCAATTTATTATTAAATTAATTCTATATTTGATTGTTATGTTAAAAAAATAAATGTTTAATGTATACCTGAATTAGATTTCTTATTATTATTGTTATTATTTTAATTATTTTATACACACACACAAATATGTACACACACACATATATATATATATATGTATATATATATATATATATATATATATATATATATATATATATATATATATATATATATATATATATATATATATATATATATACTGGTACAAAAGATAAAGGGCGCCATATCGTCTCGGGCCTAGGGCGTCCTCAAACCTAAATCCGCTACTGTAGGGGGCCCTTTATGATGCGCAAACACGCTCGTCTCCACTATCCACACTCCTCTCCCTACCTTACCAAATTTAGAAAGAACCTACTAATGCCGCCTTTGAAATACGTTCTAGAAATGAACCGATGCTACTTTTAGAAATGAACCGATGCTAGTTCTAGAAAGGCCAAGGTCTTTAAGTAAGTTATAAAGAGATTTTGCTGTTATAACTCTCGCTCCCACTTCTACCGTGTACAAGCTAACTTTAAATTTATTCTTGGACAGTTCGTTAGTCAGTTCGTAATATTTATTAAGCTTAAATGTGTGATCCCTGGGGATGTTTGTCTCCCAAGGAACAGTAAGCTCCACAAGTATCACGCGCCTCAGATGTTTAGATTACAGGAATAAGTCCGGTCTGGATGATGAAACACCAACATCTCCAGGGATTTTGTAAAGACTAACCGCTTCCCGTACGATTTCTAATAGCTTATCGTGGCGACGCGAGTATTGATCGCTATCAAGAAGTACCCTACACCCTATTAATAAGTGTTTCGCGGTTCCTACTGCTTCCCCACAGATGTTGCAAGACTTTTCAGTGGTCTAAATCTTACTAAATTACTTTGATCTGGGAGAGTCATTCGGAATACATTTTAGATAAAATTTTAATAAAAAAAAAACGTGCGGCACTCGGGGACTGCTGCGGTAAAGCTATTGCATAGCATTTTTTATCAACTTATGCAATTATAATTATTTATGCAGTATATTTTTTTATTGATGTTAATTCTAGTTTTTTCTTTTATATTAATTGTAGTTGAGCATGGTGACCGATAAGAAAACATTTTTTTTTTCTTTTATTGAACAAATGAGTATGAGAAGTTGTCATTGCTACGTAATGTCATAAAAAGGTAAATGTTATCATAAGCTAAAAATATTTTGAACCTTAAGTCTCACGAATAAAATTCAATTAGGTTTGGTAAGTATTAATACTTATAGTCTTTTGTAACACGATAACCGAATGAAAAGGCTTGTTGAAAAAAATACCTTGGTACAAGTAAAACATTTATTCTAAACTAAGCCTCAATTAGTAAGCAATAAAGTATATAATACATATCATCATTATGGCGCTTACGCTATTTTTAAATGATATGTACACAATACTCGGCCACTCGGAGTGGGGGGGTGTTAGGCTTTTTTCGTTACGGAATTTCTAGATTCCGTCTCCACGGCCCACGCTCAAGGCCCGCGATAGAAGCTATGCAATAGCTTAATCAAATTTTAATAAATCAAAAAATATGAGAAGTATGTCGAATTTAATATAGAAGTATAAAAACCATAAAATATATATAGTTGAAAAAAAATAAAAAAAACTTAAAAAACTTAAAAAACTAAAAAGCAAAAACTAATTCGTAATATGAGAATAATGGGCAAAATATAATAAAATTATTGCGGAAAAAAGCGGGGGGCGCTTCGTGCTATTACTTTTGTGGCATTCTTGTCATTGTAGTGACTGAATATTTTCAAAAATAAATTTTTAAATAAAATTTACTCTATTCTTGTAGTCAATTGTCTTTTACAAATTTTAATGTTCCAATAGAATCTGACCACCTAAAATGAGTCAAAATCGAGTTCAAAAATGAAACAAGATATATGGCACACAACGCCCCACTTTTTTTTCTGATTTACATGATTGATATAAATTGACATAACTTTTTGATTTCTTTCCTGATTTAGATGAAATAATTATCACGAGATAATATATTCCTGAAAACCGCATTCAAATTGGTTAATCCCTTTCTGAGATTAGCGTACACAAACATACAGACATACAGACATACAGACGTACGAACATGCAAACATACAGACAACCTGAAAAACCATTGTTTTGGGTTCTCTTGCTCTCATAAATGCCCCCTATGATGTTTTTTAAATATTTTCCTTGTATAGAAATGGATCAACTTTAAATATATTTATAGATTACGAAACTAGATAACTAATAAATGATAGTACTAATAAATGTTTTCATAAAATACTTCGAACATTCTATTCATTTCATCAATAAAAGGTATTGCTATTTCAATTATCTCATAAGTTTCTCATCACTAGTGAATCATAGAACAGATCTCTTCCCTTACTTTAAAAATCATGCATCGTACCAACGATGCAGTTTACCTACCTACCTACCTACCTACCTACCTACCTACCTACCTACCTACCTACCTACCCATTGTATTCTCAAAGTACCTAGTAATAATTAACTGTACTGGAAAAGGTATTTGTATATGTAAATTGAAGGTTCAGTTGGGACTTTATAAGGACATGACCTCTAGGTGCTCGACCTTGTCTGTAGCGATGCAATAAACTTTCTGTACTCAAAAGTTTTGAGAGTAAATGAACATGTCGTTCGAAATACTTTGCACATGATATCGTGAAGTATATGTTAAGATGAGAGTAAATTCTGCATAATTATAAGAACAAGAAATGAAGTTCATGGAAGTTATAAGCCTTTGCGTATGTTTGATATGTAGATCACTTATTTAAAGATTATAATTTTCTTAAATATGTGGTCCGTCATCTCATTAATTATTATTTCTATTCCCTATATAATAATTTAAGATTATTCCAACTGCTTCTAGAATCAATGATTAATTAATGACAAATTAATTAAAAGAATCTGTTTAACCCTTCACATTTAAATTAGAAACAGATGTTATAAACACATCTCATTAGATAAATCTGTAGTCAAATAATACATTATTAATTAATTGAAATCTAGGCGACGTTCAAACAGTTTCGTACCCCTGGTTATTACTGAGTTTAATTAAAAAGCTCAACCCAACAAGCACTTGCTAACAGGGAATCACAACACTCAACTTGAGTACAGCGAGTCCTTCAGATAAGAGAAAGCTTAGACCCGCCGCAGGCCCGTTTGTGGGGGAGAAAATCCATATTCCAACATAAACAAACCCATAGATTTATATTTCAATTACAGTCTTTAACGTCTATACATGTAATAAAACAAAACGTTAAGATGGTATTCATGTACATTTGAAATAATCAAGGGGTTTAGATTTAAGCAAAAGAATGTACTTTTTTTAAATTTTAGATTAATAAAAATACTGATTTTGGATGTTATTTAAATACAACAAAACTACTGAAGGAATTTGGATAACATTTATTGTAGTATGAACGTCTTTGTCTAGTTAATATACAAGAAATATTTTTCCCAGAAATATGTTTTAATTTTTATCGTAACCATCATAATTTGATTCAGAGAGGAGAGTAGTCACTGGCAATAACTTTATTTGCATCATTATTATGCTAACGTCATGAACTTGCAAAGTTTTAACCATAGTTCCAAAAGTAGAGTTATAAAACTTACTCTAGGGAAATATTATGAAAAACGCAGCAAGTTTAAAACATTTTATTATTCTAAATGTCAAGTTTATGATGTATAATATATAAACATTTAAACATTTATCTTTTATGAGCTAAAGCCCTATAGACGTTATTGTAGCAGTCTAGATGATAGTCACTTTGTTCGCTGTCATATAATTTAATAGGTAATATTTAAAAACGCTGTTTTTAAATATTATTTTATTATTATTACTATATATATATATATATATATATATATATATATATATATATATATATATATATTATTCAAACCTTTTTTTTTTCTTACACGCTTAATTAATAAGTCACAGAAATAAAACGGAAAATATATATAATAATAAACATTTTATCAGTTCAACTTATTTTTATTTGGAATTATATAAATGTTCTTTTTTGGTTTTAATGATCTTTCTGGAATTTATTTAAAATCAATGAGTAAATCACTATACTAATCATTCAATAGTAATCATTCAAGTAAAATTAACAAGAGCTCCAACTCAATACCGAAAATAATTCTAAAAGGTTTTACTTATACTCATTATTTATTATTCTAAAAAACATGCAACTAAATATATATGATGTTAATTCTAATTTACTTTATAATAATTTTAATATTAAGGTTTTTATTTCAAACATTATTAAATTCTAATCATACGAAATTCCGAAACAATCCGCAGGTGACTAAATCAGCGAACGGGTGCCTAACAGACGCCTAACATCATTTCTTTAATTCCTCGACAAGAAAGGATGTAAATTTACGTTTTTAATAATAGTGCCTAAACATTTTACGTTGGTAATAATGGTGTGCGATTACAATCTTAGATAATTTGTGACCTTATATAAAATTTATTTTAAAAACTTGTCAGAAAACTAAAAGTTAATGACATAACTATATCAACTTTTTTAAGCAATTTTACAAAGGATGGAAAAATTTGAATATCTTTATTTATACATACTTTTGAATGTCAATGATTACATTAAATTGATAACAAAACAACTTAATGTTTCTGACTGACTTTTACGTTATTCGTCAATTCGGAGATTCGGGTCCATCAAATGGTGAAGAATTTTAATTACGCGTGATTGTTATTGGAATTTCGTTAAGAAATTTACAAAATTGCTGCCACGTTTAAAACTGTATTAATTTTACTAATTTCATTTTTTAACTTCATAGGTCTATTAGCAGCTCCAGTTTTCCCAGTATCAATAGATCAAATATCCCACATTGCCTTTATTTTGTCTTCAGAGTTTAAAATCTTATTTCTAATATAAATCGACTTAGCTTGTACGCTAACATTCTTTTATCATTTTAGAAAAATTCCTATCTTTATTCAAAAATACCGGGTCATGATTCCATTGCCTCTCACCATATAAATCATATAATTTTTCCCTACATCTGTATATTCCCACTGTGGCCCAATCACCAAATTTAAGTTATAGGTATTTTGTTATAGTTTTTGGTTTAAAAATATATTTTTTTTGTAACAAAATATCGAAAACTTTATTGTATTAATAACTAGCATATCCAGACCGCTTCGCCGGGATTCATTTAAAGATGTACTAACTCAAAATACAGAATAAAAAATATATTAAATATAAGAATTACCTTATTTAGAATTAACCACCGAGATAATAATTATGATTTAACCCGAATTAAATATTCTTCTACTCGTTTTTCAGGCATGTACATGGACAGTATTATGACGTTATAATTGACCTTAAATAGTTTGATGTAAAAACAATCTCAGTAGTAAAAAAACTGTCACTGTCAGTAAATAAAATAAATAGTACACTAACTGACAATAAAAAATGCTCCGATCGTCACCAAACTTCTAAAGATTCTCTGATAATTTGGTTAAAATCGGTCAAACCGTTTCGGAGTTTATCAGGAACATACATACATACTTTTTCTTCTGTAGGTATAGAGAGAATTTAGCCACATTTGCTTAACACTATCCTTAAAAGTAGGGATCCGCTTTTTTGTAATCGGTCTGCAAGTAAATTTTTGGGGTTTTTCATTTACATGTTGATTAATAGAAAAAAAATCCTGATCACAGTGATCTCAACTTGTTACAATGACAGAACACTCGAATCTCCCGCGAATCAAACTCTTTGATAAACCGATACCTTGGTATATGGTTAGAATGGTTATTAAGTACTCTGTTTAAAAAGTATTTTAATGGACGTTTAAGTAAAAACAAGAGAGGTATAAAAATACAGTATCTAATATTGTATCGTTATTAGAAACTTTAAATAGATTTTTGACAGTGGGCGATGTTTGCCGATGTCGTAATTTTGTTTGTATCAAGTAAAACAAGTCGTTTAGAACCAATACAAAAAAAGGGAAAAGAGAATTAAAAGCGTGCGAAGCCGCGGACAAAAGCTAGTTAGAAATATATATTTTCAAGTGCTTCCATTATCTGAGAGAACGTGAGAAAAGGTTGTACTAGGTAACGTACCTAACAAAAGTTTCGCGAGTTCCATCACCATCTGCCGGCAATTGGGAGCTGTGCCAAAACTAACTAGCCGATAAAGTTCTCAGAAAATCGGATATCAACTCAAACTTTCATATAGAGTATGATTAAATCCCAAACAAAAGCAATTTATTTCGGAATGAAAATTTAAAATTTATATTAGTTATTCAGATCATGCAGAAACTACAATAAAAATAGAATAAAGTCGAGGTCTTTCAAAGCCGGAATAAAATACTAAAATTTCGACTACAATTTAATGAAACTCTTAGTTTAAAGTTCGGTAAATTTTAATTAAATTTTAATTTTAATTTTGTTTCTCTTATCGTGTGATTTGATAGTTATTTATCGCATCAAAAAATATATCGCATTAAATGTCAAATGAGAGCCAAGATAAATTTTATAACATATGTGTGTGTGTGTGTGTTGCTGAATTCAACAACAAAAGTAGTGAGATCTAAATGAATGCCAAGTCCAACGATCAGTCCGAAAGTTTATTTATAATGACATAAAATCTTAATATAAATAAACTTCTTGTTCGCGTGTGTATGTCACAGAACTCCTCATACACAACAGGACCAATTTTGATGAAATTCTTTGTGTGTGTTTAAGGGGACTTGAGAATGGTTTAGATTCACAATTTAGTACACTGGAAAATGTTTTTTTGATTTTTTTTTAATCTGTAAGTAGTTGGTGATTTTGAAATTATTTACATAGAATCCGACAGACTGCGCTACTATCGCAGTGTCAAATATTAAATAATATTATATTTTAATTATAATCTGTCCCGACAGTTGGCGCGGTGCTCGAATTAAGAAAAATATTTTGTTTTTATTTTGTTATTGTCGACTTTGCGGCGGCACTACCGTGCCCTTAGACATCATTTCTTTCTATAATTTAGGATAATTTGATTCAAAATTCAAAAAAATATCTATACTTAAGTGGGAATATCCACGCACTCCAGGTCAATATAATCAGTCCGTGAGTAAGCTACCGCCAGCCTATTGGAATATACCTAAGAATTCTCAAGCCCATGAAGGATTTGTCAACTTTTTAAGAATAAAATTTATTCGTTACTTTTCGTATAAACAAAATGTTATTAAATATGTATTGAAAAGCGACCGTAAGAATAGCAATTTCTTTAAAAATTACTTTTATTAAATCTCCATCTTTATAAATAGCCCATTTTTTGTAAAATAAATATATAATTAATTTCGGTTAGTTTTCTTGGTATTTAAGACCAATTTATTAATTTCGAACCAATGAAAAAAACGTGACTAAACACTGTTCACTTCGTCATAATGAACATTATTACATTTATTTTTAAATATAAGCGAGGTATCAAAAATACAATGATACTTAGACCTTTTACAAAAAAAGACAACTCATAAATATTAATGAAAAACAAAGGGGACAAGAATAGATCCTTAAGAAACACTCATTTTTAGGTGAGAACCAGCCTATTTAGAACTATTTACATCTACTATGTTACTATTATTATTTACATCAAAAATATATTGAAGCCTAAGGTCTGATTCGATTAATTCTCATACATGAATTATTATAAATTACCTACTAAACTGATATGGAAAAGTTTTCTAAAGAATAAAATAAGAACTTACAGCTTTCAGACTTGCAAAATATATTATAACACAATTCGTATATGAAAACTAGCCAAGTTGAATTTTAGGTTTCAGTATATTATTTTAAGCTGTAGAAGGAAATGATATTTGTTAAACTTGGCACCAATTGAGATCTCACTTCTTTTGTCGTTGAATCCAAAAACCAAATCATATATTATGAAATCGAACTTAGCTGTCATTTCAAATTTATTTTTTTGATTGTATATCATACATTTTTATACAGAAATTATTAGTAGGTAATTATTCCTTACAAAATAATTACCAAATTGCTTTTGGTACTCTAATGTAAACGCGGTTGCCTTTTCGTGTACCTTGCACCGTGGCCCGATTTTTTTTTAGGAAATTATCTTCTTAGATTTCTGAGACTTAGGTTTCGGTCGTGTGATAATACACAGAATATAATAAATATTAAGAAGAGACGAGGGTCGCACTAAAATTTCTTAGGAAATCGAAAATTGAGCAAATTAGCAAGTTATTAGACATAAAAGTTTCGACAATTTTTTTTTTTTCGGGAATAAATAGAAATCGGAAGGTTAGTTTTAGACGGCAACTTATCTAATAACTCCACGTCTGAATTCGCCATATGACACATTGTCCGCCCGGCGGTATTCGACGAGACGTTGTCGTAGTGAAGGAGGGTTCTATTGCGTGGTCGTTTCCCGAAACTTTACCAAGACAAGTGGCTAAACAATAGTAAGTGTAACCACTCAACAGTAACTTTTTTGATCCTCTTAAACAATTGTTGCGTTCTAACCTATCCCTCCGAAGAAGGCAACCATCTTTTGTCCCACACTTCAAACTCTTTTCACTTTTGTTGCAACTCCTCGGAAAGAAACACCCACTGAGCTGACTGTCTTTTGGTTTCCGAATCATAATTCAGTGAATCCAGGTTTCGTCACCCGTAAATATGTCGAACACAGCATTTTTCAATTTGAGTCACTACCGTTAAATTTTTGAAGCACTTCACGGCACCAATAAATACGAAGGGCTCTTTGGGCTTCCGTCAAATTATCCACCAGGCACAAATCTTCCCGACTTCTAAAATATTCATTGACCGAGTTGATAGGTCACTCTTTTATCAGTATCTAATATACACCGCACAACACTGATTTTATCTCCAGTCGTCGCCGTAGAAGGCTGTCCCTCATGCAGATCATCGGTGAGATTAGTACAACCACATTGAAACAAATTAAATCAGTTGTAAAAAGTAACTTGAAATGGAGCTTCTTGCGTAGGCGGGAAAGGCAAATCGAAGTCTATCATAACTTTCTAGTAACTTAAATGACAACTTGAAATAAAACTATTTTTACGAATTTAACTCGCTCATATTGAATTAAATTTTAAATATACATTTTAAATCCAGCCCGACGTTATTTATTTCAGTTATGTTTTGGTTCTTGTATAGTATTCAGTTGCTCGGATAATTATATTGTTTCTATGACGAATATCCTTGTTTGACTTTTTTAGTCCTTCTATCTATGATTTTTTAGCAATAAGTTCATTGTAGGTCTTCTTTGTACTTTCTCTTTGTCGTAGGAATCTCCCTATGGTGTTTTATGTATAGTTTTTATAATGTTTGAAAATATCTTTAAACATGTATAGCCATGTTAAGCTTATTTAAATTTATATAAATATAGAATGAAAAATAAACCGATATGGGCAGGGATTCGAACCCGCGACTACTGGGAAACCGTCCCGTCGCCCTACCAACTGAGCTACCGTATCGCTGTCCGTCTCGGTAAATTAACCATTCTATATGTGATCTTTAAACATGGCTATACATGTTTAAAGATATTTTTAAACATTAAATTGACGGTAGTGGCATCTTTTTCAATGTTTATCTATACTGCAAAGTTAGAAACATTGGTTAGGATTTTCGAAAGAAACCTAATAGATGTCACCACCGTCCCGATAAAGACGATCACATATAGAATGCTTAATTTACCGAGACGGACAGCGATACGATAGCTCAGTTGGTAGGGCGACGGGACGGTTTCCCAGTAGTCGCGGGTTCGAATCCCTGCCCGTATCGGTTTATTTTTCATTCTATATTTATATAAATTTTAGTTTTTATAATATTTCTTTATGTACTTATTTACCAGTTTATATATTGCAGATGATTCGTTTCTATTACTTCTAATTTTATTTTTTTATTTTTTTTGTACTTCTTTTCTTCTTTACACTAGCTTTATAGTCTATATCTTTTATTTCTTAAAACAAGTGTTTATGATTGTTAATTTATTTTCTAGTACCAATTCTACAAATTATTATTTCTTTATATTTACCCCAATACCTTACTGCTAAATTTGAACTTTGTAGGTTATCTGAAACAAGGTTATAATTTTTATTAGTCAGTGATAAAAGTGACGTTTTTGAAATTTGGAACATACAAATTTATCTTCCAAGTCTCATCAATATATAAACAAAATTTGATAGGTTTCTCATTATGTTTTTTATCTTCTGTTTTAATTTTGTATGCAAATATAATAATACGTTTTTAAAAGAGGTTCATATATGAAGTTATCACTTAAGTTGTATTAACAATGAAAAACAAAGTTGAATCTAATAGCAACGCCAACTAAAAGTTGAAATAATGTTAATTACAAAAGAAAACTTTCTCAAAGTCAACCTGTTTAAATTTCTTTTACGATAAAAACTTCAAAGACTTATTCACGAGTTATTTAATTAAAAAAATAAGTAGACAAAGGTATTTTTTTTCTTTGAAAGCACTTAGAAAGTTGAACATTCTTTGTCTTCTTTGTCAACAATCATGATTCTTACATAAATAGTGTACTATATATCTGATATACTTAATATCTAAATTTACAAAAAGGTTCTTATTAGAGCTATTCCTATTGACTTCAGCTTTGCGCTATTTAAAAGACTAACGTCATTTACATCTGTGATATATACAGTTTTATATATAGTATACACAAAGCGGATATTGTAGCTTTTTATTATGATACTAGCTGTGGTATATACAAAGGGTACCTACTATAAGAGTAAGAACTATAAACCTTCAAAGTTTCATCAAACTCTGTTAAGCAGTTTTTGCGTGTAGGTAATAGGTAAGTGTATTTCTATTTTATTTTTTACATATTTTTATGTTTTTGTGTATGTTTTACACATATTATTTTACAGAGTAGGTAGTCCGATTTTATTATTTTTATTTGAAAGGGTTTCATTATACCCTGATGGTTGAATCAAGACTTCAATTTTGAGAAGATCCTCTACCGCAATAGTTGAAGAATAAGAGATTACTAGGTATTTTATTTTTTAACTGATTCAAATAAAAAAAACACTAAATGTTTAGTCAAGTCCATGACATTATATTCCCGAAAACTACACCCAAATCCGTTAATCCGTTTCGAGAAATTAGCATGCAAAACATTCAGAGATAGATATACAGACATACAGACAAACAGATAAAGAAATCGTTCGAGTAACAATTTTATTATATGTACAGTTCATTTTTTTAATACTCTCTGACAAGAAGGAAATCTGTACTCTTATATATAAAGCTTTCTGATATTCTGAAAATTATTTTGCGAGATACTCGTACTATACACAACTTTAAAAGGCTTTCTCAGACTCTAACTCTACTCTAAGCCTATCTTTAAGAGTTAAGAATACATTTTTCGTGTTATTACTACTACAACTATGATGTATACGTTTAGAACTATTTCTACTTATATCTATGACAAATAAGTGACAAAAATCTTCAACCCAAACAGTATTTATTTGAAGATAATACAAATATATAAATTATACTAAATTCTAAATCTTTTTAATGTAAAATTCAAACAAACAAAAAAGTATCTAAAAGCAGAACATGGGATAATTTTAGCATCTGTTTTCTATAGTGAAAAGAAAATTAAAAAAGGTTAAGCTGCACTGCTGATAGCAATCTGAAGTTGTTTCCTTCATTTAGCACGGTGACTTTATATCTCTGTGCCTGAACTTCTGCATTGATTTGACCCTCACATTTCAGTTTCATATTATAGTCCAGTCATTTGGTCGAAAAAAAGGGGGTTACCTGGAAAGTTTTCCGGGAGTTTTGAAAATTGGTTATTTTATAGATTTCGGTATGCTCTTTTCGAATTTCAAATTTGCCACCTCGTATCTCCGCCCCTCGCGCCGCCATTTTGAAAAAATGGCGGCTAAAACCAGTTTTTTCGAAATATCTCCTTTCCAATGCATTTTTTTAAAAAAATATTTATGTACAAAATTAAAGTAGAATAAATTTCCTACAATTTATGTATTTATATTTTTTTTCATAATATCAATAGTTTTTGGCGTACGAGCGTCACAAAGTATCTTCATCTACACCACCACGTGTTTTTGGTATATTTTTTCTAAAATATTCTACTATTGTAACCGGTCTTGAAAAAGCAGTTTGGGTCTTTGTGTTGAGTCCCTTTTTTTCGACTATGGAGACTATAGACATTGTATAGCCTCCATACTATCGACTTTCAACGAATCATCTGTCGGTAGAAGTTACGAGAAGTATTTAGTTTAGGCGGAGTCATCAGTATACGTTTATATGTATGTACGTCCTACAGTGTTGTTTGTGTTCTTAGAGTCATGGCTTCTCATACAGAAAATTGTTTTATTTAAGACAATTTAGCCTTATTGGCAGTGACGGTAATTAAAATATCATCAACGTATTTTTTGAGCAGTTGCGTTTTTTTTTATGTGGGGACGGTAATCACCTTCAATTTGTCCATTAATTCGTCCAAGGAAAACTGACACTCATCGGAATTCTGTTTAGGGTTAGAATAAATGAACTGCATTGCAGTATCTATCTCATTAATATAAATTTGTTCATGCAGGAATTGTGATATTGTGTATCTGCTGTGGCCAAATTATTCACATGTTCAAGACGCTCAATAATTGCTCGAACCCAATCGTCATTACGTGCTCTAGCAAGATTTGAAATACTGTCTTTCATTGACAATTTCCACACACTATACTATATACTATACTATATTACGCTTGCACAGCCGGGTCTGTTTTTGTTTAGCTATAAATTCCGCTGTTATCTCCAGCACATAAAAACAATGATATTTAAAAGAGAATGCAGGGTACGAGGATCGCAGTAGTGGCTGAGGTTTCGTGGCATCACTTCCTCTACGCAGTGATGTAGCAATTAACTTCTCATTATTATGTCGTTTTCGACACAGATCATGAACCATTATCGATTTTAGGCCCGCCAAAAGTTTTACTTTATTATACTTTTTTTGACACTCGATTAAAAAGTCTCCAATCCTTTTTCTTTTACTTTAACTGTTTCATTTTCTAATAATGAAGTATAACAATTTTCTGTATTAGAAGCCATGGCTCTAAGAACACAAACAACACTGTACGACGTACATACATATAAACGTATACTGATGACTCCGCCTAAACTAAATACTTCTCGTAACTTCTACCGACAGATGTTTCGTTGAAAGTCGAGAGTATGGAGGCATATACAATGTCTATAGTCTAAATAGTCGAAAGAAAGGGACCCGACACAAAGACCCACACTGCTTCTTCAATACCGGTGGCAATAGTAGAATATTTTAGAAAAAATATACCAAAAACACGTGGTGGTGTAGATGAAGATACTTTGTGACGCTCGTACGCCAAAAACTATTGATATTATGAAAAAAAATATAAATACATAAATTGTAGGAAATTTATTCTACTTTCATTTTGTACAAAAATATTTTTTTAAAAAAATGCATTGGAAAGGAGATATTTCGAAAAAACTGGTTTTAGCCGCCATTTTTTCAAAATGGCGGCGCGAGCGGCGGAGATACGAGGTGGCAAAATAGAAATTCGAAAAGAGCATACCGAAATCTATAAAATACCCAATTTTCAAAATTCCCGGAAAACTTTCCAGGTAAAACTACCAAATGACTGGACTATTATATTAAGTATATATTGATATTTACTGGGTTGAAAGCCATTCGGACTCTTTGTCAAGCTAATGGGATAACAATGGAATCTGTAACATAAAAAAAATAACTGAGTTTCACTCCCGAGTCGAGTCTACTGCTCGACTGAAGTAAAAAAAAACAGGCGCCAGCTTAACTCAAAGCAAAACAATCGAAAATATTTTTTGGTTGAATTATTCCACAAGGACTTCACTTAACAATATTTTGTTTAATAAATACTCACCACAACCACAGCAATCGATTAACAAATTGAATCTAATCGGTATAACTACTGAATATACCGGTTCAGTAATTTTACTGGTTCAGTAATTATACCGGTTCAGGAATTATAACCTTATCCCTTAATATCGTTCGAAGTTTTAATGGGTACTTATTCGCGAGTGAAGATCCTTAAAATAACTACTTTTATTAGTGGTTTTCTGTACTTAACGCTCCGTTGTCTCCTCAGTATTTAAAATTTATTTTTCAATTATTAGAAAGTGCTCTCGACCTCCATTTTCGCCGTTCCTCCAATCTTAATCTTTTTATTCCTTCGCAGCATACCGGATTCCTCTCAAGTTCTTTCACAGTACACGCAAGCAAATTCTGGAACTGATTCCCGGAATATTAGGCGTTCTCCTATCAAAATAGCATTAAAAAAGTTAGTTCTCAAATATGTGTCCGAGCAATAGCAGAATTATCATCTAGACGTCATGTTATAAAATTGTTACTGATCCATTTCTGTACCTGGAAAATATTCAAAAAAACATCTTGGGGGCCTTTATAAGAGCAAGAGAACCTAAAACAATGGTTTTTCAGTTTGTCTGTATGTCTGTATGTTTGTGCACGCTAATCTGAGAAACGGCTTAACCAATTTTAATGCGATTTTCAGGAACATATTATCACAGTCTTCACTTAACATTTAGTGTTTATTTTATCTAAATCGGTTAAGAAATAAAAAAGTTATGTCAATTTATGTCAATCACGTAATAGTCGATAATAGGTACCATGCAAATCTCAATATCTATATATGTAATAAATCTGCAGAGGAGTAGTCTTTATACATAGAAAATATTAAAAAAATATACCAGGATGTGAAGTTTTTGTATTTTTCATGCAATCTAGGTTAGTGCTTGACTACATTCCACCTGATGGTACGAGGAATGTCGTCATAGGTGGTAACTGGTAAGGCACATTAAAACGTGATAACTAACAATCCATTTTCAGCATTTTTTAAATCTTTGTCTGATTATCTGTTTGTCTTTTAGTTGCTCAAAACAATAAAAAAAAATAATTCAAAAATTCATACAGAGGGGTTTTATAAGAGCAAGAGAACCGAAAACAATGTTTTTTTATTTTGTCTGTTCGTCTATATGTCTGTATGTTTGTGCACGCTAATCCAAAACGGATTAATCGACTTGGATGCAGTTTTCGGAAATATATAGTCATGGGATTCTCTTTATATATATATATATTTTAACAATCGGTTAACAAATAAATAAGTTTATAATATATTATAATAATAGTAATAATAATAAAAATAGATTTTATTTCCATCACAATCAAGTTGAAACATTTTATATTGGTACTTATCTTAGGCTAATTCTAATAAACACAACTTGATTGGTGAGGGACTGGTGCCTAAAAAAAGGTATAAAATACCTGTACTATTAGGTCACCATGTACTCCCATCGGTTAGAAACTAATACATACTAGATTATACTTAGATGTTAAATGCTATGACAATATTATTAGGTATTTAAAAAAAATGAAAAGAAATAGAAATACATGCTCTTATTTAGAGAGGAAAAACGAGAAATATAATTACATCAAAATTAAAAACCGGAAAAACTCTTAAATTTAGACATGTATACAAAGGCAATATCCATCCAATACAGAACTACACAGTGTAAATACAATATTAAGTATGTGTAAAGTCAGCCGATTAAAAAACAAGTAGATTTTCAATGTCTATGTAAGTAAAGGATTTAAGCCAATTACTTATAGTAAGTTTGCATTTGAGTTTAGGAAGATGATAGATGGGTATTGATTTGTTGACTCTATTGTACAAAAAATTGCCTAGATAATAGTAATGCTTTCTAGCAAGACTGGTGGAAGCCTGGACGATGGGACATACCTTGCGTTTTCGTCTTTTACCAGCGTTCAGATTTGGATCATATGTCAGTTCTACGTGTTTTTTAAGTAATATTCTTGCGATAAACAGTTTTCTCACGGTTAGAACGTCCCAGAGGTTGTAAAGATCACTAGTTGGGTATCTAAAGGGAAGGGATGCGGCTGTCTTAAGGATTGCTCGCTGGGCTCTCTCCGCTTCCAAAAGTATTGTCTTACCAGCACCCCCCATACAGTGATGCAGTATATAATCAACGATTGGCAAAGAGCAAAATATATAGATTTGATAGTTTTTTGGTCTGCTACATATCTTAGAGATCTAAATATATTATATACAATTTTACGAAGTTTAGTCACCAGAGATGTGATATGTAGCTTGAAGTTAAGCAAGGAGTCAAGAGTGACTCCCAAGTACTTAATACTCTCCACTCTCTCAATCTCAGGACAAACACAAACACTATTTAAAATGGGGTTGCAGATATGAGCGCGAATAAGACCAGAAGCCGGAAGACCCTCCTTAGATGCGGAGAAGGCTAGGTATTTGGTCTTAGAGGAATTCAGCGTTAGGATGTTCTTTTTTAACCACAGTGAAACTTTGTCAAATCCCCATTGCGCAACCGAAAAAACGTCTTCCCATGTACTCCCTCTAAAGAGCAGAGCAGTATCATCCGCAAAAGATATAACTTTGCCCTGAGGTATCTGCATTTGACATAAATCATTTATGTAAACGAGAAATAGCGTGGGACCTAGAACGCTGCCAATTATTGTCGTACCATTGCTGCTTATCAGTTTGAAGGTTTATTTTTTTTACATACTTTGGTAAGTACAAAGGGTACTTTCTATCAAAATCTAAATCTACGCGTACAAAGTCACAGGCACAGCTAGTAAAGAATGTAGGTTGTGTCTATTTATATCACTATTTATACTTATATTTTTTATATATAAGTATTTATACATTTATATCTTCATATATCTATATGTATGTTTAATTTATTAAACCGTATCTTTAATCTATGTATTACAACTATGTAAAATTTTTGTTTAAATCTATTACATTATTAACGTTTATGATATATATGTATATAACCAATAAACCTGAGATGAAGTCAGGGTAACGACGTTAAATGGCAAGAGGCATTATTTTTATTGCCATGAAAGTCTTATTGGCTATGGTCATAATCTTCATGAGAGCACTCAAGGTTCTATGTGGTTGAAGAGGGACGTGAGGCAACCGGTAGTGTAGATGTCGGGAGAATATTAACTTTCTATATAATCGTGTAGCTTTAAGATAAATATATTGCTTTTTATTTTATCCGATTAGGAACGCCTACTTACAATTGAATTTGGAAGATTCTAAAGTCGTTTTGCACACTAAAATTATGATATGACAAATGTTTCAATTATTGATGTAAGAATTCCTAGATTCAAATAAAACGATGTTGTTTTAATTAAATAGAGAACTAAATTATTTTGCATCACAATCTGCTCTAAAATGTCGGTTACGTATCTTGCCGCAGTCAGGGAGCCGTTTTCTACGATGTGTAGCTCCGTGCGTGCTCCTAAGCAAATACCGCCCCATACCATTACTGACTCTCCACCATACGGCTCTCTCCCAATAATGTTACACTAAGCGTATCTTTCTCCGGGTCGTCGCCATACTTTGGTCCTTCCATCATCTGGTTTGAGACAAAATCTGGACTCATCACTAAAAAGAACTTTTCCCCAAGCGTCATTATTCCAATTTAGGTGGAAACGAGCAAAGCTGGCCCGAGCCACTCGATGACCTGCGGTGAGCTGTGGACCTCTGGCAGGCAAGTACGCCCCTATACCAGCTGCCTTCAGTCTTCTTCTGACGGTTTTGGTACTAATTATCACTTGTCGAACTTCCTGCAGCTGGTTTCGTACCTCAGAAGAAGTCAAGGTACGGTTTCTGAGAACACTGCTGACAATAAATGTATCGTCTCTCTCTCCTGTTACTCTTTTGCGACCTTGTCCTTTACGCCTGGTATACTCTCCAGTCTGCCGGTATCGTTTAACATTGCGGAAAATCACAGACTTGGAAACATGTAATGTTTGAGCCACTTCATTGTAAGTGTAACCATTTTCAATTAAAGTTACAGCTTTAGAAACCAGAGCAACGCTGAGATCCGGCATTATCGCCTAAATTTATCGAATTAAGTTCACTTCACTCAATAATGACAATTTTTCGTCAAAAAAACAACAGAAATAAAGTTTTTGTTAAAAACAACAAAAGCCGACGAAAATTCCATACACTACGTGTCTCAGAAATTAGCATATAAACAAAAAAAACAAATGAAATTTAAAATAAAATTATTTTTAAAATCATCTTTTTTTTTAATACATAATATTGGTATAGTGGCCAGTACGAAAATATGAAAATATTTTCCGTTATTCGACCTTTTTTTTGCGTTCCCCTAAATATCCATGTCCATGAGTGTATATCTTGAATACGAATTTAGGTTAGGTTTAAAGAACTTTATTTCTCTGTTCTTGAGAAATAAAGTTCTTTAAACCTACAGTTCACTTATGAGCATAGTATAACATATACAACTATTTTATTAAAAAATGCCACAAATATTTTGACCTTATGTATTTAGAGAGGTAATGACTCAAAAAAAAAAAAAAAAGGAATGTTAGCAATAACCAATCAAGTAATTTATAATTGTAACTTTTTGGACACGAGTATTATTAGTTTATAATGTTTCTTTTTTTTATTATTTTTTTTTTTAATTATTATTATTATTGATTTTTATATTTATAAATTTACGTTATTAATTATTTTTACACCTTATATTTCAAGTATATATTGTTTTAATTTAGATTTAAATGTAGAAACGCTTTCACTCATTTTAATATCATTTGGTAGTTTATTGTACCTTATAACACCATCAAATATATGTTTCTTTTACCATACCCTGTTCTTGGCGTAATGAGTGTCAGTTTGTGTGTATTTCTTAAACTGTGTGTATATTCGCGAGTAGTAAAAGAAGTCTGCAAATGAATATGCCCTGATAATATTTTTTTTATTAATATACATACGTTCACGGTGTAAATTTGCTCCAGATTTAGTATTTTTGTGGTTTTGTAAAGTATAGAAGTAGACGTTAGTTTGGGATATTGGAACAACACTTTTATAGCTTTGTTTTGTGCACGTTATAGTGGCATAATATTAGTTTTGGCCGCACGGCCCCAGACCTCTATTAAATAGGTAAGTTTAGATTTTATAATCGCATTACAACATACATCGTATCTTAGGTGGTACACAAGAGGACATTCTTCGTAGTGCTCCAATGAATTGTGTAAGTTTATTTTTCACGTTTTCTATGTGGGGTCGCTATGTCAATCTATCGTCCAAAATTAAGCCAAGGTACTTTTCCTGGTGTGATCTATGCAGTGGATTCTCGTTAATATATAGTGATATATCGATCGGTATTTTTTTTTTTGCACTAAAAATCATGTATGAACTTTTTTTGCGTTAACAGTTAACAGATTACATTGACACCAAGTACTGTATTTAAGTAAATCTTTTTGTGCTTGTTTGACCAATTCTATTAGATTTTTCCAAAATAAAACAGAGACGTATCGTCAGCATATAGGGTAACCTGTCCGATTAGGTTAATGTTAGTGACATTGTTTACGTAAATTAAAAATAGTAATGGTCCTATTACGGATCCCTGGGGGATACCGCAAGTAATAGGTTGGGGATTACTTGTGTAGCCTGGTGTGCCTATTTTTACAACTTGTGTTCGATTATCTAAGTATGATTGTAATAAACCGTAAGCAGGTCCGGATAACCCAATGTTTTTTAATTTTATAAGCAGTAATGAGTGACTAACGGTATCAAAAGCTTTCTGAAGATCAATGAATATACCCAAACAAAAGTTTTTCTTATCGAGTTTTATTTTTTTTTTTAGTTAATAAGTCAATTACTGCTGATACCGTTCCGGATTTTTGATGAAAGCCGTATTGTTGAGCCGAAAGAAAACCCAGGCTCTCCAAGTGTTTCATCAGGCGTCTATATATGACACTTTCAAAGATTTTTGAAAATACAGACACCACCGAAATTGGTCGATAATTCCCCGGATCAGTTTTTTTGACCAGATTTGTATATCGGAGTTATTTTAGCAATTTTTAAACTATTAGGAAAAGTACCTATTGTCAAACATTTATTTATACAATCTGTTAAATTTTTAACTATAAGGTCGCATATACAGATAAGTGTTTTTGTGTTTATACCGTCGATACCTGTACTACATTTGTCAAAATTTTTAATAATATTTTTTACTTCCTTAACAGTGCAAAGTTCAAAATTTGTTGTTGTATATTTGGGATGTTCATTTATGTAAGTCAAGGTGTTAATAGATTCACTTGGATGGTTTTTTGGTATTTTTTGAGCTAGTTCAGAGCCAATTGATGAAAAAAATACATTAATTTTCTCGCATATATCATTGCCATTGTGTATTGTTTTGCCTGATACAATTAATGTTAGGGGATGTGAATCATATTTAATTTTATTGCTGGCTAAGTTATTAATTAGATTTCAAAGCTTTTTTGAGTCATTATTACAATTTTTAAAGGAGTTATAATAAAATTCTTGTTTTGTGTTCCTAATTAATTTCTGTAAGTTAATTCTTTCGGTTAAAAACTGAAGCTTGTTTCATTTGTAGGATTGTCCTTATGTTTCTTCCATAAATCATTTCTTCTGTAAATTCCATTTATAATATTTCTGTTAATCCAATCCTTCTGTGAAAATATTAAATTTATTAATATTTTTACTTTTTTTACTTTACTTGTTTTTACTTTCTCTAGTATATTCACTTTTCACTATGCCCGGCACTAGGCTCCATAAAATAGGTAATTCCTTTAAGGGTAATTGTATACGTTTTTATAATAAGCTCCCAAATGAAGCCTTAAGCCTCTCATTAAATAAATTTAAATTATATGTTAAAAATAATTTAATAAAAAAATCCTACTATAGTGTAAAGGATTACATCGACGACGGTATGGCCTGGGAATGAATCTGTATTGTATTGCGAATAGCTAGTAATCTCCGCAATTTGTTTTTTGTTGTAAATTAATTTTGCTTTATCGACCTTCTGCATCACACCGATTCCTTAGAAGTCACTACTTGCGGTAGCATCGGGAGTCGGGTTGCCTCCCTCCCTCAAATATGTGCGAAGGGGGTGATGGCTGGTTCTTGTGTTATGCTCGTGAACGGGTGCTGCTTGCGGTGACTGGTTGTGTGGCAGGCCGAAGATTTATATATATATATTTTTTCTGTTATTATTATTTAATTTTCGTTGCCTGAAATCATTAGGCTTCTTTTCCGATTGATTGCGACGGTTCTAGTTGTTCTAAATTTGCATTTAAGTTTGACGTTTGTGAAACAGTGATCACAATAACAAAAAATATATCCGGCTGAGTTTGTTGTGTGGTTCTTCTCAGACCAGGACGCGTTTGGAACCCTCATAGCTTTAACATTAAGATGGAAAGTGCTTTTTCAGAAGGGCTTATTACGATAAATCTAGTATCGTAATAGGCCCTCCTGACACTTCCATGTTGACGTACACAAGTGATCACTGATTATGATTCTAAGTGGAAAAGATATAAATAAATAAATAAATAAATATAAAGTTCTAAGGTGGTGTAGTTGTGCTCTTCGTTATTTAGTATATTTACTTTCATGCTTTTATATTATGCTATGTAATTTATTGCCATGAATGATGTCCGTTGTACGGGGTTATGTTTATACTTAAGTAGTTCCACATATATTTGTTTGTGATCTGATAGGGGTGAATTCATAATTGAAAGTTGAAACTTCTCATTATGAATATTTGAGCAAATATGATCTAATATAGGTTTGGTTGTAGTTGTCTCGCGAGTACAATATTTGATATAAATTTTATTCAGTATGTCATAGCCAGTTGTTTGTAATATGTCTTTGTAGTATAAATTTTTTTTGGTTTTGCTTAATAAATCAATGTTAAAATCTCCAAATACAATAATTCGTTTTTTGTTTTTCAACTGTATCGTATATTTATCAAGGAAGGTGTACAAGTTTCTTCTTCCTGGATTATAAATAGCACCAACGTTTATAGAATAACTCTTTAAGAAAATCGTACGTCAT
This sequence comes from Napeogenes sylphis, assembly GCA_959347405.1. Taxonomy (NCBI): domain Eukaryota; kingdom Metazoa; phylum Arthropoda; class Insecta; order Lepidoptera; family Nymphalidae; genus Napeogenes; species Napeogenes sylphis. Next base: position 326,980 of record OY365776.1, read on the forward strand.
CGTCGCATATATCCTCCAGGATGTCATATTGCAGGCTGTTGTGAATAAAAATTGAAACGCCTCCACCTCTTTTGTCTGAGCGATAATTGTAAATATGTTTGTAGTTAGGTAAGTTGAAAGATTTGGCGTCCGATTCGTTTATAATCCTTTTTCGTTTCTGTTAATACAATTATATGAGTGACATTCTGTATAGCGCTCAAAATACATTTCAATTCTTCAAACTTTCCAGATTTGCACAACTACGTATGTTTGTATAATAAAAAGTTAAGCTTGACTTCTGTGTGGATAGGTCTTTATAATGATTGCATAGGAAATAGAAATTTTCTTGAAATTTGAGAGACTGCTCTAATTTTACTGTTGAGCTCCGTTTTTTGGGAACTTTTATACAATTTTTGGAATATTTTTAATATATTTTATGGTTAAATCTAATTCTCCGTTTTTTTTACGGCAATCCAGCTCTTCTTTAAGATGGTTCATATAATCTTTTTGAGCAGATGTTTGATCCGAGTATAGACGTATACTACGGGAGTTTTTTGGTTGATTTTGCAGTAGGTGCTTGGCAGTTTCCGCATTGCAGAAACATACTTTAAGTAGACGGTGTTTTCCAGACTTATATTTGCCCAATCTAAAATTTTTTATTGGATCTGGACATTCATTAAATATTGATTTAGTTAATTTTATTACTTCATTATAGTCGTAACTTCGTGTTTGTTCCGTGATGTTATTTTGTAATTCATGTATACCCGCAATCACAATATCTTTTTGTCGCTCAATCCGTTGTTGAATTTCCAACACAGTGTCTTCATTCCATAAGAGGAGCGATTTTTCAGCCGGTTTATTGGTTTTGATAGATTTTAATGCGTGTAAATCAGTTTCTAGGCAACTAATTTGTTCTTGCATAGTTTTATGAGAGCTTTTTATTTTTGATAATTTGCAGAGTTTTACATTTTCTAGGATCAAATTTTCGTTCATGATTTTAATACATTTTATTTCTTTTTTAATGTCGGATAACTCCTCCCGTATCAGCTGTGGAATTTGTATATTTTGGTTTTCGGTAGATTTTTCAAGCAAAGCAACCATATCCTGGCGGTGTTTTTGAAGTTCGCTGTCTACATTTGTTTCCATATTTGGGAACTTTCGTTTTCTTTGACTAACAAAAGCATCATACTGGGACATAGATGACAAGTCCGGTTCCGAACCGCTTCCGCGTATCGGTGATCGTTGTACGCTCATCCTTATTAAACAAGTTTGCTAATTAACGTACCTGCGCTTGAGTTGCGGCCGGACACCTCTTTTGTTTAGAAATAGATTGATATGTTCTTTCAAAACTTTACTTTCACAATATTCACTTAAGTTCTATTTTACTTTATTTGTATTTACACAATTTATTATAGATTTAGTTTTAAAGAATAAACTTTGCACACGTCTGCTCCGGTCGACTTATTTGCGCTATATTTTATAATTGATTTCATTAAAATCATACAAAACCCTTAAGCTAGCTAGCCCTTAAGCCTTAATTATCTCTATCAATCCATTTCCTTTACTTATTATATAAAGAAACATCACCGCAACATTAAATTAGATATTGAAATGGACGAATTATGACTAGCTTTTGCCCGTGATATATATTAATGATGATATATATTAATGACTAGCTTTTGCCCGTGGCTTCGCACGCCTTAAATTCGTCTTTTTGTATTGGGGGTTCTTTAAATTTTCTAATTTATTTAAATATTTTTAATGTACAAAGACTACTCCTCTACAAATTTGTTATATGTATAACTTAAAATTTTCATGGTACCTATTACGTCATTGACATAAATTGTCATAACTTTTTTATTTCTTAACCGATTTAGATAAAATAAACAATAAATGTTAAATGAAGACTGTGATAATATATTCCTGGAAACCGCATTAAAATTGGTTAAGCCGTTTCTGAGATTAGCGTGCACAAACATACAGACATACAGACATAGAGACATACAGACATACAGACAAACTGGAAAACCATTGTTTTGGGTTCTCTTGCTCTAATAAAGGCCCCCTATGATGTTTTTTTTTAATTCCATGTACAGGACCAGTCCTGTACATATAATATTCATGATTTTTCTTGATTAGCATATGGTTGATGGTTTATACATTACACGTTACACATAATGGTTGATGGGTTACACATTAAAGAGTTTTTATTAAAAATCTGATTTATTTGAAACTTTTTCCTTTACGAGAACTGAAATTGTATATTATCCGACCACTTTTTTTTTCCGGGCACCAAACCTTATGTCCGTCTTTACAAGCCAAGAATTCTTATATTTTTCTATTTCTTATTCTTACGAGATGATCATCCAATTAAATAACAATAGCACAAAAATGTTGTAACAAGTTACTAGTTGATTAACAGTTACTTGTTACTTGTTGATCAACTGATCATCTATTCTATATCTATACAGCGTTATTTTTAATTAGTTGACCACCTCTTGCAGGCAGCCTTCCTACATCAATCCAAAAAATATTTTGTCTGTTTGTCTGTATGTATGTATGTATGTGCACGGTAATCTCAAAAACGGCTTAATTTGGATGCAGTTTTCAGGACTTAACATTTAGTGTATTTTTCATTTAAATCGGTTAAGAAATGAAAAAGTTATGTCAATTACGTAATATGTACCATGCAAATCTTCTTCTATATACGTGTAATAAGTTAGTCTCTGTAAATTGAATATACGAAAAAAAAAATGCCAAAATGAACAGATAACCAATGTAAATAACTTTTATACATAGAAATTCAACGTCACTCTGATTAACATTTAGTTCACTTTCATTGCACACTCTTTAGTCTATCAAAAGATATTTAAATAAATGTATTTAAAGTGTCCATAGAAAATATTTTCAAAAATTCATAATGGCTTTTATACAAGCAACAGAACCCAAAACAATGCCTTTTTTTCATGTTGCCTGCTCGTCTGTATGTTTATATGTTTGTATATCTATGTCTGTATATCTATGTCTGTATGTTTATGCATACTAATCTCAGAAGTTTAGATTCAGTTTTCTGGAATATATTGTCATGGGCTTAACTTTACATTTAGTGTTTTTCTTTTATTTAAAACGGTTAACAAATAAAGAAGTTAATTATTTCTTATTTTACTTTAGGAATAAAACATTTTTATGGGTTGATAGATTTCGTAAGTAGTGGTTAGTAGTAAAACTAAAAAAAAAAAATCCCCCCAAAAAATATATTTTTTTTCTTGTTTATACTTGTAGAAAAACGTAAAAAACGTAAGTAGTAGATTGTAGTAAAAATATTTTTTAAAACTAAACTAATTACGGTAGACAAACATTTTAAATATTTTTCCAAAACAATGTTGAATAAATAATCGTGTTTTGAAAACACACTAATACTAAAACGCTTAACATGAATGAGAAACGTTCCTAGAGGTTTGTAATGGAAGAATATTTGATTGTATTAGATCAGAAGTTGATAAAAAACGACTACTTTGACCGAAACTTATATTTGACTAAATTGATCTGAATTACTTCTGATCGAAAGTTAATATGACTACTACAAACGCTTAAAATGACAAAAACGTTCCTAGAGGTTTGTAGTAGAAGAATATTTGATTTAACGAGAAGAAAAGTGGTCCCTCAGGCCATAATAATAACCTTGCCAATAAACATAAACATATGACACGGACTACCTAGTCTGTAAAAATATATCTTTGATTAAAAACAAAAATAAACTAGAAATATTCCTACTCGCAAAAACTTTGAAGGGTTAGTTAAATCTAAATCGACGCGTACGAAGTCTCAGGCACAGCTAGTTCTAAGCTATAGACACACAGTAGTATAACTAGGCAATTTTTAGCAAATGCAATAATTCATTCCAAATATTTTAATAAAATTTTATATGTGATAATAGTACTATTTAAATATTATAACATATTTTCTAGTCTACTTTACGAAAAGTTGTTTTTTAACTACACTTTCTAGCTGAAAACATTGGCAGCCAGACGACTCCTTTAATAATGATCACGCGATTTGCCACTTAATTTACCCAAGAAAGAGAAACAAAGTGCTATAGTAATATCGAAATAATAATTAATATACAGGCAATGACCTTAAACAAGAAACATTGGTTTAATCTTACTCTTAAGAAAGTCAACAAAAACATTATTAACAAAACTATTTATAATTTGGTTCAATATACATAAATATAATATTTTATTTTTAATATATCTATATTATTTTTAGTTTTGTATTCAGTTTTGTAGTATATTATTCAAAATGTCAGACAAAAGTACTAATCCTTATTTGCATTTAATTCTGATTCCTTTTGCTAGATAGTTTCGTTGCATTTTATTAAAGCTTATACCATCCCTCTACGATGAGATCTTAAGTCATCTTGGAACTTTTATAAACTACTTTAACTGTTGCCATATCAACACGCAAAGCCTTTCCCGAAATTTATCAGAATTTTCTAAGAAAAATTTCGTATATTATTTTTCATGCTATCCCTATATCAAAAAGCTGGTTTAAACCAAATTTAGCCTCTACTCTCTTCTTTCTTCCTGGCTATGTTTTGATCCTCTGAAACCGCACAGGTAAGGAAAGTGGCGGTGTTGCTACATATCTACATTAGTAATATATCCTACAAAATTATAGCTATTTCCAATTCCACCTACTCAGCCACAGCGGAATTTATATTTTTAGAAATTGATATCAAAGGAGCTAAAGCCGTTTTAGCAGTCGTGTACTGTTCGCCCTCTACCGATTATTTCTCAGAACTAGAATCAACTTTCGAATTACTTAGTTCAAAGTATAAACATCACATAGTTATGGGTGACTTTAATACCAACCTCTTGACTGATTCTATTTCATCTCGTAGACTCACATCAATTCTTCACTCTGTTTCTTAGATTCTGTTTTGATATTATTCCTTTAAATCCTACATGTAAACATAGAATATCATGTCTACTAAATTAACCTGATTCTTGTGTCGAGTAATAATAAAGTTATCAAACACGGCCAATTATCTGTATCTTAGTCCCTTAAACCTCCGAAACCGAAGCCTACGGTGTTGCACTTGCGGAGTTTTCCCAAAGTAAACCTAGAGGATTTTCAAAATGACGCTTCAACAATTGACTGGTCGAATGTTTTGACATCCTCTAATATAACTGACACGGTTGAACATTTTATTAAATCAATTTTAAACATTTATGTTAAACATATCCCGGTCAAAGCTGTAAAATTAAAACGCTCACCTTTACATTGGATGACTGATCAGGTGAAGGTGAAGAGCTGCTATGAGAAAAACATGACCGTGCCTTCCGAAATTTTAAACTGAATAGATGTGAGCTCAACTGGTGTCTTTATAAAGAATAAGGAATAAATGCAATCATATGGTAAGAGTAGTGAAACGCCATTTCTTACACTTAAATATTTCAAAATCTTCGACGGCTCTGATATGGAAGTTTCTTGCCAACTTTGGCCTAGTTCATCTTACTGACAAACCAAAGTAATTTTTTTTCTCCCCTGATGTTTTAAATTATAATTTTTCACATGTTGAAACTCTCAAACCAATTATAAAACGCAACACCTTCACCTTCATATCTTCCATGCCATTATAATGTGTCTCCACACCCTTCTCATTTTCTTTAGGTTCTGAGGAAGAAATAAAAAACTCTGCACTTTATAAAATCAAATGCTATTGGTGAATACGAAATATATGATCCGACCATATGATCGTCACCTAAATTATAAGTGATTCTTTCAACTCTAACTCATATTATAAATATTTTTCTATCTATTTCCTTTCACTTGGCGTAAAGCACTCGTCATCCCCATTCCTAAAGTTAACGATCTTACTGCGCCTAAAGATTTGAGACCTATTTCTATCTTACCCTACCTATCTAAAGTCCTCGTATCGACGGTACATAAACAATTATATAATTTTGTCCATAACAATAAACTTCTTTTGAACTTTCAATCCGGGTTTCGTCCTGACCACAATACAAGCACTGCTCTCTTTAAAATCGTGGATGTCAGAGATGCGATGGAGGGTGGTCAATTAACTATGTTTTATTAACGCTTTTAACTCAGTTGACCATGACATCCTGATTGCACTCCTTTCACGCTTTAACATTTTTATTGGTTCTAAACCTATTTTCTATTCGCATCGACAACACCGTGTCAGAGTGGTGGAGCATAGAAGCAAGTGTACCAGAAGGCGGTATACTCTCTCCATTTTTATATTCATTATTTATTAATTTCATTACAAAAGACTTTTAAAGCCTCTTATCATCTGTATGTTGATGACCTTAAAATTTATGCACATACTAAGCCTAACACTGTTACGGCTAATGTGACCATCAATAAAGATTTACAACACATCAGAATTACATTAATTTAAATTAAACATTAAACTGCCAAGCAATAGTTCTAAGCAATCAACGACTGCTGCGAAAATTGGCGTCAGTTGACCTTCCAATTCTCAGCTATAATAGTACACCTACACATTGATAGCATACTACAGAGTACTACATATTATTATTATTATTATTATTATTATTATAAAAACGAATTACCAATTCGAACTATGACCCTGTTAGGGTAATCACTTATCCTTTCTTTTATTGACAATGCTGATGTTTGTTGCTCTAACATCTCCGAATGTAACTTAAATAAAAATGACTTTCAAAAACTCTGTTCTGATATCTGTCCTGGCAAAAGCAGAATTATTATAAAGAATTAATTTTACGTATGTATGTATACATTTATATATGTATTTATATATTTTTATATGTATTTATGTATGTATTAAGTATCTATATATGTATGGGACAATATTTATTTGTATAAATCATTAATTTAATTTAATATGACGGCGCATCCGTTAACGTCATACATCAGGTTGAATTTTAGCTGTCAACCTAGCGAAGCGTCATGGTCGATGGTAGTGAAGGCAGCCATCTTGACTCATTTGGTTTTCAAGACGGCTCTTGCGCTCCACGCTTGTGACGAATCGCTTTGAACTGCAAATATCATACGATCTGGTATTCTAATTAAGATAATAGTGTGTTAATTAGACCCAATATTAATTATCTCTCTTTATATTTCTTGATTTAAACATTGTGCTGATTAAATAACTGTGATTGGAAGAAGGACTTCTGATGTCTCTATTCACATCTATCCACCTACATGTACTACACAAGATGAGTACTAATGAAGGCTTGCCTGCCTTTTTAAATATAACAACAACGTTTACATTTGTTTGTTTTGTGCAATGTTATTGTTTTAGTAGTTATGTATGTATATGTTATGCGCCTGATATGAAATATTTCTTTTACTGTTTTTCTGGCATGTTTTTAGCATTAAGTCCGCCTTTTGTACCATATTTGGCCAATAAAGAGTGAATAAATAAATAAAAAACATGAGATATTTATAAAAGACAAAGTCATAATTTTATTTAAAATATTTGTAATTTGTATATTATTGGCAAATAACTATGCGATGACGATATTTCGTTATCCCTAGTAAATAAACTAAACAAATTAAAGATTTATAGTGTAAAAGCTATTAAGTAAGAGTGAAATGATGTTACGATCTACTAGATATATTGGAACCGTTATTAAGGTGTACGACACCGACGGCCTACATACATCACGCTGGCGAAACGGAGAGCAAACACTTGCCTCTGTCTTGATAGTTAACGATGTTGTCCGGTTTGTAGCTGTTGGTATATACTAAGCTTTAGGAATGACAAACATTGCGATTGCATACATTTTTAGAAATATGTAGCTTGAGAATTAAATCATTAAGAAAACCTGAAGAAATATGTCAATATATTGAAAAGCTCTTAAAACTCGTATAATAACATATAAATTTTTATTTTCATATTATTTTAATAAGTTGAAAGTAGTCAATAAAACGTGTTTATAAAAAAAAACTTTTATAAAAATCTAAGTTATAAAAGTCTTTTCTAGTGAAAAATTTTCATATAAAGTTATTTACTACGGAAAAAAACAATTAAATGCATTTTAATAAAATAACATTGAAGATGAACTCCATAAACTTCTTGCATTTTGAGGCCTTACTTTCTAAGATGAGTACATACAAAAGTACATTTAAGTTTGAAACAAAATACTTCATGTCTATTAAAAGGGAAAATTTACATAAGATGGTGGCCAAATTTTGTCAATCATCTCTAAATTTATGTATATAAAAATATTTATAACAATTGAAAAAAACACATAAAACATTTACGTATCGCACGTACATAATTGTTTTGTGTATTTTTTTTTATTTCTAAAGACAATAATATACATTTTTTTTCATGAGTCTATTATACAAGGGAACACAATTAAAAAGGACTTTTAAAGAAAATTTATTCGCTGCTAGCTGAGTTCATTAAACAGTTTCTTACACCCACAGGCGTGTATACCGCCAAGATTATGAAGGAGTGTAAACCCCATAATGAATGAGTGAGGCCAGGGCGTAGGCGTGGCAGCGAGGCACGGACTTTTATGACCCCATCAAACACAGAAGCTACCGTGCATTCAACCATAAAATATGAAAAATAATATTGGCTTTAAAACTGGCGGCAATTAAAACTCAAAGTCCGAAGTCAATGACCGTTTGGCTAAAGTAATACATCGCCAATGCCAAGTTGGTGTAATTTGCATAAGATAAAATGCAGTCACAATGATATCCCCACAGTTTGTAGTCAGGCACTGTACAGGTATCATTTTAAACAGCGATGTACCTTTTTGAGTTCGGCCCGTGTCGAAGAATTGTTAATTATCAATTTTTTTCCTATTATTTTTAAGCAATTACATAGCTTCTATCGCGGGCCTTGAGCGTGGAAACCAAACCCAGAAATCCGTAACGAAAATAACCTAACACACCAATATTGTGTACCTATCATTAAAAAATAGCGTAAGCGCCAAGTTGATAATATGTATTATGTACTTTATTGCCAACTAGTTAAAGTTTAGTTTAAAATAAATATTTTACTTGTACAAATGTATTTTCAACAAGCCTTTTCAATTTAATGACTTTCTGTTATGGTGTTACAAAAGACCCTGAGTACAAGAATTTAACAATCGTAATTGAACTTTATTCCTGAGAATTAAGGTTAATAACATTTTTAGCTGTTAATATTGTTAACCTTGTTATGATATTATTACATAGCACTAAAAATTTCTCATTTTAAATAGGACTATATGGTCATATTTGAAATGAGAAATTATTTCATTTCATTTAAAATCTTATGCTATATAGGATAGGATTTTAAATAAGAATGGAATAATTTCTAGGAATAGGTCTATAAAATATCGATATTATTACTTATTAATATCGATATTTATTACAAATAAATTTTTGAACGATATATCGATAGATTGATATTGAAATGCAAATATCGTAGTCGATATTTAATTCAAATAAGTTTTCGTTTTTTTTTCTTGGTAAATTATTTAATCTACATACTAAATCAGAATCAGTCAATCAGAATTGGTGGGTAGATTGAGTGAACAACATCTAAAAATTTTGTGCTGTGTAATAATTTATATTTTGACTGTTTCTTTAGATATTTAAAGTTTATATGTCCTTATAAATAAGTCTGTTATTGCCTACATTACCTGGCAATTTCTTACTTGCACTCAATACACCTTAAGCTGTCACAAATTACTACAATGGACCTGCATACTCAAGTAAGCAAAAATATGGAGGATATTATTAAAATGTTTGAGTCACGGATGAACAGTTTTGATATAGCACTGGCTAACACTCAAACAACATCCAAGTCGCCATTGAAGACTAATTTCCAAGATCTTGGTGCTCTGGCCAAAGACTTTGCTTCTTTCAAGGATTACATCTGGAAAACATTATATATGCTGTAACAGCAGCTTCAGTTACTCACAGAGGGCTTTGATAAGCATGAGATGTTTTCAAGAAGCAATGTTTTATTGTTCCATGGTGTACCCGAAAACAGCAATGAGCAGTTAGAGTGTACTATAAATTCTATTATGTGTGATAAAATGAAGCTGGCTGACACTCATTCTTCTCATTTTGATTCTTGTCATCGGTTAGGAATAAACAAGGATAAACCTAGACCGGTGCTGGTTCGTTGCAGTGGCTTAAAATATCGTAATAAGGTCTGGAGCTCAAAAACCTCTTTAAAAGGCTCAGGCATAATAGTTTCTGAGTTTCTTACTAAGCCAAGGCAAGAGGTGTTTAACACCGCAAGAAAACATTTTGGCCTTAAGAATGCTTGGTCATCGGATGGTAATATTTTTATTGTTCTGCCTGATAAATGCCGCAAGAAAGTAACAACTATGTTGGAGCTTCAGTCCCCGATAAAAAAATTCCCACTGCCTCCAACAGAAAGTGCACAAGATCCTAGATCCTTGAGACCGCGTCGCAACAATAAAAACGCTGCCAAATAAGTATACCATAACCTTAAAGGTACATCCTACGGCAAGTAATCATGTTTATAGTTTTATACTACTCATTTAAATATATTGTATTTTGATTACTTCGTTTATATAACATATGTACAAAACTTTACTTTAATTGTTTAGACTTAAGTAGGTAGATAAAAACTTAATATAATTAACATGTTTTAAATAAGTGTTATGATTAGACTTGTGACAACTGACAATTGACGTATACTGTTTATATTAATATGAAGTTTGGGGTTGTCAGATAAATATTAAATTTCGTTCAGAATCTGATTTCTAAATACTACTTTGTATTGTATTGCATTTTTCTTTTTCTACATTTTATGGATTTTTTACTTTTTGAATTAAATTTATTTTGGTGTCAGGTTTACTTTATTGAACAAGTCTAACTTGTAGCTTATAAGTATTCTTTTATATATATATAAGGTGTTATTCATTTTTATTTTCAATCTGCCAGTGTGTAAGGCACTGAAATATTTGTTAATTAAAAAATATATATATATATTTTTTTTTTTATATTATTTAAATATTCAATATAATTTTTTATTTTTTATATTTATTATATTTATAGTGGATATATATTATATATCTATATTAGTATTTTTTAATAATGTCTTCTTTTTGTAATAATATTATAAATGATGAATATTTTTCTTGCTCGTCATCTGAGGATTTTCTTAGTGCTGCTAGTTCGAATTCATCGGACGAAAACTTTACTCCACTTAATATAAAACTTAATTCTATTTTTACATCCAAAAATGGCTGCTATCTTAATATAATACATATAAATGCGCAGAGTATTCCGGCTCACTATTCAGATTTTTTATCATCTTTTGGCAACGTCTCTGTCGATTGTATTCTCGTGTCTGAGTCTTGGTTGAAACCCTCTCTTACTTCTTCAATTTACTCCTTACCGGGTTATAATCTGATCCGAAATGATCGAGATGGCAGACGGGGAGGTGGGGTATGTATCTACCTTCGTAATAATATTTCTTTTACTGTAATTGCTCAATCTCCTCCTAACACATACAATTTAGAATACCTTTTTCTCGAAATTCGTGCCCACTATTCAAACTTGCTTCTCGGTGTGGTATATAGCCCATCGCAATACATTGATTATTTTTCTTCTCTAGACCAAATTTTAGACTCGTTTTCCTCTAGTTATAGTCACAAAATAATTATGGGCGATCTAAATACGTGTCTCACTAAAGGTGATGGCAGATCCCACAGACTTAGATCATTAATTGATTCCTACAATATGACTACTCTTCCTCTTTTAGAAACTCACTACTCACCTAATGCTATTCCTTCTCTTCTTGATCTTATTTTCGTTGATAACCCTGCAAAAGTTATAACGCACGGTCAACTGATTGCACCTTTTTCATATCATGACCTATTGTACCTTCAGTACAATTTTGCCCTGCCCAAGCGTAAATCTAAGGTTGTTATGCGTAGAAATCTCAGACGTATAAACTGGGATAATTTAAAAACTGACGTCTCGAGAATAGATTGGTCCTGTGTTTACCTGGCGGGAACAATTGATGAAAAGGTGGCTGCATTCATGAATGTTATTACTAAGTTATATGACTTCCATGCCCCACTTAGATCGGTACGTGTTAAGCACTTTCCTGCCCCTTGGCTTACCTCAGAAATTAAAGAGTTCATGGTAAACCGTGATAAGGCTAAGCGGCGGTACAGGAAAAATGGCACCCAGGAAAATTTACGATCCTACAAGCAATTGCGTAATCTCTGCAACAGGATGTGTAGGGATGCAAAGCGTCGCTACATATATTCCTCAATTAATAATTCAACTCCATCCCAAATGTGGAAATTTTTTAAATCCTTAGGTGTGGGGAAGGCCTCTGAAAAACTTCATCAGTTCAACGATATAAATCTTCTTAATAATTTTTTCTCCACTCCCTCCGTCAATATGTCCGATACAGAGAGATTAGCTACCATTCATAAATTAAATATGGCTCCCCGACTACCCTGTAATCCATTTCTGTTTCGTGAAATCACGGAGTGTGATGTTAAGAAGTGCCTTTCATCCTTTAAATCTAACGCCGTTGGAAGCGATGACATCAGCTGTGAGATGCTTTTTCCCATCCTGGAGTATGTATTGAAAGTTATCACACATATTATGAACTTCTCATTAACTTCCAATACTTTTCCTACAGTCTGGAAAAAAGCCTATGTTATTCCCATACCCAAATGTAACAATCCTTCTTCTCCATTGCACTTTCGTCCTATATCTATATTACCAATACTATCTAAAGTCCTTGAACATGCAGTACTCCAACAGCTCACGCATTTCCTAAACACTCATAACCTTATTAGTCCTTTCCAATCCGGTTTCCGCAATTTCCATAGTACATCCACAGCATTGCTCAAAGTCACTGAGGATATTCGTTTAGCTATGGATAATAAGAAGCTTACTATTTTAATCCTGCTAGATTTTAGTAATGCTTTTAACTGTGTTGATTTTAGTATTTTGCTCGCTATCCTACACTCTCTTAACATATCTCCACCCGTGATTGATTGGTTTCAGTCGTATCTTCACGGTCGTCAGCAGATGATACGCTGTAACGAAAGTTTTTCGGAATGGGCTGATCTCTCTGCTGGCGTTCCACAAGGCGGCGTTCTATCTCCTTTGCTTTTCTCCATATTTATCAACGAAATCCCTAAAGTCATATCTTCTCCCTACCATCTATACGCAGACGATTTGCAAATATACCGACATGCTAACTTAAGCGAACTTGATAGAGAAATAGAGGTCATAAATCAGGATCTAAACAGCATAAAGGAATGGGCAAAGGGCTTTGGTCTTTTGCTTAATCCTAATAAGTCTCAAGCGCTAATAATTGGAAGTAGACAACTGCGTAACAAAATAAATTTCAATATAACACCAGACATCATATACGATTCTACTACAATACCGTTATCAGAAACAGCAATAAACTTAGGCTTAACAATTGACTCCAATTTGTCTTGGTCAGCACATGTTAATGAGGTGAGTAAACGCCTTCATTACTCCCTTCATTCCTTGAGACGCCTCAAAAACTTTTTACCCCTACAGACGAAAATACTCTTGGCCCAAACTCTATTACTTCCTATACTCGACTATGCCGACGTATGTTACTTAGATGCTACAGAAGAGCTACTAGACAAGTTGGATCGACTTCAGAATGTATGTATTCGTTTCATATACGGACTGCGTAAATTCGATCATATATCTGAATTCCGACGTCAATTAAAGTGGCTCCCTATTCGACTCCGCCGGAATACTCACGTCCTAACTACTCTTTTTAACGTATTGTCTAAATCTTCCCCTCCCTATTTACGACAATCTTTTCAACTGTCCGTACCTAATAACAGACCATCCCGTTCGTGTGTCATTTTTAAACCCCTTGATGTACCCCGTTATAACACCACATTTTTAGCAGAATCTTTCACAATAAAAGCAGCACAATTGTGGAACTCACTTCCTCCTGAAATTTATAACTGTTCCACAATTAGTTCTTTTAAACATAAATTGAAGCAGCACTATCTCTCACTATCAATATAATTACTGTTATTAATATTATTATTACCTTATTTATGAATTTATATATATATATGTATATATGTATATATGTATATATGTATATATGTATGTGTGTATGTATGTGTATTTGTATATATTGACTTGTCATATATATCTAAGGATTTTAATTATATATTATTAATTGTATATGTTACGCAATTATGTACCCTCCAATGATTTATTTTGTTAAGAAACTCTTTTCGCACATCAATTTTTTGGGTGGCTGGAAGAGATCTCTTTGTAGAGATAAGTTGTCCTGTGTACGTAATGTTTATATTTTAAGTTAAGATTTAAGTTTGGTACATAAATAAATAAATAAATAAATAAATCAACAATCATAAACTTACTATATACATATAGTATGCTGTACATTTTTTACATTATACTATGTTTTTTCTCTATTTCTAGTTCACTTCTTATCTTTACGAAATGTATTTTTGTCTAAATAAATAAATAAATAAATAACTATCGGAACTTCGCAAGAACTGCAAGCTTTCCTGCAGTTGCTCTTGCTCTGGCCTCAATGCACCGATCAAAGTTGATCCTATCAAATACCCTCGAGACGTCCAGAAGAGCGATCGCCGGATCGCTTCTTCGTTCATCTCGATGGCCTTGCCTAAAATATGTGTAGCATACACTAGAAGGTCCACATTGGATATATTTCGGGGAAATGGTACTGTCGTACTGTCGATTACTGAGGGGATCGTTAACCTTCTAGGTATGCTAGAAGGTGATTGAAATCGGTCTATGATTGGCAGGATCGACACGGATGCCTTTTTTGAGCACTGGTTGCACGTTAGCAAGCTTCCAGGATTTCGGCAGTATTCCAGTCTTGAAAGAGAGGCGATACAGACGTCCCAGTACAGGGACAACTCAGCTGCACATGTCTTGAGCAGAATGGCTGGTATACCATGAGGACCACTGGCGTTATCCACATCTAAACGACACAATTTTCTCCATACCTCTTTGTTAGTAATGCGGATTTCAGGCATCGAAATACCGCAGTGAGGAAGAAGTTCTGGAGAAGCATTGCCAGTGTCTAGATGCGAATTCTCAGCAAATAGAGAAGCAAATACATTCGCTTTCTCTGTTGCTGTGTGGGCCAGGGACCAATCCGGCTTCAGCAGAGCAGGCAGTGAGGGTTGGCAGAAGTTCGACTCGATCGCTTTCGCAAGAGACCAGAAAGTGCGACTGCCAGTTGGTCTGACAGAGAGCTTTTCGCCATTCTTAACGATCCGATCAAGACGAGCCTTCCGCAATGCCTTTTTATAAGACTTGGCAGCTTGGTTAAAGGCTCTCTTCTTTATACTTACATCCGGCGTTTTGCGGCTTCGAGCATCTGCCCAAATGAGATATGCCGAATGTTTTCAGTCTTGGGCATGACCACATTCGGCCTAAACCATGGACGAGCTTTGCCACCGATGGGTACTATTAGCAAAAGGAATAAAATACTCTATTGCCTGATTCACCACATCGGTTATAGCATCCGCGGCAACTCGACGGATCCAAAGAAGAGAAGCAGACCTGCCGCCAAGGATAAGACGCAAAAAAGTGCCGCATCTCATCCCAATCTGCTGACTTGTATTTCCATATTCGCCTAACACCAAGAAATTCGAAAGCTGGTGGGGAATATGTAAACACAGATTTCACCAGACAGTGATCGGAGGTTCCCAAGGGGGAGGTAACCTCTACACGATACCTGTTCGGATCAGTTGTCAGCAGAAGGTCCAATCAATTGGCTTTATGGCCTACCACATCTGGTACCCTTGTCGCTTGCTTCACCAGCTGAAAGAGGTCCAAGGACAACGCAAAGTTCCGCGCTTCCCTTCCAGCATGGTCGGTTTTCTGGTACGGGAACAGCCAGTCCTGATGACAGGCATTAAAGTCCCCCAGAAAATCGAGCTGCGCTGAAGGGAACTGATGCAGAGCCATATTAGCAGCCTCACTAAGATACTCAAATAATCGAGTTGTCTCCTGGTCACTACTGTGCGAACGGTAGACACAGGAATACAGGATTTTTTCGTTTCCCGTGTCCACTAAAACGATAGTGCAGAAAAAATGGGGTATGATGACCCCACCTTTACAAAGAAGAGATATAGTGAGTAATTCCTAGTACTGCACATACAAATATCTGTAATATTAATCAGCCAAGACAATATTAAAAGTGATCACAAGGCAGAGCCTTGCTTTTCGCATATTAAAGATAAATTATCAAGTGACTAAGCTGTGCAAGTTAATACTAAACAGAAGTACAGAAGTAAAGGTGTCAATGTAAATATACCTGCTGAAAAACAAAATGTAGCATTGTTACCATTTTCTCATTCAACACACAATACTTCTACTTTACCAGTAAAACTAACTATTTTACATAATTTTACTTTACCAGTAAACCTATGTTTTAAAAAGAAAATTGTTTACTGAAAACACAGCTGATAATACTTCTATAGCATCAATTATATCTTCTATATCTGATGATTATTAACAAAGTTATTTATCTGAGTCAAGTGAAGTGGAAAATTATTACCTAAACAATCGTATCATTTAATAAAACCTTTAAGCACGAAAATATCGGTTTAAATTATTTATTTTTCTCAGTAACACTAATACCACAGTATGAACTTCATGGCCAAATTATTTTATGGCCTTAAATGATAATAAGTATCCGAAAAAAAAGTATTTGATACCATTTTAAATTTTATGCATATTCCCTATTCCTTCAATAATTAATCGGAAGGAACTTCGTTCCATCCGGGTGTCCCTTGACACCTCTTAGTTTTTTTTGCACATTTGTTTTTTTTCATCGTAGAACGAGTCGTAGAACAAATGTTGTTGGGATTGATAATAATAATAATATACCCTATTACAACCACATAAATCACTATAACAATAAAAAAAACAAATAACAGTACATATAAAAAAAAAGAAAACTTTAGGGGTATACAATAAGGCGGTCTTATCGCTATGTAGCGATCTCTTCCAGATAACCTTATACTGGTAGAAAAAAGGTGAAATATAAAGAGAAAAGTGGTGCATAATAATACATACAAAATACATACACGTACATAAACCTATATGATGCATTACATACATATAACAAATCCTAATTTAATATATATAAGTATATATAGAATTTAAATACATATAATAATGTCATGAATAAAGGAAAATAATGAATACCTACTTAAAAGGAGCACAAGAAAAGGAAGAGCTAGTACAATAAAATATAATAATTTAATATATAATATTTAATATATAAAAGCGATAATTATATTTAAATAATAGAACTAAACTGTGCAGAAGGAAGGCGAAGATAATGATCTTTGACCAATCCCTTAAATTTAGCCAAAGACCTGTGCTTGTCTGACAACTAATGGTAATTTGTTCCAAAGCAAAATTGCTTGAACAGTAAAAGATTTTTTAAAATAGCGAGAAGAGTGAGACGGTAAACGGAGAGTGAGGTTGTCAGAAGACCTAAGAATTTTACTATGAGCACCTAAAAACTGATTTTTTTCTTTTAAATAAAGTGGAGAGGATGGAAAGAGCAACACACAGTACAGAAGCGAGAGGATATGAAGATTCCGGCGGAAGCGAATAGGTAACCACTTGAGTTTAGTACGGAATTCTAAAACGTGGCCATACGTGGTCATACTTGCTTTTATTTTCATTGGGGATACTTGGGAAGAGGTTTTTAGATCCGCTGAAATTGGAGTATATAAAGTTAGCACATGGCTAAACAATAATCATTTAAAACTTTATTTAAGGAAAACGTATTTCTTGCATTTTTCTTTTTCCAGCATACCTGAAAATATAAGTCAAAGAGCACATTCGTGTGACTTCAATTTCAACGTTAGTTTATGTAAATGTCCTATCCTAGCTAAAACTAAATGTGTTAAATATCTAGGAGTCGAAATAGATTTTAAGCTCAGTTGGCTTCCACACATAAAGTCGATTTGCTCACGGGTTAGAAAATTAGTCTGGACTTTCAATAAGTTAAGACAAGCAGCAAGTTTCAAAATTTTGCGCGAAACCTATTTAGCCTTAGCTCAACCTATATTTATACCAAATTTCATCCTTATGTCTGCACTATATTTTTCTGTGATTTTCAGTAAAGAGTTGAGTTCATGTCTTGACGCTGCAAGTCATCCATATATAATAAATGTGTAATTTTATTAAGTTTATCTATTTTGTATCCATAACGGCTATTGTTAAGTGTATGTGAAAGTGGATTTAATGCTAAGCAAAACCACAAGGGGCTAAGAGAATCCCCTTGAAATATGCCTCTGGAGATGTGTATTTTTGAAGATGTTAAGTTTTCCCTTTCTGTTCGGATATTTAGTACAGTTGACCATTGCTTCATTATATGCCTCAGAAATGCTATTAAATTGTAATTTACTTTGTATAAATCTAAAACATGCAGAAGCCAACCGTGGGGTACGCTATCAAACGCCTTCTGATAATCTATATAAGCAAAGTGTAGGTTTCTGTGTTTTTGTTTACATTGTGTGTGTATGCCTGAGTCTATTATTAGCTGTTCTTTACACCCTCTCCCTCCTTTATAGCATCCCTTTTGTTCTTCTGAAATAATTTCATTAACTCTAACATGAGTGTTTATTTTAGCAGTGATTATTGATGTTAGCAATTTTTATAGTGTAGGTAGGCATGTGATCGGCGGTAGTGAGCGGGGTTTTCTGTTTCAGAGTTTTTTGTTTTTAAATATGTTATTCCTTGTGTTAATAGATCTGGTACCTGAGTTGGATTTTGAATGAGTTTATTGTAAATTTTTATAAGGTGTGAATGGACTGCTATTAATTTTTTTATCCAAAAGTTGTGTATTTTATAAGATCCTGGTGCTTTCCAGTTATTTACTTTTTTAATTGCTACTTCTAAATCTTCCATTATAATTACAAAATCTGCCATGGGTTCGATATTCTTCACTCTCTCCTTTTCTTCTATGATCCAGTCTGCATTATTGTTGTGTTCGATTTTCTGTGCCCATATATTTGCCCAAAACTCTTCAACTTCTTTAATTTTTGGTGGCTCTTTGATATCTGACGGTTCCTGGTTTAGGGTTTGGAAAAATTGTTTTTGATTATTATTAAACTTCCAATTGTCTATTTTTCGTTGGTATGATTTTATATATCTGCTTAATCTTTTAGCTTTGGCCTGTAAAAATTGCTTCTTTTTGTCTAATTCCTCTTTAACCTCATCGATGTTTTTATTAGTAATATTAAGTTTCCTCTGTTTATTTTGAGATAAATTTCCGCAAATAAATTGTGTTAGTTGCCCTATTTCTTTTCTTAAAATACTAATTTGTTTTTCCAAGCGTCGATGCCAGGGTGGTTTCTGCAAATTTATGAAACTATTGGTTGTTTTTTGTCTTTGTTTACCATTGACTATTATGGTTACAGTCATTGCTGCTGCATATATGACGTCTATTATATATCCTAATGTCGGCTCAGTAGTTCCGAGTTTATCAAAGGTATTTTGAATTATATTATTTACTTTGTTTATAGTTTTAAATGTTACAAAATTAAGTTTTTTTAGTTTTGGAATGGACGGCCGAGCGTCTGGGCTCACACCTTCATACTTTATAAATATTTCTTGATATTGTTCGTGTATATTGTTAAGGTCTTGGGTTGATATTCGTTCCTATTATTGTTATCTTGTGCTGTAGTAGTGTGTACTTGTAGATTATTGTCATTAATGTTTTCTCCACTTGAATTTTCATTATTGATAATGTTATTAACTGTGTTTGCCGGTTTTGAAATTATCTGTATTGTAGTGTTGTCAATTACATTACCTATTACTTCTGTACTTGGTTGGTTTTGTTGTCCTAAGTGTAGTAACTACTCTATTTCCTTTTGAATAATATGTCTTTCAGAAAGAGTAATTCTATTGTTTTTATGTATGACTCTAATTTGATCAGCTAATCTTTGTTCTGTAAGGTGGTTTAATTCTGGATATAATTCAATAAATTTTTCGCCCAATAGGGGTCTATATCCCGTAAGAGAATTTTCTAAATTGGTAACTATGTAGTAGCAGCGAAGCAGTTGAGTATTAACTTCATTCGTCCATTTCATTCGCTGTCTACTGCGGCCCCCCAGGGTGGTTGCCGGTAGCATATCCTGCAAAACACTTCTGGTGGAGTTTATTGTCGTAGTAGTCGGTAAGTCATTACCGTGGGATTCAGCGGTAGCATTTTGTGAGACCGTTGCCCGCCGATGTAACAGACGGCCACTGGCGGATCGCATGCTGCCACGTCCAGCGCCAGTTCCAGACGTGCCCCGGCGATTGTTCCAGGTAGCGGCATTAAACTCAAATCGTTGTCAGTACTCTCCATAATTAAAACAGGTTGTCATTGCCATGTTAGCCGTGTAAGAAAGAAAAGAAAGAAAAGAAATATAATATCACGTGTCCGCCCCCCACGTGAGTCAGATGGTCGACTCGGACGAATGGCTGGACTTTGGGGGGCTTATTATTATTATTATTATTAATGGCATTCGATGAGATGGATAATATATTTCTCTTAACATCACATTCTGAAAATTGATTGAAAGTGAACGGTGAGAAGTCAGAAGTCGGAATTGTTGAAATAGAATTTAATGTATTTACCTTTGTGATGATATCTAAATTATTGCCTGATGTAGAGAAAGAAGCATTTAAACCTTCAAGATCAATGTTATTGGGGATGACTTTATTTTGCATTTTTCCGACTCCTAAAGATTGAAGAAACTTCCATATACGTGCTGTGTCGCCGTTATCGACAGATTTATGGATATAGCATCGTTGTGCATCCCTACACAATGTATTACAGCGATTTCGTATTTTCTTAAACTTGAAACGTTTCGTGTCAGATCTATTCCGTTTGTACTCAGTTTTTGCTTGACATTTCTTTAGTATGAGAGATTTTAAATCATCTGTTAGCCACGGCGTTGGTAGATGCTTCATTTTAACTAACTAAATAGGTGCGTGAATATCATACAGTTGGATTAAGAATGAGTTGAATAAATTAACTTTTGCGTCAATGCTTTCGGCAGTAAAAACATCAGTCCAATCCATATTGCATGCTGATGATGCATTTCCGATGAAGGCGAGTCAGGTCCATTCCAGCAAAGTTACGCTGCAAAAGCAGCTTATTTTTAGCTTTTCATTCAGTTCAGTCATGGTGGGAAAAACCATCGGCGGCATATTGACCGTGGGGGGAAATAAATTCTGGACAAGATACAATCATAAGATCGAGGAGAGTTGGGATACAATTAGGTAAGGTATGGGTAGCGGAAAGCGGTAAAATATGTAAATTACAGCTCTCAACCAAGGACAAAAGTTTATTAGCTCGGGAATCGTTCTTAAGTAAACATGTGTTTAAGTCCCCCATTATAATAGAATGGCTATATAATGGGGTTATGTCTTCTAATAAACGTTCGAAGGAGGAGAAGTAATCTACATGGAGAGAAGAGCTGTAAAAAATACCAAGAAGTACTTTGGAATGGGACAGAGAAATTTCTAAAAGTAAATCGGCCGCGTCAGTTAAGGGAGGCTGATGAGTAGAACAACTTATAACTAAAAAAGAAATGTAAGTGCGAAGATAAATTGCAACTCCTCCTCCGCCCTTCCCGATGCGGTCATTGCGAATTAGACGAAATCCTGGCAGGGAATAAGAAATGGAAGGCAAGCAAGGTTTTAACCATGATTCCGATACGAGGATGGCGTGTACATTACTTGACTGAAACGATGCAAGCATTTCTGGATAATGTGCCGGAATACTTTGAGTGTTCAAATGAACTACGTTAAAATTTTTACCAAGGTTAGAGAATTTATTGTCAAGAGTAACATTAAGTGTAGGAATATATGTACTGTGGTAACAAGAATCGCTGGATTGGTCATCGGAAGAAAAAGATAAAAGTCTGTCACTGTCATCAGCACCAGACATAATAATATTTTAAAGGTATATAATAATACAATATAATTAAATTAAATAGTATACAAAAAATAAAATGTGTAAATAATATAAAATAAATATCACGATAAATTTATAGTTTATAGTTAGGATCTTCGCAAGAAACCTAATAGATGTCACCACTGTCCCGTTAAAGACGATCACATATAGAATGCTTCATTCACCGAGACGGACAGCGATACGGTAGCTCAGTTGGTAGAGCGACGGGACGGTTTCC
This sequence comes from Napeogenes sylphis, assembly GCA_959347405.1. Lineage (NCBI taxonomy): Eukaryota > Metazoa > Arthropoda > Insecta > Lepidoptera > Nymphalidae > Napeogenes > Napeogenes sylphis. Next base: position 349,194 of record OY365776.1, read on the forward strand.
CAGTAGTCGCGGGTTCGAATCCCTGCCCGTATCGGTTTATTTTTCATTCTATATTTATATAAATTTAAATAAGCTAAACATGGCTATACATGTTTAAAGATATTTTCAAAGAATAGGATAATAATAATAAATTAAAATAATAGTAAAAAATTAAATAAAATAAAAATACTAAATATACCCACCAGCTGGAAGAGATCGAATTAAAAACTAAGCAATATAAAATAACAATAATTGCTTTCTAAGAAAGGTAACAAAAGAAAAATAATAATGAAATAAATAGAAAAGAACAATAAAAAAAAAAGCTAAAATATATATTTTTCTACAAGTAAATGTAAATAAGAATTAAGATAATTACTCAAGATTAAAATTACAAAAATATTACATGTAAATTTCTCGAAAGTGAAATTAGAAATAAGAATTAAAGATATTTAACAAGCAGTATCCAAACGCAAGCTGAAAAGTAATAAATTGTCGTCACCTGGCGGTTCACAATGTCAAACGTCTTACTTGTCATTATTACACAAAATAATATTATATTAAACGAAAACATCAACTTCTAAATTTTAAATAACTTTCAAAAGTAAGAAAGTTGTAGGGTAAAAGTTAAATAGAAGTTATAAGAATATATGATCTGAATAAAGTTAATAGGAGAAATAAACAAAAGATCACATCTTGATTACCCGCTTCGATCGCACATTACTGCTATTAATTAGCCCGCTATCTTTTGAGACCACCGTTGCAGATCTCGTTGGAGGTTCCGAACAAGAAGAGTTGCATGCATTATTTATAGCGTTGACCTCACAAACTGTCGATGCTCGATGACGGGGCCCCATCACTGCCCAACACTATAATATGGCCATCTCTTGTCCAGCACTTCGTTACACCAAAGTGCTGACATGCTAACAAAAAGGCGTCATGTCTGGGTTTTGTAAGAAATTCCGACAGTGTTATTCCCGTACCTTTCAGACATGTTTTGACGGACCAGCACTTGGTTTGATAAAATCTTAGAAGTATTAGTCTAGTTTTGCTCCCAGTTGAAGATCCGAGGCGATGACAACGATTTATATCACCCCGAGAGATATCCTGCAACTTGAGTTTTTCCGAGCAAATATTTAAAACTTTGGAGACAGTATCCTCCTTCTTATCTTCACTGACATTAGAAGATTCTTATCTTGATTATTGATGTAGGTAGGTTGCCTGCAAGAGGTGGTTAATTAATTACAAATAACCCTGTATATGCGATACAGCTTGTCCTAATAAGTTTCGTTTGAAAATATTTTCTTGCATTTCTTTTAAGTACGCTTTGAAAACTCGTGAGGTTACATCTGGGCGATTTTTGGCTTTCTCCCAGGATTTTTATGTTTACCGTTATTTCAGGCCATTTCAGCTTACACGTAAAGGTTATGATTGGATCAGGCTTATTTCCGAACTACCGCCATTGCATCTTGATAGTTTTGTTCCATGTTCCTTGGGCTTCCTTTATAAGATCAAAGAAGGATCTCCACATGTCCGAAAGGAAATCTTAGTGTTCGACCTCCTGTGCAACATAGTCCATTAGAGCTTGATATTTTTCAGTTCTTAATTTGGGTTAATTTTTCCTTATTTAGTTCCAATTATTGCCTTTTTGCTTCACGTAGGAGCAACAGAGGTATTGCTGGAACAACTTTCCTGAGCTGTGAATTGAACTAAAGCCTTCCCTAACAACTGTGCGTATAATACTGCAACATCGTCATTTTGTTTCTTAGTGCGATAGAGCAAACGTTGCTATGTAATATTCCATGTCCATTCTTGGTCACCCATTGGATCCATTCGAGGGCTCAGATGAAATATAGTTTGCAGTGTTGTTGTTAAAGGTTCGCCATTTTCACCAACAAATATTGCAGCTATGTTGTCACCTATCGGGTCATTATATCTTTGTTGGTCAATATTCGTCTTTGGAAAGACATCTGTCATTTTACGACCTTCTCGGATGGCTTTTTCTCTCTTTTTATTTAGAACTTCACCCATATGCATAAAATTACTGGCAAAGAGATTATTCTCTCTCATCACTCGATTAATTATGTCCATTAAATGTGCAGGAATTAAGCAGGAATATTACTTTCCTGAGGAATACCGAATGGATCAGTAATAACTGATCCAATTCTGCTGTATACAGATCCACGAAGTGATAACGTGTATGGAGCATAGCCTGATAATGGTCCATACACGTTAACTGATTGACTAAACTGACTTTTTGAGATTCAAAGGAAAATTCACTATTGTATTTCCGAATATTTTTTTGAAAATTCAAGAAAGAAGCGTCAGAGCCAGTATGCAGCTCCTGAAGAGTTTGAGGGATCGTTTTAAGCTTTATTAGACCTTCCATTACGACTTTTCCTTTTTAGCAGCACTGAGAATACTCATTTCCAACTTTCTCATGAATAAAATGTAGTAAGGTAGGTTTCTTGTGTTTTTTAATATAACCTGATATAAAATTTACAGGTTTTGTATTTTTCTGCACGCCTTCAGGTCATGAGCTATTGTTTAAAAAAGATTCGATCCAAATCGGCCTTTCCGTTTTGCCGCTACGCGTCTGCTCTTAACGTATTCTTATGCAGATTGTTTTATTTATAACACTCGCTGGTTTCTTTATATAAAATTAAAAATACATTTGCATATTTTTATACCTTTTATGTTATTATTCCATCATAAATTATTTTCTTTGCGAAAGTGAAAGGACTCGAGTAGTTAATAATATTATGCACAAATTTATTATTTCTATCATTTTTATAATGTTTGTAAATTCTGTTTCATAATTTGTATATACTCCAAGGATGAAAACTATATGTATTTTTATATTTTTTCTTTAATTATGATCGTAGTCTAGCGTCGAGCTCCGCTTGGGGAAGTCTATTAAAGTTCCGTAAATTTACACTAATGTCAGTTTTAATTTGTGGTTTTCTGTTTTATTTCTAAACTAAGAAGAGCTAGCTAATAAGTTGCCTGGAGGCAGTTCTAATAGGAACCAATTACATGACCACCTGTAGGTACTTATCACAGGTCAGGTTGACCGATACATAATAATATTAGAACTAATTTATTTCAAACTATACATCCATGCATTAAAAATAAACACAAAATAAAAAAATATATTAAACACATGAAAACAATGTACATAATCAGTTTTATTAAGGTTTTTATAAAATTTATATAAAAGGCCCCGAACAAAAACACAGTCCGCAAACACAGAATAAATAAAACATTTCATGCATAGTATTTAAAGAATTAATTAAATTAGAATCGACTGGTAGGAGTAGGATGGCTCCAAGGCTTAATTCAACATATTTAATTACTCATATTTTCTTAATTCAACACATATAATGACTCATATTTTCTTAATTCAACACATTTAATGACTCATATTTTCTTAATTCGACACATTTAATGGCTCATATTTTCTTAATTCCACACATTTAATGACTCATATTTTCTTAATTCAACACATTTAATTACTCATATTTTCTTAACTCAACACATTTAATGACTCATATTTTCTTAATTCAACACATTTAATTACTCATATTTTCTTAATCAACACATTTAATGACTCATATTTTCTTAATTCAACACATTTTATGAATCATATTTTAATTACTTTATGCTCATATCAACTTCGATTTTAAAAAACTTCCATAATAAGAAGTAAGATCATACATAATCATATAGTACTAATTTTAAAGTGATAACGTTAACAAAAAAATAAAAAACTATTTCCATTACCCTTTACACTATAAATAAAAAACTTTATATATATGCAATATTACAACACTCTAAGAAGTGCTGTGTATAAAATTTAAAGTCTTTGCTTTGAATTTCCGCAGATTGAATGCAAAATATTTTAATGTCCCGAAATACGGCGAATAAAACAACTTTCCTTCTAGATAAAACTTTGGAATCTGCTTTTAAACAAATATTTCGGTTTTTAACTTAGTAAGTATAGTTATAATAAGTAAAAAAAACCTTCAACATTGAAATTAGATTCTAACACAAATAACAATTGTAGTATAAGCTTATAGCATACATAAAAAAGATTAATAAAGCCTACACCTGTCTACTCAAGAACAAAATGGAAAACTCTTAATTGGCGCTTTAATTACAGACACAAAGGTACTCGCTCGGCCTCACATCAATAATCTGAGCGCTCGATCCCGGACGTGAGAGGAAATAATGACGGCCTCTGTAAGACTGTATACTCAAGTTTTAGCTACAGAAACATCTTTGTATTATTATTCCCTATCTAACATTTTAATTAGAATTTTTTAATACAAGAATTCGTTATTTAAAAAGAAAGTAAATATTTATTAATTTAAATAAAAAATTAACGAGAAGATCATCCAAAACACAGCTTCCACTACGTAGTTCGGGTGTTAGAGGATTCATTAACAATAATGTTTGATTTTTTTATAAATGGAGAATAAAGATACTTTATTACTTTTAATAATTATCTAAAAAAAAACATGGTTAAAAAATATTCAAAACCACTTTAAAAAAAAGCTACGATGAATGTTATTCAATGACGTAAAAACTTGTGTCTGGTACGAACATACCGCAGTATTTCAATCATTTAACAAACGTATGACCGCGGGCGGAACACCGCAGCAATCACTGGTGTACTACTTCACATATTCGATACGTGACCCGACCAAATAAACTGGCAAAAACTAAATAAACAGCTTATCCATAGCAAGGCACTGATTTTTTTAGTTGGCCAAATATACTAAATCCTCAATTCAGGTATCAGATGGTTACCGCGTTTTGTAAAACCGATACAAAAAGAAGTCTAAAAAAGATAAAAATAGTGTTCTTAATATATAAAATAATGTACTTATTGAACTCGTTGCGTCGGAGGACTGTTGTACGTATGTTGACATTGGTGTCTATTTAACAAAATTAATGGAGATAATGAATGAGGGCTTAGAGTTTAGACTATACGATTTGATATTGTTATTTCATTATTTGCCTTGGTAACTTACTTGCATTTTGAATTCTTCCTTTATTTAGCGGTTAACCCAAGCATTTCTATGTTGTACTAAATGAACCTACGAACAGACTATTTTTACTTGTTTAAGTTTTTACCATCGCTATTGTTCACCAGCATCAATAAAATCCCCATATCTTAGAGACGACTGCAGAGATAGACATGTATACAGGTCAAACTTATACCAACCCTCTTTTTGGGTCGGGGGTTAAAAATAAAAGGTATATAAATATAATGAAAATATAAAATTTTCACCAAATGTGGATAATAAGTATTTTTATTTTGTACTAGCTATGCCAGCGACTACGTACGCGTAGATTTCGATTTTGATAAAAAGTACCCTTTGTACTTACCAATGTATGTAAGAACTATAAACCTTCAAAGTTTCATCAAACTCAATCAAGTAGTTTTTGCGTGTAGGAGTATTTCTAATATATTTATGTATATATCTTTTATGTATAATCACTGATAAGGCAGTAATGGTACGAAAATAAGAGATTATTAACTTCTGCATTTGTTAACCTATTGTTAAATAAGAGCTCAATGTAAAGTGAATCTTATGACAATATATTCCCAAAAACTACATCCAAATCGATTAATCCGTTTCTGAGATTAGCGTACACAATCATACAGACATACAGACGAACAGACAAAATGAAAAAAACATTGTTTTGGGTTCTCAAATAAACAGACGAATATTTTAAAAATGTTGAAAATGGATTCTGTTAGTTATTTCAAATCCTGGTATATTTTTTTAAATATATGCAATGTACAAAGACTACTCCTCTACAGATTTATTGCATGTATAGAATAAGATTTGCATGGTACCCATTACGTGATTGACATAACTAATTCTTCACTGATTTAGATGAAATACACACTTAATGTTTAGTGAAGAATATTACAATTTACAATACATGTAATATTCCCGAAAACTACATTCAAACTGATGAAGCTGTTTCTGAGATTAGCGTGCACAAACATACAGACTTACTATTTAATCCCACCCCTACCTCGGACAAATAAAACACGGAATACGGAGTGAGACTGACCACTTTAATCTTATAGATGTTATCCAAATCCATTACATCGGTTAATATCCTAACACCGCGATGCAGAATATCATACATTTTAAATAACGCCATCTAGTGTTTTTAGTAATAAAGTACATTTTACAGCCAGGAGCAGAATGTCCATAACCACATAAAATGTAACAATTAAAATATAACCATTTAACAAATGTATATAAACAATAAAATTATTGGGGGAAAAAAGAGTGGGGCGCTGTGTGCCATATATCTTGTTTCATTTTTGAACTTGATTTTGACTTACTTTAGGTGGTCAGATCCTACTGGAACATTAAAAATTGTAAAAGACAATTGACTACAATAAATAAACTACTAACTAAAATAGGTAAGATTAATTCATATTCGTTAAGATCACCAGAGTTAATAATTTTTACATACTTTCGAAATTAATAATTATATTCATTTCTAAAACTAGAGTAAATATTATCTAAAAATTAATTTTTGAAAATATTCAATCATTACAATGACTTAAAGAATGCCACAAAAGTAATAGCACGAAGCGCCCCACGCTTTCTTCTGCTATAATTTTATTATATTTTGCCCATTATTCTCATACTAGGGGTCGCTCGCGACTTCGTCCGCGCGGTTTTTAGGGTTGCCGCTGAGTTTCATACAAAATTTCAAAATCCATCAATCTATTTAATACCCTTAAGGGTGGAATTTAAAAATCCTTTCCTAGTACGTAGTGGACGTACAAAGACAAATGTAGGTATCCTCCAATTTTACTATCTCTACGACCTGCGGTTTAGACTGTGTGCTATAACTAAGGCAGTCAGAACCTATTAGATTATATTATATTAATACAGTGTCTTTGATATAAATAGCGTACTTTAAAAGTACTTCTGTATACACGATATTTTTTGTTGTATTGCTGTTTGGTGGTAGAAGAACGTACTGGTTTTCTCCACGACCTGATCTTGATAATTCAACATATAGTTTTCTGTGTGTGAAACAATCTTGACGTAAATCTATTGCTCCGTGCTTTAATGTTTGTCCCTGTGATTTCACCTTGAAACCGGAACAGGCAACTGTATTTTTTTTTTAATAAAAGGCAAATCATTGGAATGCGAGGTATGAGCACCATTTGACCAAATGCTGGACTAAATAACAACTATCACATTATTACAAATAAATTTAACTTAGAGTCTGGTTCCGCTGCACAAATTTGGTGGTTTAAGGGTTTTGATGGTTTAAGCAAAATAATTGGAATACCAGTTTTTAATTTTAGGCCGTGCGGGCGGAGACCACTTGGATTTAGGGAATTGAGAAACTCTAGGGGATAATGTACCGCATTTACTTAGAATTATGGCATTAATTTTGTCAACACCAATATTTCTTGCGGCCAATATTGATTTCCTTTTGACACATTGATATTCTTTTTTCTATTTGAACTACGTCTGGGTAGGCATTAGAGATTAGATCTTCAATGTTGGTAACTTTTTCACCTAAATCGTCATCAATTTTGGTTTCATAATGAGTTACTTTGCCGTCTCCTATAAAAGCAAAAATAACAGTGATTCCCACGATTTTGTTAGAGCTTCTAATATCTTTAAGGGATAGAGAGATTTTAGAGAATGTACCTACCTACTACATAAGAAAGAAAACAAACCTTAAAGGAATAATAAAACAATCAATAGTCAATATATCAAAATACAACGTAATATAATTACGTGTTTTAGAATTATCTATGTTGTACAATAATAAGAAATGTTTAAAAGAAACCCAATTAAAAAACATGTCAAATTGAATTATTTATTATTATTAAATTACCACATAAAAGGTTATAGTGAGTCAACCTTAAAAGCTGTCGCGGACTTCTTTTTAGAACTTTTATTATTTTTGCGTAACTTTCACCGTTTACTCAGCGCACGCGAGGAAAGCTCTCAAAAAGAAATCTTTTTCCCGTTTTTGCAGTATTTTTCATTGCTGCTTGACTTTTATTAGTCACAGCGAGATGACATATACCCTATAGCCTTCCTCAATAAACGGACTATTCAACACAAAAAGAATTTTTCAATTCGGGCCAGTAGTTCCAGAGATTTGTGCGTTCAAACAAACAAACTCTTCAGCTTTATAATATTAGTATAGATTAGTATAGATTATGAATTATTTTTTGCTTTTTAGTTAGATTCGTTTTTTTAAAGCGTGTTTTTTAGTTTTTTTAACTATATTTATTTTGTGGTTAATATACTTCTGTATCAAAATCCGCATACTTCTCATATATTTTTTAATTATATTATAGAACTAGCTATGCCTGCGATTTCGTACGCGTAGATTCGGATTTCGATAAAATGTACCCTTTGTACATATGAATGTAAAAACTATAAACCTTCAAAGTTTCATCGAATTCAATAAAATAGTTTTTGCATACCTATAGGAGTATTTCTTGTTTATTTATGAATATTTTATTAAGTTTAATCGCTGGTAAGTAGCAAAGAAGAGATTATAAACTTTTTATTTGTTACCAGATTGTTTGATTTGATTGGATCACAACATATTCCCGAAAACTGCATCGAAATTTTTTGATACGTTTCTGAGATTAGTGTGCACAAACATATACAAATATATAGACGAACAGACAAAAACGAATAACCATTGTTTTGGGTTCTCTTGCTTGCTTGAATGACGCTAATTTTTCTTATGTATAAAAGTTATTTCAATTGGTTATATATTTTTTACGTGTTACGTGCACAGTACGTGCGAGTCCCGCTTTTGCGCACGCTAATCTGAAACCCCTTCAGGTGATTCAGAACAGGTTTACACGGATTGCAACCGGGGCGCCGTGGTTCGTACGCAACATCGATCTCCATAGAGATTAAGACCTTCCGACCATCGCTCAGTACTTCAAGGGGCTTTCCCAAAAGTACTTTGAACGTGCTGAGCGACACCCGAACCCACTGGTGGCTGACGCCGCAGAATATAGACCACGTAAGACTACTTTAGTCAGAAAAAGAAGACCCAAGTCGGTACTCGTTGACCCCGACGACGCGTTCACAGTAGGTAATAACGTGTACGCGTAGGCATAATTGACACCACACAACATACAGACACACACCGTCTATACCGGTATAGACGAGGTCCCAACTGAGTAAGTGCTCCGTTGCTCCGGCGTTCTGCCGTCGGAGGACGCTAGTGTCCAAATGTCCTTAGCTTCCCTCCTGACTAACGACGCCCCGAGCCGAGGTCCGTGTCTCAATCTGAGACGCCCTCGGGACGTCGTTCCCCATGGGGGCCCATCTGGCCCCCCCTTGTTAAGGGTGGGTCTCCAGACCCACCCGCTCCCCCGGTGACGCTGACAAAATACGTGCACAACTAAAACACAAACCGATGATCAGTTTTTTTAAATGTTAGAAATGGATTCGGTTAGTTATCAAATCCTGGTTATTTATTTTATAATATTTTCAATGTACAGAGTTATTACATGTATAGAAGAAGATTTGCTTAGTATCTATTACGTGATTCATATAAATTGACACAACTTATTTATTTTTTAACCGATTTAAATTAAATAAACACTAAATGTTAAGTGAAGACTTACAATATAATTAAAAAAATATTCTTTATAAAGCGTGTTAAAAATTTAACGGTTAGGTTGCTGTTTGTATATATTGTATCATCGCACAAAAAGGAGACTCCGAGAATACGATATGCTGCTTCATATATTCTATCTCATTCTTTCGCATGTGCACGGCGCACGCTACGGATATGTTTGTCTCTTTTTATTTGAAATTCGCTTATCCTGAGGAACCTGGCAAGGATAATGGGACGAATTGATTAAATTATTTCATTATCATCGGTCCTTGATAAGTATGCCAAAATTCAAATTTATTCGACATTTCAAAGTAGGTCAAAATCACTTTCAAAGAATCCGTTACATACATACATACATACATACATAATTATATACATACATACATACGTACAACCCATGCTAATAAAACCGTGTTAAAAAATGAAACACTTAGCACAGCTTAAACAAGCTGGTGTTTGACAAAATAAGTATCTTACAAAAAACCGTATATAAGAGTGATTACAAACATATAAAACAAAAAAAAAACTAGAAGAAATACAAATAAATATTATTTATGTATGATAATGTATACGCTAAATGTATCTGCTTGAGTATTGAGGTATGAATATGGCTTTTCTCTTATTTGTTATCGCTTAAAATATTGTATTATTAATAAACATATACATTTTAAATTAAAGAACAAATACATTTTTAAACAATTTTTTATAAATTTTAAGAGCTCTTCTAGTTTTAAAAAATCAACAAAAAGAAAATTTCATTATGTGAAAATGTACGTAAAAACAATTACATCACCCAAAGTGAAAGCCACGAGCGTATTCCATCGCACTCGCACATTAAAACCCCTCCGTTCTCTGTGAAGTTACAATTTTCGCGTTCACTCAACCTTGAGGGGAGGGCGAATGGGCATTAGCGGGGGAAAAATTAGATTTAACCCCGACACCGTTGCTGGAGGTTTTACCTTCCTCCGTGTCCCTTTTAGCCAGTCCGCCCCTGCATTTTATCCATTTTATATTTAATCGTGGTCGGGTATAATGGATATATTTCTTAATTTCAAACGTAAACGTAGTGAACTAGTAATATGTTTGTACAAATGAAAATCGCTTCCAGTTTAACAACTCGTAAATTTATTTCTGTGTAGTTTATTGAAATTAGTATGAAATATTATAAAACAATTGGAAATTATCTTTATTTATTTTTGGAAAAGGATTTACGTGTATATTGAAGAAATAGTATGGTAATATTGGTACTTTGTCTAGTTATAGTTAAAATTTAGTGAATTATATTTGCATTAGTGACTTCTGATCTACTTGAATCTGCCTATACATATAATAAAACTGTTACTGATCGAAAACTGTACATGGAAAATATAAAAAAAACAAAATGGGGGATCTTTATAAGAGGAAGAGAACCCAAAACAATGGTTTTTCATTTTGTTTGTTTGTCTATATGTCTGTATGTTTGTGAACGCTAATCTCCGAAACGGTTAAGCCTATTTGGATGCAATTTTCAGGAATATATTATCAGTCTTCAGTTAATATTTAGTGTTTATTCCATTTAAATCAATAATATCATTGAAATAAGAAAGTTATGTCAATTTATGTAACTCACGCAAATCTTCTTCTGTACATGTAATAAATCTAACTACTCTGTAAAAAATATCTTTTATTAAAATTAAAATAATATATAAAAATAAACTACAAATACACGCAAAAACTAGTTGCCGGAGTTTGATGAAACTTTGAACGGGTTGTCGCAGGCCCAACTAGTGATATTAATATAAACTGCTATTACCTGGTATAAGATAATGAAAATATGTTATTGTTTAATTAAATGTTATTGAAGCGGAATAAACAATATATCAGTTTATATCATTATTATTTTTATTTTTAATTAAATATTTCGGATTGAACTTTTCTTAATTCTTCAATAATTAGATCAAAAATGAAATCATTAATGAAGAATTAAGTCTAACAAAAGAAGTATAAACTGTTTTTAAAACGATCAGACGACGCGGGCGTTTAAAAACATTACTTCCCACTTGTAGAAACAACGCGCTGTTCACTGTTTATGGCCCCCTTTTGTTCTTCAACTAAAAGGGTTAACTTTAAACAACGCACTTAACCCTCCGCCGCTACAGTAATGGGTAACAACGTGTTCCTTCCGTATTCTATGGCACTGCTCTTAATATTAACTCTTAGATTGCAAATGAAGGGAAAAAGGCATTTCACTTTTAATATAACTGATTAAGAAATAATCAAGAGATCAATGCTGCAGAATAATTTACGACAGCTAAAGTATAAAAAAGACTTATTATAATATTTTAACATCTGTTTGTTTCTGTTGGATATCTGCTGCTTTGATTATGATTATTGATAACACAAAATAATTAAATAATGAGTGATCAATGAAACAAAATGGTTCTATTATTTTGAAATTAATGGAAGTGTTTTTCACTTTTAGATTTAGTCTTTTTAAAGTACCTACCAAAATGAAGCTAGTTAAAAAATAAACGAATATTTATAAAAATTCAAATTAATATCATTCCTTACTTCCTTCTTTTTCCTTATGTTATAGACCATGTCCCACCAGGAGTCGCTTGTAAAACCAGAATTCAGGTAACTTTGTACTTTTCTAAGAATATTTTTGCAAAGCATTATTAAACGACAAAGAAAGATCTGTCTTTTTTGTCATTAAATAAATAGAACTTAGAATCAAATTTATTCTTAAAATAGAATAAACTGAATGACTAAATAAACTGAGTTGCAGTTAATGATGTCATTTAGTGTCAAGTGTTGCAGAGTTAACACTAATGTGTCTACTCAATAACTTTTTTTTTTTTTTGGCGTTGGAAAAATGCGTTACGCATCATCCCTGCGGCCAGGAAGGTGATGACCGAGGGGGTATGTGGGACTTCCCGGCAGCATAGAAGACGCTGCCATTTTTAAGGCTAGAAAAGCTGTGTCCATGGGCTCGTCACAGTGGTGGCAGGAGGGGGCTGCCTCTCTGCGTACGATCTTGTGCAGGTACTCACCGAAGCACGCATGCCCCGTAAGCACCTGCACAAGACGGAACATTAGAGTCCCGTGCCGCCGGCCGATCCAACGATCGAGATAGGAGGAAATAGCCCCCACCGTCGCAAGACCGGCCGACGGGGACTCTAAGTCCCTACTCCACTGTCGGATCAGGGCTCGGTGAGCTAAAGCCCTGATCCAATCTGCCTCGAGCCTAACCCGCCCGACCCTGGCTTTCACCCGGTACCAATATACTCCGGCGAGGACCCGCGCCTGTAGCTCCCAGGGCGGATCGCATGGAGGCGTTGGCGACGTCCAGCGAAACCGCCAGGACGACATCCCCCTCGGAAACAGCCTCTTCGGACAGATCCCTCAGAGCTCTCAGGGCGTCGATCATTGAACGACTCGCCCTGAAGCCGAACTGAGCATCTGAGAGTCCCGGACCCACCTCCTCGAGGTGCTGGACGAGACGGGCAGAGAGGACTCTCTCAAAGAGCTTGCCCATCTCGTCCAGGAGTCTACTCAATAACTAATATAACCACACAGTATCACGTGCGATACGGTACAACATATACAACAGAGGGTATTTTAAATTTAATCCGACTTTTCCAATGTTTTGCAGCAATCGTGTTCACGGTAAAACGAGATGGAGGTATCTCCTCCATCCATCCATTTAGAATATAAATATAAAATTTAATTAACTATATGCTAAATGCTATATGTTAAATCCTTAAAAATAGTTTTCGTTCAACAGAGTATATTTATTTTCCCCCATTTGAAGGTATTTATTTATTTATTTATTTATATCTTTTCCACTTAGAATCATAATCAGTGATCACTTGTGTACGTCAACATGGAAGTGTCAGGAGGGCCTATTACGATACTAGATTTATCGTAATAAGCCCTTCTGAGAAAGCACTTTCCATCTTAATGTTAAAGCTATGAGGGTTCCAAACGCGTCCTGGTCTGAGAAGAACCACACAACAAACTCAGCCGGATATATTTTTTGTTATTGTGATCACTGTTTCACAAACGTCAAACTTAAATGCAATTTTGGAACAACTAGAACCGTCGCAATGAATCGGAAAAGAAGCCTAATGATTTCAGGCAACGACAATTAAATAATAATAACAGAAAAAATAAATATATATAAATCTTCGGCCTGCCACACAACCAGTCACCGCAAGCAGCACCCGTTCACGAGCATAACACAAGAGCCAGCCATCACCCCCTTCGCACATATTTGAGGGAGGGAGGCAACCCGACTCCCGATGCTACCGCAAGTAGTGACTTCTAAGGAATCGGTGTGATGCAGAAGGTCGATAAAGCAAAATTAATTTACAGCAAAAAACAAATTGCGGAGATTACTAGCTATTCGCAATACAATACAGATTCATTCCCAGGCCATACCGTCGTCGATGTAATCCTTTACACTATAGTAGGATTTTTTTATTAAATTATTTTTAACATATAATTTAAATTTATTTAATGAGAGGCTTAAGGCTTCATTTGGGAGCTTATTATAAAAACGTATACTATTACCCTTAAAGGATTTACCTATTTTATGGAGCGTAGTGCCGGGCATAGCGAGTTTATTTTTATTTCTTGTATTAATTTTATGTAAATCACAATTTTTCTTGAACTTTGAAATATTTTTATGAACGTAAATTAAGTTTTCATAAATATATTGATTATAAACAGTCATAATTTTAAATTCTTTAAATTTGTTTCTTAAAGAGTCTCTTGGTCTCATATTATATATTCCGCGAACAGCTCTCTTCTGCAATGTAAATATGGTATCAATGTCAGCCGCATTGCCCCATAAGAGTATACCGTATGACATTAAGCTATGAAAGTAACTAAAGTAAACTAATCGAGCAGTTTCCATATTTGTTAATAGACGTATTTTTTTAACCGCGTATGCAGCAGAACTTAGTCTGCTTGACAAATCAAATATATGAGGACCCCATTGCAATTTTTCATCTAAAGTAATGCCCAAGAAAGTAGTAGATTTGACCAAGTCCAAATCCTCATTATTTAATTGTACATTGGTTCTAACATTTTTAACATTTGGTAAACTAAATTTGACACATTTCATCTTTTTTTTATTGAGCAACAAATTATTGGCGTTAAACCATTGTACAACATCTGAGAGAGCATTGTTTACATCGTCAATAACAGATTGCCGTCTATTAACTTTAAAGGTAAGAGAAGTATCATCAGCAAACAACACTATCCCATGTTTTTCCCTCACTAGATGAGGTAAGTCATTTATGTAAATGAGGAACAAGAAAGGCCCTAAGATAGAGCCCTGTGGCACACCTATTTTTACCAAAGAACCAGGGGAACGTTTTCCATTTACATCAACTTTTTGGATTCTATCATTAAGATATGAACTAATTAAATCTAGGGACTTATTTTTAACTCCATAATGTTCTAACTTTTTTATAAGGATTTCATGTTGAACGCAGTCAAACGCCTTAGATAGATCACAGAAAATGCCAAGTGCATCCTGTGATCCTTCCCAGGCTTCAAATATGTTTAGTAATAGCTCAACACCAGCATCTGTTGTAGAGCGACCGGCAGTGAAACCAAACTGGTTTTTGTGTAAGAGATTGTTTTTACTAAAATATGCCACAAGTTGATTAAGAATTATTTTCTCAAAAATCTTACTAAAAGTGGGTAAGACTGAAATAGGTCTATAGTTACTAGGATCTAATGAACAGCCGGATTTGAATAATGGAGTTATTTTACTTTGTTTCATTAGATCAGGAAATATACCATATTCTAAACAATTATTAAATATTAATGCTAAGTCTGGCGCTACAATGTCAATTATGGACTTAAGTATCTCAACAGAAATGCAAAGTGCAATTATCATATTTAGTGAATTATTTATTATTATTATTTATTATTATTATTATTTGAATTAAGTGCAATTATCATATTTAGTGATAAAAAATACAGTATTACTATCGTGCTATTGTTTGTACTTTGTTTTCGTGCTTAATTAAGAAAGAACAAAGGAATATACCGAGCTGTCAACTCAACGGATGACGAATTCAAATTTCTTCAATCCCGGGGAGTATTTTGTTTTACTTTTAATATAAATCACATACATTGAACTAAAAACTACTCATTATTTAGTGAGTAACGTCCATCCACACACTCAGGCACCGTTACTGACTCACTTTACTTGACTAGTTGGAAGTAAAGTTGAAGACAAAAACAATAGCCTCATACAAAACCATTACATTTATTTTACTTCACATACAATACATAAAATAAGTATTTTAAATACATACATACACAAAATAAGTATTTATCTTTCCCATTGATTCTAAGTGGTTATTTGTACCCAGGTTTAACTATGGAAAGAGTAATTGCCACCCGCAAGACCTCTGCAAAGGAGTTGGAGCAAAAATTTAAACTAGCTTTAGAAGAACTAAGATCTTCTAAAGATTTATGCAAGAAGCTACTGCAGGAAAGAGAGGACAGTGAAGAGGAAATTAAAAAAATTGTAAATAAAAATACTGATCTTAAAGGTAAGCTCGCTGAACTACATACCAATTATTTGGATATGGTGGCTCAGCGAGATCACTTAAAAAATATAGTGACTGCATTTGACCAGTGCAGCGATGAGCATGAGAGAGCACTAGATCACATTTCAGAGCTTGAGTCTGATTTGAGGCAGGCTAGGAAATCTATTTCAATCCTGGAAACCTGCAAATTAAATGTAGAAAGCCAGCATACCCATAGCTTATATGAGGAGCTGGTTGAATGCAACTCACAACCTACTCAATCAAATTTAATTGATGTTAATTCAACTATAATTGATTTAACTAAAGATGAGTCCAGTATTGTGCACCCCATATACTTTTCTAGTCATAACAAATTAAAAAAGTATATAAAGGTTAACAAATTAATAAAAAAATGTAATAAACTCATTAACAACAAGTTTTCTGCAAAGAAAATAAATGATTTAAAAATGGAACGCACAAAGTTAATTAAAAAAGTTAGTATTTATAATAAGAAAATGATTGAGAGTAGGTCAATGTATGAGCGAGACACCCAAAACTTACAGGATGAAATTTCTCAATTAACTTGTTCATTGCAATCTATGAGTAAAAAATATGAATCTTCTCAGAATGAAATTAAGGAACATATTCATGCTACCAGTAATTTAGTTGATTTATGTAGTTATAACTTAGAGCGGTTTGAATCTTTAACTAATAATTATGTTAATTGTAACTGTTTAACTGAAAAATTAAATGTAATTTCAAACCTAAACTCTGAGGTGTTGGGTGATTCGGCTATACATATTGAAAATAATAATAAAAATGTAAATATTTTGGAAAAAAATCAAAAAATTAATAAGTCCTCTACTGTATCAGTCAAACATAATTACTTTGTTTTTTCTGACCAATTAGGTCAAGGTTTTGGATCTCTTTTAAGTAGTAAATTAAATAATGTTTATAATATATGCTCACCTGGAGCCAGTTACCAGCATAATCTAGACAAAATAATTAATTTTAACTTGACTGAAAACAGTACTATTGTACTATTACATGGAGATGGTTTGTCTGTCAAGAAAATTGAAATTATTAAAAATATAGAAAAATTATTAAAATTACATAATAGGAATAATTGTAAATTTGTAATTTGTACATTTCCTTATTCATCATCTTATTCGGACATACAAAACAAGTATATATATAATTTAAATTTGACATTGTATAATTTGACATACCGTCATAGTGACGCATTCTTTTACTTTGATGTAAATAAATTTATTTATAATAGGTTTAGGATGACAAAAGGTACAATGTATCTGCCTGTATATTATAAAAAACAGATTGCTACTTTAGTAGCATTTAATTTAAAAAACTTCGTTATAAGAGATATAACGAAAAATGATTGTAATTTAAATAGTGTAGTACTGACAAAACATAATCGTTCCACTTTAAACTAAGTTTTAAGACAAAGCCTAAGCTGTTTACTATTGTCCATCAAAATATACAAGGCTTAGGTGGCAAGGAATCGGAAGTGGAACTGTTTGTTCAAAAATATAACATTAGTTTATTATGCATTACAGAGCACTGGTTGTCAAAGAATAACAATATTATAAATGTACAAAATTATAAATTGTCAAGTTCGTTCTGTAGAGAGAAAGCTATTCGCGGTGGCTCACTTATCTTAGCTCGTAACGATGTAGTGTTTAAGTCTCGATCAGACATAGTGGCGCTCTCTGTCGAGCGAATTATTGAACTATCCTGCATTGAGCTCAATGAACATATTATTTTATGCGTGTACCGACCTCCCTCTGGTGATTTTGATGAATTTGAAAACAAAATGGAGGATATTTTAACTAAACTTTGTCATAAAAACAAGTCCGTGATTGTGTGCGGTGACTTTAATGTAGATATATTACAAGTAACTTCGTCTAGTGTACGTTTATTAAATTTGTTTAAATCTTTTAACTTATTGAACGTATTTTTTGAACCTACTCGCATTACTAGTGTTTCCTCGACTTGTATTGATAATGTGTTCTGTCGCTGTAACATTTATGAAGAGACGATAATGACAAATTTAAGTTCAGACCACTGTGGTCAAAAATTTTCTATATTAATCAATCGTGAAAATGAAAAGCCCCAAAAATTTACTTGCAGACCGATAACAAAAAACCGAACTAATGCTTTTAAGAATATTGTTGCGCAAAAACTGCATAAAGTAGACATGAGCGATGGCAATCCCAATAATTTATATAATAAAGTTTTCGATTTTTTGTTACAAGAATTCAATAATATTTTTAAACCAAAAACTATAACTAAATACCTAAAACTTAAATTTAGTGATTGGGCTACCCCGGGAATATACAAAAGTAGAGAAAAATTATATGATTTGTATGGTGAGAGGCAATGGAATCATGATCCCGTGTTCTTTAATAAAGTAAGAAATTTCTCTAAAATATTTAAAAACGTTTGCGTACATGCCAAGTCGATTTATATTAGAAATAAAATTTTAAACTCTGATGATAAGATAAAAGCAACGTGGGATGTTATATCTAGTGTTTCTGGGAAAACTAGGGCTGTTCATGGACCTATTAAGCTAAAAATTGATAATATTGAAATAAATACAGATTCAAATGTTGCGGCTACTTTTGAGACTTTTTTTAAAGAAATTCCTGTAACAGTCACGCGGAATCTAAATTCTTCACCATTTGATGCAATTGCGGAATTGACGAATAACGTAAGAGTCAGTGACAAATGTTTTGTTTTTAAACCTGTTTCATCAAATGAAATTGTTAAAACGTTTAGAAACCTAAATATGAAAAAAACAGGGGATCTCTGGGGTATGTCAGTTAAATTACTTACCACTGTTATAAATGAGATTGCTCCCCAATTATCCTTAATTTTTAACAAATGTATTGAAACCGGTACATTCCCAGATTTAATGAAAAATAGTAAAGTAGTTCCTTTGTTTAAAAGCGGCGATAGACTTGAACCGGGAAATTATAGGCCAATATCTATTTTGCCTACCTTAAGTAAAATCTTCGAAAAAATTATTCTCAACCAAATGACAGAATTCGTTTACAGCAATAAAATCATGCATAGTAAACAATTTGGTTTCACCAAAGGCAAGTCAACAACTGATGCGGGTGCCACGCTTCTTAAGCACATTTACGACGCATGGGAGAAGTCACAGAATGCAATCGGGGTATTTTGTGATTTATCTAAAGCCTTTGATTGCGTAGACCATCAAACATTACTATGCAAACTTAACCACTATGGTGTGCGTAGTGCTGCGCTTGATCTTATTGCCTCTTACCTAAATCAAAGAGTTCAGACAGTTGATGTAAATAATTGTAAATCGACTGGTTCTCACCTAAAGATGGGTGTTCCACAAGGATCTATTCTTGGCCCCTTTTTATTTTTACTATATATTAATGATTTGCCCTTTTATGTAAAAGAACTATGTGACATTGTACTTTTTGCTGATGATACCTCGCTTATTTTCAATGTTGATCGTAATAAAGCTAATTATGACAAAGTAAACAGTGCTCTTCATTCGTTCGAAATTAATAATTTGGTCACGTATTCTTCATTGGTTCGAAATTAATAATTTGGTCTTAAATACTAAAAAAACTAAATGCATGGAATTTACACTTCCTAATGTCAAAAGTCAAATTTGTAGTTTACGCCTTAACAATGAAGTGTTAGAACTGACTGACTCAACAATTTTCTTAGGTATAACTTTAGATAAAAAGCTCCAGTGGAACCCCCATCTCTCAACTCTCGCTGGCAAACTCAGCTCTGCCGTCTTTGCAATTAAAAAAGTAAGACAATTAACAGATGTTAATACGGCTCGACTCGTTTATTTTAGTTATTTTCATAGTATTTTGTCTTACGGTATTTTATTATGGGGCAGTGCTGCCGAAATGAATTCTATATTTGTTTTACAAAAAAGAGCTATACGGGCTATTTGTAATCTAAGAGCTAGAGACTCCCTAAGAGATGTTTTTAAAGAAATCGGTATACTTACGGTTGCTTCTCAATACATTTTTAATAATATATTATATATACGTCAAAATTTAAATACTTATACTAAAAACAGCGACAGACATACGATAAATACAAGAAATAAAAATAAACTCGTAACGCCTAAATTTCGACTTCAAAAAGTTAACAAATCCTTCATGGGCTTCAGTGTACGCATATATAATAAGGTTCCACAAGATATTTTGGATCTTCCTTTTCATAGTTTTAAATCTAAAATTAAAAGTATATTATTAAATAAATCTTATTATAAAATTCAAGAATTTTTGGATGATCGAAATGTATGGAACTTGGGTCATTGACTCATTTGCAGGGTTGATGTTATAATGTATAAGTCAAACATTGTTTAATTTCATTTAAAAAGAGCAACTGTTGAGTTTCTGGCCAGCTCTTCTCAGCAGAACAGCATTCCGAGCTGGTGGTAGTTTACTCACAGACTGACTATACTGACCAATTTAATGTAATTGACGATTCAAAAGTGCGTGTAAATGCCTACTTGAATAAAGATATTTTGAATTTGAATTTTGAATTTGAATTTGAATTTGAAAACCCCCAAAGATCACTAGTCTTTTTAACGCTAATTGATCTAAATACTTTGATTACTTCTTGAGCATTAACTTTTTCAAACTTAAAAGTGCTAACACATTGATCTACATTCTCTCTAAGTAAACCCATAGCTGCAGCGGTAGAAGAATTTAAAGATAACGTTGTAGTCACTGGAATATTAGTAAAAAAAGGTTTCAAAAGCAGTAGCAACCTCGAGGTCAGACGTGACATATTTATTATCTATATTTAATTTAAAGTCGATCCTCTGGGATTTAGCTCTTCCAGTTTCCTCATTAATTATTTTCCAAGTTGTTTTTATTTTATTAATGCTATTTCCTATTTTATTTTGAATATGTTGATTTTTTGCTATTTTACATTGTTTTTTAAAAGATTTGGAAAATAATTTTACCTCATCCCTAAACTCATTACTAGTATTAAACATCAATTCCGCATACATATTATATAATTTTTCTCTATTTTTGTGTAACTCAGCAGATGCCCAATCACTAAACACTAATTTATCATTAACAACCACTGTTTTAGGAGTAAATATAAAGTTAAATAATTTAGTGAAAGTACTAAAAAAGTCATTATACATAATATTGGGGTTTGAATTTTTCATCAAAGGCAAATAGCGTACTAACCCATTTTTAATTTGTTCAATACGTTCTACAGTCACTGGTATAAAACTTATTTTCTGTTTTGATTTTTCTCTCTTGCTACAACTGAATTTAATAAATTGGCCATAGTGGTCAGAATCTAATGTATTGAATAAACATTTAAAATTTGGAATAACACTTGTAAAAATGTTATCAATACAAGTGGCACTAGTGGTTGTGACTCTAGTAGGCTCCATAAACATGTGTAAAAGATTATAAGATTTGAACAAATTTAAAAACTTTATACTTATTGAATTTTGTTCAAGAATATTAATATTGAAGTCTCCACAAATGATTACCTTTTTACTAGAATGTGATAGTTTATACAATACCTCATCCATAATCTTTTCAAAATGTTCAAAGTTAGATGACGGTGGCCTATAAACATTTACAATTATGAACTCTTCTAATTCAACTGAAGCAAGTTCAGTTGTCCGCTCAACAGAGTGGCTCACTATGTCCTTGCGTTCTTTGAATTTTAGCTGTTTATTTAAAATAATTAAAGAGCCACCATGTATGGAATTAACTCTGTTGAACGAACTACCAACCTGGTGGTTATTGAAATTAAATATTAATTCATCATTCTTAAGCCAATGCTCAGTGACACAAAAAACACTAATATTAAAAGTATTTAAAAACAATTCAATTTCTAATTCCTTATTTCTAATACACTGAATGTTCTGATGCACCAGGTTGATACAGTTTATATTATGTTTTTTATTATTTATTTTAACAATTTTTGTATTTCTATAATGATCATTAATATCATTATTTGATATCTTAATTATTTGGCTAGAGGATATCTCTACTGTCTTAATGTCTAGTTTAAACTACTACTAATACTACTATTACTAGTTGGATTTATTTCCAAGCTGTTTTTACTTATACAAGTAACTGAATGTTGTTCAATAGAAACAATTTTAGCCAAATTGTTGGCTGTCATAGTAAAATAATATAATAGCGATGAAGCTACCTGTCTTTTAATATATGGAGATAGGTAATACCTACCATTAGTCAAATTATAAAAGTTACTAACATTAGTGTTAGTGTCAATCACATGAAATTTGTCATTATACAAACATAAATTATATATCAGTAAATTTATCTTATATCTAATTTTATTTTCGGCCTGCGGCAAACCTTGATTATAGGGTAATGAAAACCAGACAATTTTATTGACATCTAAGTTACTTATAGTTTCAAAACATTTTTTAAATTCCAAATGATTTACATTATCTCTATTTCCTACAAAAATTATTATATTTGTTGACTTAGTAAATTGTTTACTTGAATTTTTTATTTGTCTAGTAATATTCATTAAATTATTGTCAGGTGAACAGCTGTTGAATACTTTTTGTTTTACAAAATAAGAATTTAGTACAGATCCCATTCCTTTTCCAATATTATCGCTAAACATATAAGTGTCATATACAGGAGTTAATTTGAGGGAGCCACTATTATTAGAAACAGGGATATCAACCTTGTCACACAATATTTTAGCGGGGGAGGACAATGTTGGTTTTACAGAAAATAACTTATTATTACACTCACATGAACAACTGTTAGTCTGTGAGTTCATACATTCCAAACTATTTTGTGATTTTTTTAAAAGTTCATCTACTTTTGACTTTTGTTCGCTTAGCAAGTTTTGTGTGTTTTCATATTTTTTTGTAACACTTCTTAAAGTAGTCTGCAAACGGGCTAAATGTGTTTCTAATAATTGTGTGTCAGATTCATATCTCCTATTTCTATTTTCTAATTCTATATTACAAAAGTTATTTTTTTTTAACAATATATTTTTATTAATAATTGATTTTGTAAAAAACTTGTTCTTTTTAGTTAATTTTTGGATTTTCTTAATATATCTATTAATTCTAATATATTTTTTTAATTTCTTATTGCTACAGCTACCTAGCCTTTCTGAGTTCAATGTGTCATTTGTTAAATCTATAGTGACACAGGGGTTTTTAGTTGCAGTAGTTGGGGAGTTGACCAACTGAGAAGCGTTGCCAATTAACTCTTCATACAAGCTGTGAGTGTGAATGTTAGTTGAGTTTTGAGCGGCCTCCTCCAGTTCCAAGATTTGTTGGTGGGCATCTCTCAGCTCAAGCTCCAGGGTGTCGGTACGCCGAAGGGCCTGCTCATACTCAAGACCACACTCATCAAACCTAGCCACTAATAACTGTAGCCTGTTACGCTCCTCCTAATTGTTCTCTATATTATTGCGGGTAAGGTTATTTTAGGTAGATCGGATTCTTTCTTAACCAAAAACACATTATTCCCCTAAAACGTTTTATTTGGGACTGAATACATGCGTAATTAAAATCCAAATATATATAAAAAAAATTGGTGGCATGACACCCACGACCCTCAGACGTTCGCATTAAAACAGGTCCAGCATAATCGAAGCCGCTGTTTGAAAATTTACGATATGGGTTAATTCTCATAGACAGTAATTGGCCCATTAATTGGTTCTTAGTCCTTGCCTTGTCCACGATGCAATGCTGATAAATTCTTATACAATGACAAATTCCTATTAATGACACAATTTTTACTTCTCACATAAGCCTTCATGAGCTATAATCCACCATGCAATTCTTTTTTACTTCTCTTATCAATAATTTGGTAATGTTAATTAGTATAATAATTGGATGCTTACTACATTCTTCAATTAATGCAATTCGTAGTCTTCCTCCTACTCTGAATAAAGCATTTTCATCTAAATAAAGTGAAAGTGTTATAAGAGAACTTCGTTTCTTAACTCTTTTAATTATCTTAATATCTTCCATTTTTTTTTTCTATATTTTTTTTTATTTTTTATTCTTATTTATTTTATAAGTCATACATCAAGTGATTAAGTCGACTTAAAATTAATAATAAGACTGCTTATACTAGAGATGTACGTTAACATTAGGGATTACTACTTAATGAGTATTTTTATAATAGTCAGATCTAAGATTCAATGAGTCTATCATGAAACTTACAAATCTACCGCTATTGTCGGCAGTGAAACCTGAACTTAAGATTTGATGGAGAAAGAAGAAAAACACCCTTAGAGCATCGAGTTTCATTTAAGAAATCCAACCTAAATTGTTCGTTGATTTTACACTCAAGAACAAAGTGGAGGAGGTCCACCTCTCTCTCGCACCGTTTACAGTACGGATCGTCTCTTTTTTTTATGGTGAAGTTGAACTTGTTAAGTGGGATGTGGTAAGTACGGGTTCGGAAGCAAATAGTTAAATAATTTCTATTGAGGTTTCTTGAGGCAAACCAAGGTTCACGTGGTGGTTCGTCTACAATGGTTCTATACCAGAGGCCCTTGTTTTTAGAACGCTCATTAAAATAAGATTTGAATTTTATATAATTGTCTGTTTTTATTTTTGAAGATGGTCAGTGTAGTGAGGTACGATGTCAAGAGATATGCCGTTCTGTAGAGCTTTGGATGCCAGTGAGTCTGCTACCTCGTTACCCGTGATGCCCACATGTGAAGGAATCCATTGTAGACGAACTTCAACCCCGTTACGTATCAATCTATAGATACATTTAATAATGAGGTAAGCTTCATTTCTACCGACACAGCCGGCCTTAGCACTTATCAACAAATGTTGTAGACTACTTTTCGAATCTGAAAATATTACAATTTTATGGTATGGTGTCGACTCTATGTAATGTATTGCTTCATTAATTGCTGTCAGTTCAACTCCCATGATGGGAATACATGAATTTTCAATAAGAAATTTGGCCCCAAAATCCGCAGCTACATCGTAAAACGCGTAACTAGAACCGTCTTTTGTTTTTTACCCATCGGTGTAAATTTTAATGTAGTCTGAAAATTGTATTTCTATCATATCTTCGGTATGTTGCTTAAGATCGTGAATGGGTAGTTGAGCTTTAGATTTATTAATATTTTTAATTTTATGTACGATAATATTATCCCAGGAGAATGTTTTAATATCAAAGGAAAGCAAAAATTGGGGCAAAATCTCAAATTTTGTCATAGGTAATTTTGAAAACCTTCTGAAACTCTCGAGCAGAAGTGGAATTTGATTTTTGCGCCAATATCTTCAACCCGAATTTAAAGTATTGTCTAAAGCTTCTAGTTCTCTTTTCAAATAGTCAGATGTTCTGGGAGAAAGTTTCAGAAAGTATTTGTCACTTAGATATATTTTTCTAAGACTTAAGGGTGGAATACATAATTCGCTTTCCATTGCAAAAATTGGGGTGTCCCGAATAAAGCTACCACAAAGCCGAAGACATTGATTTTGAATAACGTCCAACCTCTGTAGGAGCCTAGAGTTGGCGTTACCGTAAACAATACCTCCATAATCGAGTCGAGATCGCACCAAATGAAAAATGAAAGAAGGAGCAGTAGAAGGAGTTTCTTTTCACGAGAAATCTGACATACAGATACAAAATTGTGAAGTGTGCTGTGAGGGAAAACAATCACGTTTACCTTTCCCATCAGCAAATCATAGAAGTGGAAAACTACTGGATATAGTACACTCAGATTTATGCGGGCAGATGGAGACCAAGTCAATTGGTCAGGCGAAGTACTTTCTTCTGTTTGTGGATGATGCCAGCAGAATGACTATTGTCTACTTCTTGAAGGAAAAGAACCAGGTGTTTCAGCAGTTCAAAGAATTTCGAAGTTTAGTTGAGAATCAAACTGGAAACAAAATAAAAATACTGAGAACCGACAATGGAGGTGAATTTTGTTTACGTGAGATGGAAAATTACTTAAAACAACTAGGTATTGTCCATCAGAAGACCAATCCTCACACTCCAGAGCAGAATGGACTCTCAGAGAGGTTCAACAGAACTGTAGTTGAACGGGCAAGATGTTTATTGTTTGAAGCAGGTCTCGACAAAAGTTTTTGGGATGCAGCAGTTAATACTGCAGTTTACCTAAAGAACAGAACACCAGCCGCCAGTTTAGGCATAATGACACCATTTGAAAGGTGGACAGGTGAGAAACCAGATCTCAGCCACATTAGAATATTTGGCAGTAAAGTAATAGTGCATGTTCCCAAAGTACAACGACAAAAATGGGATAAGAAGGCTGACAGATTAATTTTAGTTGGGTATCCAGATAATGTGAAAGGATACAGATTATATAACCCAAGAACTAAAAAAATTACTACGAGCAGAGATGTCATCATTATGGAGAAAATGGAGTTGGACGAAGCTCAGATTGTAGTAAACGATTGTGAAAATAAGTCAAAGAAAGAGAAATACTTAGAAGAAGATGAAAGCTTAATAGAAAATCCAGGTTCAGATCCAAATGATTCAACATATATTTGTGAATCATTATCTTCCCAAGATGACTCGTATCAATCTGTTACTGAAGAAGATTCTTTTGCAGAGAATGAAGTTCAAATTGAAGCTAAGCGTAAGAAAAAGCCAGTAGAAAGATATGGGATGACCAATCTCTGTCTTCTGGATAATCTGGAGTCATGTGATGAAGAACTCAGTTATGAAGCTGCAATAAATGGACCAGACAAGGAACAGTGGAGAAAAGCGATGGAAGATGAACTGAAAGCTTTCGACGATAATCAAGCATGGACGTTTGTAGATAGGAAAGAAGCTGATAGAGGTACAGTGTAAGTGGGTATTTAAGAAAAAGTACGAAAGTGACAATAGTGTGCGATATAGAGCCAGACTGGTGGCAAAAGGTTTTACCCATAAAGAGGGTGTGGATTACGCTGACACATACTCACCAGTGCTTCGTTACTCTACACTAAGGTTTTTATTTGCTTTAAGTGTCAAACTTAACTTTGAAATTACCCACTTAGATGTAACTACTGCATTCCTAAATGGTTACTTAAATGAAAATGTGTATATGCAAGTTTCCCCTAATTTATATTGTAAAGAAAATAGTGTTCTTAAATTAAATCGTGCTATTTATGGTTTAAAGCAATCAGCCAGGGCTTAGAACGAAAGAGTAAATGATTCTTTATTAAAATTAAATTTTGTTAAGTCAAAGTTAGAACCATGTCTGTATATAAAAAAAATGTGAAAAGGAGCAGATCATAATAGCAATCTTTGTTGATGATTTTTTCGTTTTTTCAAACAGTAGTAATATGGTTAATGAGTTAAAAACAAATTTAATGTCAAAATTTAAAATTAAGGATTTGGGCCAATTAAAACAATTTTTGGGTATAAGAGTTAAAATGTATCAGAAGGGCAATATTTTCTTAGATCAAGAAAAGTTTGTAGACCATATTTTAAGTAAATTTAATATGACAAACTGTAAAGTTGTTGGTACTCCTATTGAGAAAAATTTTAAACTAGAGAAAAGTGTAGATGTTTGTAAACAATATCCATTCCAACAACTAATAGGAAGCCTAATGTACTTAAGTGTTTTGACTCGCCCAGATATTTCCTATAGTGTGAGTTATTTGAGCCAATTTAATAATTCATATTCCTATACATAAGTATCGAAGCATGCGAAACGCTTCCTAAGATACTTATGTAAAACTAAATCTTATGGCCTAATGTTTATCAAAGATAATTGTAAATTAGAGGGTTTCGTTGATGCAGATTGGGCATCAAACACACTAGATAGGAGATCCTATACAGGTTTCTATTATAAACTTTCTGGAACTGTTATTTCATATGAATGTAAAAAACAATGTACTATAGCCTTACAGAGGCAGAATATATGGCGATTACTGAGGCCTGTAAAGAGGCTATTTATTTTAAAAACTTGTTTTCTGAAATTGTAAACAGTTGTGATTATGTAATTATATTGTATAATGACAATCAAGGTGCTCAGAAACTGTCTGAAAACCCTTTATTTCATAAAAGAACGAAGTACATAGATGTGCGTCATCATTTTGTTAGAGAAGCAGTTGCTAACAATCTGATAAGGATAGTCTACATGCCAACATCTGAAATGCCAGCAGACTTGCTGACCAAGGGTTTGGATCAAGTGGTAAACATAACTATTTTATAAAAAAGTTAGGTATTCAAAACATTGTTTAATAGGTGACTATTTGTAAATTAAAAGCATTTTTTTCTTTTTGCTTTTATTAGTTTGTTAAAAATAATTTATATGTTACAAAGTTCAAATTATTTTGATAAGTGGAGATATTAGAATTAATATCAAAATAATGTATTTAATGTACTACTAGTGCCATCTATGTTGTATCGTTGTAACTACCTACCTAAGGTCAATATTAAGAAATAAAATTTAGTCTTTGATCAACCACTGTACACGTTTTATTAGTTTCTTTGTATATTCTTTTACATTGTTCTTCTTTTTCGGTTAATATCTCATTTATTTTCTGACCTCATTTGGCATACGTAGTGTATAGTACTCGGCATTGTGCGCAGTTTGAATCATCTTCAATTTATTTAGTTACGACATGAAATAACTTATGAGTGGATTGTTTTTCCTTCATGTAAATGTATGAGCTCTAATGTGGGAAATTTCATTTGTAAAAATTTCTTTCTCTTCCCACGTGGTCATGTCATCTAAATTTTCTCTAATATTTTAATTATTCTGTATCCAATTTATGACGTACCAACAATATAATTACTGGATCCCAAGAATCAGACTTTATTACTAAATTATTAAGGTTACTCCAACTTCACTACAGTAATCCGGAACTCCCCTGCTGCCGCGGATGATGATGTTTCACCGTGTCTGCATCTCCATGCAGACACGGTGAAACTTGTTGCTGACTTTAAAATTGACTCTCTATTAATTAATCACGAAAGTGAAAAACCCCAAAAGTTTACTTGTAGACCAATTACTAAAAACCGGGTCCTAACATTTAAGAATACTGTTCAGCAAAAAGTGAGTAAAGTAGACATGACCGATGATAATCCAATATAATTTATATAATAACATTTTTGGTTTTTTGTTACAAGAATTTAATAATGTTTTTAAGCCAAAAACTATGACTAAATACCTAAAACTTAAATTTAGTGATTGGGCTACCGTGGGAATATATAAAAGTAGAGATAAGTTATATGATTTATATGGTGAGAGGCAATGTAATCAAGATCCGGTATTCTTGAATAAAGTTAGGACTTTTTCTAAAATATTTAAGACCGTTTGCATACAAGCTAAGTCGATTTACATAAGAAATAAAATCTTAAACTCAGAAAATAAAATAAAGGCAACTTGAGATGTTTTATCTAGTGTTTCTGGGAAAAATAGGGCTGCTAATGGACCTATTAAGTTAAAAATTGATAATATTGAAATAAATTCAAATTCGAATTGACGAATAACGTAAGAGTCAGTAATAAATGTTTTGTTTTTAAACCTGTTACATCATATGAAATTGTTAAAATTTTTAGAAATCTAAATATGAAAAAAACCGGTGATCTTTGGGGTATGTCAGTAAAATTACTAATAAGTATTATAAATGATATTGCTCCACAATTATCCTTAATTTTTAACAAATGTATTGAAACCGGTACTTTCCCAGATTTAATGAAAAATAGTAAAGTAGTTCCTTTGTTCAAAAGTGGCGATAGACTAGAACCCGGAAATTATAGACCTACCGCTACCTACCTATTCACCGCCCCATTGGTCGAGTGGTTAGCGCAGACGCCTAACGTGTCACGGCGCAATGGGGCTCGGGTTCGATTCCCGGCGGAGACAGGCATTTATGTGATGAACATAGATGTCTGTGTTTCTGGGTTTGGTCGTTTATTAAATATATTCTCAGTATTTATATGTGTATTTCTATGTATTTGTATCGTTGTCTAACACCCTTAACACAAGCATATAATTTGCTTACTTAGGGGTTAGATCAATGTGTGTAATTTGTCCTGACATTATTATTATTATTATTATTATCTCTATTTTACCTACTTTAAGTAAAATCTTCGAAAAAATTATACTAAACCAAATGTCAGAATTTGTTTATAGCAATGAAATTATGCATAGTGAACAATATCGTTTCACCAAAGGCAAATCAACAACTGATGCGGGTGCCACGCGACTTAAACGCATTTGCGACGCATGGGAGAAGTCACAGAATGCAATCGGAGTGTTTTGTGATTTATCTAAAGCCTTTGATTGCGTGGACCTTTCTTATTTTTACTCTATATTAATGATTTGCCCTATTACGTAAAAGGACTATGTGACATTGTACTTTTTGCTGATGATACCTCACTTATTTTTAAAGTTGAACGTAATAAACCTAATTTTGACAAAGTTAACTGTGCTCTGTCACGTGTTTTTCATTGGTTTGAAATTAATAATTTGGTATTAAATACTAAGAAAACTAAATGCATGGAATTTACACTTCCTAATGTAAAAAATCAAGATTGTTGTTTATTCCTTAACAATGAAGTGTTAGAACTGACTGACTCGACAACTTTCTTAGGTATAACTTTAGATAAAAAGCTCCAGTGGAACCCCCATCTCTCGACACTCGCAAGCAAACTTAGCTCAGCCGTCTTTGCAATTAAAAAAGTAAGACAATTAACAGACGTTAATACGGCTCGACTCGTTTATTTTAGTTATTTTCACAGTATATTGTCTTACGGTATCTTACTATGGGGCAGCGCTGCCGAAATTAATTCTATATTTATTTTACAAAAACGAGCTATACGGGCTTTTTGTAACTTAAAAGCTAGAGACTCCCTAAGAGAAGTTTTTAAAGAAATCGGTATTCTTACGGTCGCTTCTCAATACATTTTTAATAATTTACTATATATACGCCAAAATTTAAATGACTATAAAAAAACAGCGACAGACATACTATCAATACAAGAAATAAAAATAGGCTCGTAACGCCTAAATTTCGACTTCAAAAAGTTAACAAATCCTTCATGGGCTTGAGTGTACGCATATATAATAAGGTTCCACAAGATTTCTTAGATCTTCCTTTTCTTAGTTTTAAATCTAAAATTAAAAGTATATTATTAAATAAAACTTATTATAACATTCAAGAATTTTTGGTTGATCGAAATGTGTGGAACTTGGGTCGTTGACTCATTTGCAGGGTTGATGTTATAATATATAAGTCAAACATTGTTAAATTTCATTTAAAAAGAGCAACTGTTGAGTTTCTGGCCAGCTCTTCTCAGCAGAACAGCATTCCGAGCTGGTGGTAGCTTACTCACAGACTGACTATACTGACCATTTTATGTAATTGACGATTCAAAAGTGCGTGTAAATGCCTACTTGAATAAAGATATTTTGAATTTGAATTTGAATTTGAGGATACATAGGTGCAGTCAGTGTCGGTGTCTTTTCTTAATAAAACATGACAGTTTTGTTAGACAATTATGAGCGTCCTTGAAAGTGTTCCAATACTCTTCTATTCCTTTTATTCTTGCTTTTATATATCCACCAGTTAGCCTCCATTTCGGGCATTTTTTATGTTTATTTGTGCACTTTGCAATCTACTAGGTAGGTACATCTTCTAATGTAACTAGTTATCCAGTTTTTTCTGTGTTCTGTGATGTCGACATTTAGGAGTCGTAAATTCGAATAAGTAACAAAATATCTCACTTTAAATATGTAACTTAAACTATCTTCAATTACTTTGTAAATGTGTAATTATCCCTGGAAAAAGTTGCCTTTTGTTCTCCTAAGCAAAATCGGTTTTCCGCTGCTATAAGAAACTGGTCAATCTATTAGGTTCAATTGTACCTTTATATTCTTTATACTAGCTTTTGCCCGCGGCTTCGCACGCCTTAAATTCGTAGTAAAACAATTCCCACTTCCCTTTTTTTTGTATTGGCTTCTATATGACTTATTTTAAGTAATACAATCAAAATTACGACATCGGCAGACATTGCTCACTGTCAAAAGTATATTTAAAGTTTTTAATAGGGATACAATATTAGGTGCTGTAAGTATTTTTATACCTCTTTTGTTTTTTCTTAAACGTCGATTTAAATACTTCTTAAACAGAGTACTTAATAACCATTCTAACCATATATCACACTTACAGATTTTCATTGAACAAAATCAAAATATTACCATGTAAACTTGAGGAATTCTGAGCTACATAATCGACGTTATTTTTACCATCAACTTGCAGGTCTAGTTTTATTAAAAAAAAACTACTTTAAATGATAAACATTGAATTAGCTATATACATTAACAACATTTTCTATACTGAACATTCACAAAAGCCATTTTTGAGACGGTGTGCACGGTTCCATTCCAGAGTGCGCCGGTAGACCGTACCGCCGCAAACACGAAGACCCTATATTTTAAATCTGTAATATCTTCGAAAACATTTATTGAAATTACATGCTGTAAAGAGCTATTTTGTTTAATATTAAATGTAAAATGTATTTAAGTTACTTAATTGGATAAGGATTAAAGCGGTATTTCTTAAAATCGCTTCTTAAATAACCTATTATTTTTCGTAAAAAGTAAAAGATAAAAATTTGCTATTGTGGGTTATCCCTAAGAGATAAACATATACCATCGCTCATTTTCTTGTAGATTTTTTAAAGGTATACAATACTTAGTACATTATTTTGATCTATCTCGTAAAGTTCAGCTAGCTTCGTACGCGTAGTTTTCGATTTTGATAAAAAGTACCCTTTGTACTTACTAATGTATGTAAAAACTATAAACCTTCAAACCGGTAAGAAGCAATGGTACGACAATAAGAGATTATTAACTTCTTCATTTGTTAACCGATTGTTAAAAAAAAAACAAATTATAAAGTGAATCCCATGACTATATATTCCCGAAAACTGCATCCAAATCGACTAATCCGTTTCTGAGATTAGCGTGCACTAACATACAGAAATACAGACAAACAGACAAACTGAAAAACCATTGTTTTGGGTTCTCCTGCTCTTATAAAACCCCCTATGATGTTTCTTTGTTTTTAATTCCATGTACAGGAATGGCTCAGTGACGATTTTATTATATGTATAGATTATTTCGGGTAAGGTTATTTTAAGTAGATCGGATTCTTTCTTAACTAAATACACGTTATTTCTCTTCGTTTCTTTTTTTCTTCAGCTTTAATGCTTAACATGGTCTGAATTAAAACAAACATTTTGTGCACAATAAGCCCTTTTATAAAGTTCAAAATTAACAGTATTACTTTAAAGTCGATCTCAGATTAGATAAAGCAAACTTTTATCTCCCTAATAGATCTCAAGGATCACGAAGCTAATATTATGAATTAAAATTTAATAAGAAATAACAACGCGATACTTCAAAATGTTAAGAAAAATAATAGCATACAAGAATGTTAGAATTACTTGAATAATACTGACAGGTATAAAGAAATACACAAAATAAGATTATGGCACTACTAGTGACCGTGAGATATTGTTCCCATATTATGTATGTAATTAAGGGAAAACAAAAATGGTTAATATTTTAATCATATGAGTAACATTTATAGTTTCTCAGCGTATCAAAATTCATTAAAAATATAAATATCTTCTTAGAATGACTTGGCATCAGGTACAACATTTTCATTATACATGGTTGAGGCAGGATTACTGCTGAATTTAGTTTTTTACATTTTGAATATATATAAATCATAAGCTCTAGCCAAATAATATTTAATAAATTATAACTTATAACAAACAACTAAGCAGTCGGTGTATAACTATTTTTATACACTGATGTATAACTATTTTAACACGTTCTGCGATGTTGTTATTAAAAAATATGGAAAAATATTTCTTCATAAATTTACTTTTCATCTATACCTTTTTTCTGATTTTCTCAGTAAAAAGAACAGAGAATAATCTCGGTAAGATGAAAAAAATAAATAGAAAGCTCTTAAAACAGATGTTAATAAATTAACTTAACAGTACGCGTATTAACCGAGTAAGTATTAATATTATGTCACTGTAATAACAATACAAAATCAATTTACAAATACCTATATTAACATGTAATAAACTATAGGGATGCATGTAAGGGCCAAGAAAATATTTGACCATGAAATGATAACACACCAAGTTTAGTAAATAAAGTCAGCACAACTGTAATAACCAATGGCCTTATGGGCATAGTCGGATTGCCTATTGCCTAATGGTAGGATTAGGCCAACAAAATTCCCAAGGAACTTTACCCTCAAGTAGGAGGCCGGTCATAATAATTACAGATAGTTTTCACGGTGGTAGACTATAACATCATGTTGCCGGCAAAGTTACCACCCATCGGACAAAGTCGTGCCGCAAAGCGACCTAGTCGTGTTCCGGCACTTTGCACGATGAAGCCGTTTATGGGAAATGGGTCTAAACAGCTGCGCTGCGTTGGCGAACCAGTTTGACGTCGAGTTGGTGTTTGTTTTTTCGGGTGTTTAGTCGAAGAGGGTAGCGAGATCCGACGCAACGACTTTCCGCTGGCCGCCCGCAGATAGTTGGGGGCCCAATTAGTGGGTTAGCCACCCACGAAGGGTGCCCTGCTAGCTGTAAAAATCCCGGGCTTCATCGTTTTTGTTGGCGACCAGACAAGGAGGCCCGATGACGATCCCTGGAGGGTTCGGGAGTCCCCGCAGCCTCTAGACTAGCCTCCCAGTGGCATGACAACACCAATTTTGACGTCGGGTTCGATACGTACCGCCTCGTTCAACTGCCATATCCCATCCTATATATTTATTTTTTTATGAAAAACTACAAAAAAGGAACACACAGCGGTTGCACTCCTCCTCATACAAAGTGCACCTCACCAATATCAGGGGCTTGAAGACAGAGCACCTGACTTGCTCTTTTTGACGGAGACGCAGATACAATGTCCTTTAAGCGCTGCATACTTGGATTATCCCAGTTACTCGTTAGAGCACAACTTTCGTTTACGGGCCGGAGTCAGTGTGTACGCGCGGAACGATCTCTATATCTAGCGTCTCCGTCACCTTAAAGACCCCACCTTTTTTCCCTATGGGTTTTAGTGGACGAAAAAATCCTGTATTCCTGTGTCTACCGTTCACACAGCGGCGACCAGGACACAACTCAATAATTTGAGTATCTCAATGCTGATATGACTCTACATCATTAAACTTTCTGAGGGACTGTAAAGCCTGTCATCAGGATTAGCTGTTCTCGTACCAGATGACCGACCGTGCTGGAAGAGAAGCGCAGAACTTTGCGTTGTCCTTGAACTTCCTTCAGCTGGTGAGGCAAGCGACGATGGTACCAGATATAGTAGGCCATACAGCCTTTCTTCTTCTAACAACTGATCCGAATAAGCATCGTGTAGAGGTCAAGTCCCCCTCGGGAACCTCTGATCACTCATCACATATTACCCACCAGCTCTCGAACTACATGGTGTTAGCCGAGTATGGAAATACAAGGCAGCAGATTATATAGATTAAGTTTTATACTTTGCGGCAGGTCTGCTTCTCTTCTTAGGAGCCGTCGAGTTGCGCAGATGCTATAACCGATGTGGTGCATCAGGCAATGGAATATTTCATTCCTTTTGCTGACGTACCTATC
Organism: Napeogenes sylphis; assembly: GCA_959347405.1. Lineage (NCBI taxonomy): Eukaryota > Metazoa > Arthropoda > Insecta > Lepidoptera > Nymphalidae > Napeogenes > Napeogenes sylphis. The sequence goes on from OY365776.1 coordinate 384,994, forward strand.
GGTGGCAAAGCTCGCCCATTGTTTTATTCTGAATATCGTCATGCTGAAGACCGAAAACATTCGGCATACCCCATTTCGGTTGATGCTCGAAACCGCTAAACTCCGGATGTAAGTTCAAAGAAAAGAGCCTTTAACCAAGCTTCCAAGTCCTGGAAAAAGGCATTGCGGAAGGCTTGTCTCGATCGAATCGCTAAGAATGGCGAAAAGATCTTTGTCAGACCAACTGGCAGTGGAGCTTTTTGGTCTCATACCAAAACGATTGATTCAAACTTCTGCCAACCCTCACAGCCTGCTCTGCTGGAGGGGAATGGATCCCTGGGCCACACAGCAACAGAGAAAGCGAATGTATTTGCTTCTCTTTTTGCTGATAATTTGCATCTAGACACTGGCAATGCTTCTCCAGCACATCTTCCTTACTGTGGTATTTCGATGCCTGAAATCCGTATCATGAACAAAAAGGTATGTAAAACATTGTATTGTTTAGATATGAATAAAGCCAATGGACATGATGGTATACCATTCATTTTGCCAAGACATGTTGTCAGCTGAGTTGTCTCCTGTACTGACACGTCTGTATCGCCTCTCTTTCAAAACTAGAATAGTGCCGAAATCCTGGAAGCTTGCTAACGTGCAACCCGTGCCCCAAAAAAAAAAGACAGTCGTGCCGATCCTGCCAATTATATACCTATTTCAATCACCTCCATACTCTGCTAGATTATGGAGCGTGTATTAAACTCGCGGCTTCTAGCGTACCTAGAAGGTAACAATCTCCTCAGTCACCGAGAGTACGGGTTTCGCCGAAATTGGTCCGCTGGGGATCTTCTAGCGTACGCTACACACATTTTAGGCAAGGTGAGGCATTTTAGGCGAGGCGAGAGGAAAGGAAAAGCGGTCACCGTCTCACTGGACGTCTCGAACCTTGACAATAAATTCCGGAGTGCCTCAGGGATCCGTTTTTTCTGCAACTCTTTTTTGCTGCTAATTAACGATCTGTTGGAGCCCGGTATCTATGAGTATGCAGACGACAGCACGTTGTAGAAAGATATCTGCCGAGTAGTAGAGCTAGTAGAGATCAATTACAGTCTGAAAGAAAAGCCTTGGTGCAGCGTTTGAGTGACAAATTTTAGACAGTTTCCGCATAGAACAATGCCAATCTTGTCAAATTCAATGCTACCAAAACGCAGACATGTCTGTTCACCGCCAAAAAGAGCCCTTTCACCTTGGCTCCTACTTTCCAAGATGTATCCTTGGAATACAGTGACCGGCTTCAGTTGTTAGGTTTAGAAATTTCCTCGAAACTCCATTTGGTCGGTGCATTGAGTCCAGCAGCTGCAGGTAAGCTCTCAGTTCTTGCGAAGGTCCAACAGTACTATACACCGGGACAGCTACTTGTTTTATACAAAGCACAGATCCGGTCGTGTGTGGAGTAATGTGGAGTCACATATTTGCTGGTGTCGGAAAGTCTCATCTTGCGGTTCTGGACTCAATTGAGAGGCGAGCAAAGAGGCTTATAGGCGACCTTGAATTGGTTGAATTTAACCTCCACAGCCTTGAACACAGGCATAGAATTGCTAGCTTCTCAGTATTCTATAAGATACAGTTTTGGTGAGTGTTCTCTGGAATTATACGGCCTAATTCCCCCGGCCCCCTTCCATCACCGGGCGTTGCGACGCACGGCAGGTATTCATCCTTTTGTTGTAGACATTCCATCTGTTCGAACGAAGCGCTTTGCTTCATCTTTTTTACTTCGTACAGCGAAGAACTGGAACAGCTTGCCGGCATCGGTATTTCCGGGCAAATATGGGTGTCTATAAGAGAAGAGTGAATAGGTTGCTAAGGTTAAGTGCTTCACCACCTAAGACTACATTTCAATTACCATCAGGTAAGCCATGTAGGCAAGCATTGACCTAGATTGTAAAAAAAAAAAAGTTATGAAATGGTAATACTTATTATTAAAATGTTTTTAATGGCTTTAAATCAGACAAAACATGGTAAGCATAAATAGAAGAGAAAAAAAGAAGAAAAGGGAAAATGTTGTTAAGATATCTAGCAGTCTATTCTAGCAGAGGGATAATGGTATTGTTTATAAAGACAGGTAGTCGCTTATTTAGTTGAGGCTTGCTGCGACCAAACCGCATGTCGGTATTGACATGGGTAAGGGAAAATTCACTATTTATAGCCTAGTGAAAATGCAGCCCGAAGCTCATGTACTAATGTTAGTCTATTATAAAATCGTATAGTCGATTCCCTTTGTATCGTAACATGAATATTATTGAATATATTTTTTTATTTTAAAACATTTTTGTACTCACATTTATTCCATCTCTCATATTAAAAACAAACAAACCTGAAACGTTAAATATAAAATTCCGATAGAGAAAAGGCTGCTCACGCCCATTCTATTACAAATGGTTGGATATTAAACATTGAAGTGTAAGTACTGTGTTTTACTGAAACAAGTCTTAACAGTATTTTTAAATCATATGTGTATTACATTTGCAAGTCGGAATTTGCAAGTGTGAATATAAATTCGAGCAAAGCGATTAAAATTATTAAACGCTTTAAATACTCAACATTAAAATACCCATCAAGCTGTATATTTATAAAACTTAAAGATACATACAAATTACAATTAATATAATAAACAAGTACAGAAAAAATTTAGCTGAGCATGTAACCTCAAAATCATTTAATATTAAAGTTCATTTTAAACAGCACTCATTTGCAAAATAGCTTATAATTAAAATTCACATTACGTAGGCAATTAGTGATGTTTAACTGTTGGGAGTGAAATATAAATTTAAGGTCAAAACTTGTTCGTATTTGGAAACTCGAGCTACAACGTTTCATTTGAATCTTTTTTTATTTTACAAATGTTTTATGTAACTCTTATTTCCGTTTTGTTTTTTATTGAAATATAAATGGTAACTCTTTTTTTTTATTTATTCTACAACTAATTTTAGTCTGAACTTAAAATAAATCAAGTAGAACAATATTTCGACGAAGTCATGTAATACTTAACCAAAAGGTTTTCCAAATATATTTGACATCACAATCAAATATGTAAAATCAAATATATAGAAGGCTCATTGGAAATACTTGTACCTACTTGAAATTTCAAGAGAGTCTGTTAAATATTAAATATTACCCGCTTTCAGGTTTCGCTAACATTACTTTCCGTTCTTCGTACTAGTCCCATTTAAAAAAATCTTTGTTACAGCCAATTAACTGCAGCACTGAGGAATTTATATACTTCAAGGCCTCTTTTAAGCCTCACTATAGTTTTATTTTTTTGAAACGCCAGATTTTGCTGAGGTCAGCTGCTATTCCTATCGACAATTAGTAAAATAATTATAATTGTAAATGACCTATCTATTTTAGTTATTGCCTAATTAAAAATGTTTTATTGCACCACACATGTCATATAATCAACTATGAAAGCAAGCCTACCTCGCTGCGCCGCGCCGCTTCACAGTGACTTGGTAACCGAAAGCAAATATTAAAAAAATATATATTTTGTTCGACGTCGTTCGTCGATCGTCATATTTTATTGTAATTTTTCCGTATATCAATTTCATTTTATTTATCTATATTTCTTGTAACAAAGTAACAAATAAATAATATATCATTAAACTTCAGTTAAAATGTTTATAACTCTATTTTGATATCCAATTACATAACATATTTTTTTTATTTACTATTCTTAAAAGTAAAATCTCTGCTCTTAGTTTGGTTTTTGTTCTCGTTTATCAGTGAGCTGGATGAAAAATGTTGAACAGTATCGAAGCTTCACTACTGGAATATCAACAGATTATATGGTATACTTACGGTTGCTTCTCAATACATTTTTAATAATATATTATATATACGTCAAAATTTAAATACTTATACTAAAAACAGCGACAGACATACGATAAATACAAGAAATAAAAATAAACTCGTAACGCCTAAATTTCGACTTCAAAAAGTTAACAAATCCTTCATGGGCTTCAGTGTACGCATATATAATAAGGTTCCACAAGATATTTTGGATCTTCCTTTTCATAGTTTTAAATCTAAAATTAAAAGTATATTATTAAATAAATCTTATTATAAAATTCAAGAATTTTTGGATGATCGAAATGTATGGAACTTGGGTCGTTGACTCATTTGCAGGGTTGATGTTATAATGTATAAGTCAAACATTGTTTAATTTCATTTAAAAAGAGCAACTGTTGAGTTTCTGGCCAGCTCTTCTCAGCAGAACAGCATTCCGAGCTGGTGGTAGTTTACTCACAGACTGACTATACTGACCAATTTAATGTAATTGACGATTCAAAAGTGCGTGTAAATGCCTACTTGAATAAAGATATTTTGAATTTGAATTTGAATTTGAATTAAAAAGATTTTCTGTTAAAAGATGCAATATCATAAATACCAGCCAAGTGCGAGTCGAACTCGCGCAGGGGTACCAGTATATATAAAAAATATGTGATATAACTAAAAATGTAAGTAAAATTTCAAGATTCTAAGTCGACTGGAAGTAGAAGTTAGATTTTGATTCGCTGTTTCTTTTTGCCCCCGATCCAAAAAGATTATTGACGTGTGTATCTGTGTATCTGTCTGTAGCATCGTAGCAGCCAAATAGTGGACGGATTTTTTAAGTTTGCGTTTTTTTTTAATCGCAAGCAAATCCAAGATATTGAACTTTTATTGGTGCTTGTGAAGTTTCTTATGCAATATTGATAGTAAAAACCTAAACTTGTGAAAATTAGTGTGGTCGTAGGTTCATTTAGTAAAAATAAACCAGTAATTTAGAACATTTAGAAACCAGTAACCTAACATTAAAAAGCGGAAAACAACGATTCCCGAACGCAACGATTTCAATAAGTACATAATTATATTAATTTTATCCTTTTTAGAGGTGTTTTTGTATCGGGTTTTTTTTTTCAATGTAGGTTCTTTTTTATTGTGTTGACCATTAAGTTTGATTTTATTACAGCTTAAAGAGATTATATATCTGGGTATTTTGATATAAATTTCACAATTGAAATTCATTAAAAACATCAAACATCGTTTTGAATGAATACCTCTACGTGTTCATAAGAAAAAGGATCTTGACAGACGGACGGACGGACAACAAAGATCATATAAGGGTTCCGTTTTTTCCTGCCGAAGTACGGAACCTTCAAAACAACATTTAAGACAAAAACTATAGATGCTTATGAATGTATTTGTCCCTTATTAGAATCTGAATCAATATACATTTTCCTGATAATATTGGTAAGATGCTATATTTGAGCCACTTGAGGTCGGTTGCCATTTTGTTAGAGAATTATTATAATCTCAGACCAACATTCTTCATACAGGGAGACAACGAGACAGTGACTATTTTCTATCGAATATAATATTACTATTATGATTTAAATAACGCAAATTTTTAGTAGATATTAACTACATACTTATACTTATTATTTAATCGTAGTTAAGTAAAACTAGTCGTACTAACTATGAAAACAAAATGGAGGATATTTTATCTGAACTTTGTCATAAACAACAGTCCGTGATAGTGTACGGTGTGTTCAAAGTAGGTATATTACAAGAAACTTCGTGTAGTCTACGTTTATTAAATTTGTTTAAATCTTTAAACTTATTGAAAGTATTTTTTGAACTCACTCGCATTACTAGTGTTTCCGCGACTTGTATTGATAATGTGTTCTGTCACTTTAACATTCATGAAGAAACGATAATGACGAATTTAAGTTAAGAACACTGTGGTAAAATAAAATCTCTATTAATCACGAAAATGAAAAGTCCCAAAAATTTACTTGCAGACCGATTACAAAAAACCGAATCCATTGTTGCGCAAAAAGTAGATAAAGTAGACATGACCGATGGTAATCCCAATAATTTTATAAAAAAAAATCGTTTTTTTGTTACAAGAATTCAATAATATTCTTAAACCAAAAACCATAACTAAATACCTAAAACTTAAATTTAGTGATTGTCTCCTCCGGGAATATACAAAAGTAGAGAGAAATTATATGATTTGTATGGTGAGAGGCAATGGACTCATGATCCGGTGTTCTTGAATAAAGTTAGGAATTTCTCTAAAATATTTAAGAACGTTTGCGTACAAGCTTACGCTTACACACGAGGGGATAGAGGCGACCTAGAATGTAGGCCGCTCTATTCCTAACCGTTCTAATGTGGGGACTAAAAGTTAATCTTTTATCGAATGTTACACCTAGATATTTGGCCTTTGTTTGCCAATTAATCGGTCGGTCAAAGATGGTAACTCTCCTTAGTTCTCCCGTGTCGACTCTGCCCCAACAGAAGAGTACGGCGGTACTCTTCTCCGGTTTTAACACTATCTTCCATTTCCAAAAGCAATGCCTAAGGGAATCGGCCGCTTATTGGAGGCGAGCGACGACGACACGAGGGTCTCTATTGGAGGTAAAGACGGCGGTATTGTCCGATTTATATTAGAAATAAAAATTTAAACTCTGAAGATAAAATAAATGCACCGTGGGATGTTTAATCTTATGTTACATATTAAGTTAAAAACTGATAGTATTGAAATAAATACAGATTCAAATGTTGCGGCTACTTTTGAGACTTTTTCGAACGAAATTCCTGTAACAGTCACGCGTAATTTAAATTCTTCACCATTCTATGCAATCCCCGAATTAACGAATAACGTAAGAGTCAGTGGCAAATGTTTTATTTTTAAACCTGTTTCATCATATGAAATTGTTAAAACGTTTAGAAACCTAAATTAAAAAAAAAACAATGATCTTTGAGGTATGTCAGTTACATTGCTTATCACTGTTATAAATAATAGTACTGCGCTTGATCTTATTGCCTCTTACCTGAATCAAAGAGTCCAGACGGTTGAAGTAAGTAATTGTAAATCAGCTGGTTCTCACCTAAAAATGGGTGTGCCACAAAGATCTATTCTGGGCCTTTTTTTATTTTTACTCTATATTAATGATTTGCCCTTTTACGTAAAAGGATACTACGGCCCGACTCGTTTATTTTAGTTTTTTGTTTTTAGTATTTTGTCTTACAGTATTTTACTATGGGCAGCGCTGCCGAAATTAATTCTATATTTGTTTTACAAAAAAGAGCTATTCGGGTTATTTGTAACTTAAAAGCTAGAGATTCCCTGAGAGACGTTTTTAAAGAAATCGGTATTCTTACGGTCGCTTCTCAATATATTTTTAATAACATACTATATATACATCAAAATTTAAATACCTATAAAAAAAAACAGCGACAGACATACTATCAATACAAGAAATAAAAATAGGCTCGTAACGCCTAAATTTCGACTTCAAAAAGTTAACAAATCCTTCATGGGCTTGAGTGTACGCATATATAATAAGGTTCCACAAGATTTCTTAGATCTTCCTTTTCTTAGTTTTAAATCTAAAATTAAAAGTATATTATTAAATAAAACTTATTATAACATTCAAGAATTTTTGGTTGATCGAAATGTGTGGAACTTGGGTCGTTGACTCATTTGCAGGGATGATGTAATAATGTGTAAGTCAACATTGTTAAATTTCATTTTAATAGAGCAACTGTTGAGTTTCTTGCCAGTTCTTCCCAACAGAGCAGCGTGCGTGTAAATGCCTACTTGAATAAAGATATTTTGAACTTGAAGACAAAATAAATACTCATAATACATCAGTTTTCCTTTTCTAAATAAACTTACCTGCCCTTGACAAGTAAGAGTAATATAAAATAGAAACTTTATCGTTTTCTGAATATAATTAGATGTACCAATAGTTTGAAATTTATTATATAAAAAAAATACAAAAACATTTTTTTTTAATCTTCAATTAGTTTAACATAATTAAAGATTTAGAATTTTATTCAATTCAGATCAAGACTCGTCAGTTTACTTAACGCCGTTCCTAAAACTTGCAAACTCGTCCTGTCATTTATGTGAGATAACTTAAATAAATGCATTAACATTTTTTATAAGAATTATTGCCCGCGATTCCGGTACCGTACAAAAAAAAATATTTAGAATTATTTATAGAATCTGGGATTCAAATATCTATATCGATATATTTTCTCTTTGATCACTTTGTAATACTGGTAAGCTGTTAATATTCCTGACTATCCTTCCCTTAATATGTGGGCAAAAAATTCAAAAAAAAAATCACATCCGCCTGGTTCTAGATTTCAAGAAATTAAATACTTAAGGTTTTATATATTTCTAATACGATAATTCTGTATGAAAGATGCTACTCCGACCAGACAAGGTTTGAATCTGAGCCCGAGTAACGCCGATCCCAAGAGAGTTGATATGAACGCAAAAAAATGACTGCACGAAGACGATAAAATAAGACAAGACAAGACAAGATACGACCCCTCAGGATGTTTCCTATCACCTACCAGTCCCAAATATAAGGATTAATCGTAGAAATATTTCAACCTCCCGTTATGTTTATACAAAGGCAAACTACATAGTTTCATGATACCAGATGCGCATTACATAGATATTTGAAAACAAATATATTAATTATCAAATTATCTAATAACATTAGTTAATTATATGGAGTTATTAGATTTAACATATATTATTATAGTAAGCGCATACGATATGACGAGTAACGTGACACTATTCAAGTGTCCCATTAGAACTTATCAGCCCGGAACAAGTGCACACGATGAGATGAACTCGTTTCAAAACAATGCATTTACAATGTCCAAGATGCATACTATGCACTGGTTATTTGCAGTGGAACGTTTCCTATTGTGGTGTGGTTTTTTTCGCGACTATACTTACTATTAACTATACTTCTATAAATAGGTTCGGTGTCACTGTGTCTTTTACATAAATCCCGCTTGAGTTTGGTGTTGTTTAAATTTTGGCACATTTAGGAGATGGTAACCATATGAAAAATAAGAAATATTTAGTAATGGAATATAAACATCTTACTCAAAGTCACAAGCTTTGTGTATAGTATATTTAACATATTTGGATTTTAAATAAAATATAAAGATTTTAAGACCGAACCTGGCACATTTTTTCCAAATAAAAAGCTGCTTAAATCCATACACATTTAAAAGTATTTCTATCATAAGTTATTTTTATATTTTCTTGTATTTTATTATTTTAATGATTAAGACATCAGTATTACATACATAGCTTGTGTAAAATATATAATAAGAACAAGGAGTTCGTTATAGAGGTAATTGAATTAGTTTGCTCGTACAATATATATATTATATATATATATATATATATATATATATATATATATATATATATATATATATATATATATATATATATATATTACAATATATATCATCGGTGAGAAGCCTTGTTTGTGAAGGAAATTTTCGTTGACACGGGTCGCCTACCTCTAGGCACTTTGAATTTATAACACCTACACACATTCACCGCTCATTGCCCTTAGGCTTATAATACGAAATTCCAAACCTTGTCACACCATATTGAGCACTCCTAACATTATTTCAGGTAACGGAAATAAGTCTAGACATTCAAATAACTTACTTTTACATGGCTGGGACTTGCCATTATTTTGTTCGAATACTAAGTATTATTTTGTTACTAAATGATTTCCGTGATTTCGTCCGTGTTAAACGATCATAATAACAATTTAAAAAATACTTAGAAGTGCCATAGATAGTTCCAGAGATTAGTGCGCTTAAACAAATAACAACTTCAGCTTGATTATATGTATTATTAAACATTTATGCGATAGAGTAATTTTATTATTGAACATTATTGGATCTTTAAAGTGGACACAAGAAGTAAACACTTTTGACAAGAATGTGTCTTATAAAAGACTACAAGATGCAAGGGTGTATCAGATAATAGAAAGTTCTACTCAAACACATATTGATTGGAACAATGATGCAATTCTACAAGTCATTCGAACTTCTTGGAGAACATTTTTCTTTATCTACTTCAGAATGCTTGAAAAATTAATGAATTCTTAATGATAATTATGGCTCAAAGAGTTTCAGTTCTATGATTATATGTCTAGTGCCGAGTATTATATATAATATTATACATATTATGGTACTATAAAATACATAATACATATAAAAATGGTACTTAGTTAAGCTCATTACATATTTCTTCTAAGTCATGAATAAAAGTATTTCCAAATGTTCTTATTGCGAAAATAATTGACTAGGAATTTCCCTAGAGGGCTATTTCATAAGGGCTTTTGTGACCAGTAGTCCCGAAAATAGCAAACTATTTTGCTTTCGAGTGTGTTTTGTTTTGTAACAAACCATATCCGATTTAATGTGCGTTATAACTTATACCACATATGTATCATATAAAATCCCTTTGTAAGATATTCTCCTGGATACCAAAACAATCTTTTTTCAATATCCCAAATCTACCGTAGTTCAATCATCGTCATAATTACATTCCTGAGTAAAACATGATGAAAATGACGTTTAGGCAACTATTTTGGTCATTAAAAAGTTATCTTATTTTTGTTATTAAACTCACTTCCTCACAACAATGAATAATTAATAATATTCACTCTTTAAAATATTAACTATCGAATAATTTATTTGTCACTTACTTTATTTACTACTAGCTGCGACTTCGTTCGCGTAGATTTCGATTTTGATAACACCTTTGATAACACATACCCTTTGTACATATCAATGTACAAAAAACTATAAACCTTCAAACTTTCACCGAACTCAATGAAGTAGTTTTTGCGTGCCTTTAATTAATCCGTTTCTGAGATTAGCGTGCACAAACATATGTTCTGACGTGTACAAACTTGTGTGTACAAACGTGTTTGTCTGTATGTCTGTATAGACGAACAGACGAAATGAAAAAACATTGTTTTGGGTTCTCTTGCTTATATAAAGGCCCCCTATGTATGGCCCCGTATGTATTTTTGAAAATATTTCTTTTCCGTGTTGTGTGCTCAACTAAAGATAAGCAAATAAACAGACAAAGATTTTAAAATGCTGAATATGGATTCTGTTAGTTATCACTTCACATCCTGGTATATTTTTTTAAAATGTTTTCAATGTACAAAGACTACTCCTCCACAGATTTCTTACATGCATAGAATAAAATTCTCATGGTACCTATTACGTAATTGACATACATTGACATAACTTTTTTATTTCTTAACCAATTTAGATGAAACAAACACTAAATGTAAAGTAAAGCATGTGTTAATATATTCCTGAAAACCGCATTAAAATTGGTCAAGGCTTTTTTGAGACATACAGACAAACAGAAACTCTGAAAAACCATTGTTTTGAGTTCTCTTGCTCTTATAAAGGCCCCCCATAATTTTTTTTTTAAGTATTTTCCATGCACAGAAATGTATCAGTGACAATATTATTATATGTATAGATAAAATAAATATCTGCATTAAAATTACACAAGTAAAACAGCGATTCCTAGATCGAATAATTTACGCAAATAATCTTAACTTTATTTCAAGAATCGTTTATTGAAAGCACAAAATTTGAATGTCAAATGTATTGTAGCCACGCTCCTTGTCGCCTGTAATAGAGTGGAAGAGCGTCCCCAGTGTTCTGAGCACACAAGGACAAATGTTGTTGCAATATTGTGTACTGAACTTTACATGATGTCCGTCGTGAGATAAGATTGCAGGAGATAGAAAGTTTGGACGCCTTATATATTTACAATCCGCACGTCTCGATCGATCGATTTGTACGTTATAATATAATACTTTGATAAAGTTGGTTTATCACGGGAAGAAACTAAATATTTTGATTACCCTTAAGAACTCGGCTTTCTAGTCTAAAGCTAGTCAAATGGTAGCAAATTGCAGTTCTTTGGTAAAGTTAGCTCGACGGCGACGGCAGCTACCGTCAGAAGCAGACATAAGACTCTATAGACCCGTAGCCTTTTTATGCAACTTTTAAAGTATAAGCATTGTTACATAACTCTATAAATTGTGTCTGTGCTATGTACCTACTGAGTACTCGTACTTTGTTCAATTCACATGTGATACTGGCTTATTTGTGCTCAAAGCTTTAAGAAGTAACAAGGGAATCACCTCGAACAATCTGTTGTGCATAAAAATTTGTTGAACAAACATTTGTATGTTAACTTACCAATATTGTATGTTCTTGCTATTATTTATCACATTCTAAATGAAATCAACATAATCAATCAATCAATCAATCAATCAAATATTGCTCACATTAATAAGACTAAAATTCATTCATTTTTAAATCTTACTAATATAAACCGAACGTTAAACAAATGTTAATTCTCTGCGATAGAATTTTTTTTTTTTTTTTTTTTTTTTTTATATTATCCAGGGCAATACTTGACTACATTCCACCTGATGGTAAGTGGAATGTAGTCTAAGGTGGTAAGGCGCATTACCCTAGCAGCCTATTCACTCTTCTCTTGAATGTATCCACATTGTATTCTTTCGGAAATACCGACGCAGGCAAGTTGTTCCAATCCTTTGCTGTACGCAGTAAAAAAGACGAAGCAAAGCGCTTCGTTCGGACAGGTGGAATGTCCACAACAAAAGGATGGATTCCTGCCGTGCGTCGGAAAGTCCGATGATGGAAGGGGGCCGGGGGAATTAGATCGTGTAATTCCTGCGCACACTCACCAAAATGTATCCTATAGAATACTGAGAGGCTAGCAATTCTACGCCTGTGTTCAAGGCTTTGGAGGTCGGCTTCGACCAATTCGGGATCGCCTATAAGCCTCTTTGCTCGCCTCTCAATTGAGTCCAGAACCGCAAGATGAGACTTTGCGGCACCAGCAAATATGTGGCCACAGTACTCTACACACGACCGGATCTGTGCTTTGTATAAAACAAGAAGCTGTCCCGGTGTAAAGTACTGCCGAACCTTCGCAAGAACGGCAAGCTTTGCTGCTGCTGCTCTTGCTCTGGACTCAATGAACCGACCAAAGTTGAGGTTCGAGGAAATCTCTAAGCCTAACAACTGAAGCCGGTCACTATATTCCAAGGATACATTATGGAAAGTAGGAGCTAAGGTGAAAGGGCTCCTTTTGGCGGTGAACAGACACGTCTGCGTTTTGGTGGCGTTGAATTTGACAAGATTGGCATTGCTCCATGCGGAGACTGCCTGAAGTTTGTCATTCAAACGCTGCACCATGGCTTCTCTTTCAGACTGTACTTGATCTCGACTAGCCCGAGTACTCGGCAGATATCTTTCTACAACTGTGCTGTCGTCTGCGTACCCATAGATACCGGGCTTCAACAGATCGTTAATGTGCAGCAGAAAAAGAGTTGCAGAAAGAACGGACCCCTGAGGCACTCCGGCATTTATTGTCAAGGATTCCGAGGAACACCCATCGACAACTACTCGGAGAGATCTCTGGCTCAGAAAGTCCGTTACCCAGCCGATCAGACCAGGAGATATACCGTACGCTGAAAGCTTGCTTATAAGGCTCGCATGCCAGACCCTGTCAAATGCCCTCGAGACGTCCAGAGAGACGGCGACCGCTTCTCCGTTCTTCTCGATGGCCTCGCCTAGAATGTGTGTAGCATACACTAGGAGGTCCCCAGTAGACCTATTACGGCGAAACCCGTACTGTCGGTCACTGAGGAGATCGTTACCTTCTAGGTATGCTAGAAGGCGCGAGTTCAATACACGCTCCATAATCTTGCAGAGTATGGAGGTGATTGAAATCGGTCTGTAGTTGACAGGATCAGCACGGCTGCCTTTTTTGGGCACGGGTTGCACGTTGGCAAGCTTCCAGGATTTCGGCACTATTCCAGTCTTGAAAGAGAGGCGATACAGACGTGTCAGTACAGGAGACAACTCAGCTGCACATGTTTTGAGCAGAATGGCTGGTATACCATCAGGACCACTGGCTTTATTCACATCTAAACGACACAATGTTCTCCATACCTCTTTGTTAGTGATGCGGATTTCAGGCATCGAAATACCGCAGTGAGGAAGATGTGCTGGAGAAGCATTGGCAGTATCTAGATGTGAATTATCAGCAAACAGAGAAGCAAATACATTCGCTTTCTCTGTTGCTGTGTGGGCCAGGGATCCATCCGGCTTCAGCAGAGCCGGCAGTGAGGGTTGGCAGAAATTCGACTCGATCGCTTTCGCAAGAGACCAGAAAGCTCGACTGCCAGTTGGTTTGACAGAGAGCTTTTCGCCATTCTTAGCGATTCGATCGAGACGAGCCTTCCGCAATGCCTTTTTGTAGGACTTGGCAGCTAGGTTAAAGGCTCTCTTCTTTGTACTAACATCCGGAGTTTTGCGGCTTCGAGCATCAGCCCAAATGAGGTATGCCGAATGTTTTCGGTCTTGGGCATGACCACATTCGGCATTAAACCATGGGCGAGCTTTGCCACCGACGGGAACTTCAGCAAAAGGAATAAAATACTCCATTGCCTGATGCACCACATCGGTTATAGCATCCGCGCAACTCGACGGATCCAAAGAAGAGAAGCAGACCTGCCGCCAAGGATAAGATGCAAAGAAGTGCCGCATCATTTCATCATCATCATCATCAAAGAATATTATCCATTGCAATTTGCAATTAATAAATTTACACACACGCATTCGACGTCACATGGAATTACTTTATTTTGACGGTTTAATATCTACAAGCAAGCTCTGTGAATGAATGGATGAATCCTACGTTGATCTCTCATTCGGGTCGAACAAGTATTTTTATTTTAATAAAAGCGCATCGTTACGTAAGAAACAGTAACAATATTAACCACAGCGCCCCAATTATATTAATCGATTTAACTTAATTTATTTTGTGCTAGCGATATTATTTTGGTTTTAAACATAATTCTAATTTTAATATTTTTAAGACACTAGGTTAGTTAACTTACAAATGATATAAGCTTATAATTTATAAAACTTAAATTCTGCACAGACTTATTATACGACACAACTTCAATAAAAATACTTAAAAAAATAAAACGGTATTCTAAAGAAACAACTAGTATTTGATGTAGAGTTAGTAAAAACTAATATAATATAAATGTCGACCTAGTTTATCTTGCCTTGTATTGCATTTGCTTAGTATCGTTGGGGTGCATTAGAGGGGTGAGTATCGATTGGGAGCCACCCTCACCCACCCTCACCCACCCTTTCATTACACTTGCAATACGTGCCTTACATTGAACATTCAATTAAATGTTGCTTTTCTATGATGAATGAATATTTCGAAAGAAAACAAAATCATCTGGAAAAAATAAATATCTATTAAATATCAGCTCCGTTGATTAAATCAAACTTCACATAAAAAATTTAATGTATATGTATGTATGTATGTATATTTATTATATCATGTCCTATATGTTACCCATTTTAGTCGACAGTCGTCGGTTGTCATTCAGTTGTAGAATATATTCTTTTGATCTAAATTTAGCACATAAATGGTGACTAATGGAAGCGACAATGACAATGTGGTTCACAATTGTAGGACCGCGCTGCCCCATCCAGACTCAAATCATAACTTTTTAACCGACTTCTTCAAAAACAGAACCTCCTCCGGTTCTCAATTTGGCCGGTTTTTTTTTTGTTTTTTTTTTATGTACACCGATTTCGTAACTTACGTAATTCTTTTTTTGTTTGATGTGGAATAGTTTCGAATTGGTCCCATAAAAATTTGATTCAGGTAGGCCCATTAGTTTTTATTTTATGAGCATTTTAGTCCAAGTTTTGAACTAACTCCTCCGGAAAGAAATCAAAACGTGCTGTGACTAATGACATCTGTTGTTTTGGATATGTGAAGTCTTTAATAGTCTCACAAGAACGTGAAATTGTGTTTCAAAAATATTTTTTACTGAGAAGACTATTTTATCCGTTCCCGTTTCTTGAGATTTATATTTTTTAAGGCGCGCAGCACCTTTTGTAGGTCTGGTCTACCCATGGGTAATTGATAATGTAGCAATAAACTAAAAAGTATTAAATAAAAATAACTACGTTAAAAAAAAACGACTTTAAAACTAAAAAGTAATAAATAATGAAGATTTAATATTTATTATATACTACCTATTATTTATATGTCCTATTTACTAATAGGTTTGAAGGCGGTGCCAAGCATTAAACAAATAATTATATTTAACCACTTAAATGAATACGAGCAAATTAATACAATGAAGTGCCTACTTTAATGATTAAGATACGTAAATAAACATAATAAATAGCAATTAAACGTTATTATTAAAAGCAGCTCAATCTTCATATGATTACTAGCTTGAATCGATACGAAGAAAAACAAAAAAATAAATAATTACGGAAATGTATTCAACCGATTTCTAATATTAATGTATATATATAGCTATATATTATACCTATATAGGTATATAATATCATTAATTTTAATTTTAAAAATACTTTACAATAAAATCAATGAAAATAACGCGAAACCATCAAAATGTTAAATTCAGCAAAAGTATATATAGTAAGTATGTAATGCTAAACCGAGTTCTAACTAATCATAATCCACTTTGGACATCGCTCTTCCACCGCCGACTTGATATTTAATCCCGCCGTTTAAAATATTATCTGCCCCAACGCTTTCAAGTACATATTAGGTTACATTAACAATAAAATAAAGATATACTCGTACATAGATAATGCAATATTTTTATATATATATTTCTTGTGTGCGTGTGTATGTCACTGAACTCCTCCTAAACGACTGGACCGATTTTTATGAAATTCTTTGTGTGTGTTCAAGGGGACTTGAGAATTGTTTAGATTCACAATTTGGTCCACTGGAAATTGATTTTTTGATTAATTTTTAATGTGTAAGTAGGTGGTGATTTTGGAATGTTTCACATTGGTTCCGCCGAATTATAGTAAATGTACATGTAATGACGTTCGACATTGTGATAAGTTTTTAATATATTTTTTTTTAAGTTTAATTTTTTAAGTTTAATTTTTTAAATTAAAGAAACGTGTACAAAACAACGTCTGTCGGGTCCGCTAGTTATCTTATAAATAACAATGAGACTATTTCGCTTAATTGTTATTATCATATTTTATATTACTTTTATTCCTCCTGCTTCCAATATATATACATATATTCTTCAATATATTATTCATATATTCAACATATATTTGTGAACATTTATTGTAGATAATGTGTAACCTTAATTTTTTAATAAAGTTTTCGAGAAAAAGAAAATATTTCGGGAAACAAAATTAAGAAAACCGCGAATTAAAAGTATTTCAGACTTCAGGAAGTATTCATTGCGACAGAAACTTATTTACTTGGGAACTATAGCTCAGAAATATGGATTTTCGATTATGAATCTCACAAAGGAATATGATTAGTATCTCTCTGTAATATATAAAGAATCATAAATTCCTATATAAATCTGCTCCATACATTTGTAGTCGCAACTAAACTGCAAGAGCAACTCATCGTATCGATCTTCCTCGGTCAGAGCGGTCGAGGCTTGTATTTAGCAATACACTCCGTCAAAGAGACATTTGGAATGTCATCCAAATAAATGTGAATGTGGTCTTACATACGAAAACAGTATTTATTTTCGATTTATTTTAAAACTACTTTATTTATTTATATTCTCTACAGAAACACCAATTCTTTTTCCTTTCCAAGTAATATATTTTTTATAAAATAAAAATATATATCATGTAAGAGAATATAAAGCTACATTATATAAATGACTAAGGGTCGCTCGCGACTTCGTCCGCGTGGTTTTTAGTGTTGCCGCCGAGTTCAAAATTGATATTTAAAACCCTTAATGGTGGAATTTAAAAATCTTTTCTTAGTACACCACTACGTAGAAAAACAAATGTATCCTCTAATTTTACTATCTCTACGACCTGCGGTTTAGACTGTATGCTATAACTAAGTCAGTCAGAACCTATTAGATTATATTAAATTTGCAGCATTTTTCATTGCTGCTTAACTTCTATTAGTCACAGCCAGATGATATATACCCTATAGCCTTCCTCAATAAACGGACTATTCAACACAAAAATAATTTTTCAATTCGGGCCAGTAGTCCCAGAGATTACTGCGTTCAAACAAACAAACTCTTCAACTTTATAATATTAGTATAGATGTAGATACTTAATTCGATTTTTCTCTCCACATGTGCTTTGAAAGTAATTTACAAAACAGTCAAGTCTCAAAAAAAATAGTGCAAAATTTTAATTAAAAAGGTACAGTATGAGATGAATCGCCAACTGGTGAGAAAAAAAGCTCTTTTCATAAATAACCTCCTCCTCCTCTGTCCGTTGGCGGCTTTTAAATAAAGTTTCATTTTAATTGAATTGGTCTTCCAGCATGGCCGACGAGGATACCACTACATAATCAATCAATCATGTCGAATACTTGCAAAATGAGGCCAAATAACAATAATAATCCTGTTAATATTCGCTGGCGCTCTATCGATTTCTATTATGGTCTTAAATATAAATTTGCATTTCTATACAACGTCTTATCTCTTTATAGATTTCAGTAGTGTACAATACATTATAAAGATGCGGGCGATCAGGAACAATTTAGTGAACAATACGTATTTCAATTGGCGAGAAGTACTTGGTTCCCTAATGCTCAGCCCACGTCGTTCAAGAATTTCAATTAAGCTTTATGTTCATGTATTCATTACTTAATATATTTATGTATTATATATATTTCAATGGCATGTTAATAATGATGGATCCTAGTAACACAATCCACTCAACATTATCGAAAATTTACTCCGAATTTATCGTATTGTAATAAATCCTCTAATCAAGCGAGATAGGCGCCCGTATTTGGTATAACAAAGCGATTCCTATAATTACGGACTAAAATTATCCGGATATCATCGTCTAAAATTCTAAATTAGCCCCAATTTGCACCTGTCATCATCATAATAGCACCAGAATATCAATAGCATTTTGAACAGCGTTGAAACCATTGTTGTTTGGAGATCGAACAAAATATTATACGACTATATCTTAGTACAAAAAAGGTTTTATTTGGTCTTTTAAACTGTGATAAACTTTTCATTAACATATATTAATATTATTATTCTTGATTGTTAAACTATGGCTAATAGCGAGAACCGTTTGTACCGATCATCTTCCTTATCATTAAAACGAATAACGTTTAATTCCATTTGTTAAAAAAGTATAAAGACAATAGAAGACGTTTAGGTAAGAAATAGAAAATGATAGAGTGAACATTATTAGCCTTATTATCTATCGCTTGAAGTGGCCACTATCCAACATTCATACACATTCACGCCCATCGTCTGTGACAACATGGTGACAGCGTTTCCGGACACAACTTCGCGATAAAGCCTTTGTGACACGATCAACAACAACACAGTCTGCGGAGTCATGCGACGGTCTATGACGGTCTATGACGGTCTATGATGCCATGCGCTGTCAACTGACGCATTCATTTTTATTTCATGTATAACGATCTATTCGATTCAATAACCCAAAAAATGTAACGTACTAAAGATGCTAGTCGCAATTTTGTAATTGGAAACATTATGCAGATAATATTATCATTTTATGAATGAAAAGTAGTATTTAATATTTATTTGATCAGCCACATCCTATTTTCTGGCAGATATTAACTTGTAAAGTCATTTTCTCATATTAATGAAAGTAATATATCGTGTAAGTATTATGCAGGTACAATCAAGTTTCATTTAATTAAAATTTCATGCAAAGAACTTGGTATCAACACAACACTACGTAACTTGCAATTTTTCCAAGTTATTTGCGGATTTACTAATGTTTTCTTCACTTCAAACTCACTCAACTCCATCTCATTTTTGTTGGTTCGATGTATAATGAGTTCCTTTTTATCTAAATTCTGAGCAATTATCCTTAAACTTTTGTCTATTTTTATTACCATTCAGGCACCAACAGGCAACATTTCTAAAAGAGCACCGGTGCCAAAAAAAAACACACACAGATTACAAAATTACTACTCCTAATATAAATACATATTTGCGGAAAAATATGTGTAAAAATATATTGTCCATCCCAAAAATAAAAGCATTAAATACTCTATGCATTAACTAAACTAAATTGTAATTATCAGAATATTGCAGACACAATTGTTACTAAATATTGACGTGCCTTTACATGTAATATGCCTTGAAATAATTTTAACATGTATATGATGATATACAAAGGTATATCAATTACTAACTCGAAACACAACTACTAAATTACGAGTTTAGAAGATAACTTCTCTAATTGATGAACCACAAATTAGAACTGAGTCAAATTTTAATTATCTATGTGAAATACCCATTGAGGAAAATGGTTATTATAAACAGACATACAAATGATAATTCAGTTAAAAACTAATACAGCCACCACTTCTCATTTAATTTTACTTAAAATCAAACTTAAAATAAAAAAACCAATCAACAAAAAGAGTATAAAAGAAATATGTGTGAAGAATATTGATATTAATATTAATACATGTTAAAGTTATAATTTATTTATTACACATTACTTTTCATTGCCTCTAAGAAAATCTTTTATAATTGTAAATATTAATCTCCTTTAAGGAAGAGTAAGTTATACTAGTATTATGTATGAAAAACTTTAGATGCAGGTTTCACTATCATATCTATACATATATATATATTTTGTGGTTTAAACTCCGATCAACATATATGATGGTTATTACTTAAGAAAATTATTCAATGTTTACACTTTTCCTTTATTTCAAAAACTGCGTAACATATTTTTAAGTAAATTGGTATTGTTTTTGGCTTATTATCTAAATCAACATATAAGATAAATATGCTTATAAGGTAAGAAAAACACAATAAGATTTTAAAAATATGAATTTGTATAAATCACAAGTAATGGTTTGACGAAGTCGTTAGCCACAACTAGTGGATATAAAATACAATATGAAGCCAAATATTAATTAAATTTTTGATATAGAATTATTATTTTTTAATAATAAATAACCGTGACTGACTGACTTAGTGATATTTGTCTCTAATTAGGGATCTGTATTATTAACTGATTTTAATAATGGTATTACTTTGCTATATTTTATCAGGTCAGGAAACCCCAAAAAGAGATACAGTCGTTAGAAATGGTCGCTAAGACGCAACGAGGTCCACTAATATCATCCGCAAGTACGAAGTATTCTTAATATATATCATTCGATTCACTTTTCTTAAATTTAAAATCAATATTACATTTTTGAAGTGAAACTTCTTTATCGGGGTTGGAAAAAAAATTAAGTGTAATATTTTTTCGTTACGCGTCACATTTTTCCGTTACGCGTCATCTTTTTGAAGTGAAACTTCTTTATCGACAGATGGGATAAAATTTTATAGCAATGTCAAAAAATTATGACGTTTTTCTGTTACGCGCCATCTTTATTTTTGCTTAAACTTTATCTCATTTAGCTTAATTAGCCAATCCTGTAAAGTTGTAATTAGTGAATCATTTTTCAAAAAACTGTGTCATAAAGAAGTTTCACTTCTTACATGTGTACACTGATACACACACATACATTTTTTTTATTATTTTATTTTTGTAGTAATAGTAAAGTAAATGAAATAAGGAATGGTAGAAGCTGCATTTTTTTTTTTAATTTTAAAGAGCAGGGCAACTTCCTTATCTTATTATTTGATTTGATTTGATTTTATGATTTGATTATCTATGTGATGATAAATTTTGGAGTTGCGAGCTTTGCTTATCCAGCTTCATTTTAATTTTATTCAATTTTACTTCAGACATTTTAATTTTATTAAGGAATTACTAATTAAGTTTCTAATATGTAATGACCTGGCTTGAGAACATACTTTATTAAATAAATTTGAATAATATCTAATATGTTGAGTAAACGAGTCACTGCAATTGAGATCCCTCTCACTGTAGAGATCAAACAGTTTTTGTCTACTCTTATGAATTCCAGGGGTTCACTAAACGATGGATGATTTCTCAAAGTGCAAGTTTTAGAGGAGACAGTTGATTAAAATTCAGTATTTATTAATTTGAACAATTTATCATTTATCAAATAGTTGTGAAAGAATTTTATTATATTCCGAACATGAACATTGAGCCAAAAAATAAAAATAAATAAACGTTTCCATACGCCTTACAGTGATAGGTACAAACACATTTTTTGTTTTTCATACCTGAACTTGTAATTAAATGATATTAATTGCCATAATGGTCAGAATTTAACCTATCAATTATTTACTTATAACTTGGTATAAGGTCTGTGAAAATATTATCTATAATACTTTTTACAATAAAAACGAACTCTTAAAATGCATCCACAAAACTCTGGCAATGAAATTCGTTTAAATATTTTTTTGCCTAAAATTTCCAGTAAATCCAGTGTCGGTACCTAAATCTGGTTTTATACTTTCTTACTTACACAAATGTAAAATACCTTTAAAACGCTTGTTATGTCTTCGGGAGATAAAACTTTTTCAATTTTCATTCAAATGTCAACTCGGTGGAACTTAACGATAAGATATTGCCAAATTCGCGTAAAATATTCCCCGCTGACGTCAAAATGTTTTTTCAGAACATTCTGTCACTTGGGCTCTCACACAAACCTCACTTATCTGGAAACCGTTGAAACTTTATTTATAGCGAGGACTTTTGATACAATTGATATGTACAGAGTATTTAAATTTAAAACGTATTCTTGACATTTATTTATACTGTAGTATTCAGATGATGTTGCTATTATTATAAACTACTCCATGTAGATAAATACTAAACGAAACACAAATAACTAAGATGGCCGCAAAAAAAATAATATTATAAAAATGTTTGTCACTTTTGATGAAAATCAATTAATATGTTGGGTGATTTGTTCAACACGTTATGCACTGGTCATACATACTCTCCAAGAACATACTCTCCACGAACATACTCTCCACGAACATACTCTCCACGAACATACTCTCCACGAACATACTCTCCACGAACATACTCTCCACGAACATACTCTCCACGAACATACTCTCCACGAACATACTCTCCAGGAACATACTCTCCACGAACATACTCTCCAGGAACATACTCTCCACGAACATACTCTCCACGAACATACTCTCCACGAACATACTCTCCACGAACATACTCTCCACGAACATACTCTCCACGAACATACTCTCCACGAACATACTCTCCACGAACATACTCTCCAGGAACATACTCTTCACGAACATACTCTCCAGGAACATACTCTCCACGAACATACTCTCCACGAACATACTCTCCACGAACATACTCTCCACGAACATACTCTCCAGGAACATACTCTCCACGAACATACTCTCCAGGAACATACTCTCCACGAACATACTCTCCACGAACATACTCTCCAGGAACATACTCTCCACGAACATACTCTCCACGAACATACTCTCCACGAACATACTCTCCACGAACATACTCTCCACGAACATACTCTCCAGGAACATACTCTCCAGGAACATACTCTCCACAAACATACTCTCCACGAACATACTCTCCACGAACATACTCTCCACGAACATACTCTCCACGAACATACTCTCCAGGAACATACTCTCCACGAACATACTCTCCAGGAACATACTCTCCACGAACATACTCTCCACGAACATACTCTCCACGAACATACTCTCCACGAACATACTCTCCACGAACATACTCTCCACGAACATACTCTCCAGGAACATACTCTCCACGAACATACTCTCCAGGAACATACTCTCCACGAACATACTCTCCACGAACATACTCTCCACGAACATACTCTCCAGGAACATACTCTCCACGAACATACTCTCCAGGAACATACTCTCCACGAACATACTCTCCAGGAACATACTCTCCACGAACATACTCTCCACGAACATACTCTCCCCGAACATACTCTCCACGACCATACTCTCCAGGAACATACTCTCCACGAACATACTCTCCACGAACATACTCTCCAGGAATATACTCTTCACGAACATACTCTCCAGGAACATACTCTCCACGAACATACTCTCCAGGAACATACTCTCCACGAACATACTCTCCACGAACATACTCTCCACGAACATACTCTCCACGAACATACTCTCCAGGAACATACTCTCCACGAACATACTCTCCACGAACATACTCTCCACGATCGAAGATAAATTGAAGTCACCGTTTCGTAACACAATATTAGTTTATAATAAGGCCGAATAGACCACTACACTAGGGTGTATACAGATTAGATATTAGGTTATTAGTGGGGCCAAATAAGTCAAATGTTAAAGGGTAATTATTAGTCAAATGTTAGAATATTATTAAATTTTATACGGCTTAGAACGTTATGTGTGTGAGTGCGTCACCAGTATAATGTAATATTAGGTATTTGAATACATAATACCGCTACTGTCTTCATTTTTATTACTATTTGGTGCTTTATTACGACTATATACACACATTATGAAATATGAATATTATATAAAAATATATGTATAAATAAAGATTTAGTAAAAATAAAACACGTGTATAATAAAACTCAGTTAGCGGAAGTAAAAATATAAGATAAATCTGAAGCAAACTTCAGTTTTATAAAATGTTTTAGGTAAGTAACGGCCTACTTTCAAAGCCTTTCATGAAATTTTAAGAATTGGAGCGGCCTCTAGTCATGTTCTCTTCATTCTAGCCTATAATGGAAAATTATTATTTTGATAATAAGTCAAAAATAATGTCAAATAGGAATCCATTGATTACATTCACAGAAAATAACTGACTTGTATATTTATACGATATATAATGTATAAAAATAAGTACAATGTATATAAATGTAAATAGAAGATGTAAGTCATGTTAATATTCATATTATTAACGAACAATCGAGTGATCTTTGTGAAAGGTATTGTGAAAATGTTTTTTGTTAAACGGAGGTACGCCTTGAGGTGGAACCATATTTATTCTTCAAAGGAACAGTCAAGTGAGCGGTATGAGTATTATTTTTATTAGCATTTTCTACTCCAACCAGCAAATATAAAAAGCAAGGAAACAAAACCTAAGGTGACAAAAGAAAATTACCAAAAAAGGAATATTATTGTGTGAATTGTACTGATATGATTTTGTTTGGAGCCTCCATGTTCGTTTCACAAATAGGTTTTATATTCTATTAAAAAAATTCCGCTCAATTTTATTTTAAACGCGTTTAATGCGTAACTAAAGTAGCTTCAATAATAATATACATTGTGTGATGTTTATATATATTATGTAATACCAATACAGATGTACCAATGTTCTTCAATTAAACCATTGAACCATATCTGTGTACATATTGACGATAACGCTGGTGATGCTGCCTGTAGATAGCACTAACGACTTGTATCCATCAGTAGTTCGGACGAAGGATAACCATTTATATCTCGAATACCATTAAACAGGCTGCAACCTACAAACCAACAATGTATCTAATATCCTTACGTTATAAGAGAACATTGATAGATAGAACGTGAATAGATTTAGCATTTGTTTTTTAGTTACTAAATAAATTAATATTATATTTTTTTGGAATATTTAAAACATATCTTAAATAAAATATAGGTGTTAGCATATTATAAATCCAAACTTATTACATTATAAAATAAAACAATAACTGCCATTTTTGTAGTTCCATTAGTGTAAGTGACAGTTCCCTTTAATAATATAATAATATATTAATATAATAATATAATAATATAATAATATAATAATATAATAATATAATAATATAATAATATAATAATATAATAATATAATAATATAATAATATAATAATATAATAATATAATAATATAATAATATAATAATATAATAATATAATAATATAATAATATAATAATATAATAATATAATAATATAATAATATAATAATATAATAATATAATAATATTATTATATTTTAGAAAACCTAATTGGAAATGCCAAATAATTATATGGTTTAATATGCTGGTTAGGTTAAGTCAAGGCGTTTTTTTTACAACTCCGTACAGTACCACTAATCAGATTCACCGGCTTCTCCTGTGTTTGCTCAGTAGTAGCAAATATATTGATTTATATTTTTATTAAAATTTTAATATAATATTCTACAAAATACAAATAAAACATAAAGTAATTCAAAATATTATATTATAATCCAGCCCTTTGTTAATTTGGTAAAACAAGTCGTACTGAACAGGTACCAAACCAATTAAATGTATTGATGGATATAAAGCTTCATGTCCTAGTAATAGATACATTCAATTCCCAGGCAGGTATGGACTAAGGAATTACTGCGCAGGGCGGAGTGATGCGAGTGCTTTATAAATTATGTATACGAACGAAGACATTAAGAGATGAAGATATCGAGAAGACATCCATATTATTATATATTGATTAAGTTATAATATTTACCATTTTTCAGTTACCCTAATACGAAACTACCCTAACTACGAAGTAGCTTATATATTTTTATAATATACATTTGAAGATACCAAAATTTAACATTTTATATTAAATTAACATTTATCTGAATTGAGCAAGCACTACCACGAGAAAGATATATAATAATATATAAAATAACGGTTATTTACTAAGAAATATATTAAAGTCAAAAATTCTTTATTCCATGAAAACGTTTTACATTTATTTGAACGCGTCAAGATGAAACAAAATATAAATATATAAAATAAAAATATTTATTTAACAATTTTTACTTGTAAAAAAAAGTCCGTTCAATTATTTGAGTTCCTAAGAAGATCCAGGCAAAGAAACTCTTGGCCACTCCTACATATATTATTATATTATTTATATATTTCAATTTTGTTATAATACCTAATTTATTAGAATTGGGATAATAATATCGTTATTATCGGGTTTTCAATCAATTAGCTGTCCGCCGCTAAATATTATTACTAATAACAATCTGCAAATGAACAAAAGGATCTCGAATTGGTATAATGATATATTTAATAAAATAAAATAACGTATTACATTACATATTCCTGTATGTAACTGTTACAACTGTGTTCTTTTAATAAAATATATTTCAATCGTTCAAACCCACAAGTAGTTCCTTGCTATAAAAAGAGCACATCATTTTGTTATGAGGAGGCTGCAAATAATTCTTTCAACCCCGCCTAGGGTCTCATATAATAATGCTTTTGATATGCAAACTTCAACGAAAGCATCTTGTTAATTAAAAATATTTATTCATAACTCCCTTAGTCTTTTGTTTCATCTTCAATCATTTTGTTCAAACCTCAATTATTATTTTTCACTGAAACTTATTGAATAATTTATTTAAATAATTATATGTAATTATTTAACTTACCGTGTAGGTACTATTAAAAATACTGCATTACTTAAAAGTTTGATCAATTATTTTAATCAATAAGGCTGTCGTATCAAAACACTATTTAATATAGTTCTAATAAATCAACTGACTACAATTAAAAAACTGTAATATTTTTTCCCGTAACCCATTTATACAATATTTCCTGACTTCAATTGAATAAAAAATATGACACTCTATTTTTTAGAACCGTAATATTCCCACAGTGCTTTACGACCCAAAGCATAATCTTTGTATATAGTGTCATAAAAAATCGACGTGTAATATGAATTAAATTTGAGTAATTAACGTTAGTATTTACTTGAGTCATATTAAAAGCACGGCACTTTTGAAGCAGTCTGGGACCTTACCTCATAAATAATTCTAACCCCACTTCTGATAGGGATTCCTTTGTACGCAAAGTAAAGCACTTAATTACCTCACCAACTGATGACCAATATGTGTGGTAGCGCTACATGAATTTGAATATATTAAACGTATTAAAAGTTATTAACCACGAAAGAGCACACACGGCGTAAAAAATGTGATCAATATTGGTGTCCTTGACATTCGTGTGACTCGCATCCGAGCACAATTGCTATTTTCCTTCCTTTATTAAATATTCACCCACCTTTTATTGCTGGTACAAAAAACTTTTCCTTGAGCAGCACTCACACCTCTCACTGATATTCCTGATTACTTTCACTGGCGACAGGTAAAGACACTCAGCACGTATTATGCGATTATAAAGTAAAGTGGCTACGTAGCAACAAACGTAGCAACTCGTAGCGACCGTGCGTAGATCACGCCAATGACTCGACTGGAAGCCCCGCTGCCGACGCGGCCACGGCCTGCGATCCACAGTATAAGAAACGAACTCAGAGAAACCTTGCGATCTGGAATACTTTGCCCTTGACATCGACTAAAGATATTTGCATTTATATATATTCTATATATACATAAACGTAAATGACTGAAGATGATTCTATAGATTTATACTTAACATCATAATAAAAATTTATATATGTATTTTCTTAAAAAATATATATTATTTGTACCCGTAATCCTATATTTTGAACATTCTCTACAAAAGTAAAAGTTTAATACCAACTTACCACTTACATACATAATACGTACATAATACATCTCTATCTAAATTTTAAGCATGGTCTGTGCATTGAGGAGGCGGTCGGTGCGCATGCGCGTCGTGACGTCAGCGCGTCACAAAGGCCGGGGCACACAATCCGCGCCGCCCGTCCTGTGCCCGTCCTGTGCACTCTCCCTAAATCACCGATGAGATTTATGAAATAAGCTGCAATCGCTGTTCTGGGTTCCGCTTGTATTATAAATATTCTATGAATAATGATTTTACTCGCTGACTTTAATATTGATTAATTGCAAGTAGTCAAATGACTGATCTGTATAGACTTTCCATGCCATTAAAATAATATGGATTTATACTATAACAACCTTAATTGCTTATGTTTCCTACAAATGAGATAATTAGATATATTATTATAATTCAAAATTTAGTTAAATGAAACCATTAAACTTCAAATTATAGAATGCTTCAATGCTTAGTTCCAGTATCAAGAAAATAATAATACAATTCGTAAGACGAAATTTAATTAAATATAATATGTTTTTTTGTTGATCGTGATGGTTCTAAATATTTACATGTGAGAGGTAACATCCATAAAGCCGATGAATCTACAAGATAAAAGGCAATTGGAGAGTTGCGTAGATAAGACGACTAACGCTTTAATGTACATTTATTTATAATAATTACCCTGAATAAAAAATACATACATACCTATCTTTAAAGAAACCGCAGGATATAGATAATACATGATAATAGGGTGAAAGAAATTGATGCTTAACGAAATAATTTTCTACGTTTATATTGATTTAAAGTAAATTAGTGTAAAAATAAAAATTAAAGTAGGTCACCACAATAGTGTTTTCGTAGGAAGGCATTAATGAGAAAATATAAGAAATTTATGCATACTAACTTTAATAATATTTTTTTTTATTATACATCAAATACTTATACTATACTTCACATTATAACATTGTACAATAAAAAAAAATAAATAAATAAATAAAAAAATATTTATTTATATATATATATATATATATATAAATATTATATATATATACACATATATATATATATGTATACATATATATATATATACATATATACATATATATATATATATATATATATGTATATATATATATATATATATAATATTTATATTTATATAAATATGTGTAATTGCTGTGCAAAGGACTTACCTTACTAATATAGTTTTTAAGGTACCTGTAGTAATAGACTCCTTTTTGAGTATGTTATCTCAAAATTCAACAATTAATATGCAAAATACAAACCAAATGCGAAAAGTGCACGGGCGACGTGTCCGTGGATAAAAGTAGAAATTATTAAAAAAAAAAATTAAAAAAAATAAATAAATTAGTGTTTGTTTTAGCGCGAATTAGTTGGTTTAAATGTGTTGGTTTAAATATTATATAATTTTTCACAAAAACAGAAAGTTATAGAAAAAGCTCAGTATGAATTTCTCTTTACTAATACCAGTTCACCAACAACTATCTATGGAAGACAACAGATATTGAGACATTTCTGAAGAAAAACAGAGTTTTCCATGGTTCGAGCTTTGTAGCTGCAACATTTAATGTCTTGTTCTGTTTTATATAAAAATACCTTATTTTTAAGTTACTAATAAAAATATTTCTATTCTATACAACACGTTTCATTAATAACATTCAAAACAATTCAATCATAATAAAAACGTCTCAAAGAAATAGGGTTAGTTTATGAAAATGTTTCTGAGAATTTACTTTTTTATGAAATCTTGTCAACAAATCATTTTGTTTGCTTTTTACTTTAATTACTTACGGTATCGACGACACTACCACATATCACAAGAACTAACCTAAGTTCTATGAGTTCCTTAACAAAAGGAAGTTTTCTCTCAGAGCCCTTTTATTTAGGGTTGTCGTTGCCCCTTTCTATTGCCCTTTGTGAAGCTTTGTGAGGGGACACACCAATATGGCGCAAGCTAAGAGCGAAACGAAACGCAAATCAAAATTTGATTACTGGAATTAAAATGACAAGTTATTTATTTATTTAAAAAAAATGCACACATCCTGCAAAGGCAAGCATAGTGCCACAAGCATTCTGTTTCAACAAGCCCTCAAATAAATAGAAAATAAATCAAGGTGCATAACAAACCCAATATAAAATAGTAATTATAAAATGAGAAACAAGAAAAAAATACTACTGAAGTAATAACATACATTTCTAAGGAATAAAAGGATAAAACAATTTTTTAAATAAGAAATCATTTTTACAAAGGAATAGACTGAGATATAAAATGTTTTTTAACAAGGCATTTGATATTGATGTTAGGAGCTATAATATAATATAATTAAAACATTTAAATATTTTAAGTGTTGAAATAATAAATAAATAATAAAAATAAAAACGATTTTTTATTTCTTACAGAATTGCTAGTTTACAAATTTATTTATTTAGTTAGTATCTAAAAAAATATATATAATCTATAGTTTATAATATAATGTTAGTAGTGTTTTGTAAGCATTACTGTGTAGTAGAGATAATTATTCTGAAGGTAAACATGTACAGGTAAAGGCCTCTTCCAAATTGAGAAAGTTTTCTCTAGATTGCGCTGTTAGCGTCGAGATTGAAGCTGCTATGCGCTTGATTTCATCCTCCCATCTGTTGCAAGTTGTCTTCCCATCTTTCTTTTGCTTACTGGAAAAGGTGGACAAAAAATTGACAAAATGGAGGCATTCTGTCAATCTTATTGTCCACCTTTGATCCTGCAGGCGTGCTATGTGTTCAGCCCACTTCTATTTTAATGCAAGAGCTTGTGATAAACCGTCTGTTGCATTTGTATTTTTGTGTCTTATTTTGTTATTTCTTTTTATGTTAAATATCCTCCACTCCCTTCCCCGTTGGCACGTTATAATTTTATTTTTAATATTTTTGTTAAATTTCCATGTATGACAACAATAGGTCAGGCATGGTATAAGGCAAAAAATCATAACCTTAGTCTTCAATTCCATTGGCGTATGACTCTAATGTGGTTATAAATATTAAAGGTGACAAGGGGGTCCCCTGTCTTATACCTCTATTTATAGGGAACTAAGAAGTAGCTGTTTCTAGTTTGACTCTACTTTTGCTCTTTCTGTATGTGCTTTTAATTACTCTTATAATATATTCGTTTTGAACATTTTGTGTTGTTAGAGTTCCCGCTGTGGGATACCGAATCAAATGCTTTTTTGTAGTCAATATATGCCAAGCACAATGATGAAAATAGTTTGTATGTACTCGAAAGCAGACTAATAGGTCTATAGTTCTCGAACTCGTTCGGGTTGCCTTTTTTACATATTAAGACTAACTGTGCCTGTGATTTCGTACGCGTACATTTCGATTTCTATAAAACGTACCCTTTGTACACACCCATGTATAAACTATAACCATTTACATCTTACTCCGTAAAGTAGTTTCTGTGTGTTCTAACAGATATTTTTTTAACAGGATAGCAACTAATCCGATTTCGTATTTTATTTTAAGGGAAAGGTTTTAAGTATACTCTGAGGGTAGGACCGCTATTGCGATTTTGTAAAAATATCTTACCGCAATGGTACGAAATTAATAAATTATTTTTTTCTTTATTTGTCAACCGATTTAAATAACAAAACACTAAATGCTAAGTAAAGCCCTTGCCACAATATATTCCCGAAAACTGCATCCAAACTGGTTAATCCGTTTCTGAAATTATCGTGCACAAACATACAGACAAACGGATGAAATGAAAACGCATTGGTTTGTATTCTCTCGCTTATAAAAAGGCTACCATTATGAATTTTTGAAAATATTTTTCAACAAGAATCAGTTACAGTTTTGATATATGTATAAGAATAAATATGTTGAACACTTTAAATACACATATCTTTTAATAGAGTGAAGAATGTGCAATAAAGAACTGAGAACACTTGCTCAGATAACACACTCACACCAGTTTATGCCAATTCCATATATTGACAACATTTAATAGCTTTTTGAATATCTACTCATTATGAATTGTAGATTGTGATGCTCCGAGTTTAACGATGAGGTTCAGTGCATTGGCTGTTCTAAGCATCTTGATTAAAGAAAACTTGATGGACGTAAAGGCAAGTTGTGAATTCCTGGGTTCTCGTTTGGAAGACCTGTCCAATAGGGTCACTGATTTGGAAATAAAGTCGCTAACATGGAAAAAAATGCAGGTCACTGTCGATGATCTGCAAGTAAAATTAGGGCCAAGTTCTCTACTACTCACCAAATATCACGCTTAAACAATATAGAAATAAAAGGCAAAAATCTATTCTTAATAGTTGATTCTATCAATAAGGGGGTAAATTTCAGTATCCCAAAGAACAGCATTGACTATCTATATCGCGTATTCATTCATGGTTCAAATGACAAAGCTATTATCGTACGATTTATAAATCTATACGTTAAGGAAGATTTCGTAGTAGGTGCCCGTACCCATAAGTCTATCATATCTCCCGACGTTGGATTTAAGGACGCAGTTCGACATATTTTTTTTATGACCACTTTAATGCAGACTACAAGATT
Organism: Napeogenes sylphis; assembly: GCA_959347405.1. Taxonomy (NCBI): domain Eukaryota; kingdom Metazoa; phylum Arthropoda; class Insecta; order Lepidoptera; family Nymphalidae; genus Napeogenes; species Napeogenes sylphis. The sequence continues at coordinate 417,942 of OY365776.1, forward strand.
CTGCTAAATAAAGCAAAGATGCTAATGAAGGACAAAGGATTTAACTACACATGGGTCCGATACGGTAAAATTAACGTGCGAAAGGATGATACATCCTGAGTCATAATAATTAACAAGGGAAGTTATTTCAACTTAGTGCGATAATATGCCTATATTTTGTTTATAATTTTTCTGCTGCTCATTATATTTCCATGTACAATGTAAAAGTTGCTCTGCTTAGTAAAATGTTTGCAATCACTGAGTTCACTGCTGGCCGGTTATTACGCTATTGTATTCCAATGTTCGTTTGCCGCGTAAGCGCACTTAATCTAACTATCTTACTCACTCCTACTTTAATTGCTGTTTCTAGTTTGCTTTCTATCTCGCAATTGTGAAGCTGCTTTATATTTGCATTCTTATATCTTCAAAAACTATTTGCAATTATAAATTTTTAAACTTACATTATCTTTTCGTCATAATCGTCTTATAATTATTCAAATTATCTAGTAAAAAAGTTATTATATATTTTTACATGATTAACAGTTTACTTATACAGCCTACTTAAAGACCTTGGCCTTTTTAGAACAAGCATCGGTTCATTTCTAGAACGTATTTCAAAGGCGGCATTAGTAGGTTCTTTCCAAATTTGGTTAGGTAGGGAGAGGAGTGTGGAGGGTGAAGGTGAGCGTTTTTGCGCACAATAAAGGAGCCCCTTAAACCTACTCCTGGGTCGCAAGTCCCAGGCACTGCTTGCACTCCTCTCCTTGCAACGTGATGGGCCCGGCACCCGCACGGTGAATCCATGGATTGCTAAGAAGCTTCGTCTTCTGAATAGTAATTTATATCTAGGCACTAGCAATATAATTGTTTTCTCAAATACTTATCCTAATATGTTTTAATCTCTTAGTTATACGTATACCATACTAGCTTTTGGCCCTCGGGTTCGTACGGCTTAAATTTGTAGTTAAACAATTCCTCTTTTCCTTTTTTGTATTGGCTTCTATATGACTTATTGTAAGTGACACAATCAAAATTACGACATCGGCAGACATCGGTCACCGTCAAAAATCTATTTAAAGTTTTAATAAGGATACAATATTAGACACTATATTTTTTTATACCTCTCTTGTTTTTACTTAAACGTCCATTTAAATACTTTTTAATAAACAGAGTACTTAATAACCATTTTATTTGGAACGTAGTTCCTTATCGCGCGTTGTGAAAGGGGGCTAGACGATAAAATTTCATGTTTTGCTATCTCTCTCTCTCTCTTAGGGAAAGCAAGTGAGATATTTTTATTTCTATCATTATTTCTTTTTGTATTATATTCAATTGCTTAGTAGTTCTTTATTAATTATTTGATATTGGAGTTTATTCTTTTAGAAACAATTTGCAAATAAGACAGTTTAAATGAAAATAATAATACAAATTTGTGGTCAAATATACTCGTAATGTTTTGTAACAACGCCATCTATTTATACCTTAGGGAAACATAACTACATCTGTTATATAAACATATCAGTACAAAGTGGAACCCCTAGGTGGCGGGACAATAAGTCATGGGTTTATTGATTAACACTTTTTAATTTAGTTATTCATTTTATTTACATTGATTACAAATCATCGGCGAAATATCATACAAAAATAGTATACAAATATTATTCATTAGCATGTTAGCTTACATTAATAATTTAATACCATAAAAAATAGAAATTTATGGAAATATAAGTCTTTACTTACCTACATTACAAATAATAAATATTTTAGGTTTTAATTAATTATTTTCATTATTATTTTTTGTATTATATTAAATTGCTTAGTAGTTCTTTATTATTTATTTGATATTAGAGTTTGTTGCAATTTGTAACAACGCCATCTATTTATACCTTAGCGAAACATAACTACATCTGTTATACAGGGTTATTTGTAATTAGTTGACCACCTCTTGCAGGCAGCATCTCTACATCAATCCCAACAACATTTGTTCTACGACTTTTTGAAATTAATGGTTTTAAAAATTTAGTTCTTCCCATACAAAATTTATTTACTGCCTCTGAACGTGCATTAACCTTGAGCAAAGAGAGGCCACGCACCTTGCGTAGTCAAAATATGTGCCAAGGCCACGTGCATCGGGGCAAGGGGTGGCGGGGTGACGCAGCGGCGGCTATGCACGTTAGAACTTGATCTCAGTCGCACAGAGTACTTTCGCGTAAAGCTCCATCTCTTGATCAGGAACAGGAAAGTATTCGCCGACTAGTGCTACTAACCATGATTTTAAGCAAAGCAATTTTTTTTTTGTTTCGTTTGTTCTGAGTTATTTATCAAGATTTTTGAAAGTCTTTGAACAAATGTTGTTAGGATTGATGTAGAGGGGCTGCCTGCGAGAGGTGGTCAACTAATTACAAATAACCCTGTATAAACATAGTGAAACAGCTAGGTGGCGCGACAATAACTCGCGGGTTTATTGATTACTACTTTTTAATTTAATTATTTTTCCTTTTAAATTTAAAACCTTTAAGGTAAAAAATTTACCTTAAAAGGTTATTATTATATATTATATTACAATTCCTTCAATAATTAATCGAAAAGAACTTCGTTCCATCCGGGTGTCTTTTTTATTTTTTTATTAATTTTTACTTATATCCAAGGACACGTCGCCCGTGCACTTTTCGGATTTAGTCTGTATTTGGCAGATTAATCTTTGAATTTTGAGATAACATGCTCAAAAAGGGAGTCCATTAGTACAGGTATCTTAAAAACTATATTAGTAAGGTAAGTCCTTTGCACAACAATTACACATCTTCTTAATATATATAAATTACGTGTCACGTTGTTTGTCCGCGATGGACTCCTAAACTACTTAACCGATTTTAATCAAATTTGCACACTGTGTACAGTTTGGTCCACCTTGAAACATAGGATAACTTACATCTCAATTTTAAGTCACAGTATTATTTTATTGCAAATAGATCCAAACAAGTCTAACAGATGGCGTTGTATCTGTCGACTAGATTGAGTTAGTGTTCAACAGATGGCATAATGTTAAAAATACAAACAATTTATATACTTACAATTTAACATCATAACCGCCACGCGATGCTGAGACTAAATTGTAAGTTAATTTTTAGTGTTCGTATAGCCAGCCATGTGTTAACCGGCCACGTGCCCTACCTACCTCATTTATAAATTTGTAATGTACATTTGTTACTATCTTGAAAAAACAAAATAATAAAATTTAAAATTAATTATTTTGCCTAATAGGTCCGATAATTTTGATCAATCATGTTCAAATACCTTCCCCTTCAAATCCCAATCCCGTGGATTTTTACACTGGCTTTTACGTTTTAGTCTTTTTTAGTTAATAATAATTTCAGTGTTTCAACGTCCCCGTTGGTCGAGTCACGAGTGGTGGAGCGCAGCCGCCTAACGTATAGCGGCGTAATGGGGCTTGGGTTCGATTCCCTACGGGGATAGGCATGTATGTGATGAGATAGAGGTCTATATTTCTGGGTTTGGTCGTTTATAATGGGTTTTTCTATGTATTTGTATCGTTGTCACCCTTAACACAAACAAATAATATGCTTTCTTTAACGGGCTAGATCAATGTGTTAAATTTTTCCTGATGTTATTATTAAAGATGTGCCGAATAGTAGTTTTGCTGAATATCCGAATACCGAATACTATTCGGCTTAACCTTTACTTAACCGAATATTTGGCCGAACTATTCGTTTTACCATTTTATTGTTTGTTTGTAATAAAAAGGTTCTAACATGTACGTTACGTGTGGTTGCTGGCTAGATGAAAAAATATTTTGATTTGTGGTTTAAAAATATTGTTTTGATAGCTAAAAATTAATTCTGAATAAATTTTCAAAATAAATGTTGACTATACTGAATTATTAATTTATAGGTTAGCAATAATATACTTGTATAATTTGAAATAATCTAGTCCACACAAGCTATTCCACACTAGATGGCGGTACTAAAATTGTAGATCACGGTAGAGCCTTCACTTATTAATTACTTATAGTCTTAAGATGTTTCTTAATAAATTGCCTATACGTTCCTGGAAATAATCGCGTGTTATTTACCTTGGCTTCATCGACTGAGAAACAAAGGTCCTTACGAGTCGGAACGTTTTTTGATAAAAGTATTGGTACACCAATTATTCAAGATTCAGTAAAGTGTGTGTTGTTCAGTGTATAAAGATATAGAGGACGCCACCATTGTGCAAAATTTTACCAAGAAGACGACGGTGTTGAAAGTGATGCGACCTGGTGGAGCAAATCGGAACTAACTGAAGGAGGACAATTTCACAAGTGGTAAAGTCTGAGGTGCAACAAACAAGTGAGTACGCTAATTTGAATCTTAGTGACAGTGAGAAAATAACTTTAAAATAAAAATAAGTGATTTAAACTTGGACTTGTAAAAATGTTAAGTGATAGTTTTAGGACTTAAAATAATTTATGAAAAAACGACTATACGAGGAATCTATGCCCGTTTTTGATTGATCGTGCTAAGTCCAAAACACTTAGAATAATTCTGCATAATTTGGACTTGTAAATTTATAATATTCAGTGAAGACTTGTTATTTAATCAAAAATTTAAATAAGTAAAATGGAAGCCGATTTTAGACTAATGGACGATTTTATCAATCAAATGGAAAAAGGAAGAATTAACTTTAAGAAATCACCAAAAGAGAGAATCACAGAAACATACGTCGCTGCAAGATTAGAAAGTTTAGAGGGAACAATGCTTAAATTTAATCAAAAACATGAGGATATTATTTGTGCACATAAAAGAGAAAAATTAGACGAAAGTAGTTATATAAAGAATGATGTATTCAATAGTGGTAACGAACTGTACTTAACTTACAAGAGCGAACTTAAAACAGTACTAAATTCTATAGGATCATCAGCGTCTAAAAGTCGAGAAACTACCCAAAGAAATAAAGATACTATTGTCCGACTACCGAAAATATCTATTCCAGTGTTTGGAGGTGACTATGCAGAATGGACTTCATTTAAAGATCTTTTCACTTCGTTAATACATAATAATACTACTTTAGATGACGTTCAGAGATTACACTACTTAAAAACTCAAGTAAAGGGAGAAGCAGACCAATTAATAAAACAAATTCCTGTTACGCAAGATAATTACCAGAAATGTTGGGAACTATTAAATAATAGATATAATAATAAGCGGTTTATGTCAAATTGTATTTTAAAGCGTTTGTTTTCCCAGCGTACTATGTCTGTAGAATCACCTCACGCTCTTAAAGATTTACTTGATACCACCACGGATTGTATTCATGAATTATCTAATTTAGGAATTCAAGTAGAGTCTTGGGACGTTATTATCATTTATATAGTTAGCTTGAAGTTGGACGATGAAACAAGAAAGCAGTGGGAATTGTATGTCAATAGTTTATCAGTCGAGTTACCTAAATTCAATAATTTAAAGCAGTTTCTAGAAGAACGTTTTCATGCCCTAGAATTTGTTGAGTCTTCAAAATATAAAGGTAAGCCAATAAAACAAACTTCGTATCATCTTAATTCTTTGCACATCGCTTCTAAAATAATTTGTCCTCATTGCGGTGAAAATCACAAACTGTTTTCCTGTAGTAAATTCACCAAGCAGAATCTAGATAGCCGTAAAGCTATAGTTAAGACCTTAGGTCTGTGCTTTAACTGTTTGGGAACCAATCATACAAGTAAAATATGTCGGGTACCAATAACATGTCGTATATGCAAAAGGAAGCACCACACGCTTCTTCACGCCAACTTAAATACAGTCATAATTTCGAAGACTGGTGACGTAGTAGAACAGGAACAGGGAATCGTCGTCAAAGATGAATGAGGCCATAAAAAATAATAATATTGTTAGTCATTTCGTGACTGATCGAATACAGAGCCAAACATTATTAGCAACAGCCTTGATTAAGGCGGAGGCTAGCAATGGTTCTTTTCAAACATTGAGAGCTTTATTAGACCAAGGATCGCAAGCGTCTTTTATTTCTGAATCAGCTGTTCAATATTTATGTTTAAATAAAACAGCATCAAAGACTTGCATTGCCGGTTTAGGTGGGGGTCAGAGTGGTTTAACCTCAAAATATGTGGTTATGGTAAATATGCAATCACTTTATGACCCTTCCTTTAGAATACAGGTAAAGGCTCATGTATTACAGAAGGTTACTTCAGTATTACCAGAAAGGAAATTTTATTTACCTAAGTGGGAAGACTTAGGTGGAATCAGGTTATCTGATCCTGAATACAATTCACCCAATAAAATTGATGTTTTATTAGGGGCCGACGTATATTGCAAGATCCTGAAAGGTGGGTTAAAAAGACACCCTACGGAATCTATGATCGCTCAGGATACTTACCTCGGATTGGTATTATCAGGATTGATAAGTGAAAATCCCGCCAACGAACGTAAATGTCACAATGTGATTATAAACATGCATGTTCAACTTGACGAACAAAATCTTCTTAAGCGTTTTTGAGAGATAGAATCCGAACCTAACTTCGAATGTGAAAGGGTCTTGACTCCGGAAGAGCAAGAATGCGAGAAGCATTTTGCTGTTACTAAGAGGAGAGACGAAAATGGGCGCTATGTTGTGGAATTGCCTTTCCGCTGTAAGGGAAATTCCAAAATCCTTTATGGAGATACAAGATCCGTCGCAGTAAAGAGGTTGCTTAGCATGGAAAGAAGATTTGCAAAAAATGCAGAATTAAAAATTAACTATGCAGAAGTATTAAAGGAATATATTAGTCTAGGTCATATGGAAGAAGTAGAAAACAATTTAGAAGAAACAAGAGAAACGGTGTGGTTACCACATCATGCAGTTTTGAGACCGGAGAAGAGTACTACGAAAACGAGAGTTGTATTTAACGCTTCAGATCGAAGCGCTAACGGTGTGTCTCTAAATGATACTTTGATGGTCGGACCGACTTTGCATCCGGCTTTGCGGCACATCGTAATGCGATGGCGAATGCATCCTATCTGTCTTACGGCTGATATTATAAAAATGTACCGACAGGTAAAGGTAGCTAGGAAACATGTGGACTATCAGAGAATAGTTTGGCGTGATGAGAAGGATTTACAAATCAAGGATTACCGATTGTTGAGGGTGACCTTCGGTACATCTTGCGCACCATACTTAGCAGTAAAAACTATGCATCAAGTCGCCATTGATGAAGGTCATAATTTTCCCCTCGCTGCGGAAAGAGTTAGAACTGTTTTTTATATGGATGATCTCATGACGGGTTGTCAATCTGAAATCGAAGCTATTAAGGTATATGAAGAAATGAATGAATTGATGAAAAAGGGAGGCTTTAAATTACAAAAATGGTCTAGTAATAAAAAAGGATTATTAAAGTTGGAGCAAGAAGATAACGGCAAGGACATGAAAATCAGGGAAGATGATGTTATAAAAATTTTGGGTCTCACTTGGAACCGTTTTACAGATGAATTTGAGTATACAGTAAAGCTATCATCCGACGCTACACCGGAAACTAAGCGAGGAATTATATCAGAAATAAGTCGGTTATATGATCCCCTGGGTTGGATTGCTCCATGTATTATCACGGCGAAGATATTCATCCAAAAAATATGGTTAACAGGACTTGATTGGGACGATCGATTACCAAATGAGCTCTTGGATGAATGGAAACACTATCGACAAGAATTAGGCAAATTGGTAAGATTTCATTTACCTCGATGGGTTCAGTCATCAGATAGTGACACAGTTGTTGAGCTGCATGGTTTTGGTGACGCTTCTAATGTAGCTTATGCTGCAGCGGTGTATATCAGATGTGTTAAATTGAACGGCAGTGTGGAATCACGCCTAATTACAGCCAAAACTAAAGTTGCTCCTATCAAACAACTGTCGATACCAAAGCTAGAATTGTGTGGAGCTGTTTTAGCTACAAAGCTATTGGTTGAAGTAGCTAGGGTTTTGAAGATCCAGAAGGTAAGATTGCATGCGTGGACTGATTCAACCGTGGTTTTAGCTTGGCTAAGTGATCATCCCAGTCGATGGAAAACCTTTGTTGCTAATCGAACTTCGGAAATCCTTACACATCTAGATTCGTCCCAATGGGTTTATGTAGGTTCCAAAGATAATCCCGCCGATTATGCGTCAAGGGGTATGAAACCGGCTGAATTATTTAATAATCCGTTGTGGCAGCACGGTCCGAGCTGGTTATGTGATCAGTTAATTGAATATGAAAAACCGGCTGCTATATGCACTAAAACTGAACTGGAAGTGAGAGCAACTAAAACCCATGCAGCTACTGTAATAGACCAAAGTGCAGACTTGTCCACTAGATTTTCTACACTAACAAAATTTGTTCGAGTTATTGCGTTCTGCCGAAGATTTTGTCGATTGAAATTCTCCAAACCGACTTTAAGGTGTTCAGCTTATCTTACAGCGAAAGATATCGAAGAAGCTCGTGATTGTTGCATACGAAATCATCAATCGCATGCGTTTACGTTAGAGATTGCGAGTCTCACTAAAACTGGAAATGTAAGTCAAAAGAGCAGACTGTCAGTTCTTAATCCATTTATGGATAAAGTGGGTATTATGAGAGTCGGGGGACGAATGGAAAGGTCAAACTTGTCAAACACAAGTAAACATCCTATTATAATTGATAGCGCATCTCATTTTGCTAAACTTATAGTGGCTGACGCCCACTTAAAAACCATGCATGGTGGACAACAATTAACTTGTAATTATGTGAGAAATAGTTATTGGGTGACTAGACTAAAAATCACTGTTAAAACTCACATACACCATTGTGTCCAATGCATTAGGAATGCCGCTACTTTTAAAAGGGGGTGGGGGCTTTGTGGTATTTTAATAATAAATTAAGTTTTGTTATTGGATATTAAGTTTAAGTATGTTATACAAATGTTATTCTTTATGGTAATATTTTAATTGTGTAAGATTAGTGAATACGATGTTAAGCATTTGAAATGTTTTATACTATGTTTGTTTTAGTTATTTTTTTATCTTGTATTGCGAGATTCGCTTATTTTGTATACAGTCCACATATGTCCGCAATACAGATATAAAAAAGCACTTAGTGTTCAGAGGTGTGTCATGTCGTGGTAAAAGTAATGTAAGTTCTTTCTGTAAATTTCACAATTTACTATGTATAAACACAAATAAGTGGTTCGAAGGACTAGTTAGTCCTTTGCGGGCGGTATGTATAATTTGAATTAATCTAGTCCACACAAGCTATTCCACACTAGATGGCGGTACTAAAATTGTAGATCACGGTAGAGCCTTCACTTATTAATTACTTATAGTCTTAAGATGTTTATTAATAAATTGCCTATACGTTCCTGGAAATAATCGCGTGTTATTTACCTTGGCTTCATCGACTGAGAAACATATTAAATATTTTGACTTGATATTTTTCAAAATTAACAGTTTTTAGCTTGAAATCAACATTTATTAGAAACTAAATTGAATTATATTATTAAGCTCTATTCAACATTATTTATAAGATTTTTTTGACTTATAATATGACATAAATCTAAGTTTCTTTACCGTGTCGGGCAGTCAAAAAAATAGAAATACTCTAACCGAATACACTCGGCACCAAAACCGAATAATTCGGCCGAATAATGGCGAAAAAAGATGCCGAATATACCGAATACTCGGCGCATCTCTAATTATTATTATATTACTAGCTGTGCCTGCGACTCCGTACGCGTAGATTTCGATTTTGATAAAACGTACCCTTTCTACTTACCAATGTATGTAAAAACTATAAACCTTCAAACTGGTAAGCAGCAATGGTACGACAATAAGAGATAATTAACTTTTTTATATGTTAACCGATTGTTAAAAGAAAACAAAATGTAAAGTGAATCCCATGACTATATCCCCGAAAACTGCATCCAAGTCGATTAATCCGTTTCTGAGATTAGCGTGCACAAACATACAGACATACAGACAAACAGACAAACTGAAAAACCATTGTTTTGGGTTCTCTTGATCTTATAAAGGCCCCCTATGATGTTTTTTTTATATTTTCCATGTACAGAAATGGATCAATGACAATTTTATTACATATATAGAATAGATAATAGATATAGATTGTAATGATCGTAGAAAATCAGTCATAGAGGTCGTTTTTTTTTACAAATTGCATCTATGTCAAAAGACATGGCGGTCCACATCACTATTTTTCCAATACCGTTACTCCTTAAATACTCCTTAAATACAATGTAATGTTATATCAAAAACTTTAGCAACCACAGCAACGCGTGGCCGGGTCTGCTAGTACATATATAAATATATATACGTTTTTTTTTATTATGTTATAATATGAAGTATTTAAGTATTTGATATATAATAAAAAAAATAATATTAACAGTTAGCATGCATAAATTTCTTATATTTTCTCATTAACACTTTCCTACTAAAGCACTATTGTGGTGGCCTACTGTTATTTTTATTTTTTTCACTCATCACGAGTAATAGATCCACGATAGCAAAGTTTCTGTCTTTTATAGCCATCTTGGTATATTCTATAAAGTTGTATTGTGTCGCCTTCATCGCTCTCCTGATGAATCTGCCCGTCGCGTCGTCCTCTCTGTTGGTAAAAAACACACAGCTCTCGGTATGACGCGACACTGCTACAACCGCGTGGGGAACGCTGTCGTGCAGTTGCATCTTACTCCTTGTGTTAATTATAAAAACGGAGCCAAATGTGAGTCCTTGTGCTTCGTGTATGGTTAAGATACGCGATACTTCACCTGATCCATAACCCTCGTTAGACAATGTTATCTTCTCTTCCTGGGCGTGTACTAAGTAGACGGTATAGGGTTGGGATCGGGGTATTTTAGATTCTGTGTAATTGAGCATTGTTACAGACAGTACCTCATCTCGAATATATTATCTCTATCGATGTTAGATAACTGGTTCACGTCACCGACGAGGAGAATTTCGCCAGCGCCGGACAATCGCGTAGCCATTGCTATGGATCCGAAATGGTTCATAAGAGCCTCGTCTACCTCCAAACGGTGATAGTTTTCTGACTCTTCATTTACTAATACAGAGGCCATCGCACACACTCAATTTTTTGATTCGTCGCCTATACGCTGAGAGATCTTCTCTCTTAGATCTTTAGCTGCCTCGGTTGTATTTGTAACGATGACATCCTTCTCCGCGTCGAAGTGCGATATTATCCACGTGGTTTTGCCACATCCTGGAACCCCGTTAACCCAGTTTAGTATTGGCACGGTCCAAGCTTCGAAGTTCGTTAATGTGCTAGCTTTGTCTATGATCATCTCCTCTAGCATAATCTTGGTGCATTGGGCCGTGACAACAAGTGGGTCGTTAGATGGCGTCGTATATTTCTCTTTGCCTGTCCGTTTCTGCATCTGCCTCCTTGAGTTTCAGCTCCAAGAATTTCAGATTTCCGATTTTAAAAGCCTGAAGAATTTCTTCAAGAGGTATTGATTTAGAAAGTTTAGTCGCTTTTGTTACAGCTTGAAACTCAAGGAAAGCATTTATGAAGTGATTCGTGGTCCCTCCGCCAGACAAAGACAAAGCGAACTGACTATTCCCATCTTTTTTTTTTTGTTATTTTTTGTTATTTTTTTATTTCCCTTTCTTATTTTTTGAGGTTTTATATATTCAGATTTGGTTAAAGTTTCTATCTTTATGAAGTTCATTACCGCCGTTTTCATGGGGCTGGTGAGCTTTGATGTACGACGTGACCTTGGGTATTGGAGATTTTCCTCCTGATCATCGTACACCACTTTCTTACCTGGTGAGGTTCTTGATGCTTTTACCATGGACCCTACGGCGGTTGTGATTGCCTTAATGAAGGATTTTGATGTGAGGCTTGGCTCCTGTAGTCGTTCCGAACCACTCTTTAATGCTGGTTCTGTATCTCCCTCGTTGCCCGAGGGGTTGGCTGGTCCCAAAACATGATGTGGCCTGAGGTATTGAAGGTTTTTCCCTCGGTCTTCATAAACGACTACCTCGTGCTTTGGCTCTCCGAATTGTGACATCAAACAGATAGCCTGAGCGTAAGGTGGCTCCACGTCTTTCCACTCGATTAATACGATAGTTTTATTTACTTTTCGTAATAACCGGCATTCGATGCCTGCCACCTTTATTACGGGCAACGCTTCGTAAACTTTGCGCTTCATATTCCTTTCCGACGTGTACCCATTTATTAATGCTACTAGTCCCGGGGAAATCGCCACTCCACTGCGACTACTAGGAACGCAAAAACTTATGCCTAGCTTTTCCTGAATAGAATTTATGAATAGGACCAACCCTCGAATTCTTGTGCCCGGATTACTTTTTTCACCACAAGATAAGATGTTTGTTTATATGTGTATATGTTTTTTTTTCTTTTCTTATTCACAAGATAAACAACTAAGTGTTAGACCGTGATAAAACGTAATTATAATATTTGTTCTCAGAACAATAACTAAAGCATAGAAGTAGCATAAATTTGAAGACTTAAATTGTGCGTAATAGTTGTCCTCTTTTTTCATACTGTAAAAATATATAGTAATGAGTGAAACAAATGTAACGCTGTCAAAACAGGAAAATTTACAGTTTTGAATGTCACTTTGGTGTTCATTTTGGCCTCCATTTTCACCATTATGATGGTAAATTGGAAAGTACAATTCATATTTGACTTATTGGGTATGGACAATGTTTACACATTTTGGTTGTGTTTGATGTCGGCTGTCAGTGGTGTGTTCATGTTTAGTTTTATTAACGAATTCATCTAGTTATTCACATATTTTCTCCGTTTCGCTGAGAGAAAACATAAGTTAATCGTATAAAGAATGTCATGTGTTATAAGGGGATGTAAATCCCATTCATCTCGTAAAGAAAATCAAGTTGAAACGGTATCTTTTCACCGGTAAGTGATCTAACATGGTATTACCATTTTACGTTTTGCTTAGTTACAAAATAACTATTTGTGCTTTTATAACTGGTTTATATATTCTTAAGAAAGTGTTGTCCTATAGTTCAATTATAAGACTGCTATATGCAATATTTAATATGATATTTGAACATTTTTAAGTTTTCTATATATTATTGTAATAGTGTTGCAAAAACTATTGTTATCGATAATTTAATCCAGTGTTATTCTAGTAAATTCTGCAACATCTATGTAATATATCCATGGATTATGGTTATGTATTAACAAAATTGCACAAAAAAACTTTAAATGGAAGAAGCATCACAGAATTTGTTCCAAATACTTTAGTTCTCAATGCTTTAAAAAGATCGATTGCAAATGGCGTAGATTGAAAATAGTTGCAGTACCTTCACTATATCTTCACAACGTAAGACAGTTTGATTTTTAAATATTGTGTGATGTATGTATGTAAGCGCAAAATATGTACAAATCATTATTTTTATATATGTGTATATTATGTGTATATGTGTAAATCTGTATCTGTCTGTTGCATCGTAGCAGCCAAACGAATAAACGGATTTAAATGTGGGATATTTTTATTAATCCTGGTTCGTCAAGTTGATCCTCTCCAAGATATTGATGCTCTTTTAGTGTAGTTGAAAGGTTGATGTGTAATATTGATAGCAAAAATATCAAATCGTAAAGCCTAACTCATTATTCAATAGTTCTAGTTATTATCCTGGTTTTACAACAGAAGCATTTGATGCAATCACCGCCCGAGTTAAATTGAATAGAGAAAACCCTATATATTGTGCATTGTCAGTTGATGAAATGGCACTCCAACAATTAGTGGAATGGGATGGCAAAAAATATTTTGGATATGTGAATATCGGCTGTGACCTCGAATCCTATGATATTCCTCTTGCCAGAGAGGCTTTGACATTCATGCTTACTACCATTGATGATACTTGAAAAATTCCTGTCGGTTACTTTTTGATTCAATCAATCGCAGCTAAGCAAAAATCGCTTTTAGTACAGCAGTGTTTAACATTACTAAAAGACACAGAAGTTAATGTGGTATCGCTCACTTTTGACGGAGCTACTACAAATAAAGCTATGTGTAGTTATTTAGGCTGTGACATAAATTTCTTTGATAATATATTTACTCATAATGGTGATCCATTATGCTTGTGGCCAGATCCATGTCATAACATAAAATTAACAAGGAACACATTTGGCGACAGAAAACATTTCATAGATAATCAGGGGAATGAGGTATCGTGGCATTACATCGAATTACTACACCAGGTACAGGAAAGTGAGGGTCTTCATTTGGGTACAAAATTTAAAAAAATTCACGTCCAATATGTGAAACAAAAAATGAAAGTGCGTTTGGCCACACAACTTCTAAGTACATCCGTTGCAGATGTTCTAGAATTTTTGAAAGATCTTTCTTTACCAGAATTTGCTGATTGTGGTGGAACTATTCAGTTCATTAGATTATGTCAAATGAACTATTATTATTACTATTATTATTATTAGTATTATTATTATTGTAATCATTTATTTCATATTAATCTTATTATTTACATTTATACATATAACATTAAAAAAAAACAACATTATAAATATAAATATAAAAAACAGTATCCCGCCGACGTGGGCCTTACAACCAGTCCGTCGGTGGTTAGGGCGACAGCGAAAGAAACTTCCTCACAATGCGTGCCGTACCCAAAACTGCTGCTCTTTGCATCCGACCCTTGATCCAGTTTTTTAGTGAGAGCCTCTTGAGATGATGATCGAGACTCTTCGCTATAAGACCATTGACGGAAACTACCATCGGGACAATTATTGTTGAGTCAACATCCCACATGTCGGTAATCTCGTGAGCTAAGTCCAAGTATTTTGACAGTTTGTCCTTCTCAGCTTTCACAAGATTAGCGTCACACGGGACACTGATATCAACAAGAAATGCCCGGCGCTCTAACCGATCTACCAGCACGATATCAGGCTTATTGGCTACAATAGTCCTGTCCGTTATGATAGATCGGTCCCAATAGAGCTTAGCATGACCATTTTCCAAAACTGGCTCCGGTGAGTACTTATAATATGGCACTTCAAAAGGTACCAGACCGTATTGAAGAGCAAGTTCTTGGTGGATAATCTTGGCTACTTGGTTGTGCCTGTGCAAATACTCTCCATTGGCAAGACGACAACAACCGGAAATAACATGTCTGATGGATTCCCCAGGTTGGTGGCACGCACGACATATATCAACAGTGCCATCCTTTATTATGTATTTCCGATAGTTGTTCGTCTTGACAACTTCGTCAGCAATTGCACAAGCAAAACCTTCGGTTTCTCCAAAGAGATCACCGAATCGTAGCCAAGCCACGGACGCCAGAAGGTCTACATCAGGCCCATAGAGTGCCTGGTGGAACCGGCCATGAAGCTCCTTACTCTTCCATATATTTATACGGTCGTCAGTGCTAAGTACTACCGGTTTATGCCAGTTGTCTTTGGCTAAGGAGAGCGGTGTGAGGCCTTTATCTACTGCAACAATGTCCCGATGGATTCCACACTCAGCATGAAGGAAATATTCTCTAAGATTGCATACCTCACGGTTGTGTAAGTTTTTGGCATTAAGGAAGCCGCGACCCCCACACTTCCGTGGAATATACAATCTCATCACTGATGAGCACGGATGATGCATGCGATACATTGTCAATAGTTTTCGGGCCTTTCGGTCCAGGGCATCTAATTCGGTCTGAGTCCACCTTAATATGCCGAAAGTATACATCAGCAGGGGCATTACCCAACTGTTGAATGCACGCACTTTGTTACCTCCTGACAAAAGACTTTTTAGGACTTTTGTCAAGCGGTTAAAGAAGCGTTCCTTCACTAGCTGTTTAATGTCCCCACTTAGTATGCCTAAGCATTCCGACATACCAAGGTATTTGTAGGATTCGGTTTCAGAGAGGGATCTGAGGGACATTGTCTCCGAGAGTTGTAAATATTCGCTATTTACAACTCGGCCATTCTGCACATGTGCAACCGCGCATTTATCTACACCAAACTCCATCTTAATGTCATTACTAAACGTTTGCGTAACGCTTAGTAATGATACCAGATCTGCTTTATTTGGTGCAAATAATTTGAGATCGTCCATGTACAAAAGATGTGAAATGATCTCACCCCCTCTGCGAAAGCGAAATCCTAGTTTTGAATCCCTAAGCAACGTGCTTAAGGGGTTCAAAGCCAGGCAAAACCACAAAGGACTCAAGCTATCACCCTGGAAAATACCTCGCTCAATCCTTACAGGTTCGGAAGTAAGAAGACTTCCTCCGCCCCCTGGAAGACAAAGGACCGTTGTCCATTGCCTCATACATGAATCAAGAAAAGCGCATAGATCTGTGTCAATCTTATACACTTCTAGTACTTTTCTCAACCATGTATGAGGCACCGAATCATAGGCCTTTTTATAATCAATCCAGGCGGCGGAGAGACCCTTCTTACCTCGGCGAACCTTTTCATTAATGGCCATGTCAATAAGGAGGAGCTCCTTAGTACCACGAGACCCAATCTTACATCCATTTTGAGCGGGATCTAAAATGCTGTTTGCATACAAATGTGTGTTTAATTTTGAAGTCAAAATGGATGTAAGAAGCTTATAAATTGTTGGTAAGCACGTGATAGGTCGAAAGTTCTTTGGATCCGTGATACTACCAGACTTGTGGAGCAGAAAGGTGATTCCTGTTGACATAAAAGATGGTAGGGATCCGGACACGAGGGCTTCCTGGAATTGCCCAGCCAAACGTTCGTGTGAAGACCGCAGCCATTTGAGCCAAAAGTTATGTAATCCGTCTGGCCCAGGACTTTTCCAGTTATGGGTCGAACGGATCGCATCCCTGACATTGTCTGGGCTTATAAATATAGCCTCCATTGGCTGCAGGTGTTCACACGCGCGCTCAACAACACGCATCCAGCCACCATCGTTGTGATTAATAGGCACCGACCAAATATTTTTCCAAAATGTGAACATTTCTTCCATATTTGGTAACTGCCCATCAATCACATTCGTAGCAGATTCCTCCCAACTTCTATAAACCTTTCTTTGGTCACTTTGGAATATGCGATTCTGTTTATACCTATTTACACGTTATTTATAACGACGGATACGATTTGCCCACGCACAAACTTTCTGCTTCAGGTAGTCTATACGTTCTGTTACATAGGCCATGTAATCCTGAGGTCTAATGCCCGTACCGGCAAAGGCCTGTGTAACATAACGCATGACTCTCGGCCGGATGTTTCCCGATCTGAAGCAGATTAACTTGCCAATAATGACCCTAGCTGCGCTGATACGCCGTTCAATCCTCATCTGCCATGCGGGTGTGTCCTCAGTGAACCGCACCACCCTATCAGGCTCAGGAAATCTGACACGGGCGGAGCGGCACGCTGCAACAGCTGCACAATAAAGAATTGAATGGGTATCAGTGAGACTATTGCTAGAACGAAGATAAGAGTCTAGCATGCAGTCTAGAGCCATTACAAGCGACATATTACGTCTATGCGTGGGAAAACGGGGCAACCGTGGTCTGTCGCGGGCTGGTATATCTTTAAATTCCAAAATCGCATCCTCCAAAGTCCTCCTTAATTGCTCATTATCTTGGGTACTTACGGTTGTAATCTCTACGCCCCCCACATCAGCATCTCCAACCACTAACCCTGCCACCGAAGGAGCGGACGATAACTGGGCTCGCGAATGGATGCTTTCGGTGGTGGATGCAGAGACTGTCACCTCGGAGCGAAGCCGGTCAAGTGCGGAGTCATCCAACGCACGATTACGTTGAATAAACCGCACCTGATCCGATAGTCGTTGGGCCGAAACAGTCAACTCTGGTTCAAGGGCCTGAAACAAAGACAGCAAACGGGTTCGCCACGCAGTGAGGTTAGTGCTACCCTCTGTCACCCTATAGTACGCTCGCATGACATTTTCGTTCATATTTTGCGTCCATTTCATGCGGCGCACTGCACCACCGACGGCGGGGGCCGAACGCGGGGTGGATGCCCCAGTAGGCCCCAAGCGCGGCAGCGGTGGCCTCCCACGGCGCGGCGCTGGTGCTCGGCGCGGCGCTGGAGGCGGCAGCTCGTCGTCACTGCTCGACACGATTTCCTCAGGAGGAGTTGCGTACTCCTCCTCTGATGTCGTGGAGCTGCTCGGTGCGACGGGCTGCGGTGGTGGGCGTGCGTTTATGTTTCTACTTCTTGTGATCATTATTATAGTATCTATTTTCACATTGTCAACAGTTCACTTTTTTCAGGTACTTTTTGTAAGTTTTTCACAGTTGTGTATATAGTATTCTTTTTTTTTCGTTTATTTTGCATTTTGTATACGGAATGAAATTATTTAAATATGATTAAAACTGGATTTTGAAAATAAATATTTTAAACAAAAATTGACAATTAAAAACGTGACCATTCCGTGTCACTTACCAAGGAGTATTTTATATTTTATTATTATTTATTATTTATATTATTTTTTTTTTTTTTTTTATATTTTATTATTATTATTATTATTATGTTTATTATTTTGTTCAAATTAAGTCAAGATCACATCGAATTATTTTTCAGAGCTATCAGGGCAAAATGCGGGTTCAATAACAACCCATCGGCTCGTATGTTCCGTGCTGCATATAAACGATTACTTGTTCACGCACAATTCAAAGATGGGTCTAAGGGTAATTGCATACCATTGGAATCTTTAACGGTTTTAAATTATAACATGCAAAAATACAAAGATATAATAAATTCAAGCACTTGGAATAGTAGGTTTATAGATATTTCAGAAGTAACTAATACTACATTTGACCATGATTATATTTTACATACACCAAATTTAACAGAGTACGCACATCACGTTGTTCATTATATTGCAGGTTATATAGTGCGTAAATTACAAAAAAAAATACATTGCGAAGTTTGCGTCCAAACCTTAGAAGAAAAAACAAGGCAAACATCACTGTCCTTGATTTCTATTAAGGATAGAGGAGGTCTTGCACATCCGTCTTACGGTGTTAACAAAGTATGTAAAACAGCTGAAAAAATACTGCGAGAGTTTGAGATATGTATAGGCATGAAATCATTAGGACAACCAAGTACTTTTTGTCAATGATAAACAAAATTTCGGAATTATTACTACCAACATCAATTTTCCATGATTTGGTTGAACATTCATTCGATAAACATTTACTAGATGATCATAGAAATGTTTTAATAACATTAATCAGCAAAGAACTTTTAACAACTCGTATCCATTACAGTACGAAAAAACTGTCTGATCATGCAGAAAAAATTAGGTCTTTTTTTACTAAAATAGTAATATTCAAAGGACAATAAATGTCGCTTCACGACTGACGTGGGCGAGAATGTAATAAGTAAAATTTTTGTTGTCTGGGATCAAAACAGCTAATTGTTATCGCACGTGAAATCATCGGTTAGGTGATAGCACTTTTCGGTGTATCTCGTTCTAGCAAATGATAGAGAAAACCTAACCAGCCATTTAAAACCGGTAGGTACTACCATAGAGATAAGGATCACTATCGATATCGCGGATAAGTTTACACAATTTCACATCACTAGAAAAACATCTGTTGTCTACGGCAGTGTACGCTTTAAAAATCTGAAGCTCCTTCTATGCTTTAGTTATTATTCTGAGTATTTGTTAGTGTTTTGACATTTGTCAGTTGTCAGTGGACACTAGCGCTTCAGTTGACCGTTCGGATAGTCACAGTATCACCTTTTTATATATTATTATTATTATTATTTCTTTACATATTTTAAAATGCACTTTTCATATTTTGTTTCTTTTATGTTATTATTCTACTGTAACCCATTTACTTTGTGTATACTTGCTAATATTTACTTTCGAGTCTTTACCAAATTTTGTTACTATACTTTCCTTTTGCCATAATGAATGTAGTAGATTGTTATTTTGAAATATAAACAGTAATCTTTTTTTTTGGTTATAATAAGGATTTTATACCGTTTTGTATAAATATTTATTTTATTTTATATTTTTAGTATTTATATATTTATATTAAATATATGTCGGATTTACTGAATTTTGAAGAAGAATATTTTTCTTGTACTTCAAATGACGACTTTGTGAGTGTTTCTAGTAATTCTTCCTCCCTTGTAGTAGTTCTCCTTCTTTTAATGCTCAAGTTAATTCACTCTTTTGTAAAAAAATCCAAAAGCATTAATTTTGTTCATATTAACGCACAAAGCATTTCGGCTCACTACTCTGATCTTCTTGCATCTTTTAACAACGTTCATGTGGATGGTATTCTCGTCTCTGAATCCTGGCAGAAACCCTCTCTTGCCACCTCTTTCTACAATATTCCCAACTTTACTCTAATACGCAACGACAGAATTTCTAAAAGAGGTGGAGGTGTCTGCATATATCTTCGTGAAAATATTTCCTTTCACATAGTTAAGCAATCAAATCCTTCAGATGATCCTACCTTAGAATAAATTTTCATCGAAAATATAGCTCGTCATACCAAACTTTTAGTTTGCGTTCTTTATTGCCCTTCTCTTCATGTTAATTATTTTACTACTTTAGAATTTCTTCTCGACATATTATCTCCTTCCTATAATAACATTATTTTAATGGGTGGGTTAAAGGTGATCATAGAGCTCAAAAATTTCAATCATTGATTTCTTCCTTTAATCTTACCTTGCTACCCCTCTCTGTACTCATTTTCTTGTGCACTTAGTATTAGTACTAAGCCATCACTTCTTGATCTTATTCTTGTTTCCAAATCAGAAAATGTATTAAGTCATGGTCAGCTCACAGCACTTTTCTCTTTTCATGACCCCTTATTTCTTTCCTATAACTTACCTTTTTTTAAACGTAAACATAAGTTTATTTTTCGTAGAAGTCTCAAAAATATCAACTCTTCAAATCTTATATCTGACGCACGTAGTATAAACTGGTCTGTGCTGTTTGACTTTAATTGTATTGATGAGATAGTCAACTTTTTTAATGCAGAACTTATTAAGTTGTATGATATCCACGCACCTGCAAAACAGATAAGAGTTCGATATGCTCCCGCATCCTGGCTTTCTCCAACAATTAAATCATTTATGGCCAAACGGGATAAAACTAAAAAAAAATACAAAAAATAACCATCACAAAAACAGTTTGACAATTACAGAAAGCTACGTAATCACTGCAATAGAATGTGTAGAGATGCAAAACGCCGTCATATTTTTTCTTGTATACACAATCTCCAAGGTACACAAATGTGGAACTTCTTAAAATCACTGGGTGTGGGTAAAAATCACGATACTTCCAATCATACTATTGATTTAAATTTACCTAATACACATTTCACTACTCCGCCCATAGTTCTTTTCAAGGAACAAAAGTCCAAAACTCTGCAACAACTGAAAAATTGCACCCCACCTATCTGTGATTCTTCCTTTGTCTTCCAGGAATTAACGAAGGGAAATATCAAGAAGGCATTGTTATCAATCTCCTCTACAGCCGTAGGGAATGATGACATTAGTAGAGACATGCTTATTCCCTTAATCGAAGTTCTATTACCAATAATCACATACATTTTAAATTTTTCCTTAAGAACCTATCCCTTACCGAAAATTAAAAATCCTACTTTACCTTCTCATTATCGACCTATATCCATACTGGTATCCATAATGGTAGGGACCATTTCAAAACTTTTAGAAGATGCTGTCTACAAGCAACTCTCAGAATTTATTCTTAGAAATAATCTCTTAAGTACTTTCAAATCCCGTTTCCGTCCTCACCATTGCACTGGAACAGCATTACTCAAGGTCACTGATGACATCCGTTACGCAATGGATAGGAAACAGCTATAGTAGTTCTTCTTTACTTTAGTAATACTTTTAATTCAGTAGACTTTGATATTTTGCTTGGCATCCTTTCCAGCTTCTCAATATCTCCATCCGTTGTAAACTGGTTTCGATCATACCTTTACGGGCGTCGGCAGGTTGTGAAGTCCAATCAGAGGAACTCTCATTGGATCTGATCTGATCTTTCTGCTGGGGTACCCCAAGGCGGCGTATTATTTCCCTTACTCTTCTCTATATTCATAAACGAAGTCTCCAAAATAATATCTTCTCACTACCATCTCTATGCAGACAACATACGCTTACGCTTACGATCTTGATAACATACGCTTGTGGGCACACGAATATGGCTTTTTAGTTAACCCTAATAAATCGCAGGCTGTAATAATTAGTAGCAAACAACTACGCAATAATTTAAATAGGACGAACTTGCCTCATATAGTTTATGATAAAACTCCGTTGCAGTATTTGGACACGGTGAAAAATCTGGGATTGACTATAGATTGCCATTTCACCTGGATAGCTCAGGTAAATGATGTGAGCAGGCGCCTCTATCTCCCTCAAACGCCTTCAAAATTTCCTTCCCGTTAAAACTAAAATTATGCTAGTACAATCTCTTTTGATTCCTCTCCTTGATTATGCGGACGTTTGTTATCTAGATGCAACTGATGAGCTGCTTGGCAAGTTAGAGCGACTTCAGAATGTGTGCATCCGTTTCGTCTATGGATTGCGCAAATTTGAACACATTTCAGAGTACCGCCAAAAGTTGAAATGGCTCCCGATCCGAATCCGCCGGAATATGCATGTGTTAACGCTTCTCTATAGAGTGCTTCAAAAATCTTCTCCTTCTTATTTGCGAGATAGTTTTCAATTAAGTCCACCCATTATTTACTCTCACTTTAAGATTTTCTTGAAAAATATATTTTGATTATCGGTATATCTTTGCATGTATGTATATATACATATATGTATAAGTGTAATTATTATACCTTAGTATATATATATATATATATATATATATATATATATATATATATGTATGGATATATTATGTATATTTATTATATTTAAGTGTGTTAGCATATGTTAATTAAATTTTTTTTTTTTTTTTAAGCTTTAACGGGTATAGGTAATACCCTCAATAACAGATTGCCTACTTTTATTAAGGGTTTCTGCAAGAAATCTCTGCTAAGAGATAAGTTATCCTATGTATTAATTATTTCATGAAAATATTGTCATTTATATTTATCTTGGTACATAAATAAATAAATAAATAAGAGTTGGTGAGTTGTTATCGTGTTCGGCTCGGAGTTCATGGGTAGCATAGGATGTATTTGGGCAATCACTTTGCGTGGTTGTATGGGTTGATGAATAGATGGTTTAGCGAAAGTACTAACCCTCTTAGCTGCGTTGTGAAAGATTTTTTCGGCAAAAGTAAGGAATGTAGGCCTGCTCACCGAATCTGACAATATTTTAGGCAGTTCAAACTTGGCCAGATTTCTGTACGTTTGGGTCTCAAGGTCATGTCTAGCCACCTCATAGCGGGGACATTCCAAAAGGACCTGCCAAATTGTCTCGCTGATGTTTGGATCGCATTCGCAGCCGGGACTATCTTTGATATGGAATCTGTGTAAGTATTCCGCTATTTCACCGTGTCCCGTGAAAACTAGGTGAGAGTGGGGTTGTTTTAATTTTTCTGAGGATGTGGTATGACTCTTTTATATCTGGCCAGAATATTTTAGTAATGGCCCCTGTGGTGGAAGTTTGGTAACGGTCTTGCCATTTGCGGACCGTTTCTTTTCTGATGGTTTCTTATCGTATGCGCTGCACAGAGGTTTTTTATCGTATTCAGTATCACGGTTAGTTAGAGCTCCCTTCTTCGCAAGTTCGTCAGCTCTCTCATTCTCAACAGTGCCTACATGAGCTTATCCAAAAGAGTCTGATTTCTCTTCCTGTTGTCTGCTTTGGTACTTCCAATGTTTTGTTTTATGGCATTTGCTAAGGGATGGGTTGTTTCAAATTTTCTTAGCAGATCCAGCATAGATTTCGAGTCGCTGTCGTCGTAGATTTCGAGTCGTCGTTAACTACTTATTTTCTGCTTGATTTAGCCAATAATGTCGCCTTATACAGGGTTATTTGTAATTAGTTGACCACCTCTTGCAGGCAGCCTTTCTACATCAATCCCAACAACATTTGTTCTACGATTTTTTTTAATTAATAGTTTTACAAATTTAGTTTTTCCCATAAAAAAATTATTCACTGCCTCTGAACGTGCATTTAACAACCTTGCAACCTTGAGCAGAGAGAGGCCACGCACCTTGCGTAGGCAAAATACGTGCCAAGGACACGTGCGGCGGGGCGTGGGGTGGCGGGTGGCGGGGTGATACAGCGGCGGCGATGCACGTTTGAACTTGACCTCAGTCGTTTGTAACGGTCGATTAGATAAGCGAGTGCCGCGCGACCCGCTGGCTCCTGTTGCTGGGTAACCGAATTTCGATTAGTGAAAACGGTACTGTGATGTCGTAACACAAATATCGAGTACACCAAGATGGTGCGAGTGCTGGCTAAGTGTGGTAAGACGAGTCGGTGAAAAGTTGATTTTTAGGTGTGGTCTTTGTGTTAGATATGAAGGGGACTATCTTGCACCGGTATAAATTTAAGAGGTAATTTGTAAAAATTGAATCCTTTTGTAAATAACACATTGTATTATTGTAAATAATCTGATTCTACCTTGATTAATTGTTAACAGTTTTATACATCATAAGTTTAAAATTTTAATACACAATACGACGATTGGGTAATTATTACATACTTTTCGTTCGTACGTTCGTATTTCGTGCAGAGCTAGACTGCCGCGACCTATACTTTAGACTTTTTACAAAATACAGAGTAATAAATAACCGAGGGAGCCAAATTTTTTTAATCGTTAGTTCTGACTTATTTATCAAGATTTCTGAAAAGTCGTAGAACAAATGTTGTTAGGATATATGTAGAGAGGCTGCCTGCAAGAGGTGGTCAACTACTTACAAATAACCCGCAAATATAGCGCATATAGTTCCGATTGGAAGACCGTACATGAACTGTCCAGACTAAATGTATCGTATTCCTTCTCTTTGCCATCCTCCCACACGTCAAGGCTGCTCCTGCTCTGCCTGATATTTTGCTTCCATCTGTGAATATTAAGGGGCCTGTATTTAGTATGGTTTGGATGACTTCAGGTCGTGGTTGATCCAGTTTAGTGTATTCTATGACTAATATTGTGGATGGGTGTGGCTTGTCTAAATGATTGATGGCCATTTCCAACTCTCTGTTTGGAGGAAGGTAATCTTTTGATATTCCCTTTTTAGTTCAGAAATAACCATTCTAACCATATATCACACTTAAAGATATTCATTAAAAACCCTTTTGACCCTTTTGAGACGAAGCTTCTTAGCATTTCCATGGATTCACCGTGCGGGTGCCCAGCCCTTTGCGTTACAAGGAGAGGAGTGCAAGCAGTGTCTGGGACTTGCGACCCAGGAGTAGGTTTAAGGGGCCAGGAGTAGGTTTTAAATTTGTAATATCTTCGAAAATATTCATTTAAATTACATGCTGTAAAGTGCTTTATTGTTCTATACAAAATTTAAAATGTATTTAAGTTACTTAATAGGATAAGGATTAAAGCTGTATTGCTTAAAATCGCTTCGTAAATTAGCTATTATTTCTCGTAAAAACTAAAGTATAAGAATTGGCTATATACCATCGCGGACTTTCTTGTATAACTCAGATATACAACACTTAGTACATTATTTTGATCTATGTAGAGTTCAGCCAGCATTTGCAATATAAGCGCAAAATAATGTGTTTGTTTACGACTTCGCATTAGAAATCTTGAAATTATCAGTGGTTCTCTAATATACCAAGCATGTTATTATACATATTAACCTTCCTCTTGCATCACTCTATCTATTAAAAAAAACTGCATGAAAATCCGTTGTGTAGTTTTAACCATCTAAGCATATACATAGGGACAGACGCGAAAAGCGACTTTGCTTTATACTATTTAATGATGATGAAGTGCGTTATTTAGTACAAATGATTACAGGGTAACTAAAACTAGTGATATTTATTTTATCATTTTTATATTTTTTTATGTGCTTTTTAATTGGTATATTATGTATGATAATATATGTCCACGTTATACAATGATTTTTATTATGATAAACATTTTAATATGTATAAATTTATTGTTTAAACTTAAATCATGTTGTAATTTACTCGACGTTGTGATTGTTATCTGTCTAATACGGCGTGGCTTATTTGTTTACGATCTTCTGCTAAATAGGCCGTCAATTCTTTACTGTAAGTTGGCTTGGCATACTTATTGGGACATACCTTTTTATAGGGAAGTTATTGGATAGGTGTTGTATATTATTTTAAGACTCATTACATAGAATACTATGTAAAGTTATTTTAAAGTTACTTTACATCATTTTACCAAATCTAATTCTACATTTTTATTATGCTTTGAAAATAATTATAGATTGTACATATACAGACTAGAGGTTCTTATTGGAAACCGCCGAGAAATAAATATGAAATCACAACACTCTTACCAATCTTCGGCCGGGGATCTATGAGTAACCTATGGTATATTTAAATGATCGAAACCGAAAAGTTAAACGAAACAATAATTTCGAAAGCGGACGATAAGTTTATTCTAGTAGGAGAGTATAACTTAAGTGGAATTGAGTGGGCTCACACCCCCAATGCCTTACATTTACTGCCTTATCATTCGCGGAAAAAATATTTATTAACAAAATGAGTACGCATGATGTACGCCAATATAATGGAGTTCGTAACTCGTCTAAGGCTAGAATACTAGATTTGGTTCTTTCTCAAGAAGACATATACATTACCGAGTGTCTCGACCCGCTGGTGCCCATTGATCCTCACTATAAGGCAATTCTTCTTGATGTGCTATACGTTAAGACAAATTTTCTTAAATCTGATACTTATTCAAAGTATATTTATAACAAAGGAGATTATGACTCAATTAACAATAGAATCTCAGCTATTGATTAGGATGTAAGATTCATGTCATTAAAACTAGATGATGCAGTGAGTTTCTATTATAATCTTATAAATCAATTGTTATCTGAATTTGATCCATCTAAGAATGTATGCCGCTCATCAAATACTTTGTGGTATACTAAACCTTTAATCAAATTTATCAAAGAAAAATTCAAATATGCAACTAAGTTCAACATTTATGGTAGGTCATCGGATTTGTTGACGTTTAAACTATTACTACCATCGGAATTTTGGTAAAGTTAGGTATATTTTTCGCTCCAAATCCCAAGCGTATACTGTTCGAGAATGTAATCATGTTGAGGAATCTATTGCACGTAATAAGGTAACGCCCGGCGTTGCCGATATCATTAGACAGGACGTCGCGGTAATATTACGTAAAGCAAAACTTCCTATTAGTAACATTACTATGGAAGAGCGTCAGGCGTTAAAAATTATTAGGGAGAACCAGAATATTTTAGTGCTTAATGCTGACAAGGGAAACGTCACTGTAGTTTTAAATACTATAGATTATCAACATAAAAATCGGGAACTGCTGAGTGATAATAAGACTTATAAACCTTTTTTTTTTTTTTTTTTTATTTTTTTTTGTCTGTCTATGCTGTTAGCCCTGTTGGCTATTACAGCGTCACCGGGGGAATGGGTGGGTCAGGAGACCCACCCTTAAAAAGGGGGGGCCAGATGGGCCCCCATGGGGAACGACGTCCCGAGGGCGTCTCAGATTGAGACACGGACCTCGGCTCGGGGCGTCGTTAGTCAGGAGGGAAGCTAAGGAAATTTGGACACTAGCGTCCTCCGACGGCAGAACGCCGGAGCAACGGAGCACTTACTCAGTTGGGACCTCGTCTATACCGGTACAGACGGTGTGTGTCTGTATGTTGTGTGGTGTCAATTATGCCTACGCGTACACGTTATTACCTACTGTGAACGCGTCGTCGGGGTCAACGAGTACCGACTTGGGTCTTCTTTTTCTGACTAAAGTAGTCTTACGTGGTCTATACTCTGCGGCGTCAGCCACCAGTGGGTTCGGGTGTCGCTCAGCACGTTCAAAGTACTTTTGGGAAAGCCCCTTGAAGTACTGAGCGATGGTCGGAAGGTTCAAGTCTCTATGGAGATCGATGTTGCGTACGAACCACGGCGCCCCGGCTGCAATCCGTGTAAACCTGTTCTGAATCACCTGAAGGGGTTTCAGATTAGCGTGCGCAAAAGCGGGACTCGCATAGGACATGACGGAAAGTATGCAAGCTTTGTAAAGTGTCACCTTATTGCGAAGGGACATTTTGCTCCGCTTGCCTAACAGCGGATATAAACGAACTAATATGTAGGCCGCTCTGCTACGAACGGTCCTAATATGCGCAGTGAAAACTAACTTTCTATCTAACGTTACTCCTAGGTATTTTGCCTCGTCTTTCCAAGGTATCGGTTTATCAAAGAGTTTGATTCGCGGGAGGATCCTTGGGGGGCCCCGTTCGAAGAGCACCGAAACGCTCTTCTCAGGGTTTACCTCGATCCGCCATTTCCGCAGCCAACTCTCAAGGGAGTCGACTGCGGATTGGAGACGTTGGTATATCTCCCAGTGATCCTTAGAGGACGTGTAAAGCGCGGTATCGTCCGCGTACATGGCAAGGTGCACTTTAGATCGCGGTCTAGGAATATCGCTAGCGTAGATGGAATAGAGGATGGGCGAGAGAACTGAACCCTGGGGAACACCCGCCCTGATGGGGCGGGGGGTTGACAAGACGCCTTCCACTCTGTAGCGAAAGGAGCGATTCGTCAGGTAGTCCCGTATGATGAGTACGAGTCTGTCCGACACCTTGAACTGGTATAACTTGTACACCAGTCCATTGTGCCAGACCCTGTCGAACGCCTTAGCTACATCGAGGAAGAGCGCTCCTGTCCTATGCTTCTTGGCCCTCACAGTGGCCCCTATCAGTATGTGCTCCGTGAGGCGTTGCACCTGATGGGAACATGAATGGTTGGCTCTAAAGCCGAACTGCTCATTTGGGATGATTTTGAGTCTCTCGACTTCCGATCTAAGTCTACAGAGGATGATTCTCTCATATACTTTCCCTAAGGAACTAAGAAGACTAATGGGACGGTAACTACTAGGCAGATGCCGGGGTTTGCCCGGCTTATGGAACCCTATCACTATGGCCTCTTTCCACTGGGCCGGAAACGAGCAACCGGCCAGTAGAGCGTTAAAAATGGTAACCAATAGGTAAATTAAAGGAGGCGGAAGAAGCTTTATCACTTTGTTAGTGATCCTATCGGGACCTGGCGATTTCTTGACGTGAAGCGCCCTAACTATGGACGTCACCTCGTCTAGGTTCGTTTCCTCGATTGGCGGACCGGCCGGTGGCTGAGAACACATTATATTGACCGATTTGTCGACTATTTCGACATGATCGCGATCAACGGATTGAGCAGACAGACGGCACTGGCTCTCTAGACTGTCGGCTAAGTACTCAGCTTTGTCAGAGTCGTCAAACGCGATGGCGGAGTTAGGTCCAACCAAGGGAGGCATATCTGAGACAGTGTCCGCCTTCAACGCTCTCTGCAACCGCCAGAATGCCTGGTGTGTTGGAGAGAGCGTCGCAAGCGTCCTATCCCAGCCGCTATCTCTGAAGTCGTCGAGAGCTTGTCTCGACTCCCTCTGGAGACGGCGCAGCCTCCGTCGGTTGTCATCTGTCGGGTATCGGTCATGGGCTCTAATCGCGGCGTTTTTACGGGTGATGAGAAGTCTAATGTCCGGAGGGAGTGCTCGGTAACCCTCGAAGTTCACTCGGACCTCCCTCGAGGACTTTCCTATGCTGTCTACCAAATGTTCTGTGAAGTTAGTCGCGGCTGAGACAGCGTCCTCGACCGATGTAAGCTGGTCAGGAATTTTGTCGAGGTGCGCTGGTACGGGGGAATGGAGTTGCTCTCGAAGCTTCGTCCAGTTAATAATTGTTTTGGTCGCGGGTTCCCTAAGGGGAGGAAGTCCTAGCTGAAATAGGACCGGTCGATGGTCAGAGTCTAGCTCGGATAGCGTCTCGATAGAACGTAACTGGAGTGTCACGCCCTTCAAGAGTACTATGTCGAGCACGTCGGGTCTGTCATGTCGGAAGTCTGTGTCGCAGTATCGCGTGGGACTCAAAGGCGCGGTGATCTCGAAGTCGAGACCAGCCTTGTAACTTAGCCTATCAAGGAGATTTCCTCTACTGTTTGCGACAGTGGAGTTCCAGCGGGGATGTTTGCAATTTAGGTCGCCGGCCAGAATGGTTGCGTTACCTAATTGGAGTAAGGACTTAAGGTCCCTCTCAACTAAGGCTTTATTGGGAGAAAGATAGACGGATGCTAGTACGATCGACTGATGGCCGGTCATACCCACCTGACATAATGACGCTTCTACGTTGACTAGTTGGGGCGGATCGAGCGGAGTGCAATGAAGAGACCTTCTGTAATAGATGATGGTTCCCCCCTTCGCGGTTGCCCTATCGTTCCTAACGAGACGGTAATTTGCGATGCGCGGATCACGATTACACGGCTTCAGAAAGGTCTCTTGTACTAACAGGACGTCTATCTGGTGCGTGACCACGAAGTCGCGCACTAGATCTATCTGCTTAAGTAGCCCGTTCGCGTTGAATGTAGCGACAGTCAGAGAGCGAGGTTTTACCCTTCCACGCGATGTCATCATGTTGACATCGTGTGTTCGTATATCGATTTGATTAGGACGGCGTGCTTGAGGAGCACTTCCATCCTCGCGGGAGGGTTCCGCGCGGAATCCCTCATTTCATTTGAAAAGACTAGGAGCTCTTCGATGTCTATTACACCGAAGAGGCTCGTGACGCACGCGAGCGAACTCGCAACTCCGTCGGTGGAGTTACGAACCGGCGGCGGCGGCGGCGGCAACGACTGGGGGACGGGCTGTGGGATAATCCTCGGAGGCTTCACCCAAGCGTTCGCGATCGCGTTCGCGGGTGCCTGAGGGGCCTGGGATGCCTGAGGGGCCGCGGGCCTCCCAGGGGCTAGAGGAGCCCATGGAGGCTGTGCGAACCGAGGAGGATGCCTTGCCGGCTGTGTCCTGCGCGGCGCTTTGGGGCACCCGCGATAATTCGCAGGATGGCCCTTCTGTCCGCACAGGACGCAGCTGGGTGGATCCTCAGGGACCGGTCCCTTCCGCGAGCAGTCGGCTGTCGCGTGGTCGTCCAGGCACTTGACGCACCTTGGACGCGCGTGACAAAAACGTTGGGAATGCCCATAGAGCTGGCAGCGATGACACTGACCAGGAAAACCGCGACCACGTGGAGGTTCGACCCTAAGGCCGGAGAGTTGGCAGACTGCCTTAACGTTAAAAATTTGCTTTCCTTCCTGGGAAAGCTCGAGATGGACGAGAACAAGATCGAACGGGACCCTAGTGGTCGCTCGGTACATGCGGTGCACCGAGATGACGGGAAGGATTGGGACTTAAGGTCCTCGAAAATCCGCTCAGTAGTGAGCTCCACGGGGAGCCCTCGGATGACCACCGTTAAGCGGCGTTCATCCTCTAGCGCGTAGGTGTGGTATCCGTAACCACGTTCGCGGAGGAGACGAGTTAGACCACGGTGGTCCGACGAAGACGCGGTTTGAACGCGGATACCGTCGGCGGTATTTCGGGCGGACGTGAAATGGAGCTTGTGCTCCGTCATAAGTGCGGACAGAGTGTCCCACTTAGACTTGTCCCTTATGTAAAGCGGCGGCGGCGCGGGGGACTTCCGTGGCGCTGAAGGCGCAGGCGCTGAAGGTGCCTCCGCGGGCGCTGAAGGCGCGGACGACGGCGACGCGGACGCGGACGCTTCGGGCGCGATCGGCGCGCGTTCGCGAGTCGGGCCCGGGCCCGAAGAACGGTCGGGCGACGCGGGTTCGCTACTAGCGGGTTTTGAGGCCCGTTTTCGCGGGACGTTCGAGGAGAGCGCTTTCGTCGCCTTCCTCTTGGCCGATTTGGTCTGCACGGTCGTGAAACCGTCGTCCTCGTCAGCGTCCGAGGAAGGGGACGAACTCCCCGACTCGGAATCCGAGGCCGTCTGCTCCGTAGGAGTGGCGGCCTCGACCTCCATGTCGGAGGTGCTCTCGGTCACGATCGCGGCGCGCGAGGTCGAGGGCGAAGACTCGATGCCTAACAAGACAGAGTAGCGCAGGCATAATTGAGGCGCAATTCCGTGGACCCAACCATAGAACTGCGACTTGGACAGATCTTCGGGTTCCGCCGCGGATTTGGGGTCCATGGTGGAGCCCGGAGATATGAGCCGTCCTCCCTGCGTGAGCAGGGAGGCGAGTGCCTAACGTGAACCCTATCGAATCTCTGTCAGTAGGTGACAGAGGTGTGCCTAATACCCTAATGACTTTGTACTTACACGACGCAGGCTATTACGACGAAGTCTTTGAATTGCGTTTCGTACCCTAACTAGGGCGACGTCGGACTTGTTGGACCCCTATGCAGGCTCGCCGGCCCGCAGGTGTGCTTGCGGCGATGACTCACACACAAACACAATCACACCGCTGGCTTGCACACAATGGAGGTCGTTATCTTGACTGGCGCAGGTGTACGAACGATCGGTGCAGGTGGCTGGGCGGTCAGCGTGACGGCCCAGGTAGGTGGCGCGGATAGGCGGAGCAGGTAAGAGGGACATGTGTCCCGGTCGACTGCTCAACGGTGAATGTGACTTATAAACCGATATCATATAATCCTACGGTCAGAGTAACGCCTAAAATTCTAACGTTTATCCGGGATTACAAGGACCTGTTTTCAGAGGACGAGTACAAACGACTATATTCACCGAAGACACGTCAACCACCGACACTATATACTTTGCCTAAAATACACAAGTCTAGCATGCCCCTACGGCCTATTGTAAGTCAGGTCGCCTCTCCTACTTACGACATTGCGAAGCACGTTGCGTCAGTATTGCAACCACTTGTAGGTAAAACACCGTCTTTTGTGAAGGACTCACGGCACTTCATTCAGATCATCAAGCATCTTACATTGGAGTTTGATGGCATCATGGTCAGCTTTGATGTGCTTTGACGTCGTAAAAATCCTGCTGAGGGACAACGAATTACCGTTAAATTACCGTTAAATTGATCTGCTTAAACACTGTTTAGACGGCAACTATTATCTATTCCAAGGTCAACATTACCTTCAGATTGATGGTGTCGCAATGGAAAGTCCTGTAAACCCCTTACTTGCCAACACCTGGATGGAACACTTTAAAAAAAAAAAAAAAAAAAAAAAAAAAAAAAAAAAAAGGATCTAAGTCTCGGCTCGAAGATTATATGACTTTGGAAGCGATTCATTGATGATATTACACGCCACATAGATACTTACACGCTACGTCTCATCACCATCCCTGCACACCTGCAGTCAATTGCTCTCTCTCTCTCAATAATAGAGCTTACGATCTGTATGACCCTGAACATCAAGAGCGGGAGTTGGACTATGTTCAGAAGGTACTCAAAAATAACGGATATCAGGTTAGGGAACGATTAAAACAATCCACTAGAGAATGTAAGCATCCAGAGGTGAACAGACAGCCAGCCTAAATACCTTATGTCAAAGGATTAACGGATAAGATTGGCTACATCTTAAAGAAATACTCCATTCCGACAGTTTATAAACCGGGCATAAAGGTTAACAACATCGTAGGCACACCAAAGGATGTATTACCGCTACAAACTCCAGGTGTTTATAAAATAAACTGCATCTGCGGTAGTTCTTACATAGGCCAAACAAAGCGCTCTATATCGGAAAGGGCCAAAGAACATATCGCTGCTGTAAAGAACCGACAGACGAATAAATCAGCGATCGCAAAACATGCATTGGAAGCGGGAACCAATCACTGGATTGAATTTCATCGTACCCAGGTCCTCTCCACAGAACAACACTTTTATGCCCGAGTTGTACGTCAAGCGAAAGAAATCAAGAAAAACAGACCTTTCAATCGGGAAGATGGATTTAAGTTATCGGCATCGTGGATTCCAGTGATAAACAGCATAACACCTCGCTTTTTTGCGCAGTCGATTAAACACCTGAACACCGACGTTTCCCAAAGATGTCGGTTAGTTTGCAAAATAGGGATACTGTGAGTGTAGTATATGACGGTACATGGCGGAAAGACAATATTAATAATAACAAAGAAGTGGGGGTAGATGAAGAAATTTCGTCTCCACGGATTCGACGACGGAGAGCCTGTATCGCTAAGACAGTCAGCCTGTGACCACGGCCAGTGCAACCTGGTCGAAAGGTCAGGCACATAAAAGGTATAAGATACCTATTCTTGCGCGTTAATTCCCGATTCCTTAAATAATAGTATATAATGAAACGCGATAGTTTAAAAGTTAAGAAGTTGATTTGAATGCAGTTTTCAGGAATATATTATCATAGTCTTCACTTAACATTTAGTGTTTTCATTTAAATCGGTTAAGAAATAAAAAAGCTATGACAATTTATGTCAATCACGTAATAGGTACCTACCACGCAAATATTATTCTATACATGTAAGAAATCTGTAGAGGAGTAGTCTTTGTACATTGAAAATATTTAAAAAACTATACTAGGATGTGAAGTGATAACTAACAGAATCCCTTTGAGCATTTTTAAGATCATTGTATGTTTATCTGTTTGTCTTTTAGTTGTACACACAAAACGAAAAAAAAAATGTTTTCAAAAATTCATACAGGGAGACTATTAGATATATCAGCAAGAGAACCCAAAACAATGTTTTTTTCATATTGTCTGTTCGTCTGTATGTTTGTGCACGCTAATCTCAGAAACGGGTTAATCGATTCTGATGCCGTTTTCGGGAATATATTGTCATGGGATTCACTTTACATTTTGTTTTTTTTTTTAACAATTGTTTAACCAAAAAAAGAAGTTAATAATCTCTTATTGTCTTAGCATTGCTGCTTACCAGTTTGAAGGTTTATAATTTTTACATACATTGGTAAGCACAAAGGGTACGTTTTATCAAATACGATATCTACGCGTACGAAGTAGCAGGCACAGCTAGTTATTTATATAATGTTATTTGTTAAAATGATTAGCAGATAACAGATTAAAATAAACTTATTACTAAATGTAACTAGCTAAATGTATCTAGTGGTGAATAAAATAATTATCCAGGATTATCGAGATAAAAAGTATCTTGTGTTATTCCGGGTTTTAAAATATCCATGTACCAAATTTCATCTTAATCCGTTCTTCTGTTTCTTCGTGATTGAGGAACAAATGTAAAAAACTTTCACATTTACAATATTTATTTATTTATTTTTGCACCATAAAATATTAACAGTAACATAGTATAGACAATTTTCACAAAGGATTACTTATCTCTTACAAGAGGTTTCTACAAGAAACACTAGACTAAAGGACATACAATATATTAAGAAGGGTATGGTACACAGTACTCAGTATTAACAAACTTAACTAAAAATAAAATATACACATACATATAAGTATACATAAATACACAAAATACAATTTATAAGTAAGGTTTAAGTATAATATGACTACAATATTTTTAATGATTTGAAATATAGATTTATAATATAGAAATGGAGTCACCTTACATCTCTCACATATTCAGAATACCTACGACCAATACAATATGTATGACGTTGACACACGTCAACACAGATTTTAATTTATTCGCTAAACGTACAAAGTTCCATCACTAGCACTGCATTACAAACTAGAAACTACAACTTAACTCAAACAAGTGCTATATCATAACAAACTCCGTTTATAAAGTTTCTATTAGTTTTGAGTATCATTATTATATAAAACATGTTTTTAGTACTTCTAGTATAATAATCAACTAAAATATCAACTATCGAGGCTCAACACTCGCCCAGTCACTCGCAAACAGGTCTTTAAAAAACCTTAAATATATTTATATTCTCTGTTTTTATAAAAATTATCAATATTACAGCTCAGTCATCTTTTACTTTTTGTCATATATATATTTTTTTATATTCTTAATATTCTCGTACGTCTCAGTAGAACTTTTGTTTTAATATAAGTACATATAAGAATGTCATATTCGAATATTTTACCAGTTTTATAAACATTAAACAAAACATTAATATAAAATATATTCGACAAGTGACAACTGTCAACTTGACAAACATGTTATGACTTATGTCAATAGTCCACAGCTACACAATTTCTGTGACTTTGAAAATGGTTGTTTATTATGTGTTTATCTACTACGATAATTTAACATAGTTATAAATAAGTTGTCAATTAGTTATTTAAATTTCCTACTAAATAATTGTTAATATTAATTGTGTTAAGTATGTACTATGTATGCAGTCAGGCTGCAGCTGTAATATTGGTAATAATTGTGTTAACTTGTTTTTGACCCTATGTATCCGCATTTCTGTAGATTTTTATTGTGATTTTTTTATTTTTTTTTCTTATCTTACCTCATTTATGTGCTAGCAGGATGTGCAAGTAAGCACGTTTTTTTTACTATATTTATTAGATTCAGTTTATATTTATCTTAATTTTTTATTATTATTTATATATATATATATATATATATATATACAGGGTTATTTTTAATTAGTTGAGCACCTTTTGCAGGCAGCCTCTCTACATCAATCCCAACAACATTTGTTCTACGACTTTTAAAAAATCTTGTTAAATAACTCAAAATAAACGAAACAAAAAAATTTTTGCTCCCTCGATTATTTATTACTCTGTATTTTGTAAGCAGTCTAAAGTATAGGTCGCGGCAGTCTAGCGAAAGTCAGAAACTGTTAAACGCGCGCGCCAGCTTTTTTCGTATAGCTTCATCTCTTTTACACCATGTTGCTATGGAAATACTAAATAATCAAAATGACAAGTATGTGAATTACAAAACACAATTTACAATAACCAAAAATAAAATTATCGGATTAGAGTTTTATAATTAAATAATGAATTATTTATTTATTATATTATTTTATAATTAAATAATTACATACTGGACAATACGATTTTATGGACTTGCTATTGAAACTAATAAATAAATTCAAGATTATAACATGAAGAAGAAATTATGAAATGTAATTTATAACATTTTTAAAAACATTGATTGTCTGAAATAGAAGAAGTAAGAATAAAGAAATACGAGTTTTGGCTGAGAAATGAAGCATTGGGGTCCTGATCTTTACAAGGTCTGTTTTGCTATACCTAGAACGAACAACAACTCGATACAGCAGAAACCATGATGAAGAATAATTTTATTTGTGATATAGTGACGATCCAACATGTTAAGAAGCCTAAAGTTATTATTTTTAAAGTGGATTGTGTACATTTGTCTGTTTTTATGGTACTTATGTGTTTCTTCTATGAGAATATTATACGTCAGAAACAGTCGATTCACTTCTTACGTTTTAATTAATTAATATTAATGAAAATTATGACGTTTTTCTGTTACGCGCCATATTTATTTCTAAGTCACATTTAAAAGAAAATGTGAATTATATTTACATGTCATAAAGAAGTTTCACTTCTTACATGTGTACACTAATACACACACACATATTTAATAAAGACTAAAGTTTTCGTTATTTCAGTTTTATTAATATCATAAACGAGGAAAGGCCAATTTAGACGTAATTTAAATAAACTTCCTATTATTCCTCTTGGTGTTTCTTAATATTTTATTCTGTCGGATATCTGAATGAAGTTTATGGTTGGGATCACAAGATGGAGCCATTTTAAATACTGTTACTATTTTACGGTGATGTTTTTAATTAATGGTAACACCAACAGTTGGTGTCAATACCAACCAAATGTCAAGTAATTTGTAATTTGATATTATTATCTTTGTTATTTGATAATTGATATTTCATTTGTCTCTTGAGATTTATGGTGATGAAAGTGTGTAGTATTACTGATATTTTATATTAACTACCTAGATTGTTTAGTGCACGTTCAGAGGCAATAAATAAATTTTGTATGGGAAAAACAAACTTTTTAAAACTATTAATTCTAAAAAGTCGTAGAACAAATGTTGTTAGGATTGATGTAGAGGGGCTGCCTGCAAAAGGTGCTCAACTAATTACAAATAACCCTGTATATATATATATATATATATATATATATATATATATATATATATATATATATATATATATATATATATATATATATATATATATATATATATATATATATATATATATATATATATTTATTCATAATTAACTTATATTTTTAATTATATTTAATTTATTTTTGTTGTATATAAGATACGGTATTGTTTTTTGTTATATTATTTATTAATTTTTTATTTGTATTAGTTTGAGTATGGAGTATAGTTCTGATTCCTATCTTACGTCTGATGAGGATAGTTCCTTTGTCAGTTTAGATAATGATTTCATATCTATTCAAAATTTTATTTCAAATGAGTTGGAGCCGTTCCACAATAACCTTAATATCTGTCACATCAATGCTCAAAGCATACCTTCTCATCATTTAGATCTTGTCAATACTTTCACTGAGCCATTCCTGTACATGGAATCAAAAAAAAAAACATCATAGGGGTGCTTTATAAGATCAAGAGAACCCAAAACAATGTTTTTTCATTTTATCTGTTTGTCTGTATGTCTGTATGTCTTTATGTCTGTATGTCTTGATGTCTGTATGTCTTTATGTCTGTATGTCTGTATGTTTGTGCACGCTAAGAATTTATTATCACAGTCTTCACTTAATATTTAGTGTTTATTTTATCTAAATCGGTTAAGAAATAAAAAAGTTATGACTATTTATGTCAATGACGTAATAGATACCATGAAAATCTTATTCTATACAAGTAATAAATCTGTAGAGGAGTAGTCTTTGTACATTAAAAGTATTTAAAAAAATATACCAGGATGTAAAGTAATAACTAACAGAATCCATTTTCAGCATTTTTATTTATCTGTTTGTCTTTTAGTTGTGCACACAAAACGAAAAAAATATATTTTCATAAATTTATACATTTATATAAGCAAGAGAGCCCAAAACAATATTTTTTTCATTTTGTTCGTCTAAATGTCTGTATGTTAGTGCACACTAATCTTGAAATCGAAACGGATTAATCGATTTGGATGCAGTTTTCGGGAATATATAGTCATGGGATTCACTTTACATTTTGTTTTTTTTTAACAATCGGTTAACAAATAAAGAAATTAATAATCTCTTATTGTCTTACCATAGCTTCTTACCGGTTTGAAGGTTTATAGTTTTTACATACATTAGTAAGTACAAAGTGTACTTTTTATCGAAATCGAAAACTACGTGTACGAAGTCGCACGCACAGCAAGTTACATATTATAAAGCAAAGTCACTATTCGCGTCTGTCCCTATGTCTGTATGTATGTATCTTTGCTTTCTTTTAATAGATAGAGTGATGCAAGAGGAAGGTCTATATGTATTATAACATGCTTAGTATATCAGAGGACCACTGATAATTTCAAGATTTCTAAACATTTTTGTTTGCGCTTACAATGCAAACGCTGGTTAAACTTGAGATAGATCAAAATAATGTACCAAGTATTGTATATCTTTAAAAGTTCTACAAGAAAATCGGCGATGGTATATGTTTATCTCTTAGGGATAATCCACAATAGCAAATTTTTATCCTTTACTTTTTACGAAAAATAATAGGTAATTTACGAAGCGATTTTAATAAATACCTTACCTACCTACCTACATTACAGCATGTAATTTTAATGAATATTTTCGAAGATATTACAGATTTAAAATATAGGGTCATCGCGTTTGCGGCGGTACGGTCTACCGGCGCACTCTGGTATGGAACCGTGCAAACCGTCTCAAAAATGGCTTTTGTGAATGTTCAGTATTAAAAAATTTGTTAATGTTTATAGCTAATTAAAAGTTTATCATTTAAAATTGATTTTTTTTTAATAAAACTAGACCTGCAAGTTGATGGTGAAAATAACGTCGATTTTGTAGCTCAGAATCCCTCAAGTTTACAGGGTCATATTTTGATTATGTTCAATGAAAATCTGTAAGTGTGATATATGAGTAGAATGGTTATTAAGTACTCCGTTTAAGAAGTATTTGAATGGACGTTTAAGTAAAAACAAGATAAGGTATAAAAATAATTCCAGCACCTAATATTGTATCCTTATTAAAAACTTTAAATATACTTTTGACAGTGAGCCATGTCTGCCGATGTCGTAATTTTGATCGTATCACTTAAAATAAGTCATATAGAAGCCAATACACAAAAAGGGAAGTAGGAATTATTTTACTACGAATTTAAGGCGTGCGAAGCCGCGGGCAAAAGCTAGTTAAATATATATATATTGATATTTAAAAAAATATATCGATATTTCGATATATTGGCTTTATTTAAAATAATTGTTGTAAGTCATCTAAAAAATAATTGTCTAAACATGCAAAATGTTTTATTATTTTTTAAATGTGCTGCTAACTTAGTTGTATTTCCGCTGCTTTTATGTTTTTTCCCCCATAATTTAGATGAAACACTTCTTGTATCAACTTTTTTTATGATACGTACCATACTTTCATACTAACTTTTAAACTATCGCGTTTCATTATATATAATTACTAGCAGACCCGGCCACGCGTTGCTGTGGTTGCTAAAGTTTTGGATATACCTATTACATTGTAGTAAACTATTTAAGAAGTCACGGTATTAGAAAAAATAAAATAAAATTTAAAAAACCCCCGACCGTTAAGTAAAGGAAAAATTTTAAATGCAAGTAAATTTATCAAGGCCAGTAACGAAATAACAATATGTTGATATTATCGTATACGATATTGACTATAAGTCAAAGACCTCATTCATTAGCTCCGAAAATTTTCTAAAATAGACACTCATTAACGTACGTACAAAAGTCCCCCGACGTAACGACTTCAATAAGTACATAATAATATCATTATCCTTTTTAGACGTCATCTAGTATGGGGGTTTATGTAAATTTTTTTTTCTGTTTCTAAATTATTTCACTTGTTTCGATGTTGTACTAAATGAACCTACGATACACTAATTTCCCCTGTTTAGGTTTTTTCTATTAATATTGTATAAAAACCTTTCACCAGCACCAATAAAATTTTGAGGACGACTGCTTCTATTTCGACCAAACATATCTAAGAACCATCTCGATAAACCAAGTATTCGATTAAAAAAAACCGCATTCAAATCCGTTTACGTATTTGACCGCTACGTATCCACAGGCAGACATACAGATATACAAATCTACAGGTCAAACTTATAATACCGCTCTTTTTGGGTCGGGAGTAAAAATAATGATGTGGACCGCTATGTTTTTTTACATAGATGCAATTTATAAAGAACATGGCGACCACTATGACTGATTTTCTACTACCATTACCTAAGCCTTGATACAGTAATATAATAATTATTATTGATGCGCCGAATATTTGGTAAGTATTCGGTATTCGGTGTATTTGTCATCTTTTTCCCAATTCGGTTTTGATGCCCAATATATTCGGTACGAGTATTTCTTTTTTTTTTTTGGCTACACCACGCTATACTATACGACACTATACCGCTATACGTTAGGCGTCTGCGCTCCACTAATTGACCAACAGGGTGGTTGCAACAATGAAATTATTATTTATCAAAGAAGACGAAAACGTTAAAACCGGTCTAAAAATTCACCGGATTGGGATTTGAAGGAGGTCTTTGAACACGATTGATCAAAATTATCGTACAGTTGAGGTATTTAATTTTAATTATTATTTTTTTATTTAAGATGGTAACAAATAAGTACACTACAATTTTTTAAATAAGGTATGTAGGGCTAAAATTTAAAACTATCTGTTTTAAATTTTTTTAAATAATATTTGTTATTTTAAATTATTAATAATTTTAATTTAATTTTGCACTAATCGGTGCACAATATTTTTAGTTGACCCGTCTCACATAAATAGATTCAACGAAGAAGCAGGAATAATTTGACAATATTATGTTCATTATAATATGAGTTTATATATACTTCAGTCTAAGTAATACGTGGCGGGCTATATTAACATTAAAAATTAACTCATAATTTATTCTCGGCATCGCGTGTTGGTTATGATATTAAATTGTATATGAAACATTTGTAGTTTTAACATTACGCCATCTGTTGAACACTAACTCAATCCAGTCAACAGATACAACGCCATCTGTTAAACTTGTTTGGATTCACAGATAAATGTAAAGAAATAGTTTGCAATAAAATAATATTGCGACTAAAAATTAAGATGTAAGTTATTCTATGTTTCAAATTGGATCAAACTGCACACGGTGTGCAAATTTCATTAAAATCGGTTAAGTAGTTTAGGAGTCCATCGCGGACAAACAACGTGTCACGTAATTTATATATATTAAGATTTAAAAATCGGGAAAAACAGGCTGACTCAGCCTGTGACCACGGCCGGTGCAACCTGGTCGAAACGTCAGGAACATAAAAGGTATGTAATACCTATTCCGGACGCGTTAATTCCCGATTTTTTAAATAATAATACATACCATCCGTACATATATACAGCTCGCCCATGGTTTAATGCCGAATGTCGTCATGCACATG
This sequence comes from Napeogenes sylphis, assembly GCA_959347405.1. Classification (NCBI taxonomy): domain Eukaryota; kingdom Metazoa; phylum Arthropoda; class Insecta; order Lepidoptera; family Nymphalidae; genus Napeogenes; species Napeogenes sylphis. The sequence goes on from OY365776.1 coordinate 460,375, forward strand.
ACCGAAAACATTCGGCATACCTTATTTGGGCTGATGCTCGAAGCCGCAAAACTCCGGATGTAAGTATAAAGAAGAGAGCCTTTAACCAAGCTGCCAAGTCCTACAAAAAGGCATTGCGGAAGGCTCGTCTCGATCGAATCGCTAAGAATGGCGAAAAGCTCTCTGCCAGACCAACTGGCAGTCGAGCTTTCTGGTCTCTTGCGAAAGCGATCGAGTCGAATTTCTGCCAACCCTCACTGCCTGCTCTGCTGAAGCCGGATGGTTCCCTGGCCCACACAGCAACAGAGAAAGCAAATGTATTTGCTTCTCTGTTTGCTGATAATTCGCATCTAGACACTGGCAATGCTTCTCCAGCACATCTTCCTCACTGCGGTATTTCGATGCCTGAAATCCGCATCACTAACAAAGAGGTATGGAGAACATTGTGTCGTTTAGATGTGAATAAAGCCAGTGGTCCTGATGGTATACCAGCCATTCTGCTCAAAACATGCGCAGCTGAGTTGTCTCCTGTACTGACACGTTTGTATCGTCTCTCTTTCATGACTGGAATAGTGCCGAAATCCTGGAAGCTTGCTAATGTGCAACCCGTGCCCAAAAAAGGCAGCCGTGCCGACCCTGTCAATTACAGACCGATTTCAATCACCTCCATACTCTGCAAGATTATGGAGCGTGTATTGAACTCGCGCCTACTAGCATACCTAGAAGGTAACGATCTCTTCAGTGACCGACAATACGGGTTTCGCCGTAATAGGTCTACTGGGGACCTCCTAGTGTGTGCTACACACATTTTAGGCGAGGCCATCGAGAAGAACGGAGAAGCGGTCGCCGTCTCTCTGGACGTCTCGAGGGCATTTGACAGGGTCTGGCATGCGAGCCTTATAAGCAAGCTTTCAGCGTACGGTATATCTCCTGGTCTGATCGGCTGGGTAACGGACTTTTTGAGCCAGAGATCTCTCCGAGTAGTTGTTGACGGGTGTTCCTCGGAACCCTTGACAATAAATGCCGGAGTGCCTCAGGGGTCCGTTCTTTCTGCAACTCTTTTTTTGCTGCACATAAATGATCTGTTGAAGCCCGGTATCTATGGGTATGCAGACGACAGCACAGTTGTAGAAAGATATCTGCCGAGTACTCGGGCTAGTCGAGATCAAGTACAGTCTGAAAGAGAAGCCATGGTGCAACGTTTGAATGACAAACTTCAGGCAGTCTCCGCATGGAGCAATGCCAATCTTGTCAAGTTCAACGCCACCAAAACGCAGACGTGTCTGTTCACCGCCAAAAAGAGCCCTTTCACCTTGGCTCCTACTTTCCAGAATGTATCCTTGGAATACAGTGACCGGCTTCAGTTGTTAGGTTTAGAGATTTCCTCGAACCTCAACTTTGGTCGGTTCATTGAGTCCAGAGCAAGAGCAGCAGCAGCAAAGCTTGCCGTTCTTGCGAAGGTTCGGCAGTACTTTACACCGGGACAGCTTCTTGTTCTATACAAAGCACAGATCCGGTCGTGTGTAGAGTACTGTTGTCACATATTTGCTGGTGCCGCAAAGTCTCATCTTGCGGTTCTGGACTCAATTGAGAGGCGAGCAAAGAGGCTTATCGGCGATCCCGAATTGGTCGAAGCCGACCTCCAAAGCCTTGAACACAGGCGTAAAATTGCTAGCCTCTCAGTATTCTATAGGATACATTTTGGTGAGTGTGCGCAGGAACTACACGACTTAGTTCCCCCGTCCCCCTTCCATCACCGGACGTCCCGACGCACGGCAGGTATCCATCCTTTTGTTGTGGACATTCCACCTGTCCGAACGAAGCGCTTTGCTTCCTCATTTTTAGTGCGTACAGCGAAGGACTGGAACAATTTGCCTGCGTCGGTATTTCCGACCAAATATAATGTGGGTGTCTTCAAGAGAAGAGTGAATAGGTTGCTAGGGCAATGCGCCTTACCATCTAAGACAACATTCCACTTACCATCAGGTGGAATGTAGTCAAGCATTGCCCTAGATCGTATCAAAAAAAAAAAAAAAAAAAAAAAAAAAAAAAAAAAAAAAAAAAAAAAATACCATACTAGTTAAGAAATTATTGAAGAAGATATATTTTGGCACTGAACTATTTCTATGAAACTAAATATTTAATGATTAAATTATAATTCAATGTTTACTGTGGTATCAATATAATTTGTTTCGCAGTTAACGTGGCAAAGACGATATTACCCACTCCCATAAGGTAGGCACTATATTTTTATACCTTACACTTTAAAGGTATATCCATACAAGAATACATTTCATTTTAAGATAAGAAGTAAATTAGCAATAGAGAAAAAACGTGCGGGGACTGCCGCGGTAAAGCTATTGCATAGATTTTTTATCAACTTATGCTATTATAGTGATTCTCTGGATGTTTGCGATTTAGTTTTGTTAAATAATGGGCAGGTTACAACTGTTGGCACTAACACATGGAGGTCGAATGCTTTGGACCTGTCTTTTGCAAGTCCTTCTTTAGCTCTAAAATGTGAATGGTGGGTTCATGATGACCCGTTGGGAAGTTATCACTTACCAACAAGAACAAACATTATGTTCAGTTCTAGTCTAGTCTCTATGGAGATACGCAACATCGATCTCCATAGAGACTTAGACCTTCCGACCATCGCTCAGTACTTCAAGGGGCTTTCGAAAAAGTACTTTGAACGTGCTGAGCGACACCCGAACCCACTGGTGGCTGACGCCGCAGAGTATAGACCACATAAGACTACTTTAGTCAGAAAAAGAAGACCCAAGTCGGTACTCTTTGACCCCGACGACGCGTTCACAGTAGGTAATAACGTGTACGCGTAGGCATAAGTGACACCACACAATATACAGACATACACCGTCTATACCGGTATAGACGAGGTCCCAACTGAGTAAGTGCTCCGTTGCTCCGGCGTTCTGCTGTCGGAGGACGCTAGTGTCCAAATTTCCTTAGCTTCCCTCCTGACTAACGACGCCCCGAGCCGAGGTCCGTGTCTCAATCTTATATATATAAGATAAGATTTTTTTTTACTTTTTTTATATAAATGTGAAGTTAATATTGTTTAAAATATTTTTATTATCTTACAATATATGTAGGTTATTCAGTTAATATTTATCATTGAAACTATAGGTTTATGGTAAATGAAATAAGAAACATAAGTTTGAGACTTGATATCTTCTAAATATCTGGAAAATACCGCCTCAATCCTCAATGGTGGTTCCATATTTTGTTGTGGATTCTTGTGGATCATTATTTTTTTTCAAATTCAATATTTTATACAACAAAACCTAAGGGCGAGTTGCTGAATTAAAGAGATAAGCGTGATATTTCAAGTCATTAAAAGTTCTGTTATTCATCGATAGATGGCAAAACTATAAAATATCACCGCTGTGCTGGTCGGAGTGGGGGGGTTTGGTTTTTTTCGTTACGGAATTTTTAGATTCGGCCTCCACGCTCAAGGCCCGCGATAGAAGCTATGCAATAGCTTAAAAACAAAGTGTAATGTAAAAAATGTACAGTATACTAAGTTTACAATTGTTAATTTTGTATAGATTAAATAATATACATAGAAAAAAAAATAAATCTTATTTGAAATAGATATCGACCACGATATTTGCATTTCCTTGTGACGCCAAATTCCTCGTGCTAAAGATAAAGACAGATATCGCAGTGATAGCAGTGTATCGGTCACCTTCCACCTATAATATCGATAACTTTCTAAACTCGTTGGAAAACATTATCAATAGTCTAAGTTCTTTTCAAAGGGTAATATTAATTGGTGATGTAAACATAGATATCAAGCCAGAAAATATCACCAATATTGGTTCTTCTTATCTTAACTTCTTAGCTGAGCATGGATTTATTCCTGCCCATATATTCCCAACAAGAGAGCGTAGTTGTCTAGATCACGTAATGCTGAGGTCAGTGGGTGGAGCATCTGTGTATATTCTAAACTCAGACATCACAGACCATTGGCAGTCCCCACAGTGTTTTTGAGTACGTCCTCGTCGTCTGCCCTGGAAATCCCTACTTGGTGCGCGGTAACGCAGTGGCCAGTAGTGGAGCCAAATCTCAAGAGACAATACTATGTGGAATTGGAGTTATTGATATGAATAGTGAGGTGAATCCCGTGTCCCCCGGGACTCCGCACGGCCCTTTTCAGGGCCAACCTAACGGCCCTTCTCAGGGCCAACCCGGTCCTTCAGGACCAGTTGTAGTGCCGCCTAGGAGTGGAACCGTGTCGCCTATTTTCGTGAGGCCAAGTGACCTCACGGAAGAGGAGATGACGGACTCGACGGTGGCCAGCGACGTGTCGAATATGTACACGCAAACGCCTGCGGGCTCGTGTTTCCGGGTCGTCGAGCTCTTCGACAATCAAGGAGGCGAAGTCCAAGCGCGGCTGCGGTCGTGGTAGCGGGCGCACCCCGGCAGGTGGCCGTCGTGCCATGTTGGCGTCCTCTGATCCAGCTGCGGCCAGAGCAAAAGAGGAGGCCGAAATATTGGCAAAAGGAGTTAAGCACGCCAAAGAGGCGCGCGCCAGGTTTTTGGCGGCAAGGAATACCCCAGCCGCCAAAATGGAAATGGAGAGGATGGCCTACGTCTTAAGCAAACAGGCTCAGGTGGAGGTGGACACGATTATAACCGTGGCCACCCAATCTTCGAAGCTGCCGAAGGCATGCCAGACGGCCTTGAAGGCGTCGGCTGTAGCGCTTCGGGAGATTATGGCGGAGGCGATGAACCGGAGCGCCTCTGAGGAGGTCCAGCGACTTAAGGCACAGGTCACTAGCCAGAGCCTCGAGATCGCGGCCCTCCGGGAGGAACTAAAGGGGCTCCGCCAGCCCCAGAAGGGGAAGGCAACGACGTCCCAGGAGCTGCGGGAGGCGCTGCGCGAGATCGCGCAGGAGGAGCGTGCCTTCACTCGCGCCTGCCTAGCGGCGTTGGAGGACCGCCTCCTCCCCGCAAAGACCGTTCGGCCGCCGCTTGCTGCTGACAGGCGCTCTGAGGCGCCGACCCCGGTGTCGGCCGCAACGCCTGCTCCAACTTTCGCCGCTACGGCGGCCAAAAAGAAGAAAGGGGCCAAAAAACAGGCCAATCCGATTGCCCCGGTTGCCTCGGCTCCCGTCTCGACGGCCCCGGTCGCTGGGCCGTCCGGTCTTGAGCCGATGGAGATCGGGTTGCCCTCGCAAGAGGACCCGATGCTGCCCTCGGCCACCGCGGCCAATGAGTGGACGCAAGTTAAAAGGAAGGGGAAGAAGAAGAAGGCGCCTCAGCCGTCTTCTTCCTCAGCGGCGCATAAAGGGCCTGCCAATAAGGCAGCCCCCGTTCCGGCCTCGAAGAAAGGCCGGAAAAAGAAGACGGCAGCGAATACAGCGGCCGTGGTCGTCACCATATCTCAGGAGGCCGCGGCCGCGGGCGAGACCTACGAGTCGGTCTTTTTAAAAGCCCGACAAACGGTCCGCCCGGCCGAGATGGGGATCGAGCGGGTGTCGTGCCGGAAAACCCAGACGGGAGCTCGGATCTTCGAGTTCCCAGAGGCCGACCGGAACCAGCAGGCCGACGCCTTCGCCGCCAAGATGGCGGAGGCTATATCAAATGTCGCCAATGTCACAAGGCCGGTTAAGACCTCGTCCTTGGTACTGATGGAGCTGGACGACTCCGTCACTAAGGACGAGGTAGCCGCCGCCGTAGCAGCGGCGGGGGATTGTGGCGTCGCGAACGTCAGGGCTGGGGAAATCCGGCCGGGCAGCAGGGGTATGGGCCGCGTCGGCTGCAGTGGCCCGCTGTAGCCGCCGAGGCCGTCCTTTAGAAGGGGCGGCTCCTCATCGGTTTCAGCTCGGTTGTGGTCCGGGCTGCAGAGGAACAGCCGAGGCGCTGGTTCCGGTGCTTCCTGCCCGGGCACGCCCGGCCGTGCTGCCCATCGCCGGTGGACAGGTCCGACCTGTGCTTCAGGTGCGGGCAGCCTGGCCACAAGCAGGCCGCCTGCGCAAAGGACCCCCACTGCGCTGTGTGCTCGACCAGCGGAAGGCCGGCGGGCCACGTCATGGGGGGGGCTAAATGCAACCCCCCCGCCAGGAAGGGCAGGGAGCAGGCCACAGTGCGGCCAGCCCTTGCGGATGCCCAGGTTCCACCGGGCTCCTCTGACGGTGCGATGTCCCAATAATGTCAGGACCGGGACATCGCACAATAATGCAGATTAACCTCAACCACTGCATAGCGGCACAGGACCTCATGAGTCAGGTGCTAGCTGAGTGGTTGGGGGATTTTGCCGTAGTCGACGAGCCTTACTACATTGCAGCCAGCTGGCTGCAAGACAATACCGGCAGGGTGGCCATCGCGCCGCGACCCTCCACGGACTCCCCTCCCCTCTCGCTCATCGAGAGGGGACATGGATACGTGGCCGCCGCGTGGGGGGATGCCGCTCTCCTGGGCGTCTACTTTCCCCCAAGTCGCCCGCGGTTGGAGTTTGAGAGTTATCTCCAATCTTTGACCGCGGCGATTGCGCGTATAGGGAGGAGCATGGTCGCAGTTTTGGGCGATTTAAATGCCAGATCTGCGGCCTGGGGGTGCAAGACAACAAACGCCTGCGGCTCGGCTCTCGAGTCGTGGGTGGCGTCGAACGGGTTGGTGCTCCTCAACAGGGGGGCAGTGCAGACGTGCGTGCGGTACAACGGGAGCTCGGTGATGGACGTTTCGTCACTGCCATGTTGGGCAGCGAGGAGGTCTGGGTGGAAGTGGCTTCCTTCTGCGAGGAAGTAATGTCGCGGAAGGAAGAGGCGGAGCGGGCGCGCATGGACGATCCCCTTGCGCCCCCGCACCGCAGACGTCGAAGGGGCCGGAGAAGACGGCAATTCGAACTTCTCCAGCCTGGTGGTGGCCATTGGGCAGGGGGTGTGGGGACACTCCCGCCCACATTGAACAGGGCACCACCCGCGTCGGGTGGGAACGACCGGGCCCTCCCGGTCGCTCTCACAGGCCCCCCCACTCAGCCAGGGGGGCAGGTGGGGTCCGTCGTGTAATAGACGGGCCGTCGCCGGCGGGGTCGTGGATGAAGGGCTAGCCGTACCCACGACTCCGCCAATAAGGCGAGGAAGGAGCGACGCGGGGTTTTTAGTGGGTACACCGTTTTCGGGAGTCCCACACACACGCCTCGCTTCCCCCGCGAGGGGTACGGTGCGTTTTCCCCGCGGAAACAAAAAAAAAAAAAAAAAAAAAAGACATCACAGACCATAAGACTGTAATTCTTAACCTTCTTACAGTTCCAAAGAAGGCCAGGAATATTGCTTACTCCTTAAAACTAAACAACCAAGCCGCACTTATACAACTAGCAGACACTGACTTTTCTTTTATAAACCTAAACAATGACGCTAATTTGCTGGCTGAACATTTTATTAAAAGTAATAAGCAATATCATTCAGGCGAACACAAAAGGATTAACTATTTCGAAAAGAAATCGTATCCTCAAACCATGGATTACTCCTGGATTACTTCGCTGCATACGTCACAGGAATAGACTACATTTAAATTATAAAAGGAACCCCAGTAATGAAACTCTTATCGATTACCTACAGACGGTACCGAAATTTCTGTAACTCTCTTTTAAAAAAAGTGAAAAGAACATACGAGTCATCACTTTTAGAGAACGCACAAAATAATAAAGATAAGTGGACCGCCATTAAAAGTATAGCCGATATTAGTAATCAAAAATCATCAGCATCCGAATTATTAACATCGAATGTCGACCCAATTATTACCCTTAATAAAATCAACAAATATATCTAAATCTATCGATAGGAAAGGATTGTGTTGGTAATTTTAATAAGAATACCGATACTCTAAACATGAATATTTCTAGACTATCTAATTCTATAGTGTTATTTGATCCTGATGAATTGGAGATATTAAGCGTTATCAGCAACTTAAAAAATATTTCTTCTGTGGGGTGGGACTCTACCCCAACGAAATTTATAAAATATGCTAAACATATTATTGTAGCGCCTTTGACTAAATTACTAGTAATTTGTTTCGAACAAGGCGTTTTTCCAAAAGTGTTTAAAGAATCCATTATTTCTCCGATATACAAAAGTGGCTCTAGAAATTCCTTTACTAACTATAGAACTATCTCAGTTCTTATGTGCTTTTCTAAAGTAATGGAAAAGATATTAAATCTACGACTGACTAATTTCTTAGAAAGCAATAAATTACTGTCTAGTTCACAATTTGGTTTCCGATCAGGATTAGTTTAAGGAAAACGTATTTCTTGCCTTTTTCTTTTTTCAGCATACCTGAAAATATAAGTCTAAGAGCACATTCGTGTGACTTCAATTCCAACGTTAGTTTAAGTAAATGTCCTATCATAACTAAAACTAAATGTGTTAAATATCTTGGAGTCGAAATAGATTTTAAGCTCAGTTGGCTTCCACACATAAAGTCGATTTGCTCACGGGTTAGAAAATTAGTCTGGATCTTCAATAAGTTAAGACAAGCAGCAAGTTTCAAAATTTTGCGCGAAACCTATTTGGCATTAGCTCAACCTATCATCTCCTATTACATTTCCGTCTGGGGTGGTGCATGTAAATCGTTTATGATAAGTCTTGAACGAGTACAGAGATCTCTTCTTAAAACGAGTCAGTCTTTATCGGTATCCAACAAAGTCTCTTTATAAGAAATGTGATATCCTTACTGTACGACAATTATACATATACAGCGTTATATCTAAGCAACACGCACCTATTCCATATGATAGCAGTAGTCTGAACACAAGGAGGATAAATCACCGGATTATTGATCAAATACAATTAATGTCGCACTACATCTGCAAAGCGTCAAGCTTATTTTCTAGCAGCCTTTTTATATAATAAAATAAACAAAAATATTTGCATACACAGGCTTAACCGCCACGATCGTCGTTTAGCACTGCTGGCCTGGCTACAAGGGCTAGACTATCAAGAAATTGAAAATCTCCTTATAATAGCATAAGAAATTGAAAATCTCCTTATAAAAGTTACTTACTTTTATTATTAATACTATATTATTATATTATTATTTCATTATGAATATTTTAAATGTATTTATTTGTACAGATTTAAATTTAATTAATTTAATTCAATTCAATTCGATTCGATTCGATTCGATTTGATTTGATTTGATTTAATTTTAATTTAATATAAATTGGTCTGATTCTATTTAATTGGATTTATTATTATTACTATTTTTTATTTTTTGTACATATTCCATATATACAGGGTTATTTGTAATTAGTTGACCACCTCTTGCAGGCAGCCTCTCTACATCAATCCTAACAACATTTGTTCTACGACTTTTCATATATCTTGATAAATAACTCACAACAAAGGAAAAAAAAAATGCTTTCTCGGTTATTTATTACTCTGTATTTTGTAAGTCAGTTTAGCTCTGCACGTAATTTGTAAGGTACCACGCACGTAATACTATTATAACTTATAATTTTTTTTTTGTTTTATTTCAAACAGTATGTAATAATTACCCAATCGGCGTATTGTGTATTAAAATTTTAAACTTATGATTTAATCAGATTACTTACAATAATACAATGTGTTATTTACAAAAGGATTCAATTTTTACAAATTACCACTTTAATTTATATCTCGTCGATACCGGTGCAAAATAGTCCCCTTCATATCCAACACAAAGACCACACCTAAAAATCAACTGTCCACCGACTCGTCTTACCACACTTAGCCAGCACTCGCACTTGGTGTACTCAATATTTGTGTTACGGCATCACAGTACTGTTTTCACTAATCGAAACCGATTACCGAACAACGGGAGCCAGCGGGTCGCGCGGCACTCGCTTATCTAATCGACCGTGACAAACGACTGAGGAGTGAGGTCAAGTTCAAACGTGCATCGCCGCCGCTGCATCACCCCGCCACCCGCCACCCCGCGCCTGCACGTGTCCTTGGCACGTATTTTGCCAACGCAAGGTGCGTGGGCTCTTTGCTCAAGGTTGCGAGGTTGTTAAATGCACGTTCAGAGGCAGTAAATAAATGTTGTATGGGAAAAACCAAATTTTTAAAACTATTAATTTTAAAAAGTCGTAGAACAAATGTTGTTGGGATTGATGTAGAGAGGCTGCCTGCAAGAGGTGGTCAACTAATTACAAATAACCCTGTATATTTTATATAACTTTAAGCTAGCATAGTTTTAAGTAAATTAATCTTAAATAACATAACACATAATTTAAATAAATAAAATAATATTATTTTGTTAATTTTTATAATAGGGAACAATCATGTAATTTTTTTTTGACGTAAATTAATCATTTACCTCTCTATATCGTAGAAAAAAATATAAATAGGTTTTTCAAACCTATTTATATTTTTTTCTAGATTCTAGTTTTTTTTCAAATTAAAAATTAAAACATTGAGTAAATTTGAGCCGTTCAAACGCCGTCACGATGACACGTCCAGTGAATGTTTACTACGAACTTTTTAGTTACTTCATACATATTTTAAGGTTTAATTGCTTTACAAGTCATGGAAGAAGATAAAAATCATCTTACAAATATTGTATAGTACCGGAGTGCAAAAATAGTATTAGAAAAACACCCGACAAAGTGTTTTTTGTATTCCAAAAGATGCAAAATACAAAAACAATGGTGTATGGTGATTAAAAGGGACAATATATGTCCTAAATCGTGTTTATATTGTTGTGAAGATCAATTTAACGTAAGTATACTTTATTTATAATAAGTTTAATTTAATAGTTTAAATATATAGTAAGTATAGAACATTAGAAAAATTTAGTTTAAAATTAACCTATCCTAGCTTACAGAAGTTCAGTATAAATTTCTATAAAAATCGTATTCTTTTTTTGGTTTTACGAAATTTTTATTTTTGTCGATTTATTTCAGGTTAAGGAAGATACAGCCAATTGTATTGAATATAATATGTATAACGAAACAACAAGGAGAAAAATGTAATCTAAGTTTGAAGAAAAGTGTTGTGCCTCATATATTTTTGTAGCAAAAACATCAGCTGAGAACATTCTCATGAATGTGCATAGTCAAAAGGCAAAGATTAACATCGGTTAATGAAACCTTTTCAAAGTTAGTTATCAAAAGTAGTGTTTAAAAAATGATAACCTTCATAAAGAAGTGATATACTAAGTAAGTCCTGGTGCTGCCCATACAAATGTCTGTGATATTAATCAGCCAGGACTCAGTACTTCTATTGAATGTGATGATCATAAGGCAGAGCCTTGCTTTTCACATATTGAAGATAAATTACCAAGTGACTAAGCTGTGCAAGTTAATATTAAACCGAAGTATGGAAGTAAAGGTGTCAATGTAAATATACCTGCTGAAAATAAAAAGGTAGCATTGTCACCATTTCCTTATTCAACACACAACATTGGTGTACACAACAATTTTACCAGTAAAACTATCTGTTCTTAAAAGATAATTGTTTACCGAAAACACAGCTGATCATACTTCTATAGCATCTTATATCTTCTATATGTGCTGATTATCAAGAAAGTTATTTATCTGAGTCAAGTGAAGTGGAAAATTATTAACTAAACAATCATATCATTTAATAAAATCTTTAAGCACGAAAATATAGGTTTAAATTATTTATTTTTCTCAGTAACACTGATACCACAGTATGAACTTCGCCGGTACGAACGCCGATAATTTGAATGGCGTGTCAAATGACGTCACATTTCCTTTCGACCAATGGTGGCGCGTTTTGGAATTTTGAATTTCGCTCCCTTAATTTATACTTTTCATAAATTATTTTATGGCCTTAGATGGTTAGTAAATTAAAAAAAAATGATTTTATTATAATAAGATGATAATAAGTAATCGAAAAAAAAATATTTGGAACCATTTTAAATTTTTTGCATGTTCCCTATTGTACTGGGATTGTGACTACAAATGAAAACCTATTATTGTGTACATGGGGTTAATATAAACAAATAAATTACCTGCAATACAGGTTTATTCTTAGTGCAGGTAATTTTATATTGCTTTTTGTTTTGTAACTATTTTTGTACCCTATTGTTTTTAATATTTTAGTTGTATCTATTGAATCTTTTTGGAAATAAACTATTATTATTATTGTTATTTTCTTTTTCTCAGCTCTTTGGCTGGTTTTAGCTGCATTTACGGGCCTAAACCAAGTAAATGTAGACATATTGTGTATTATGTTGGTGTGTGGTTGTGTACGTGTTGTGTAGGTGTATTCGAGGTTTCAGTTTCCTCTATTTGTAGGAACTTTCTCACAATTCTGCATGTGTTTAGTATGGCAGCTTTTTGAATGTTGATGTATATATTGTGTCTCAGATCTATTAGTTTGATGCTATGATGAAGATGTTTCGGAATAACTCCAGTAGTGGATACGACAATACTACTGGCACTACGTATACTTTTTCCTGTCTCCAAATTCGTAATACTTCGTCTTTCAAATCTGTATATTTATTTACTTTTTCGGTTATGGGCTTCTGTAAATTGTGGGTATTGGGGACTGCAATATCTATCAGGTACGTGGTTTTATTTATTTTGTCATGCAGCGTAATGTCTGGTCTGTTATAGTGGATGGTCCTATCGGTGAGTATAGCTCGATCGTAGTATAATTTATGTGAGTCATTCTCTAAAACAGTTTGTGGCTTATAGTTGTAATATGGGGTGTTACTGTTTTCTATGAGATTGTGTTTATGTGCTAAACATTGGTGTATGTTGTTGGCTATTTGATTATGTCTGTGTGTATAGTCTGTCTGTGTGAGTGTTGTACATGCTCCGGTTATATGTTGTATGGTCTCTGATTGTGTGTGGCATTTGCGGCATTTATCATTTGTAACTGAGGGGTCCTTAATTATGTATTTCTGGTAGTTCTTTGTATTTATTACTTGGTCTTGTATGGCTATTATGAATCCTTCTGTTTCTGGAAATAAGTTACCTATCTGAAGCCATTTATTTGAAGCTATTGAGTCTATGTGGGTTTGCTCTAGATCATGTGGGTGTCGTCCATGAAGTGTTTTCTTCTTCCATTTTTCTATTTTGAGTACTTGTGGATTTTCACTATTAGGGTTTTGCGTGTTTAGGGGTTCATTTAAGTTCAGTGGAGTGTAATTGTGATCATTTTCAGTTATGGCAGACGCAGATACAATGTCCCTTAAGCGCTGCGCACCTGGATTATCCCGGATACACGTTAGAGTACAACTTTCGCTCACGTGCCGGAGTCTGCGTGTATGCGCGGAACGACCTCTGTATCCAGCGTCTCCGTCACCTTGAAGACCGCACTTTTTCTTCTTTATGGGTTTTAGTAGACACAGGAAACGAAAAAATCCTGTATTCTTGTGTTTACCGTTCGCACAGCGGTGACCAGGAGACAACTAGATTATTCGAGTATCTCGGTGAGGCTGCTGATATGGCTCTGCATCAGTTCCCTTCGGCGCAGCTCGTCTTTCTGGGGGATTTTAATGCCTGTCATCAGGACTGGCTGTTCCCGTACCAGAAAACCGACCATGCTGGAAGAGAAGCGCGGAACTTTGCGTTGTCCTTGGACCTCTTTCAGCTGGTGAAGCAAGCGACAAGGGTACCAGATGTGGTAGGCCATACAGCCAATTGCCTGGACCTTCTGCTGACAACTGATCCGGACAGGTATCGGGTAGAGGTTACCTCTCCCTTGGGAACCTCCGATCATTGTCTGGTGAAATCTGTGTTTACATATTCCCCACCAGCTTTCGAACCTCATGGTGTTAGGCGAGTATGGAAATACAAGTCAGCAGATTGGGATGAGATGCGACACTTTTTTGCGTCTTATCCTTGGCGGCAGGTCTGCTTCTCTTCTTTGGATCCGTCGAGTTGCGCGGATGCTATAACCGATGTGGTGCATCAGGCAATGGAGTATTTTATTCCTTTTGCTGACGTACCCATCGGTGGCAAAGCTCGCCCATGGTTTAATGCCGAATGTGGTCATGCTCAAGACCGAAAACATTCGGCATATCTCATTTGGGCTGATGCTCGAACCCGCAAAACTCCGGATGTAAGTTCGAAGAAGAGAGCCTTTAACCAAGCTGCCAAGTCCTACAAAAAGGCATTGCGGAAGGCTCGTCTTGATCGAATCGCTAAGAATGGCGAAAAGCTCTCTGCCAGACCAACTGGCAGTCGAGCTTTCTGGTCTCTTGCGAAAGCGATCGAGTCGAATTTCTGCCAACCCTCACTGCCTGCTCTGCTGAAGCCGGATGGATCCCTGGCCCACACAGCAACAGAGAAAGCGAACGTACTTGCTTCTCTGTTTGCTGATAATTCGCATCTAGACACTGGCAATGCTTCTCCAGCACATCTTCCTCACTGCGGTGTTTCGATGCCTGAAATCCGCATCACTAACAAAGAGGTATGGAGAACATTGTGTCGTTTAGATGTGAATAAAGCCAGTGGTCCTGATGGTATACCAGCCATTCTGCTCAAGACATGCGCAGCTGAGTTGTCTCCTGTACTGACACGTCTGTATCGTCTCTCTTTCACGACTGGAATAGTGCCGAAATCCTGGAAGCTTGCTAATGTGCAACCCGTGCCCAAAAAAGGCAGCCGTGCCGACCCTGTCAATTACAGACCGATTTCAATCACCTCCATACTCTGCAAGATTATGGAGCGTGTATTGAACTCGCGCCTACTAGCATACCTAGAAGGTAACGATCTCCTCAGTGACCGACAGTACGGGTTTCGCCGTAATAGGTCTACTGGGGACCTCCTAGTGTATGCTACTCACATTTTAGGCGAGGCCATCGAGAAGAACGGAGAAGCGGTCGCCGTCTCTCTGGACGTCTCGAGGGCATTTGACAGGGTCTAAGCAAGCAGGTCAGGTTATAAGCAAGCTTTCAGCGTACGGTATATCTCCTGGTCTGATCGGCTGGGTAACGGACTTTCTGAGCCACAGATCTCTCCGAGTAGTTGTCGACGGGTGTTCCTCGGAACCCTTGACAATAAATGCCGGAGTGCCTCAGGGGTCCGTTCTTTCTGCAACTCTGTTTCTGCTGCACATTAATGATCTGTTGAAGCCCGGTATCTATGGGTATGCAGACGACAGCACAGTCGTAGAAAGATATCTACCGAGTACTCGGGCTAGTCGAGATCAAGTACAGTCTGAAAGAGAAGCCATGGTGCAACGTTTGAATGACAAACTTCAGGCAGTCTCCGCATGGAGCAATGCCAATCTTGTCAAGTTCAACGCCACCAAAACGCAGACGTGTCTATTCACCGCCAAAAGGAGCCCTTTCACCTTGGCTCCTACTTTCCAGAATGTATCCTTGGAATACAGTGACCGGCTTCAGTTGTTAGGCTTAGAGATTTCCTCGAACCTCAACTTTGGTCGGTTCATTGAGTCCAGAGCAAGAGCAGCAGCAGCAAAGCTTGCCGTTCTGGCGAAGGTTCGGCAGTACTTTACACCGGGACAGCTTCTTGTTTTATACAAAGCGCAGATCCGGTCGTGTGTAGAGTACTGTTGTCACATATTTGCTGGTGCCGCAAAGTCTCATCTTGCGGTTCTGGACTCAATTGAGAGGCGAGCAAAGAGGCTTATAGGCGATCCCGAATTGGTCGGAGCCAAACTCCAAAGCCTTGAGCACAGGCGTAGAATTGCTAGCCTCTCAGTATTCTATAGGATACATTTTGGTGAGTGTGCGCAGGAATTACACAATTTAATTCCCCCGTCCCCCTTCCATCACCGGACGTCCCGACGCACGGCAGGTTTTCATCCTTTTGTTGTGGACATTCCACCTGTCCGAACGAAGCGCTTTGCTTCCTCATTTTTACTGCGTACAGCAAAGGATTGGAACAGCTTGCCTGCGTCGGTATTTCCGACCGAATACAATGTGGGTGTCTTCAAGCGAAAAGTGAATAGGTTGCTAGGGTAATGCGCCTTACCACCTAAGACTACATTCCACTTACCATCAGGTGGAATGTAGTCAAGCATTGCCCTAGAGAATATAAAAAAAAAAAAAAAAAAAAAATGGCTTTATGTATGTTGCTGGCTTGACATTTCATGTGAAAAAATGTCTTCAGACTGCGAATTTGTTTTTGCCAAAGATGCTGTAAATCAATAATTCCTCGGCCTCCGTACTGTCTTTTTATATTGAGTCTTTCTACTGCAGATTTAGGGTGTAGATTATTGTGTTAAGTTAATGTAGTGCGTGTTGTTCTTTCTATTTGTTCTATATCAGTTTTAGTCCATTTTATTATGCCAAATGAATAAGTTAAAATCGGAATGGCATAAGTATTAATTGCTTTTGTAAGATTTTTTCCTGAAAGTTGGGCTTTGCAGATGGAATTAATTCGGTTTTGGTATTCTTTAGTCAGTGTCTCTTTTATTGTTCCATGATCTAATCCTTTTAATTGTTTATATCCTAAATACTTATAGAAATCCGTTGCTTCCATCGCTGTTATATCATTAGTCTCATCTATCGCATAGTTGCCGGGTCGTATCTTGCCTTTTATTATATGTAATGTTTTGCACTTCTCTAAACCAAGTTCCATATTTATGTCTTTGCTAAATGCTGTAGTTGTGTCCACCAGTTTTTTCATTTCGCTATCTGTTTTTGCGTATAATTTAATATCATCCACATAAATGAGATGTGAGACTGTTGTTTGTGTTAGTGTGTTTTTGAATTTGTATCCAGCTCGACAGTTATGCAAGAGGTGTGATAAGGGATTCAAGGCGAGACAGAACCAAAGGGGACTTAAGGAATCTCCTTGATAAATACCCTTTCTGATAGAGATCTCTCGAGTAGTAATTATATTATCTGAACTGTTTAGTTGAAGCGACGTTTTCCAAAAGCGCATAATATTACTGAGAAAATTGGTTATTTTTGGATTTATTTTATAAATTTGTAATATCTGTATTAACCAAGAGTGTGGAATACTATCAAAGGCTTTTTTATAGTCAATATATGTGCAGTGTAGATTTCTATTTTTAGTGGTGGCATGTTTATGTATTGTTGAGTCTATTACTAACCGTTCCTTACATCCCATGTGGCCCCGCCTGCATCCTTTCTGCTCCTCTGCTATTATGTTATTGTGTTCAATATGTGTGTTGATTTTTCTGGTTATGGTAGATGTAAGTATTTGGTATATTGTGGGTAGACATGTAATCGGCCCGTATTGACTTTAAGGTAGCATATAAGTTATTCCGGTAGCAATGAACTCTGGTATATGTTGTTTCTCTAGTATCATATCAGTAAAATTTTTAGCTATGTGTTTATGTAATATTGTACATTTTTTGTACTAAAAGTTATGTATTTTGTCTATTCCTGGTGATTTCCAATTATGTAGTTTAGTAGTAATATTAGTTATATCCAATTCTGTAATCTGATCAAATTCCATTTCCTCTATGGTCCTCCATTTGTTTACTTCCTCTGCAATCCAGTCTGCATTCTGATTATGGTGTACTTGGTCTTCCCATATACCTGACCAAAATGTCTCAAGTTGTATTTGGGTGGGTATTTCTGTGTTTCTTGCTGTGTTCGATTCTTCTCGTGGTCTGTCAAGTTTTCTATAAAATATTTTTTCATTAGTTGCAAACAAGAGGTTATTATTTTTCCTTTCTTGTGCTTTTTTATATCTTCTTAATCTATGTACTTTTAGCGCTAGCTTTTGTTTTAATGTGTCTAAAAATTCCTCAGGTTTTCTATTGATATTTTCATGTTTGGTATGGATTGTTCTTCTTCTAAATATTTCTTCAACTTTCTTTACTACTTTATTCGACCTATTGTTATTAATATACTGTGTAATTCTACCACATTCAGCCCTAAGTTTTTCTATATCTTTTTCTAATCTTACTTCCCATGACGGTTTATTATTATTTTTTATTCTTCTTCTACCTATACTGTCCATTATTTTATACTTAAGTTCTTCTGATATAACCACAGCAGTACAGTATATAAAGAGTATGTATATCGGTAAGTTGTGTATCGTTGGTGAGGAATTGTTTTATTGTAGTTTGATTGAACATATTTGTTAATTGAAAAAGTCTAGGGCTATACTGCAGTTTAGGCAGTTTAGGACGTGCAGCTGGATTCCTATACATTCCTGAGTATAGTGCTATAGCTGTTCTAAATTTTTCTAACAATCCATGACTATGTTCTTCTTCTATAGGGTTACAGTCAACTAGTATTTCAATGTCGTTTTCTAATGTTAATGTTATGAGCTCTGTTTGAGTGGATATGTGTGACATTTGTGTATAAGGTTGTAACTGTGAGTAAGTGTAATGTGGTGAATGTGATTGTACTTCGTCTGCCATTTGATTTTTAGATGAGATAGGGGGGCTTGTTTCTATGCTATTATCTAAACGTTCCTGTAATTGAACCTTCACTTCTTCTCTTAAGTTTTTCAATTCTTCTGCTGTTAAAAGTTTGTTTCTTACTATTGTTCGCCTCTGGTCAGAAACGCGCTGTTCGCTAACTTTAATTCCTAGATAGTTTCGTGAGAAAAGTTCATGCAATTGTGTTCTGTATGTGGTCATGTCTGTTTCTAATTTCGTGATGTAGTAATAGGAGCGCATGATAAACGTATTTACATCTTTGCTCCAACTCATGCGCTTTCTTGGCTTCCCAGCCTTAGTGGATACAGGTAAAAAGGTATTCACCCCCTGCGCAACAGCCAAGGCTGGATTAGGTGTAACTATATTTAAAATTTTATTGATAGGTGACGATGGTATAGATGGTGATGATAGTCTAGAGCAGTCTTTCCCAAAGTGGGCGATAACGCCCCCTTGTGGGCGCTGGAACCCTAGAGGGGGGCGGTAAGAGACCGAGAAAGATTTGGGGGGCACTGGTGTCATTTAGGGGGGCGATAGATGATTTGTAACTTTATCTTATTCATATTTGAAAATTCACTAAAAATAATATCCTTCTGCAAAACAACATCCATTTATTAATGTTTTTAAATTTTATATAAATGTAAAATGAAAAATACATGGTTACCGAAACACATCTCTTCTAGGTACAGTTTCCCAAAAGTCGCAAATTCGTGTCTTTGCCCGTATCAATTTATTTTTCATCTATATTTAATACAAAGAATACGCTTTCAAGAGTTATACAAGTTTATAATTATTTATAACCCATTAATATTCTAGTTTATTGTATAAATAAAACTTGACAATATATTAAATTAACCTTATAATATATAATTAAAATGGCACGAGCTCGAGATGAAGCGACGCGAGTTATCGCAAAATGTCTTTGCGCCAGAAAACAAGGGCACACTGCTTTGTCGTTATACAGCAGTCAGTCAACATTCGTGCGGGTTTCCTCCCGACCATACCATCTAAACTCGGACTTACCCTAATAACCTTTGACGAAACACGTGATTGCCTTCAACGTATGAAGAACGGAAAAAAGGGAGGACCTGACGATCTTTGGATAGAAGCTTGAATATCGTTTAGCTCTGTTGGTACGAGCACACCAACAGACCGAAACCAACACCAACAGACATAAGACCGAAACGAAACGCTTCCTGACCTTTTTAACTACATTTTGATCATTGGAAAGATGCCTAATCAGTGGCGACATAGTTTTATTAAACCTATTTACAAGGAAAAAGGCAGTGTTCAAGACTGTGGTAATTATAAGGGCATTAAGCTTATGAGTCATGAGCCATGAAGATCTTCGTGCACATGAGCGACCTCAGGCTCCGCCAAAAGTGCACTGTCTCTGAGTCTCAATGTGGATTTCAGCCAAGATCGAGTACTATAGACGCTATTTTTGTCTTCTGAAGTCTGATGGAAATATACAGAAAAAAAGAGCTCTGCGCGTAACCTTTTTAAATTTGCAGTAGGCTTTTAGCTGTGTGCCTCGTCAGTGTATCTGGTGGACATTGTGATTTAAAGAAATCCATCCATCCTTATATTGAGACTATCAGAGACATGTACCACGACTCCTATCGTTAGGACCTCCGTTGGCGACACCAAAACCCTTCCAGATAACAGTAGTGGTTCACCAGGGCTCAGCCCTGTGTCCGTTCTTATTCACTCTCGGCTCACATTCAAGACCAGTCTCCATGGTTGATGATGTATGCCGATGAAATAGCACTCATTGATGAGAATCATCTAATGGCCTATTTTTTAAACAAACTTAGTTATTGCTTGACTACATTCCACCTGATGGAAAGTGGAAATGTAGTCATAGGTAGTAAGACGCATTAACTTAGCACCCTATTCACTCTACTCCAGTAGAGACCCACATTATATTCGGACGGAAATACCGACGCAGGCAAGTTGTTCCATTCCTTCGGCGTACGAACTAAAAAAGACGAAGTAAAGTGCTTCGTTCGGGCAGAAGGAATGTCCACATGGTACGGATGAATACCCACCGTGCGTCGAAACGTCCGGTGATGAAGGAAGGAAGGAGGATGGGGAAATCAAGTCGTGTAATTCCTGCGCACACTCACCAAAATGTATCCTATAGAATACTAAGAGGATAGTCATTCTAAGCCAGTGTTCAAGGCTGTGGAGGTTGGCTTTAACTTATTACCTATAAGCGTCTTTGCTGGCCTCTCAATTGAGTTCAGAACCGCAAGATGAGACTTTACGGCACCAGTATATATGTGACCACAGTACTTTACACACACGACCGAATTTGTGCTTTGTATAGTACAAGTAGCTGTCCCGGTGTAAAGTACTGTCGGACCTTCGCAAGACCGGCAAGCTATCCTGCTGCTGATTTTGCTCTGGACTCAATGAACCGACCAAAGTTGAAGTTCTCCAAGCCTAACAACTGAAGCCGGTCACTATATTCCAAGGATACATTCTGAAAAGTAGGAGCCAAGGTGAAAGGACTCCTTATAGCGGTGAACAGACACGTCTGCGTTTTGGTGGCATTGACATTGACAAGATTAGCATTGCATAAAGCGGAAACTGCCTGGAGTTTGTCATTCAAACGTTGCACCATGGCTTCTCTTTCGGACTGTACTTTATCTCTACTAGTTCGAGAACTTGGCAGATATTGACGAAGTAAAGTGCTTCGTTCGGGCAGAAGGAATGTCCACATGGTACGGATGAATACCCACCGTGCGTCGAAACGTCCGGTGATGAAGGAAGGAAGGAGGATGGGGAAATCAAGTCGTGTAATTCCTGCGCACACTCACCAAAATGTATCCTATAGAATACTAAGAGGATAGTCATTCTAAGCCAGTGTTCAAGGCTGTGGAGGTTGGCTTTAATTTATTACCTATAAGCGTCTTTGCTGGCCTCTCAATTGAGTTCAGAACCGCAAGATGAGACTTTACGGCACCAGTATATATGTGACCACAGTACTTTACACACACGACCGAATTTGTGCTTTGTATAGTACAAGTAGCTGTCCCGGTGTAAAGTACTGTCGGACCTTCGCAAGACCGGCAAGCTTTCCTGCTGCTGATTTTGCTCTGGACTCAATGAACCGACCAAAGTTGAAGTTCTCCAAGCCTAACAACTGAAGCCGGTCACTATATTCCAAGGATACATTCTGAAAAGTAGGAGCCAAGGTGAAAGGACTCCTTATAGCGGTGAACAGACACGTCTGCGTTTTGGTGGCATTGACATTGACAAGATTAGCATTGCATAAAGCGGAAACTGCCTGGAGTTTGTCATTCAAACGTTGCACCATGGCTTCTCTTTCGGACTGTACTTTATCTCTACTAGTTCGAGAACTTGGCAGATATCTTTCTACAACTGTGCTCTCATCTGATACCCATACCCATAGATACCAGGCTTCAGCTGATCGTTAATGTAGAGCTGATAAAGGGTTGCAGAAAAAATGGACTAAACGGAGCTGGAGCGTAAGTTAAACCTATGAAAGGGTACGCTTGAGAATGGTGGTCTTAAACTAAATATATCGAAGTCCGAGTACATGGCTTGCAGGAGCCCAGACTCAACTATTATCCATACAGGTCCTGAGCCAGCCGTTAAGTTGGAAAAGTTCAGGTAACCTGGATCTGTTATGCACGAGCTTGGAGGCATCGATTACGATTCCCAAGGCCGGATAAGCGCTGCCTGGACTGGTGTAGTCTGTAATCGCAGAATATCGCCTCAAATCAAGGGACTGATAAAAAGGAGCGTCATCCGACCGGTTCTTATATACGGCAGCGAATGTTTGCCAGTACCATCTCGGCACACCCAGGAAATTCAAGTCACGGAAATGACTGACCGAATGACGAGGGAGGAAATGATGCTGAATTGGATTTGCGGCGTTACGCGGTCTGACCACATACGTAAAACATTCATTTGAAGTAGTCCAAGATCGACGCCTGAGATGGTATGGCTACGTTGCGCGCCCGTCTATGAAATATGTCGGATGGAAAAGCCTTGATATATCTGTTCCTGGAGTGAGATCTCCCGGACGTACAAGGAAGTGCTGGATAGATGTCGAAGATCGTGCAAAGTGGAGTAGGTTGTTCAGGAAGACAGACCTTGATATACGCCAGGATGAAAACCTGGAAGATGAAGAAGAAAACTTTTAATTGTAAAAAGTGGTATTACTATTGATCAATCTTAACTGTTGTTATTTTTTTATAAAAGATGCTTTTTATTTTGAAAAGTTGTATTGTTCATTGTTGTGTTGCTCAATATTAAATGTAATTTTTTAATCAAAAACTTTTAATATTGTAATGTTGCATTATTATTGCTTTTTCTGGTAAGATGACTTCTGACTGATCTTACCAGAAAGGAAACGAATTTAATCTGTTATTCAAGTTTTTAAGATGAAAAAAATTGGGGGGCGTTACAAAATAACCGACTTTCAAAGTGGGCGTTGGACGAAAGAAGTTTGGGAACCTCTGGTCTAGAGGGTGTGTATAATATTGTGCTTGGGCTATAAGGTTCTATTGGTGTATTTGTCTTGTCAGTCAGTCTGTCACCATCGTCATTTGTTTCAGCTGTAGTATCTTTGTCGGTGGGAGCCCGGTGACGCTGTAATAGCCAACAGGGCTAACAGCATAGAGAGACAAAAAAAAAAAAAAAAAAAAAAAAAGGGAGCCCGCCTGTTCAACTCCTCACCGCCGACGGTTCGCATGCTGAGACACCCTGCGTCAGCTCCAGGTGTGCCCCGGCGATCACCCCCGGGCAGCGATCCTATACGTAATCTTTTTGAACGTGTCTCCATTTTGAATGGGTTTCCAGAGCCACGTTAGCCACACCAGTAATTTCTTAATCGTGTGTCCGCCCCCCACGTGATTAGTTGGTCAATCGGGACGTGTGGTTGTTTAGGGGGCTTATTATTATTATTATTATTATTTTTATTATATATTATATTTTTATTATATATATTTTTTTATTATATATCGTTCAAAAATGTATTAGTAATAAATATCGATATTTCTGAGTAATAATATAGATATTTAGTATATTGTAAATAAGGTATATGTTTAAGTTTGTTAATTTATAATATTCTAGTTTGTATATGTATTATATTTTTTAGATCCTTAGTCATAGTTTTGAATTTTATATTTTTTTATTTTCTGTATTGTACCCTTGTAGTTCTTATTTTTCTGTATAATGTTTCTGTTGACTGGTAGAGAATGCTTTAGTATTAAGTCCGCCAATTGTATAATTTTGTACAATAAAGTGTTACCGACTTTAAATGTTATAAATTATAAACTTACATATATTATCATTTTAATAGCTTATATATTATATTATTATTATTATTATTATTGTAGAGGGTAATATTAAATGTTTCAATGTTTAATGGATTGTGATTTGACATCGAGACAACTTTAATAATAAAGTCGGTATGTTAATTCTTTCGTATTTGAACTACAGTTTCGAGTGCTTGTAAAATTAAATAAAGTGAATTATACTTCAAAGTGTTCTTATTTCTCTTTAGTAATTATTAAATATAATTATCTACAAAGGAAAATATATAAAGATACAAGTAAAGTATTGGTGAGAACTATAGTGATTGAGTGAAATGAATTGTTCTGTTCGATCGTCTTAAACGACTGTCCAACAAAAGTTTTAAATAAATAAATAAATATCTGGATACGTCGATATTTTATCAACAGTCCTATTTAACATGAGAAGTTATCATTGCTCCGTAATATATATTTCGGAGATAGAGGCATATTAGTTGCTTGCTCGTTCTTGATGGGGTCATCTGGTACATGATCCGAGGCGTAGGTCTCAGGCAATTAAACCACACAGACACAATATAACAATTGTTGTATTAAATGTAGGTAATCAATTATAACAAATTACTTAGTAGGTATACAATTATCAGAGTGCGTGAACCACCGGTCCCGCTTGAGGGTCCGAACTGTAAGGCACTCACTAACCAATTTCTCTTCGACTCAATGCTCTCGAACATTTAAAATGTCTCCGGTGCCCCTCCAAACGATTCCGATCAATTGACTCGTTACGTCACGTTGTTCACACCCCACTGTTACGATGATATCAATTAAGTTACTAATTATCGTTAAATTATCGTGATCTGCGATACGGCCATACTGACAAGTCACACGTCCTCGTGTGCACGTATCTATACCGAGTGGAAGTAGTTCATGCCACCTCCATCGAGTGACGATAACCATGCCACCTCCATCGAGTGACGAAAACTACGCCACCTCCATCGAGTGACGATAACCATGCCACCTCCATCGAGTGACGAAAACTACGCCACCTCCATCGAGTGACGATAACCACGTCACCTCCATCTAGTGACGATAACCACGTCACCTCCATCGAGTACCTATTGGATTCGTGGTTGTCCTCGGATGTAGGGTCTGAAATAAAACAAATAACTCCAAGGATAACTTGCTCGGCTATTCAGACAATAAAACGAGTGAATGTCTCAGTCTCAGGTCCTTACTCTATGTACACTCTTAACCCAAGGTATGCACTACACCTTATTTACAACAGTTAAAAACTACTCTGATCATTAGATCCATCACTTTACTTAACAAAATCAATAATGATTTTACCAGACTTGCGTACTCAACTTAGCTCAACTCAATACTTTTCCAATATGATACAGTCCATCGATCATATACAAACAACTACCATGAACCAGTCCTTCGGTCATGTAGACCCATCGCCTACACGTATTACACCACACGTGAGGTGCAGTCAACAAGTATGAGTAGGCAAGCTGTTATCTGTAGTGAATTCAATATCACTTTGCTCGACTAAAACATTTAGTTCCTGAGGGACCTTGTGATCGGAATGATTTGAAATAGACTTTCTAATAGAAAATTATTAATCATATTTTCTGATAAGATCTGTAACGTAATTTGGACACTATGATCGTTGCCAGTTAGAATTACTGAATTATTTAAACGTTGGCTGCTAAAATTATTTGCTACACATTCTGTGATCAGAGAACTCTCAGCACAAGAATCAAAACAAAATGAAAAAGACTCACCCAAGTTCTATAGTACCGTTGAGGTAGCTTACGTGACAACTTCAACCCTTCTTGCTCTGTGACCGCCTGCCGCTGGCATTGTATCGAAACTACTCGAACCCCTATTGCACCTGTGCCTTTACAACTTATTTAAATAAAATATTCCGAAAAATTAATTACAGTTTTTTTTTTAAGTCTTGACTGGTCTTAACCGGTTAAATCTTTAGAGCTATCGCGTTACCATTGTTTACCGAATTTAAAACAAAATTCTTCGTCAAATGAAACATCCTTATCATTTTACTTTTACGAAAAACCGGGATAAAATCATTTCGCGCCTTAACATAACACATAGGAAAGTTATGTTAAGTTACAGTGAAATAATTTTCAGTAAAAATTTTAAAACAAGGTCGTGAGGGTTAAACTCTAATCTTAATACCAGTCATCGCAATAACAATAGTAGTGCTTACCACTATATTTGATCACTTAATTTTCTTTAACTACCGAGTATTTAGCACAAAAATTGGAAGTAAATCTAAACGAATGACCTTTATGCTGTGACGTGTCCGATGGTGGATAAATTGCGCAGACCTCAACGCGTTGCTTGCACCGTACTATACGAGCACCGCTGCCATAGCTGCCATCGCTACGACCGCCATCACCACCATCACCACCATCAGCGCCATCCGCGCTCGCTGTCACCGCCATTCGCGCCGCGCCGTCACCGCCATCCGCGCCGCGCCGTCACCGCCATAATATCTCATTTTTTTCTTTGTTCATCACCAGCGATTTCTTCTTGCATAAAAACTTTACTAGATTTTTTTTATATGTGGGTAGATTTCATTTTTAAGTTTCGAGATAACATAAATTTAACTCTTCATTTGCTCGATTTCATCTCATTTTGATACAATAATTGATTGATTGATTATGAACGGTTGATTGATTGATTGATTCAGACATTTCATTGTTATGATCTTGTAGTGTACGTTTTCAAATAATAAAATGACTTCATTTCTTGCTTGGCGTGCTTTTGTAGCTTCAATACGTTTCAAGTTTCTGTTGTTGGAGTTCAAACATTATCCGCAATTGACTCCGGCGGGTAGTTGGTGGTTTTGATGCCCGAGTGAATCCCACTTCTGATTTCGGAGATAGAGGCATATTAGTTGCTTGCTCGTTCTTGATGGGGTCATCTGGTACATGATCCTAGGCGTAGGTCTCAGGCAATTAAACCACACAGACACAATATAACAATTGTTGTATTAAATGTAGGTAATCAATTATAACAAATTACTTAGTAGGTATACAATTATCATAGTTGCGAGAACCACCGGTCCCGTTTGGTGGTCCGACCTGTAAGGCACTCAGAACTAACAGATTTCTCTTCGACTCAATGCTCTCGAATATTTAAAATGTCTCCGTTGCCCTCCAAACGATTCCAATCACGTGACTCGTTACTTCACGTTGTTCACACAACACTGTTACGATGATATTAATTGAGTTACTAATTATCGTTAAATTATCGTGTCCTGCAACATATATATAAATAAATAAAGGTTACTAATATCAACAGCTAAAAATATTTTCAACCTTATACCTCACAAATATGGTTCATATGCTATTGTTAAGTAAGTTAGGGTCTTTTGTAACACATGAACAGAAAGTCTTTAAAATGAAAAGGCTTGTGGAAAAGATACCTTTGTACAAGTAAAACATTTATCCTAAGCTCACCCTTAACCAGTAAGCAATAAGTTCATAGTACATATTATCAACTTGGCGCTTATGCTATTTTTAAATGATAGGTTCACAATACTGGGTTGTTAGGTTATTTTCGTTACGGAATTTCTGGATTCGGTCTCCATGCTCAAGGCCCGCGATAGAAGCTATGCAATAGCTTAATAATATTATTATGTACTTATTAAAGTCGTTGCGGCGGAGGACCGTTGCACTTGGTGTCTATTTCACTTCGTTTTCGGAACTAATTAATGAGGACTGTACGATTTCATATTGTTATTTCGTTATTTATTTTGGTAACTTACTTGCATTTCATTTTGTTCCTTTATTTAGCGGTCTACATAAGTATATAATGATCCACAATAAGTACATAATAATTTTGTTTTTATTCTTTTTAGACGTGTTTTTATATCTCGGGTTGTTTTAATTTTTATTTTTTTTCTGCTTTTTAAAACTATGTTACTGGTTTCTATATAGTACTAAATGAATGAGCGAACCTACGAGAACACAATTTTTCTCTTGTTTAGGTTTACTATTAATATTTCTTTAGAACCTTTCACCAGCACCGATAAGAGCCCAATATTGTGGAGACGACTGCTTTTATTTCGAACAAACATAGCTAAGACTCATCTCGATAGATCAGGCTTTCGATTTAAAAAAACCGCAATCAAATCCGTCCACACGATTGGCTGCTACGATGCCACAGACAGACATACGGATACACACACAGGGCAAACTTATAAAACCCCTTCTTTTTGGGTCGGGGGTTAAAAAACCGGCCAGCGATCTAAACTCGCAAGCTATGGGAAATTGAATAGAATTATTGAATTAATCATAGTGAATCGCCTTAATATAAAATTATAATAAAATTTAAGTTATTAACAGAATAATTCAATTCTGAGTAAAAAGCGTGGGGTGCTCGATATTTAAGGTATTACAATCATTCTATTAGCAACTATCTATGAGAGGATAGTTATGAATCACAGTTAAATGCACCCCACGATTTTTACTCAGAATTGAATTATTCTGTTAATAACTTAAATTTTATTATAATTTTATATTAAGGCGATTCACTATGATTAATTGTTCGATCTTCTACTACTGTAATTTTATACTCTTTGTCATTAAAAAATATTTTCTAGTTTTTAGTTCGGTTAGTTATTGTTGTGCTTTGGAATACTTTCATGTCTACAGTAGATCATGTAAACAGTTAGATATTGAAACATATAAAAGTGATGATTATAGCCTTCTAAGCGTAGGAAAAAAAATCACAAAACAATAGGTAATGTTACTAAATATCAACATTTTAATACAACGTTATAAAAATAATGTATATTATTTGAAATAAAATAATGTTCAAATGCGCATTCACATGAGTTGCGAAGTTTGTAGAATTGAATTTACCAAAATTCGTCACATATAACAAATTCAAGCAGTATCAAGGTATAGCGCAGTACGTTTTGCCGATTTGGCGGAAATTACGAGCTGTTCTCATCCGGTTTGAGACCCGTGCCACGGCTCTATTTACTGGCCCTGATAAACCTTTACAGAAAATTCAGCTACAACATTTCGAATTTATATTTGTTTAATTAAAAAAGGTTAATGGTGAAAGTCATTATTGTTATCATTGTCTAATAACTTAACACTTAAATTATACCGTTGGTAATATAAACCCGTTTTGATTTTTATATGTACAAGATATTTAACATCAAATATAATATTCTAATATTCATACTTCATAAAAACACTTTTCTAATATATGCTACAAAAGGTGTCCTAACTCTAATTGTTTTTCAATTTACATTTTAATGCGGCATTGAAGCCAATGACTTGTGGTTACAAAAACAATATAAATTAATAAACGTTGTTATATTTATTATATTATAAGTCTAATATAATGAATAACATTTATGAACACATCCATCGTGTACATCGAAATAATTGTAAAATAAATGTATATAAATATAGAATGAAAAATAAACCGATACGGGCAGGGATTCGAACCCGCGACTATTGGGAAACCGGCCCGTCGCTCTACCAACTGAGCTACCGTAGATTTTTCATTCTATATTTATATAAATTTAAATAAGCTTAACATGGCTATACATGTTTATAGATATTTTCAAACATTAATTGTAAAATAAATATGAATTTATATTTCGTTGTCAGAAACTAGCAGAACGGAATATATTTTTTTATTCTATTAATTTTCTGAACTGTACAACAATATGATAATTAATAAGGTTCAATAGGTTACTGGATCTGGTAGCAATAAATAATTGATTAAACCATTATTAGGCCATCAGAATTTAATTAAATTAACATGTTAACGCAATGCTATTGTTCAGTTTGTATTTAAAGACCCGGATCGATATAATTTCCAACTAGTGTCAGTGTAGGTGAGTTCCTCATATATTGTTTGGTTTATTAGTTTCCTTTAAAATTAACAATTGCTATATTGTTGGATTTAAAAGCTTTACAAAGTACCCACTACAAGCGTACATTTTATATAGTTATTCTATTATTCCAGTATAACAGCTCTTTTCTCTATTTTGTATTGAATAAGTAATTAGAATTTCATTTAACGCCTTGCAAAGGTGGTAGATACTTTTAGTTTTATAAATTCTAACTTTTTAAGAAAATGCCTCCTCAATCCGACCCTACGCCGAGTGGAGTGGTTTTTGAGACGGACACCCAAACTTCAGATTTAGGTCTTGATAAAGATGTCTCGGTCTTAAAGAAGGCCCGGCCGAGAAAATATGAATACGTTTGGTTTAATATTTCGTGGTTCCTATTTTTACATATCGCATCGGTGTATGGTATTTACTTGGGACTTACATCAGCTAAATGGCAGACGAATGTGTTTGGTATGTACTATGTTCTGGAATTACTATTATTCTATGTTTAGTTTTACGATTATGTTATTAATTATGTATACATTGCAGCATTTGTCGTGCATCTGATGTGCGCTACTGGTATCGGCGCAGGATCTCATAGGCTGTGGACACATAGAAGTTTTAAAGCTAGAACTCCTCTCCGAATCGTTCTTATGCTCTGGCAGACTATGGGTTTTCAGGTAGTTTGTTTTGAATCATAATTAATTAGTCCTAGATTGTGCTAAAATTACTGATCTAAGACAACACTATTGATATTTTTCCATTTTGCTAAAACTCCGACCTCAGACTTAAATAATAATATTTATTTGTTTAGTTATTTTATGTAATTGTAATAGTTAAATCGATCGTTTGGTGCAGGACTGTATATTTGAATGGGCTCGAGACCATCGTACTCATCACAAGTACGCAGATACTGACGCGGATCCCCACAACGCGGAACGAGGTTTGTTCTACTCGCACATGGGTTGGCTTTGCGTCAAGAAGTCTCCAGAAGTTATTGAAGGAGGTCGCCGAATTGATCTAAAAGACCTTTACGACGATCCAGTTGTAATGTTTCAGAAAAGGTAAATAATTTAAAATACTTCTTCGAAAATTCTACCTAAATAAAATCTTTCTAATGTTAAACTTTGTAACGATTTCCATATCTTAGTCTAGTCTTTGGTCTTCCTAAGCATAGCTTACCCATTTACTAACCATTTTTGATATCTCTTTCTAATTACTAGAAAGTTTAGCAAATACTTCATTAAATTAGACTTATATATTATAATAACCTAAATTAGTGGTCTTGTATGTACAGACATTACTTGAAGATGATGCCAATCTTGTGCTTCGTGGTGCCAACTATCATTCCCGTCTATTTCTGGAACGAAACATGGTTGAACGCGTTCCTAATCCCTACAATTCTGCGGTACACGTGCGGAATAAATGTTGTGTGGAGCGTTAATAGTTTTGCTCACGTCTTTGGTTACCGACCATATGACAAGTAAGAATTCCTTTTTTCATATGTTCATAACATTTACACCAAATGCAATACATTCTTTTATGCTATACATGACTACATAGTATATAAATTCAAATATTTGTTACATTCATGGTTATGAATAATTGACTTCTATGATCTTTGTATATGTCTATATTTCTGTACATTAGCTAATTTTCAGAATTTAATATGCCTAAAATATCTACTAATTTTCAACTAACCTCAAACCCTGACATATTTCTAGGTCATTGAACCCACGAGAAAACATTGGAGTGTGGATGATTTGTGTAGAAGGCTTCCACAACTATCACCACACCTTCCCGTGGGACTATCGAGCTACAGAGCACCCCATACTGAACATGCTGACGCCCACCATTATGTTTATTGATCTCATGGCTTTGGTAACAAAGAACACTAATACATTACTTTGTTATACGTCTATTCTTGGCTTTAATAACAACAAAATTATCTTTTAATTCCTATGAAAAAGTGTAAGCGTCACTCTCTTATTTAAAATAACGATTATAGATGTCAAAGTAACAAAAAAATTACTAGAATATTTTTAAATAAAATATTGTACGATAACAAGAAATACGGTTCACACTTGACTTTATTAAAATTCTTCTTCTTCGTTATTTCAACGTTCGAGCTACTGTTACTTAAAATATTTCTGGGCTACAGTGTTCGTAATTACGAATTTTAGTTAAATATATATTTTTGATATTATTATTAAGTATGGAATATTCATATGGTATTTTTAACTTTTATTTCTAGATCGGCCAAGCCTATGATTTGAAAACGGTGAAACCTGAAATTATAAAACAAAGAGCTCAACGCACTGGTGACGGAACCCACCATCTATGGGGCTGGGATGACCCCGAGTTTACTGACAAGTTGAAGTTGCGTTGTGGGATTTCGAACTCTGAGAAGAAAACAGCTTAATACATTTATAATATATAAATTACCAATTATAAGACTGTATAATATAGAACATAAAATTGTATATTAAAAATATATTTGATTGCAATAAAGATATCTTTAAAAAAGTAATTACTTTTGATAAATATTCTCATATCATAAGTTGAAAGTTTGAAATGAGCCTAAAATTATTTTTCCAATGTTGCATCTGCCCTAGTAGTAAACGATAAGCGAAAATCAATATGGACCTCTTCCATTAGCGACAAATCATTAATGCATTGCAATAATGTACTTACTGAGAGCACTTTGAAATTAATATCTGCATATTACATTATTATAATAGTAACAACTACTGTGTATGGGTGTCTGTGTATTGATAATCAATGTTTAAAAAAACCGACCTTAAAACTAAAAAGTAAAAAATAATGAAGATTTAATATTTATTATATATTATTTATATGTCCTATTTACTAATAGGTTTGAAGTCGGTGCCAAGCCTTAAAGAAATAATTATATTTAACCACTTCAATGAATACGACCAGATTAATACAATGAAATGCCTACTTTAATGATTAATATACGTAAATAAACATAATAAAAAGCGATTAAATCTTAATATTATAACCAACTAAATCAATACGAAAAATAATGAAAAAAAAAACAACATTTTGTAAATATATTCAACAGAAATGTTAAACTAAATGGTCATGTGAATTATGAAATGCTTCAAAAATTAAGATACGTAAATAAAACTGTAAAAGAGCAATTAAATCTTAATAATATTACTAGCGCAGCCTAGCCTAGCCTACAAAAGGTGCTGCGCGCCTTAAAAAATATAGATCTCAAGAAACGGGAACGGATAAAAGTAGTCGTCTCCGTAAAAATGCTCTTCAAAACACAATTTCACGTTCTTGTGAGACTATTAAAGATCGTGAAAAACGTTGGTTGGTCATGAAGGCATATATGTTATCATGATTACGTCAAGAAACTCTTGCTCAGCATAACTCTAGACTCGGTAAGATCCAAGAGCGTCTTGCAAATGAGTATTTTGAGCAGAGAGCTAATAGACTTGGCCTCATTAATGAGCGTTTAGAGAACGAGTCGACTGAGCAGAGGGCTCATAGATTAGAAGTGATACGAAACCGTACTGCAACCGAATCTGCTCAGCAACGCGAGAACCGGCTAGCAGCAGCGCGTCAGACTGCACAAAGACTACGTTCAATGAATGAGCGTAATTTTATAACAATTTACGGGAAAAAAACCATGTTTTTGATTTTAAAGACAACAAGACAGCAATTTTATCTAGCCTCAAGTAATTTAGTTTTGAGTCTAAATTAAAAAAAAAATGTAACTATATGAACATAATCAAAAGGCTTTAATTTCCTCAATGACATCATAACTCCATGATAGTAATATTCCATTTTGTAATTTTTTTACAAATGTTAAAAAAAACTAATTAATAATTAATAACTGCTTGTTATCACGTAAGTTTTGCAAATTAACTTTATATACAATAATAACAAAAATAAAAATATAAATAAAGGTTGCATTTTATAAAATAAATAGACGAGACGAAGCTTCTTAGCAATCCATGGATTCACCGTGCGGGTGCCGGGCCCATCGCGTTGCAAGGAGAGGAGTGCAAGCAGTGCCTGGGACTTGCGACCCAGGAGTAGGTTTAAGGGGCCCCTTTATTATGCGCAAAAACGCTCACCTTCACCCTCCACACTCCTCTCCCTACCTAACCAAATTTGGAAAGAACCTACTAATGCCGCCTTTGAAATACGTCCTAGAAATTAACCAATGCTTGTTCTAGAAAGGCCAAGGTCTTTAAGTAGGCTATAGAGAGACTTCGCTGTTATACCTCTCGCTCCCACTTCTACCGCGTACAAACTAACTATAAATTTATTCCTGATCAGTTCGTTGGTCAGTTCGTAATACTTATTGAGCTTGAATGTGTGATCCCTTGGGATGTTTGTTTCCCAAGGAACAATAAGCTCCACAAGTATCACGCGCCTCAGATGTTTCGAATACAGGAATAAGTCCGGTCTGGATGACGAAACAACAACATCCCCAGGAATTTAGTAATGCTTTTCATACGTGTCCATCATGAGAATCCAATCAGGAGCCGCGCCTAATATTGAATAAGGCTTCGCTTTTGATTTTTTGGAGGAGCCTTCTTTTACGATTTCTACAGATCGTTTGGTGGTTGTTATACCCTTCCGCGCTCTTGATACTGAAAGACTAACCGCTTCCCGTATAATTTCTAATACCTTGTCGTGGCGACGCGAGTATTGACATCTAGAAGTACCCTACACCCTACTAATAGGTGTTTCGCGGTTCCTATTGCCTCCCCACAGATGTTGCAAGACTTTTCGGTGGCTTTGCCCCATCTTACTAAATTACTTTGATCTGGGAGAGTCATTTGGAATGCATTAAGATAGAATTTTAATAATGCTTGGGACCAATCATAAATTAAGGTGCGCCACTTCAAAGCTAGTGGAATACAAAAATCTCCTATGGTCACCACGTTTTGAATTTCTAGGTTCATTGCGTGGAGTCGGTAATTATCGTTTTCGTCTTGTCGAATAAAAGATTTTGTTATGTCTATGTCTTGAACTTTCCTACTTGATCCTAGCCCTACTTTATTCGTTTGAGCACCTATCATAATATTTTTATGGTATTGAAGTCGTGACTCGTGCTCTGAGGCAACTTGGTCTTTTGGGAGAAAAGTTACAGTATCATCTTTAGATTTTCCGATGATATGTCTTTTGGTAACTCTTAGATGTTTGTAGAGCTCCGATGGTTTCTTTAATTTTAATCCAAAATTGTTTCGGTCTCTAAATAAGGTTGAAGAGTCTGCTGAGTGCGCTAACCCGAGCCATAACTTCAATGTCTTTATGACGCTTGCATCTAACTTGGACAAAAGGGTATTATTAATATCATAAACGAGGAAAGGCCAATTTAGACGTAATGTTAAAAAATTATCGTAAATCCAAGCTTTTTTGACGTTATTTATGGACTGGTTGTCTACCTTTTTGAGATCATTTAAAAAGCTATCGACTATTACATCCAACGATGGTGTACGGCCTTGGTAATCAATTTTTATACCTAAAAATTTAAACGGAGCTGCTTCCGTAACCGTACTAACGCGCTGACCATCTATTATAAAACCCGGATCGTAAGAGGTATATTTGGTATTCCGTCTACCCAGACACAGACTAAAACATTTACTTGGTTTTGTCCTCAATCCGCCCGTCCACGCACAGAAATCCTCAACTACATTTAAAAGTACCTGACATTGTTTCGGATTACGTGTCAGTATCGCGAGATCATCTGCAAAAGCTAGTATGGATTCTATGTATTTGTTGTTGAACTTAAACCGATAACCCCACTTTTTTTCATTCCTAATTAATTTGTCTATTAAAATATTAATAACTATATTAAATATAATAGGAGAAATACAACAGCCCTGAAATAAACCAACGTTATAATTAAGTAGTTTTGAATGGTTTTCATTAAAAATTATAGAGAATTTTAATTTTGAATAATATGATGCAATAATGTCGCAAACTACCGTAGGAAAGTTATACCATTTAAGCGCGAACATCATCAGTTCATGTCGTACCGACCCAAAGGCGTTGTCTAAGTCTATCCAACAAACCTAAATTTATCTCTCGCTAGTTCTAGCATCTTTAAGGCTTTCCGATATTAACGTATTATGTTCCAGGCATCCAGAAATTCCTGGCAAAAACCCTTTCTGGTAATTAGGCCTGAAATATCTATTGTTAATCATGATTTGCGTCATTTTTGTTTGTAAAAAAGAGAAAAAAATTTTGGAAATTGTATTTGCTAGGGCCATCGGTCAAGTATCCTTAGGATTATTGATATTGTCGTTTTTCGGAATGAGGACAAAAAGGGCTTTTCCGAATGATACCGGTATTTGCTTTCTTGACCAGATTTTACCGAATATATTTAAAAGATGTTTATGGAGCGACGGACACTTTTTGTAAACTATATAAGGGATACCATCCGGACCTGGTGCTGACTTAGATGGTTTCATTTTAATTATTTTATTGATTTCCTCCAAAGTTGGTGGGTTGGCATGAAAATCTTCAGTAGGAGTCTCAGGTATGTGTTCGTTTGGATCCCCATATAGTCTTTGGTTTTCTGGCACTTAGTATGTGCTTTTATAATGATCGAAAATGTTATGTAAATTGTATATGGTTGCTTATGACGTACCTACTAAAGTCAAACAGGGAGATCGACTTAGTCTCCGTCTAAATAAAATAAATAAAACAAATTAATATAAATAGCCTTTATTTAAATTTTATATAAATATAGAATGAAAATAAACCGACACGGGCAGGGATTCGAACCCGCAACTACTGGGAAACCGTCCCGTCGCTCTACCAACTGAGCTACCGTATCGCTGTCCGCCTCGGTGAATTAATAGACATGTTTATAGATATTTTCAAACATTAATTTCGGTAGTGGCATCTTTTCAATGTTTATCTATTCTGCAAAGTTAGAAATATTGGTAAGGATTTTCGAAAGAAACCTAATAGATGTTACCACCGTCCCGATAAAGACGATCACATATATTGCTTAATTCACCGAGGCGGACAGCGATACGGTAGCTCAGTTGGTAGAGCGACGGAACGGTTTCCCAGTAGTCGCGGGTTCGAATCCCTGCCCGTATCGGTTTATTTTTCATTCTATATTTATATAAATTTATATAAGCTTAACATGTTTAAAGATATTTTCAAACATTAAATTCGGTAGTGGCATCTTTTCAATGTTTATCTATACTGCAAAGTTAGACACATTGGTTAGGATCTTCGAAAGAAACCTAATCGATGTCACCACCGTCCCGATAAAGACGATCACATATAGAATGCTTAATTCACCGAGGCGGACAGCGATACGGTAGCTCAGTTGGTAGAGCGACGGGACGGTTTTCCAGTAGTCGCGGGTTCGAATCCCTGCCCGTGTCGGTTTATTTTTCATTCTATATTTATATAAAATTTAAATAAGCTTAACATGGCTATACATGTTTATAGATATTTTCAAACATTAGCCTTTATTTCTCTGACAACTTAGCCTAGTTATAGTATTATATACTAATCTCAATGAATAATGACATCGGCATGTATCATGTTTTTTTTACTTAAATTAATTATTTACCCCTTTATATCGTCGAAAAAATTATAAATAAGCTTGAAAATATTCTAGTTATTTTTGAAGTGAATAATAAAAATTTAAGTCAATTTGAGCGGTTTAAACGCCGTCATTTTGCGAGCGCTTTGCGTGACGTCAAATGACACGTTCAGTGAATGTTTACTAGTCCTGCGTCCAGTGAATGTTTACTATAGACTTTTTATTTACTTGTTAGAAAAACACCCAACAAAGTGTTTTTTTGCATTCCAAGAGATGCGAAAATATAAAACAATGGTGTATTAAAAGGGCTTATACATTTCCTAAATCGTGTTTATACTAGGATCCGCCACAATGCGCTGCGGGAGTTGAGCTGAGCCCCTCCCCCTTTTTTATGCAACTAAAGTCGGTCCATACCGAGCCCAAGGACTTTCAATGAAGTTGCTGGCACCGGAAAGGTTAAGAGTAACGATTGGCGTGGAGGTTTAGTTAAGCTTAAGTCTATGGGAGATTCAGTTATTTGACCATATCTTTAAAACGAAACAATATTTTTTTATTCTGTTTTTTGGAGTAGAAAACCTAGTCACGTCCTTGACATGCGTGCCACTTTTGGTTAAAATTGGTCAAGTGGTTTTCATGTGACGTTGCCTCAAAAGTTAATTCCCAAACGGTTAAGAGCTTCGCTTACGCTCAGCTCAATTATTGTAAAGATCAATTTAACGTTAGTATGCTTTAGTTATATACATCTTACTGTAAATTAGTAAGAAGTAAGTTTTTCATTAGCTATTGAATATAAGAAAATTTGTTAGCTATTGAACATAAGTTGCCTTGAACATAAGTTAAATTTTTCCGTCACCTTGAAGACCCCACTTTTTCTTCCCACTTTTACTTGTTTTAGTGGACACAGGAAACGAAAAAATCCTGTGTTCCTGTGTCTACCGTTCACACAGCGGTGACCAGGAGACAACTCTATTATTACAGTATCTCAGTGAGGCTGCTGATATGGCCCTACATCATTATCCTTCGGCGCAGCTCGTTTTTCTGAGGGACTTTATAACCTGTCATCAGGACTGGCTGTTCCCGTACCAGATGACCGACCGTGCTGGAAGAGAAGGGTGGAACTTTACGTTGTCCTTGGACCTCTTTTAGGTGGTGCGGTAAGCGACGAGGGTACCATATATAGTAGGCCATACAGCCAATTGCCTGGACCTTCTGCTGACAACTAATCCAAACAGGTATCGTGTAGAGGTCACCTGCGCCTTGGGAACCTCCGAATCGCTAAGAATGGCGAAAAGCTCTCTGTCAGACCAACCGGCAGTCGAACTTTCTGGTCTCTTGTCAAAGCGATCGAGTCGAACTTTTGCCAACCCGCACTGCCTGCTCTGCTAAAGCCGGACGGATCCCTGGCCCATAAAGCAACAGAGAAAGCCAATGTATTTGCTGTTTGCTGACAATTCGCATCTAGACACTGGCAATGCTTCTCCAGGACATTTTCCTCAGTGCGGTATTTCGATGCCTAAAATCTGCATCACAAACAAAGTGGTATGAAAAACATTGTGTAGTTTAGTTTAGTGGTCCTGATGATATATCAGCCATTCTACTCAAGACATGCGCAGCTGAGTTGTCTCCTGCACTTACACATCTGTTTGAAGCCTCTCTTTGAAGACTGGAATAGTGCCGAAATTCTGGAAGCTTGCCAACGTGCAACCCGTGCCCAAAAAGGGCAGCCCTGCCTATTCTGCCAATTATAGAACTATTTCAATCACCTCCATACTCTGCAAGATTATAGAGTCATTATGGGTTTCGCCGAAATAGGTCCGCTGAGGACCTTCTAGCGACACACATATATTAGGCGAGGCCATCGATAGGAACGGAAAAGCGGTCGCCGTCTCCCTAGGCGTATCGAAGGCATTTGAGATGGTCTGGTTTTAAGCAAGCTTTCAGCGTACGGTATATGTCCTGGTCTGATCGGCTGCGACGATCTGCCGGAGACCGGTATCTATGGATATGCAGGCGACAGCACATTTGTAGAAAGATATCCGGCATATTGTATGCCGAGTATTCGGGCTAGTAGATAACAAGTACAGTCTGAAAGAGAAGCCATGGTGCAACGTTTAAATGACAAACTTCAAGCAGTCTCTGCATGGGGCAATGCCAATCTTGTCACATTCAAAGCCACCAAAACGCAGACGTGTCTGTTCACCGCCAAAAGGAGCCCTTTCACCTTGGCTCCTACTATCCAGAATGTATTCTTGGAATACAGTGACTGGCTTCAGTTATTAGGCTTGGAGATTTCCTCGAACCTCAACTTTGGTCGGTTAATTGAGTCCAGAGCAAGAGCAGCAGTAGCAAAGCTTGCCGTTCTTGCGAAGGATCGGCAATAATTTACACCGGGATAGCTTCTTGTTTTATACAAAGCACAGATCCGGTCGTGTGTAGAGTTCTGTGGTCACATATTTGCTGGTGCCGCAGTCTCATCTTGCGGTTCTGGACTCAATTGAGAGGCGAGCAAAGAGACATATAGGTGATCCTGAATTGGTCGAAACTGACCTCCACAGCCTTGCACACAGGCTTAGAATTGATAGCCTCTCAGTATTCTATAGGATACATTTTGGTGAGTGTGCGCAGGAATTACACTATTTAATTCCCCAATCCCCGTTCTATCACCGGACTTTCCGACGCACGGCAGGTATCCATCCTTACGTTGTGGACACTCCACCTGTCCGAACGAAGCGCTTTGCTTCCTCATTTTTAGTGCGTACAGCAAAGGACTGGAACAATTTGCCGGCGTCGGTATTTCCGGCCCAATATAATGTGGGTGTCTTCAAGAGAAAAGTGAATAGGTTGCTAGGGCAATGCGCCTTACCACCTAAGACTACATTCCACTTACCATCAGGTGGAATGTAGTCAAGTATTACTCTAGTTTTGTAAAAAAAAAAAAAAAGACAGTGACACTTGTCAAAGATACATCAATTTATTCAATTCACAATTGTTAATTACAATTTATCAAGTACATATTGTTTAGTGAAGAAGAAGAATACATAATTAATAAAATATTTTTATTTACTTGTGTTATTAAAAGTTTATAAATTCGTGTTGTTATTGATGAGAATAAAATATTGATACACAATGCTGTCATCTCTCATTAAGGAACATCAAGCCAAACAGTCGTCAAAAAGAGTTATTCAAGGTAACTTTTTAAGTGCTTATAACATATACATTAATATGTATGATTTTTATCATAAGCCTTTTGTTGGAGAATTCTTTCGATATTTATATATATTTATTTATCTCTTACTTTTATTTAATGGAATTTTATTTTGTGTATTTTAGAACAAAAACGAAAGGAATGCATAACTGCTGCTAATGATTTAACTCAGGCTTTGGTAGATCATTTAAATGTTGGGTATGTAAAAAAATATAGAATTACGAAATTAACTCCAAATTAAATCAATTATTTTATTAAAATATTATTATAATTTCAGAGTTGCCCAAGCCTATTTAAACCAAAAGAAATTAGATGCTGAAGCTAAGCTACTTCACCAAGGAGCTATAAATTTTGCAAAACAAACACAGCAGTGGCTTGCACTTGTCGAAAACTTTAGTAGCGCTTTAAAAGAAATTGGAGATGTTGAAAACTGGGCTCGGAGTATTGAAAAAGATATGAAAATAATAACTGATACTTTAGAAAGAGCATATGAAACCACCCAAGATAAACCCAACAATAGCCAGTAATAAACAATAATAATATAATTCAACAAACTTATTCAGTTTTATTATTGTGGTGATTTTTAATTTATTGACAAATGCAGACTTTGAGAAACAGTGAGATCATTTTCTAATATTTTCTTTGCTTTAAGAATAGTTTAGCAGATTTAAGTCGTATATACTTTATACTTAAATCTGATCTTCGGAAGGATGTGAAACAATTATATTAATTATTTTCATACTCGGACAATATGAAAATATGGTCTGATAGTAACTTGTTATATAAATTATTATTGAATTGATAAGTGAAATAATAGATTTTAGATGATAGATTCATTATTATCACAAAAAAAATTGTGCTCTATAAATGATAGATTATTCTATACTCAATATTATGGTTAAAACTTTTTTTATCTTTGTTAAAGCCTTAGGAACCTATTATCATCCACACGAACAATATTATTGATGGTATAATCATAATATATCCCCTTGTTTGAAATGTCAAAATCAATATAACTTTATAGGGTCATTCGCCTGTTCGCATTCATTTGACGGCTATCCTTTTATAAAATACTCGAAAATAAGTTCATGAACTTTCTAACAAAACCAAATGTAATTTCTGCCAATACCTCAATATATAGGAGACACAGTCATAGACAAAATTTCCTTGGGCGCAATCCTTCCCGTTTAAAAAAAATAATTAATCTGAGCCACAGGACAAAAAACTGCGAATGTCTTAAATGTAAGTAAAAAAATAGTGAGCAGCAACACCACTCACGGTTAGTATTACATTGTTTTATGTGAAGTTAAGGATACATAGATGTTTCTAGGCCTTAATAATAAAGAAAGGATAAATATAATTATGAATTAACTTAAGTTTTAT
Source organism: Napeogenes sylphis (assembly GCA_959347405.1). Lineage (NCBI taxonomy): Eukaryota > Metazoa > Arthropoda > Insecta > Lepidoptera > Nymphalidae > Napeogenes > Napeogenes sylphis. The sequence continues at coordinate 501,992 of OY365776.1, forward strand.
AATTGTTGACAGTTACAATAAGGTGGACGCGAACTTCTACACACAATTTATAAATATTTCACTTCGAGTCCGCAGTGGACGCAAATTTTATGACCTATTATTTAGGACAGACCAGATTGCGTCCATCCTTGTTTTCTTGTTATCTATTTATAAAAGTAATTAAAAATGTATAGCTTACTTAAATTTAATAAAATTGTATATACCTACGATCAATAATATCTTAATGTAATTATAATAAAAAAAATAACGTTATTTATTAACGCCTCCTAATTGAACAAATTAGAAATTGTGAAATCACAGTGCAACTCTGCAACTCATGACAAGAATAAAAATGTTTTTTCCACTGATTTATCAATTTCGCCAATACACCATTTTGGCAGTTACCTGTAGCTTAGTTCAATAGTGTCTTCAGATGAAGATCTTATTTTACCACTAGAAGATATGGCAACGCATACTATACCAAGTCTTGAACAAACTAAGTAACATTATCAGAAGTCCCTCCGATTGCTTTTATTCATTCAGCATCAACTGTATTGCCATCTATTTCACCTATAGAAAAGCCTTCTAGTTTACAATCATCTTCATTATTTATTCAAGACATTTTACATTCAGAAACCTTTGATCCATTTAAAAGCCACCTGATGTTGGCCGAAATTTTTAGCATAGCAAGAAAATTTAATCAAAGAACTCCAGCGGCCATATCTTCGTCTGCATCGAGAAAGTATTATGAACATAAAGAGCAGATGGAGAAAAAAAAACAGGAAGCAGTAAGAAAAAGAAATTAAGAACGAATAGAGAAAAAAACAGAGAAAAACTTCAAGGATCTGCTCCAAAACGTAGGAACTTCTTCCTACGTTTTGGAGCAGTTCCTTGAACACTGCCTGTTAAAGTCACAGTAGATAGGTACCTTAGATATGGACTCTGAAAAGAAAATTTACCAGCCGTGGATATTAGTAATAATAGTAGTAGTAGTATTAATAGTAGTAGTAATAGTAGTAGTAGTAGTAGTAATAGTAGTAGTAATAGTAGTAGTAATAGTAGTAGTAGTAGTAATAGTAGTAGTAGTAATAGTAGTAGTAATAGTAGTAGTAGTAGTAATAGTAGTAGTAGTAGTAATAGTAGTAGTAGTGAGTAATAGTAATGAGATGATATATTTGTTATTAAAAATATTTTAAAATATTAATTAGTTAAATATTTAGATATAAAAAAATAAATTGTTAAAATCTAATCTTTCTGAATAATTGTTAATAAAAATCTCCCCTACATTCTATATATAAGTTGGTAGACGCAAAGTGATCCATGAGTGGACGCGATTTCGATTTTATGGACGCAAAATGGGTAAATCGCCCAAATCTGATATTTATCAGTTTTATATTTAAATCATTATATCTGTTCACCAAAACTTCAAATGAATATTAAAAATATTATAATTAACACTACAAAGTTTTTATTCAAAATTAGTGCTAAATCATTTTTATTTCAATTTCGAAGTCAGCAACTCCACTAATTGGACGCGAACAGGCGAAATGACCCTACTTACTTAAGGCCCTATGACCCCTAGATAGGGATCTTAGCTTCTTAGGTGTGGCCAATCAAAGCCCCTTCGCGGCGCTTTATTTGGTGACCGATCGGCAGAGATCATACAGTTCTTCATTGGATATCTAGTCGGGTCAGTGTATACCTAGGATCTGTGTAAGGCAAAGGCCGACGAAGAATGCGTTGCGTGATGTCTTTAGTGACCCTCCACGGGTCGTAACTGTACAGCAGTACAGTCTATGTTACAGTTACATTCTCTTGGTGGTAGACCATAACATCGGGTCGCCGGCAAAGTTACCACCCATCGGGCAAAGTCGTGCCGCAAAGCGACCTAGTCGTGTTCCGGCACGTTGCTCGATGAAGCCGTTAATGGGAAATGGGTCTGAACAGCTGCGGTGCGTTGGCGAACCGGTTTGACGTCGAGTTGGTGTTTGTTTTGTCGGGTGTCTAGTCGAGGAGGGTAACGGGATCCGAAGCAACGGCTTTCCGCTGGCCGCCCGCAGATAGTTGAGGGCCCAATTAGTGGGTTAGCCACCCACGAAAGGCTGCCCCGCCAGCTGCGAAAAATCCCAGGGTGGCTCCATCATGCTGGTTGGCGACCAGACGAGGAGGCCCGATGGCGATCCCTGGGGGGGTTCGGGCGTCCCCGCAGTCTCCAGACTAGCCTCCCAGTGGCAAGACATCACCAATTTCGACGTCGGGTTCGATACGTACCGCCTCGTTCAACTGCCATTTCCCATCCCTATTCACTTTTATTTTATTTTTTTTATGAGTAAAGTTAAAAAGAAGAAAATGTTTTTACAGCGGTTGCACTCCTCCTCATTTAAAGTGCACCTCACTAATATCAGGGGTTTGCACTCTAATATCCTAGCTGTCCATCACCACCTGGAGACAGAGCAGCCGCACCTCTTCTTTTTGAGGAGACGCAGATACAATGTCCTTTGAGCGCTGCGCACCTCCATTATCCCGGATACACGTTAGAGCACAATTTTCGCTCACGTGCCGGAGTCTGCGTGTACGCGCGGAACGACCTCTGTATCCAGCGTCTCCGTCACCTTGAAGACCCCACTTTTTCTTCTATATGGGTTTTAGTAGACACAGGAAACGAAAAAATCCTGTATTCCTGTGTCTACCGTTCGCACAGCGGTGACCAGGAGACAACTAGATTATTTGAGTATCTCGGTGAGGCTGCTGATATGGCTTTGCATCAGTACCCTTCAGCGCAGCTTGTTTTTCTGGGGGACTTTAATGCTTGTCATCAAGACTGGCTGTTCCCGTACCAGAAAACCGACCATGCTGGAAGAGAAGCGCGAAACTTTGCGTTGTCCTTGGACCTCTTTCAGCTGGTGAGGCAAGCGACAAGGGTACCAGATGTGGTAGGCGATACAGCCAATTGCCTGGACCTTCTGCTGACAACTGATCCGGACAGTTATCGTGTTGAGGTCACCTCCCCCTTGGGAACCTCCGATCACTGTCTGGTGAAATCTGTGTTTACATATTCCCCACCAGCTCTCGAACCACATGGTGTTAGGCGAGTATGGAAATACAAGTCAGCAGATTGGGATGAGATGCGGCACTTCTTTGCATCTTATCCTTGGCGGCAGGTCTGCTACTCTTCTTTGGATCCGTCGAGTTGCGCGGATGCTATAACCGATGTGGTGCATCAGGCAATGGAGTATTTTATTCCTTTTGCTGAAGTTCCCGTCGGTGGCAAAGCTCGCCCATGGTTTAATGCCGAATGTGGTCATGCTCGAGACCGAAAACATTCGGCATACCTCATTTGGGCTGATGCTCGAAGCCGCAAAACTCCGGATGTAAGTACAAAGAAGAGAGCCTTTAACCTAGCTGCCAAGTCCTACAAAAAGGCATTGCGGAAGGCTCGTCTCGATCGAATCGCTAAGAATGGCGAAAAGCTCTCTGTCAAACCAACTGGCAGTCGAGCTTTCTGGTCTCTTGCGAAAGCGATCGAGTCGAATTTCTGCCAACCCTCACTGCCTGCTCTGCTGAAGCCGGATGGATCCCTGGCCCACACAGCAACAGAAAAAGCGAATGTATTTGCTTCTCTGTTTACTGATAATTCGCATCTAGATACTGGCAATGCTTCTCCAGCACATCTTCCTCACTGCGGTATTTCGATGCCTGAAATCCGCATCACTAACAAAGAGGTATGGAGAACATTGTGTCGTTTAGATGTGAATAAAGCCAGTGGTCCTGATGGTATACCAGCCATTCTGCTCAAGACATGTGCAGCTGAGTTGTCTCCTGTACTGACACGTCTGTATCGCCTCTCTTTCAAGGCTGGAATAGTGCCGAAATCCTGGAAGCTTGCCAACGTGCAACCCGTGCCCAAAAAAGGCAGCCGTGCTGATCCTGTCAACTACAGACCGATTTCAATCACCTCCATACTCTGCAAGATTATGGAGCGTGTATTGAACTCGCGCCTTCTAGCATACCTAGAAGGTAACGATCTCCTCAGTGACCGACAGTACGGGTTTCGCCGTAATAGGTCTACTGGGGACCTCCTAGTGTATGCTACACACATTCTAGGCGAGGCCATCGAGAAGAACGGAGAAGCGGTCGCCGTCTCTCTGGACGTCTCGAGGGTATTTGACAGGGTCTGGCATGCGAGCCTTATAAGCAAGCTTTCAGCGTACGGTATATCTCCTGGTCTGATCGGCTGGGTAACGGACTTTCTGAGCCAGAGATCTCTCCGAGTAGTTGTCGATGGGTGTTCCTCGGAATCCTTGACAATAAATGCCGGAGTGCCTCAGGGGTCCGTTCTTTCTGCAACTCTTTTTCTGCTGCACATTAACGATCTGTTGAAGCCCGGTATCTATGGGTACGCAGACGACAGCACAGTTGTAGAAAGATATCTGCCGAGTACTCGGGCTAGTCGAGATCAAGTACAGTCTGAAAGAGAAGCCATGGTGCAGCGTTTGAATGACAAACTTCAGGCAGTTTCCGCATGGAGCAATGCCAATCTTGTCAAATTCAACGCCACCAAAACGCAGACGTGTCTGTTCACCGCCAAAAGGAGCCCTTTCACCTTGGCTCCTACTTTCCAGAATGTATCCTTGGAATACAGTGACCGGCTTCAGTTGTTAGGCTTAGAGATTTCCTCGAACCTCAACTTTGGTCGGTTCATTGAGTCCAGAGCAAGAGCAGCAGCAGCAAAGCTTGCCGATCTTGCGAAGGTTCGACAGTACTTTACACCGGGACAGCTTCTTGTTTTATACAAAGCACAGATCCGGTCGTGTGTAGAGTACTGTGGCCACATATTTGCTGGTGCCGCAAAGTCTCATCTTGCGGTTCTGGACTCAATTGAGAGGCGAGCAATGAGGCTCATAGGAGATCCCGAGTTGGTCGAAGCCGACCTCCAAAGCCTTGAACACAGGCGTAGAATTGCTAGCCTCTCAGTATTCTATAGGATACATTTTGGTGAGTGTGCGCAGGAATTACACGATCTAATTCCCCCGGCCCCCTTCCATCATCGGACTTTCCGAAGCACGGCAGGAATCCATCCTTTTGTTGTGGACATTCCACCTGTCCGAACGAAGCGCTTTGCTTCGTCTTTTTTACTGCGTACAGCAAAGGATTGGAACAGCTTGCCTGCGTCGGTATTTCCGAAAGAATACAATGTGGTTAAATTCAAGAGAAGAGTGAATAGGCTGCTAGGGTAATGCGCCTTACCACCTTAGACTACATTCCACTTACCATCAGGTGGAATGTAGTCAAGCATTGCCCTAGATTATATATAAAAAAAAAAAAAAAAAAAACAGTCATTTTGAATTTCACTCCTTGGGTAAATTTTCTACACCGCCACAAGGGTCGTAGTTGCGCGAAGATCACCCGAGTTTTGGCCATCCTGTAAGTGATGTCATCTTCCGTTCCTCCACGTCAGCCTAGTCTAGGTCGTCGGCCTAGTCTAGGTCGTCAGCCTAGTCTAGGTCGTCAGCCTAGTCTAGGTCGTCAGCCTAGTCTAGGTCGTCAGCCTAGTCTAGGTCGTCAGCCTAGTCTAGGTCGTCAGCCTAGTCTAGGTCGTCAGCCTAGTCGAGTTCGTCAGCCTAATCTAGTTCGTCAGCCTAGTCTAGGTCGTCAGCCTAGTCTAGGTCGTCAGCCTAGCCTAGGTCGTCAGCCTAGCCTAGGTCGTCAGCCTAGCCTAGGTCGTCAGCCTAGTCTAGGTCGTCAGCCTAGTCTAGGTCGTCAGGCTATTCTAGGTCGTCTAAAGTTTCGGTTAACCGTCATTCAATACCACGGCGCTTGATGCCGTTTATTCTTTGTATGATGCCATCCAGGACTATAAAAAAACTGCTTGACACCCCCGTGAGATCAAAACGTCCCTGTAATTAGGTGGGACACCAATCTCATCCAGACGGCATCAGATTCTAACAATTGTACGGTTTCGACATCTTTTTCAAAGTCAACGAAAAAAGGTAAATTTAACGCTGCCATTCTGATGCTTCCACCACGATGATCCGGGATGTGGTGATCTGTTCCGTGTTGAAGCGTTTGGTCTAAAGCCCGCTTGTTCTCTCCTCAGTATTGGTTAAACTTCAGTTAACAGCCTTTCCAGTAGTACCTTGCAGAGAACCTTTGATGTTACAGAAAGCAATGCGATTCCTCTACAATTATTGCACTGTCTGAGGTCAAACCTTTTCGTCACAGTCAGTAGAAGGCCTTCGTAGTAGGTTATCCGGGATCTTTTCTGTAGTCCAGATTTTCTACAGGAGAGGTGTCAAGACCTCGAATTCGGTTGGTGTGTCTTCTGTTAGCATGTTATCAGGTCGAGGCCTAAGGTTTTGCCCCTTTTGAATAACAGAAAGGCATTCTCAATCTCTTCCGTGCTGAGCGGGCACATGGTAATGTCTAGCAGTTGGGGTGTTGGTATGCGGAATACCTCGTCAAACATACCAACACCACGTGCTCTAACTCAAACGATGTTTCGTTGTTGTTCCTCAGATCTTGTAATCAGTCTTCCTTGCTTGTCCCCTAAAGGCTTTTTTACTATATTCAGGCGTCCCAACCAAAGTTTTATTAGTATTAGTATTTATTAGTATTTAATTTACTGAGTTAAGGTATAGATACTTTTTACTAAAGAATTATCTTAATTTAACAAGAAAAAAACAAGTACTTACTTTAAACTATAATTACAATATCACAAATACAATTACGGGTTTGGGATTAATTTTAGGTGAGAGATGGCTTAATACTGTGAGCTACGACGTAGATTCAAATAGCTGGCAATAGTTAGTATAACATTAAACTGAAAACCGACAATCTATATTGTCGATGAGGCAATCCATGAGTGATGATTTGGATACGATATCTATAACAATAAAAAATATTTTGAAGAAAAGGGCTATTTGGGCAATCTACAATCTGTCTAGTAGGCATTTCTTAAGAACAATATTTAAGAAAATTAAAATTTTAACTTTACTGTGTCAATATATATTCGATAATTAAAAAAAAATAAAGGAATAGTGATGTGCATTCCAAAAACAAACTTGGTCCAATTCACACCAGGCTGGTAAAGATTCATAAGTAATTTTATATAAAATGTGTCTATTTTTATTTGCAAATGAATGTGTGAAATTGCAAGATAAAGCCTCGTATACGATTAAGGATTATATAAATGACAATTAAGCCTGGGACTAAACTATTGTAAAACTAGCTCATAAACAATTATTTATATTGGAATATGTATGTTCGTTTGTATTACGTATATATACTAGGCATAGACTAATAAGTTATTCTATACATTACGATTACACGATTCTCTGCCTATAACAGTCTTATAGCAGTTTACAGAATTATTATAGCCAGCAGTAGGCAGGCCTATGAGTGTCAGTGTATGACCAGTAATAAAACAGGCAAAATAAGAGACCGATGTTTATATTTATCATGCAAGAAAGAGAAACAGACAGTGTAATAACTCTTATGTCACAGTTTCTTCAATTTAATATTGAAATAAAACTATTTTTTCTATTAATCTAAGGGTTAGATTTAAAATGTAAATTTAAAATTTAATTCAATATACGCGAGTTAAATCCGTAAAAATAGTTTTAGTTTAATGTGTAGTACTCGTGAAAGCCTTAGAAAACACTATCAATTTAATATGTTACTTGTTCGAAACATAAAACTAGTGTTAGTATAAATTATCTAGTGTCTACAGCACAGAATTGTTATACAGTCTATAGTCTTACACTGTCAACGATAAACAAATTATCCCAGGACAGATCGCTTTGTGAATGTGGTATTGATGAGTGTTTAGATGAGTGATACGGGCAGAGATTCGAACCCATGACCTCTGGTAAACGCTTTCGTCTCTGTCCCATTTGAGCTACCGTATAGTAGAAGTTAGTGCGAATTATTATACAAATTCTATGACGATACGCCGCAGTACCAAAAATCACAGATAAGCAACAAAAACAATGACCAAATTGTCATTTGTCAGTAGTCAGTACTGAGTACTCAACTGTCTTCTGTCAGTTCAGTTGTCACTTGTCACAGCGATTAGAATTTAGAGTATTCAGTATTCACCATTCTTGTTAGTTAATAGTTATTCGGTTATCAGGTATCCATAATAAATTATCACTGTGTTTTCTTGTCACTCCCGGTAGTTCTTCAAATCGGTAGCAGTGTAGGCACTTTAAATTTTTATATAACATTTTGCGATTTATAAGCATTTGTTTTATTTCATAAAAATGTCTGTAGATTCAACTCCTAGAGTTCTTTCAATACAAAGTCACGTAGTGCATGGATATGTTGGAAATAAAAGCGCTGTTTTTCCTCTTCAAGTAAGTGTAACAATTAGTTAGTTAAATACAAATACTTCTTATTTATTTATTAGAAACGAAGACCATACAATATCAATACGATCCAATCCAATAATGATTTATCTCTGATTACTCTCTGATATTCTTAATATTCTGTGAAGTATTGACTAATTATAAAACTTAGAATCTTGATTTTTTTTTTGTAATGGCACACTAGCAGATGGTCTAACTGACGAAAGGCACGTATTGTCTTTTATGTACATTAACAAATTCGTAGCGTCCAGCAGAATTAAGAAGGGATGCAGAAAGATAGGGGATTCAAAACGAAAGAAAGACAATATAGAAGTGTATTTTTGCATTTGTTTTCTCACTCACCATTATCATAGCTTCATTTTGCAGGTTAGAATCAGGTAAATTCTAATTTTCTGGCCCATAAGTTTTTATAGACATATATTCTTAATGATACCAGAAGTATTTACGTTATCAAACAAATAAGTGTGTTTAGTATTCAGATTTAGGTGTAATATTTTCTAAAATATATATAACTACATTGCAGATCCTAGGTTTTGAAGTAGATGCCATCAACACTGTACAGTTTTCAACACACACAGCTTACAAGCATATCAAAGGGAATGTTTTACAAACTGATGAAATGGCAGAACTAATAGAAGGACTTATGCTTAATGAAGTTGACTATTACACACACTTCCTAACTGGATACTCCCGGTCACCAGACTCTTTAAAACAAATTGCAAGTATTATTACAAAGCTGCGACAGAAAAATCCTAATTTGATATATGGTAATTGCAAGTTTGTATTTGAAAAATATATATTAAATGAAATACTGTTTCTAAAAAAATAAATGCAATCAGTAGTATGTAGTGGAATAACATATAGAATAATATTACATCACATATAAGTATATTGTTTATATATTGTTCATAATTTATTTAAATACAATATATCTTCCACCTTACTAAAATCCTGTTACTTTATATAAAACAAATATACTCATTCAGGCAATCTTAAACAGTTTAAATCTATTAATAGACGGTCATAAAACAGAGAATACCTTGACTTGTTATCACTTATCAGTATATATGAGTCCATTTAAGAATAAAATGTAATCTTTGATAAAATGTTACTTATTTACAGCATTACAATCAATTTACCATTTTTGATTAAAAAATGCAGTCAGTAATATAAGATTGCATATACATTTAACTAATGGAAATGTTAATTTTATCAATTGAATGGTCTTAAAATAAAAATATATTATGTATAATATATATTTTTAAAATGTATATTATAATAAAATAAGACAAAAAATGCTTGGTCAGGGAAAATGCAAAATATATAAGAAAATATTTTAAGATTTGTCACTGAAGTTTTTTGGAAAGAAGATAATTTTTGAAATTTTATTAATTTATATTATGTATTAATAACTAAAACTTCTAACTCCCCTCTGGACCCGGAACCAATATAAAACAACCAGAGCAAAAACAACTGTTGAAATACAGCAGGGAAGAAAACAATTACCTTCTATCAAACAAAACATACAATCAAGAAGTTTAAAAATATGCATGTACAATGTAAGATCCAATTCAAATAGCATGAGGATGATAGAACTAAATAACTCAGTTAAAACACTTAATTGGGACGTTAAAGGCTTTGCTGAAATTAAAAGAAATGGAAGCGCCATAGAGAAACATGGAAATTACATCTTTTATTACATAGGTGAAACAGTGGGTTTCTTGGTAAAGAAATCAAACAAAGGTAATATTGTCAGTTTTCTGGGCATATCAGAAAGAGTAGCAGTGGTAAAATTAGAGTTCGATCAACACCCTCTGTCACTAATCCAAGCTTATTCGCCAACCGACTGCTCAAGCAAAGAAGACATTATAAAATTTTATAATGATCTAACAAAAGCACAAGATCTCGCAGATAAAAAAATCCTAAGCATGGGAGACTTAAACGCCAAAATTGGACAACCAAAACCTCATGAGAAACCAACACTTGGAAAATACGGGTATGGAGAGAGGAATGAAAGAGGCAAACAACTTATAAAATATTTTTTTTTATATGATCTAGGGCAATGCTTGACTACATTCCATCTGATGGTAAGTGGAATGTAGTTTTAGGTGGTAAGACGCTTTGCCCTATCAACCTATTCACTCTTCTCTTGAAGACACCCACATTGTATTCAGCCGGAAATACCGACGCAGGTAAGCAGTTCCAATCCTTCGCTGTACGAAGTAAAAATGACGAAGCAAAGCGCTTCGTTCGTACAGGTGGAATGTCCACAACAAAATGATGGATACCTGCGTCGGAACGTCCGGTGAAGGAAGAGGGACGGGGGAATTAAATTGTGTAATTCCTTCGCACACCAAAATGTATCCTATAGAATACTGAGAGGCTAGCAATTCTACGCCTGTTCAGGGTATGGAGGTAGGCTTCGACCAATTCGGGATCACCTATAAGTCTCTTTGCTCGCCTCTCAATTGAGTCCAGAACCGCAACATGAGCCTGCGGCACCAGCAAATATGTGACCACAGTACTCTACACACGACCGGATCTGTGCTTTGTATAAAACAAGAAGCTGTCCCGGTGTAAAGTACTGCCGATCCTTCGCAAGAACGGCAAGCTTTGCTGCTGCTGCTCTTGCTCTGGACTCAAGTTCTCATTTTGTTCTATTTTGGTTTATTGTTTCTGATCTTTATAAACCATGAACCTAAACGTGCAAATAAATTTGTAATATGGATAGCATCTAGCTGTTCTATAACTGTAATTTTAGGTAGTTTGAGGAAGGCGTCGGTGTCTGTCACACAGTTTACACTAGCACAAACATCGTCGTTTACTCTATCTTTGGTAAAAAGAATTATTAATATTTACATAACTGTATTTGTATAAGATAGAAAAATTATTGTTAACCTACTTTTGAAAATAAATAAATGAAATGAATGAACCGACCAAAGTTGAGGTTCGAGGAAATCTCTAAGCCTAACTGAAGGCCAACTAAAGCCGGTCACTGTATTCCAAGGATACATTCTGGAAAGTAGGAGCCAATATGAAAGGGCTTCTTTTGGCGGTGAATAGACACGTCTGCGTTTTGGTGGCGTTGAACTTGACAAGATTGGCATTGCTCCATGCGGAGACTGCCTGAAGTTTGTCATTCAAACGTTGCACCATGGCTTCTCTTTCAGACTGTACTTGATCTCGACTAGCCCGAGTACTCGGCAGATATCTTTCTACAACTGTGCTGTCGTCTGCATACCCATAGATACCGGGCTTCAACAGATCATTAATGTGCAGCAGAAACAGAGTTGCAGAAAGAAGGGACCCCTGAGGCACTCTGGCATTTATTTTCAAGGGTTCCGAGGAACACCCGTCGACAATCTCTGGCTCAGAAAGACCGTTACCAGGACCAGATCAGACCAGGAGATATACCGTACGCTGAAAGCTTGCTTATAAGGCCCGCATGCCAGACCCTGTCAAATGCCCTCGAGACCTACAGAGAGACGGCGACCGCTTCTCCGTTCTTCTCAATGGCCTTGCTTAAGATGTGTGTAGCATACACTACGAGGTCCCCAGGAGACCTATTACGGCGAAACCCGTACTGTCGGTCACTGAGGAGATCGTTACCTTCTAGGTATGCTAGAAGGAGCGATTTCAATACACGCTCCGTAATCTTGCAGAGTATGGAGGTGAATAAAATCGGTCTGTAATTGACAGGATCGACGCGGCTGCCTTTTTTGGGCACGGGTTGCACGTTGGCAGGCTTCCAGGACTTCGACACTATTCCAGTCTTAAAAGGGAGGCGATACAGGCGTGTCAGTACAGGAGACAACTCAGCTGCGCATGTCTTGAGCAGAATGGCTGATATACCATCAGGACCACTGGCTTTATTCACATCTAAACGACACAATGTTCTCCATACCTCTTTGTTAGTGATGCGGATTTCAGGCATCGAAATACCGTAGTGAGGAAGATGTGCTGGTGAAGCATTGCCAGTGTCTAGATGCGAATTATCAGCAAACAGAGAAGCAAATACATTTGCTTTCTCTGTTGCTGTGTGGGCCAGGGATCCATCCGGCTTCAGCAGAGCAGGCAGTGAGGGTTGGCAGAAATTCGACTCGATCGCTTTCGCAAGAGACCAGAAAGCTCGACTGCCAGTTGGTCTAACAGAGAGCTTTTTGCTATTTTTAGCGATTCGATCGAGACGAGCCTTCCGCAATGCCTTTTTGTAGAACTTGGCAGCTTGGTTAAAGGCTGTCTTCTTCTAACTTACATCTGGAGTTTTGCGGCTTCGAGCATGACCTCCTTCCGCATTAAACCATGGGCGAGCTTTGACACCGATGGATACGTCAGTAAAATGAATAAAATACTTCATTGCCTGATGCACCACATCGGTCGACCACAGCATAGCCGCTGATATGGCTCACCGAGATACTCAAATAATCTAGTTGTCTTCATGTCACCGCTGTGCGAACGGTAGACACAGGAATACAGGATTTTTTCGTTTCCTGTGTTTACTAAAACTCATAAAGAAGAAAAAGTGGGGTCTTCAAGGTGACGTAGACGCTGGATACAGAGGCCGTTCCGCGCGTACACATAGACTCCGGCACGTGATCGAAAGTTGTGCTCTAACGTGTATCCGGGATAATCCAGGTGCGCAGTGCTTAAAGGACATTGTATCTGCGTCTCCATAAAAAAAACAGGTTCGGTTGTTCTGTCTCCAGGTGGTGATGGACGGGTAAGATATTAGAGTGCAAGCCCCTGATATTACTGAGGTGCACTTTAAATGAGGAGGAGTGCAACCGCTGTACAAACTTTTTCTTTTTTTTGTTTTTCTTCATAATAAAAAAAAATTTAAAGTGAATAGGGATGGAAAATGCCAGTTGAACGAGGCGGTACGTATCGAACCCAACGTTGAAGTTGGTTAAGTTATGCCACTGGGAGGCTAGCCTGGAGTCTGCGGGGACGCCTAAACCCCCCCAGGAATCGCCATCGGGCCTCCCCGTCTGGTCGCTAACCAGCACGAAGGAGCCACCCTGGGATTTTCCGCAGCTGGCGGGGCAGCCATTTGTGGGTGGCTAACCCACTAATTGGACCCCCAACTATCTGCGGGAGGCCAGCGAAAAGCCGTCGCTTCAAATCCCGCTACCCTCCAAGGCTCAAGTCCATTAATGAAAAAACAAACTATATGCAAAATCTGAAGGAGAACTTACTTAAATCTAGGAAAACTATTGAATCCATAGCAAATGTTGAAACCTTAAGTACCACACTGGAAGAAATTATAACAAAAAGTCTTAAACTAGAAACAAAACGGAATGGAGACAAAAAGCAAAGAATATTAAGCGACCAAACACTAAATTAATCTCTAAACGTACCGAACTTCTAAGATCAAAAAACAAGGAGGGAGAAGACAAAATCAGAAACAGGAAAGACATAATAAAATGTGTAACAGCTTTCTATGCGGACCTATACAAAAAACCATCATAGGAAAGAGAACAAGACAAAATAGAGCTGTGCACCTCAAACAAAAGTATGGTGGTAGGAAACACATTGAGCCCAATTACTGAAAGTGAGATATTAAGTCATATAAAGAAACTAACACCTGAAAAGAGCCCTGATCTAGACAACATCCAAAACGAAGCACTAAAGGTGGGAGCACCTATGCTAGTAACTTTTTTTGTAAAAATGTTTAAGTAGAAGTTGCCACACAGTGGTGCAAATTAAACATAATCTTTCTCTATAAAAAAGGAAACCCACTAGATATAAGCAACTACAGGCCCATTAGTCTATTATCTACAATCTACAAACTATTTTCTTCCATTGTCTTAATCAGAATAGCACCTGAAATTGATAAAAATCAACCAATCAAATAAGCAGGATTCCGTCCACACTACTCTACAATTGATCATATACATGTTATAGAACAGGTAATAGAGAAATTCAAAGAACAAAACAAACAACTTTACATAGTTTTCGTGGACTACTCAAAAGCATTTGACAGTATAACTCACTCATCTATATGGAATGCTCTGAAAGAAAACAACGTAAGTGAAACGATCTCCTCAGTAACCAATAGTACGGGTTTCGCCGAAATAGGTCCACTGGGGACCTTATAGTGTATGCTACCCACATTTTAGGCAAGGCCATCGAGAAGAACGGAGAAGCGTTCGCAGTCTCTCTGGACGTCTCGAGGGCATCTGACAGGGTCTCCCATGAGAGCCTTATAAACAAACTTTTTTCCTTTCGACCTTTTAAAAAAACGGTACGGTATATCTCCAGGTCTGAACGGCTGGATAACGGACTTTCTGAACCAGAGATCTCTCTGAGTAGTCGTCGACGGGTGTTCCTCAGAAACCTTGACACTACATGCCGGAGTGCCTCAGAGATCCGTTCTTTCTGCAATTCTTTTTCTGCTGCACATTAACGATCTGGTGAAGCCCGGTATCTATGGATAAGCAGACGACAGCACACTTGTAGAAAGATGTCTGCCGAGTACGTACAGACATCTTTCTACAAGTGTAGTTCTCTTTCTAAGAGAAGGCATGGTGCAACGTTTAGGTGACAAACTTCAGGCAGTCTCCGCATGGGGCAATGCCAATCTTGTCAAATTCAACGCCACCAAACTGCAGATGTGTTTGTTCACCGTCAAAGGGAGACCTTTTACCTTGGCTCCTACTTTCCAAAATGTATCCTTAGAATACAGTAACCGGCTTCACTTGTAAGGCTTAGAGATTTCCTCGAACCTCAACTTTGGTCGGTGCATTGAGTCCAGAGCACGAGCAGCTGCAGGACACCTTGCCGTTTTTGCGAAGGTCCGACAGTACTTTACATCAGGACAGCTACTTGTTTCAAACAAATCTCAGATCCGGTCGTGTGTGAAGTACTGTGCTGTAAATTTACTGGTGCCGCAAAGTCTCATCTTGTGATTCTGGACTCAATTAAGAGACGTATAGATTGAATCCAACATCCACAGCCTTGTAGAATTGCTAGTCTTTATAGGATACATTTTGGTGAGTATGCACAGGAATTACACGATTTAATTCGACCTACCTCCTTCTGTCACCGAATATACCGACTTATTTATTTATTTATTTATTAATCGCACCAACAAGGTAATCACTATAACAAACAAACATTGAAACAAGCATACATTAAAAAGTAAGTGTTACCTCAGTTATAGGAGCAAACCACATTGATATGAGCAATATACTATTATAACATAAAAATTATTTGTTACTATTATTAAACAAATTAATTAATTAGTAAAAAACAATAAAAAAATACATTACTAGATTCAAGATGTCAAATTATGTCAGATTTTTAAAAGCAGACTTATTGCGAAAGCGATCTCGTGGCGTCCCACTAGGGCGATGAGGTCAATCGTTGCTTTTTTAGTAGGTAGCCTTAAAAATGGCAGCGTCTTGTATGCCGGATAGTCCCACATACCCCCTAGGTATCCCTATGTTGTGGATATTCCTCCTTTCCAAACGAAACGCTTTGCTTTGTCTTTTTTAACAGCTTGCTTGCGTCTGTATTTGCGTCCGAATACAATGCACCTACATTGTATTCGGACGCAAATAAATATTCAAGAGAAGCGTTAATATGAGTAGGTTAAGGCGCCTTACCACCTATGACTACCATTCCACTTTCCATCAGGTAGAATGTAGTCAAACATTAACTTAGATGGTATATAAAATAAATGCATTGCATTGAGCCCAACTAATTGAGATAAGTACAAGTTAATGATGATAAAATACATTTTAATGACGAATAAACTTTATAGTGTGTGATCCAGTAATGGGGGACAATGGCAAAATGTATGTACCAGATGACATTCTACCGGTGTACCGAGATGTATTAGTACCTCTAGCTGACATCTTGACTCCCAATCAGTTTGAAGCTGAACTGCTGACCGGACTGCCTATGAAAGATCTGGATGGAGCCTTGAAAGTTATTGATGCATTGCACACCAAAGGTGTAAAGAACATAGTGTTGTCAAGCACAGATCTTGGAGACGAACACAATATGATTGGAATTGCCAGTAACAAAGGTAAATTGGACAGTTATATATTCTTATAATAATATACAGAGTAGACCAAATCGCGTTTTTTTTAAATCATCGTAATTACATGACACCGTCCTCTAACAATAGTCTATAATCTATATGCGTGTGTGTGTATGAAAATATATGAAATGGATTTTGATAAAATAAAGTAACTACAACGTAAAGTAACTAATCAAAAAAAAGTCACAGTCAACATATGGGATACTTTACCTCTCTCCAAGTCGTTTTAATATATGTACGGAGCAAAAAATATTTTGCGATAACATATACATATCTATATTTAAAAAACCAAATACAATTTGCTAAATCCTAACATTATAAATTTTATCGTGTGCGTAAAAATGACGTTTTATGATAAATATTTGAACCGAATTTTAAGGGTCGAAATAGTTAGCAAAGGTTATCAAATCACTCCTTTTGAGGTTGGGAGCCCTGTTACTGTATGGCCCACGTTGACTGGACGTCCACACTAAGCCTGTTATTAATATGGACCCCCGTAGGAGTCTGGAAGGTGGAGTTTTGATTAATAAGGATCGAGCCGGGCCAGCCAAAAGTAGCCCGTAGTAATACTGCCCGTATCGGGCAAATTAATTAATTAGTAGTAGGGATAACGACCAGAATTGGGCGCTAAAGAGCAGCCCGCCCAGTATAATCACACCTGTTTAGGGAGCGTCGCGGTGAAAGCGAGCCCGTGGCGTCCCATCGTGGTGATGAGGGTCACCGTTGGGTTTTAGCGGGTATTTTGAAGTTCAGTGAGTCCCACATAACCGTCCTGGCCCTCCGCTGGGTTGTATCCATGAAGGAGGTTATGAAACCTTCACTGATATCTCAGTAGAGGTTAATATTTATGTAATTAATATAATATTCATATAAAACGATTATCAATTATCATGTATTTCATATTAAAAAAATATATTAATAATAGATATAACTTTAATGTTTTGTTATACTATGATAGGTTATCTTGTTTTTGTCTATCCATATACAGTTCAAACAAAGTCTGCTTTTGTAAATATGTAGGTATTATCATACAAACGATATCTATATTAAATAATATAAAACAGAATAAATACTATAAAATGTCATAAAAAGGTTATTCATTACAGATAAACAAATATACTTTATCAATTAAATTTAATTAAAGCTTATTTTTTATTCAAACCACTGCACCGCATACATTGCACTCGGAATCTACTTACTTTTAATTCAAATTCAAAATATCTTAATTCAAGTAGAGTTTACACGCGCTTTTGAATCGTCAATTAAATGAAATTGGTCAGTATTGAGTACAGTCAGTCTGTGAGTAGGCTCGGAAGTACCACCAGCCCGGCATGCTGCTCTGCTGAGAAGAGCTGGCAAGATACTTAACAGTTGCTATGTTTAAATGAAATTTAACAATGTTTGACTTATACATTATAACAGGGCTGATCCCTGCAGACGAGTCAATGACCCAAGTTCCATACATTTCGATCAACCAAAAATTCTTGATTGTTTTAATAAGATGTGTTTAATAATATACTTTTAATTTTAGATTTAAAGCTAAGAAAAGGAAGATTTGTTAACTTTTTAAAGTCGGAATTTTGGCGTTAGGAGCCTATTTTTATTTCTTGTATTGATCGTATATCTGTCGCTGTTTTTAATATAAACATTTAAATTTTGGCGTATATATAATAAGTTATTAAAAATGTATTGATAAGCGAGCGTAAGAATACAGATTTCTTTAAAAACATCTAATAGCACGTTTTCCATGTCAGATCAATGGAAAATAACGCAAAATCTCGAGGGAGTATTTTAACTTATTTATGAATGTACAATATTCTTTATAGTATGGACTATTATAGTTTATTCTTCTTTTATAGAATTCACGTAAGGCGCGGTACTAAGAGGACTTTAGAATAACTAACTTTAGATTTGCTTAAGACATTTAAAATAATAGTAATTTTATAGGTGAGTAATGGATTAGTGAAGTAGATATAGTGTAGCGACATGTGAACAATTGTAAAGCGGCCGGTTATTACCAGGTCTCGATATCGTTAACATAACCATTAACTTTAGAATAAGCCAATAAAATCAGTAATTTGTGATAATAATTAATTATTAGTAGGTATTTTCTAAATGGCGAGTAATATCCGAATCCACGCGATATGTTCATCCGTCTCCAAAGATCTAAAAGAGAATACCGACGTTGGAGTTTTTCGATCCCGAAGACACAAAGACACAATTACTTTTATAATCTACACGATGTTACATGTGTGTGTGTAGTGGACATCACTATCACACGTTAATACCACACTGCGTTACCTAAAGAATCAATAAGTATTTGATTTTTGTATGGTATATTTTGTAAATTTAGTAATAGCTATGAGATTCTAACAAAGCTATAGACACTACTTTCACACCATAAAGGACTTTTCTCGAGCACTTTCACATTTTAGTTATTAGAACCTCACCAGATGGAGAGGTCTTCCGGTCTTTAGCAAAATATTTTATTGTTGTAGAGTATCTACAAACTTTCGAAAAAGACAAGAAACAAGATTTTCGAAAGAAGCCTAATAGATGTCACCACCGTCCGCATAAAGACGATCACTTATAGAATGCTTAATTCACCGAAGCGGACAGCGATACGGTAGCTCAATTGGTAGAGCGACGGGACGGTTTCCCAGAGGTCGCGGGTTGGAATCTCTGCTCGTATTGGTTTAATTTTCATTCTATATTTAAATAAATTTAAATAAGCTTAACATGGCTATACATGTTTAAAGATATTTTCAAACTTTATCTACAAACTTATAATTAAAGTGTATGTTTATTATGTTGAATATAATATATACTTATGGGTAATACATATATACATAATAACATTTTTACAAAAGCATTGTGTGCGCGACCGTACAGTTGCGCAATTATCCTCCAATTTTCGCTCAGAGCTTTTCATCAATATCGGTACCTTTACCTACATTGTGTGTTGTGTGTGTGTACACACAGTACATAAGATCTATACCTCTAATTTATTTTAATGTATTTTTATTTGTTTTCTATATTTATTATGTTAAATGTACTCTCGGTCTACCGCTTACCAGAAGATGCGTTAAGACAGTATTTAGTAAGTTCTGGGGCATGAAAACTAAATACATAATAATGAGTTATATTTTTTCAGATGCCTGCTACAAAATCGTTATTCCAAAGCTGAGTGCAACCTTCACGGGCACTGGAGACTTATTCGCCGCACTGTTCTTGGCCTGGTCGCACAGAACTAACGAGGACCTCAAACTTACCTTGGAAAAAACCATAGCGACCCTGCAACATGTAGTCAAGGACACCTATGATACAGCCAGAGGTATTTGATATTAATGTCTTTAACTATACTTTATTTTTTGTTTTGTTCATAAAAAATACTTTACCGACTATTAATTAGGAAATGAAATATTTACACCTGCCCGAGCTGAACTCGATTAGTAGATAGGAATAATTGAAAGTAGCGAAAACTCTTTTTAAAATGAATCAAAAAATCAAACAGACAGTCACCATAACTACGTAATTCGTAAAGGAGTGGGGGAATGGGTTGAGAGAATGTTTTTCTTAAATTCAAGAGTTACAAGTAGAGGACATTTTCTTATATGTTTTGATATTCGGGGAACAACCCCGAAATTATTGTTTTTTTTTTAATACTTATATTATGTACATCTTACTACAGAAAAGCAACCCACAGGAATAGTTCCTCCAGCACTGATAGAATTGAGACTCGTCCAAAACAAAAGAACCATAGAAGATCCCAAGATCACGATAGAGGCAACCAAAATAAAAGGTTGAACAAGGAAGAAACTGAAAAGTAATTGTTGTTACAAGCTATATTAGCCTGTGCACACCCACACTGACACACGACTTTATACAATACATTACTGAAATGATATAAGAAAATAATATTGGAATTTAAAAGTACAAAATGATGTACATTTACATTATATGTTTATTATTAAATCTGAAAGCTAAGCGTTATTATTTATTGCATTGTTAACTGTTTTATGTCTAGTTATTATATATTATAGTGCATAATGTTAGTCCACAGCTTATTAATATTACATTATATAATTATGAATTATTCAAATATTTAAAAAAAGTTGAATTTTGGTTATTGCATAGGTATTTATGAAATCTTAATTAATATAATATTACAATAGTAGCATATATGCGATCTAATTTTTGAACATGTGTCTAACACCAAATTAAGTCTTCCATTTAGGCTCGGCTGTGAAATATAACAATTATTAAACAAACGTGTTTTATTTATTATTTGTGTAAACCGTAAGGAATACACATCATATGGGCCAGTTGTTACCCACACACATATGATGTATATGTATATATGTTGAATACCGCTGAAGGATTTGATCCGGCTACCAAGACATTTTGAAAAACCAAATTAAAAAAAGAAGCAAGAGCAAGAGAAGCAAGAGAACCCAAAACAATGGTTTTTCAGTTTGTCTGTATGTTTGTGCACGCTAACCTCGGAAACGACTTAACTAAATTGAATACGGTTTTCAGTAATATATTATCACAGTCTTCACTTAACATTTAGTGTTTATTTCATCTAAATCGGTTAAGAAATAAAAAAGTTATGACAATTTATGTCATGACGTAATAGGTACCATGAGAATCTGATTCTATACATATAATAAATCTGTTGAGGAGTAGTCTTTGGACATTGAAAATATAAAAAAAATATACCAGGATGTGAAGGGATAACTAACAGAATCCATTTTCAGCATTGTTAAAATCTTTGTCTGTTTATCTGTTGGTCTTTTAGTTGTGCACACAACGCAAAAAAAATAATTTCAAAAATTCATACAGGGGACCTTTATTATAAGCAAGAGAACCCAAAGCAATGTTTTTTCATTCTGTCTGTATGTCTGTATATTTGTGCACGCTAATCTCAGAAACGGATTAATCGATTTGGATGCAGTTTGCGGGAATATATAGTCATGGGATTCACTCTATATAGTGTTTTTTTTTAACAGTCGGTTAACAAATAAAGAAGTTAATAATCTCTTATTGTCGTACCATTACTTCTTACCAGTTTGAAGGTTTATAATTTTTACATACATTAGTAAGTACAAAGGATACTTTTTATCAAAATCGAAAACTACGCGTACGAAGTCGCAGGCACAGCAAGTTACATACTATAAGGCAAAGCCGCTTTTCGCGTGTCCCTATGTCTGTATCTATGCTTACATCTTTAAGACTATGCAACGGATTTTGATGCAGTTTTTTTTTAATAGATAGAGTGATGCAAGAGGAAGGTTTATATGTATGTTTTGCGCTTACAATGCAAACGCTGGGTGAACTCTACGAGATAGATCAAAATAATGTACTAAGTATTGTAAACCTTAAAAAGTTCTACGAGAAAGTCCGCGATGGTATATGTTTATCTCTTAGGGATAATCCACAATAGCCAATTTTTATCCTTTACTTTTTACGAAAAATAATAGGTTATTTACGAAGCGTTAATCCTTATCTAATTAAGTAGCTTAAATACATTTTACATTTAATATGGAACAATATAGCCCTTTACAGCATGTAATTTAAATAAATATTTTCGAAGATATTACAGATTTAAAATATAGGGTCTTTGTGTTTGCGGCGGTACGGTCTACCGGCACATTTTGATATGGAACCATCTCAAAAACGGCTTTTCTGAATGTTCAGTATTGAAAATTTTGTTAATGCATATAGCTAACTGAATGTTTATCATTTAAAATAGATTTTTTTTTTTAATAAAACTAGACCTGCAAGTTTATGGTCAAAATAACGTCGATTGTGTAGCTCAGAATTCCTCAAGTTTACATGGTCATATTGTGATTATGTTCAATAAAAACCTGTAAGTGTGATAAATGGTTACAATGGTTATTAAGTACTTTTTTTTAAAAGTATTTAAATGGTCGTTTAAGTAAAAACAAGAGAGGTATAAAAATAATTACAGTAGGTACCTAATATTGTATCCTTATTCAAAAATTTTAAAATACTTTTGCCAGTAACCGATGTCTGCCGATGTAGTAACTTTGATTGTATCAATTAAAATAAGTCATATAGTAGCCAATACAAAAAAGGGAAATGGGAATCGTTTTACTACGAATTTAAGGCGTGCGAAGCCGCCGGCAAAAGCTAGTATATAATGTGCACTGAAACAATTATCCCATTTACAAATGAAAAATACTTTTGAAATATTTTGGTCGTTGCCGTCGTCATTATATTTATTTAAAGTACACAATATAGACAAAAGTGTATGTCATTTACCAAAAAGTCCAATCACACTTTTGCTTAGGGTCACTAAATTTATATAAATATAGAAAGAACAATAAACCCGCTCGTACCGTATCGCTAAGCAATACGGTAGCTCAGTTGGTAGAACGATGGGACGGTTTCCCAGTATCGGTTTATTTTTCATTCTATCTTTCTTAATATATAGGTATGTCGCGCCAGAGGTGGCCGGGCACGACATCATATGATCGTTTCCTTTATTATTCATAGTTATTATTTTCTTAGTTCGTAGGTAGAAAATAAAACACTTTCACAATATTAATATGGTTACAGACAAGTCCTCGATGAATGTCCGATCACTACTAAACTCAGTAATTGACTGCCTATCCTCGTTACCAACCCCATCGAAGAAATGTGTAATCAATTTTATTTAAAGAGTCAAATTACATAGCAATTGGTCAAATACAATTCTAATTAAGTATTAACAGTCAAATGACATATCAACTAGACAACAATCATTAATTTGAAATCAAATAATAACTATTCAAATCATTATAAATAAAGTAAATTGAGACAATTAAAAAAATAATAATTTAAATAACAATTAAAATAAATGACGACAATCGTCATTGAATTCGCCACAGCAGCGCCATCTATTTCCGACACGGCCATTCTGATGTTCAGCCGTCCTCGGGTGTGGGGTCTATTAAACAACAAAAAAAAAATGGAAAAGATAACGGTTCGGCACTCTGGCCTAGCGAATTCAAAGACGAATGCCATTAAATAAACTTTTAACAATAATTTCTATGGGCATGATATTAAAAGAACACAACCTTCAAGCTCCCAGAGACTAAATTAATTAAATTTAATTATTTACAGAATATTATCACATAGCCACGACAACCAATACTTAAGTCAAAGATCATAACTGTTCAGTCCATCGAACAGAGTATCAAATCCATTAGATATTATATGGCACAGTCCATCGGCCATTGATCACTATCAAAAAGTATCTAGTCCATCAGATATATATTTTTTTTTATATGATCTAGGGCAATGCTTGACTACATTCCACCTGATGGTAAGTGGAATGTAGTCTTAGATGGTATGTCGCATTGCCCTAGCAACCTATTCACTCTTCTCTTGAAGACACCCACATTATATTTGACCGGAAATACCGACGCATAGTATATAAATACTATATGGCACAGTCCATCGGCCATCAGTGCAACTCGGTCCATCGGAAGCAGACTTTTTTTTTTTAAAGTCATGGTTGGTGTTGGCGTCACTATCATCATTATCATCATCGGATTGCAGGCTTTTTAGGTCTAACTCTTTGGGAACTTGATGATCGGGTACACTTCTTAGACGATCGTGAGGGTACTTGTAAGTTCTATTCGAATTCAAACACTTTAAGAGATACCTATCACCCTCTAAGACTTCCATTACTTTAAAAGGACCTCGAAATTTAGCATGTAATTTAGTTTGATTTCGTTCCTCATTTTGAATTAATACAAAGTCTCCTTTAATGAATTTATTAATTTTAGCCTTATTGGTGTCGAAGCGTTTTTTATCACAAGCTGCGTTTGCCTCAATTCCACGGGTCGTCTGCTCCCGCACAAAAGATAGATCAATTTCTGCCTCATCATTAACTGCCATTAAACCATAAGGACGCGCCACTCGACCAATCATTAGTTCTAAAGGACTAGCCTTTGTCACACGATTTAAAGTCGAATTCATAGCCAACTGAATATCTGCGAGTGCGTCTTGTCAAGAACGATTTTTACTTTCCTCAACAGACGTGAGCATAGACTTAATTGTGCTCATGACGCGCTCAACTGTCCGTTAGCTCGACATCCACCCGTAGCAATCAAGTGCAAATTTATGTTTTGCTTAGTACAAAAATTTGAAAAATCCTTACTTGCAAAACAGCGCCCTTGATCTGCAATGATGCGAACCGGATTCCCGAACAAGGATATGCTATGCTTAAGAGCTCGTATACTGCTATTGCTGTCAATGTTTTTGGAGTGTACCAGTAAGATGTATTTTGTAAAAGAGTCTATTAAAACGAACACATACTCTTTCATATCGTTCTTGCCACTCAACTTACCTGAGGCATCGATGTGGATGGTATGCCATGGGATTGCGGTTTTTGGAATAGGATGAAGTTCTGCTTGAATACGACCCGTACTCGGCTTAGCGATCTTACACGTGATACAATTGTCAATGAATTTTCTTACATACCTGACCATTTATGGAAACCAGTAGTATTCGTTGACTTTTCCCAATGTTTTCTACCAACCTAAATGCATAACAGACTCATGAATGTTATTGATTACTGACCATCTTAAAGCTCGCGGAACTATGGGCAAACATCTCGTACGTCCGTTTCGCTGGATCACGCGATGTAACACGTCCTTGCGGATTTCATAGGTCTTCCTAGCATCTTCGATCATTACCTCATTACGGAAATCAGACACGATCTTGGAAATCTCTTCGTTCTTTTCTTGTTCAGCTTTCAGCCAACCATCAAAGAGCTCAGCAATGTCTACTCGCTTTTCTACGATTCGAGCTATGTTAACATTGGAATTATTACCTGATACAGGATTTCTCGATAAGAAGTCCACATGATTCATACGCGCACCCGGTCTGTGAATAATGTCAAAATCAAACGACTGTAAATAAGCCCACCATCTATGCACTCGTGGTGATAAGTCAGGTTTGTCCTTTGAAGCCTTGACCGCTGCACAATCTCTTACAACAGTGAACTTCCGTCCATGCAAGTATTGACGGAAATGCTTAACTGCATTGACAATGGCCAATGTCTTGGTGGTAGACCATAACATCCGGTCGCCGGCAAAGTTACCACCCATCGGGCAGAGTCGTGCCGCAAAACGACCTAGTCGTGTTCCGGCACGTTGCTCGATGAAGCCATTTATGGGAAATGGGTCTGAACAGTTGCGGTGCGTTGGCGAACCGGTCTGACGTCGGGTTGGTGTTTGTTTTGTCGGGTGTCTAGTCGAGGAGGGTAGCGGGATCCGAAGCGACGGCTTTCCGCTGGCCGCCCGCAGATAGTTGGGGGCCCAATTAGTGGGATAGCCAACCACGAAAGGCTGCCCCGCCAGCTGTGAAAAATCCCAGGGTGGCTCCATCGTGCTGGTTGGCGACCAGACGAGGAGGCCCGATGGCGATCCCTGGGGGGGTTCGGGCGTCCCCGCAGTCTCCAGACTAGCCTCCCAGTGACAAGACATCACCAATTTCGACGTCGGGTTCGATACGTACCGTCTCGTTCAACTGCCATTTCCCATCCCTATTCACTTTTA
The DNA here is from genome assembly GCA_959347405.1 of Napeogenes sylphis. NCBI lineage: Eukaryota > Metazoa > Arthropoda > Insecta > Lepidoptera > Nymphalidae > Napeogenes > Napeogenes sylphis. The sequence goes on from OY365776.1 coordinate 527,959, forward strand.
TATTTATTTATTTTTTTATGAAAAAGTTAAGAAAAAAGAACAAGGTTACACAGCGGTTGCACTCCTCCTCATATAAAGTGCACCTTACTAATATCAGGGGTTTGCACTCAAATCTTTTAGCTGTCCACCACCACCTGGAGACAGAGCAGCCGCACTTGCTCTTTTTGACGGAGACGCAGATACAATGTCCTTTGAGCGCTGCATACTTGGATTATCCCGGTTACTCGTTAGAGCACAACTTTCACTCACGGGCCGGAGTCAGTGTGTACGCGCGGAACGACCTCTGTGTTCAGCGTCTCCGTCACCTTGAAGACCCCACTTTTTCTTCCCTATGGGTTTTAGTGGACACAGGAAACGAAAAAATCCTGTATTCCTGTGTCTACCGTTCGCACAGCGGTGACCAGGAGACAACTCGTTTATTTGAGTATCTCAGTGAGGCTGCAGATATGGCCCTACATCATTATCCTTCGGCGCAGCTCGTTTTTCTGAGGGACTTTATAACCTGTCATCAGGACTGGCTGTTCCCGTACCAGATGACCGACCGTGCTGGAAGAGAAGCGCGGAACTTTGCGTTGTCCTTGGACCTCTTTCAGCTGGTGAGGCAAGCGACAAGGGTACCAGATGTGGAAGGCCATACAGCCAATTGCCTGGACCTTCTGCTGACAACTGATCCGGACAGGTATCGTGTAGAGGTCACGTCCCCCTTGGGAACCTCCGATCACTGTCTGGTGAAATCTGTATTTACATATTCCCCACCAGTTTTCGAACCACATGGTGTTAGGCGAGTATGGAAATACAAGTCAGCAGATTGGGATGAGATGCGGCACTTTTTTGCGTCTTATCCTTGGCGGCAGGTCTGCTTCTCTTCTTTGGATCCGTCGAGTTGCGCGGATGCTATAACCGATGTGGTGCATCAGGCAATGGAGTATTTTATTCCTTTTGCTGACGTACCCATCGGTGGCAAAGCTCGCCCATGGTTTAATGCCGAATGTCGTCATGCACATGACCGTAAACATTCGGCATACCTCATTTGGGCTGATGCTCGAAGCCGCAAAACTCCGGATGTAAGTACAAAGAAGAGAGCCTTTAACCAAGCTGCCAAGTCCTACAAAAAGGCATTGCGGAAGGCTCGTCTTGATCGGATCGTTAAGAATGGCGAAAAGCTCTCTGTCAGACCAACTGGCAGTCGAGCTTTCTGGTCTCTTGCCAAAGCGATCGAGTCGAACTTCTGCCAACCCTCACTGCCTGCTCTGCTGAAGCCTGATGGATCCCTGGCCCACACAGCAACAGAGAAAGCGAATGTATTTGCTTCTCTGTTTGCTGAGAATTCGCTTCTAGACACTGGCAATGCTTCTCCAGAACATCTTCCTCACTGCGGTATTTCGATGCCTGAAATCCGCATCACGAACAAAGAGGTATGGAGAACATTGTGTCGTTTGGATGTGAATAAAGCCAGTGGTCCTGATGGTATACCAGCCATTCTGCTCAAGACATGCGCAGGTGAGTTGTCTCCTGTATTGACACGTCTGTATCGCCTCTCTTTCAAGACTGGAAAAGTGCCGGAATCCTGGAAGCTTGCCAACGTGCAACCCGTGCCCAAAAAAGGCAGCCGTGCCGATCCTGCCAATTATAGGCCCATTTCAATCACCTCCATACTCTGCAAGATTATGGAGCGTGTATTGAACTCGCGGCTTCTAGCGTACGTAGAAGGTAACGATCTCCTCAGTGACCGACAGTACGGATTTCGCCGAAATAGGTCCACTGGGGACCTTCTAGCGTACGCAACACACATTTTAGGCGAAGCCATCGAGAGGAACGGAGAAGCGGTCGCCGTCTCTCTGGACGTCTCGAAGGCTTTTGACAGGGTCTGGCATGTGAGCCTTTTAAGCAAGCTTTCAGCGTACGGTATATCTCCTGGTCTGATTGGCTGGATAACGGACTTTTTGAGCCAGAGATCTCTCCGTGTTGTTGTCGACGGGTGTTCTTCGGAACCCTTGACAATAAATGCCGGAGTACCTCAGGGGTCCGTTCTTTCTGCAACTCTTTTTCTGCTGCACATTAACGATCTGCTGAAGCCCGGTATCTATGGGTATGCAGACGACAGCACAGTTGTAGAAAGATATCTGCCAAGTTCTCGGGCTAGTAGAGATGAAGTACAGTCTGAAAGAGAAGCCATGGTGCAACGTTTGAATGACAAACTTCAGGCAGTCTCCGCATGGGGCAATGCCAATCTTGTCAAATTCAACGCCACCAAAACGCAGACGTGTTTGTTCACCGCCAAAAGGAGCCCCTTCACCTTGGCTCCTACTTTCCAGAATGTATCCTTGGAATACAGTGACTGGCTTCAGTTGTTAGGCTTAGAGATCTCCTCGAACCTCAACTTTGGTCGGTACATTGAGTCCAGAGCAAGACCAGCTGCGGGAAAGCTTGCCGTACTTGCGAAGGTGCGACAGTACTTTACACCGGGACAGCTTCTTGTATTATACAAAGCACAGATCCGGTCGTGTGTAGAGTACTGTGGCCATATATTTGCTGGTGCCGCAAAGACTCATCTTGCGGTTCTGGACTCAATTGAGAGGCGAGCAAAGAGGCTTATTGGCGACCCTAAATTGGTTGACGACAAACTCCACAGCCTTGAACACAGGCGTAGAATTGCTAGCCTCTCAGTATTCTATAGGATACATTTTGGTGAGTGTGCGCAGGAATTGCACGACCTAATTCCCCCATCCCCGTTCCTTTGCCGGACGTCCCGACGCACGGCGGGTTTCCATCCCTACGTTGTGGACACTCCACCTGTCCGAACGAAGCGCTATGCTTCATCTTTTTTAGTGCGTACAGCGAAGGACTGGAACAATCTGCCTGCGTCGGTATTTCCGGCAAAATATAATGTGGGTGTCTTCAAGAGGAGAGTGAATAGGCTGCTAGGTTAATGCGCTTTACCACCTAAGACTACATTTCACTTTCCATCAGGTGGAATGTAGTCAAGCATTAACCTAGTTTTGTATAAAAAAAAAAAAAAAAAAAAAAAAAATGTTTCCAATTCAAAAGAGTGGTATCTGGATTCTGGCCCTGAGGTACGTCGACCGAAATATGCAATGACATGCTGCTTACCTTCCAACTTTTGGATGAGCATAGCACCATAACCTTCGGAGCTAGCGTCCGTATGGAGCTCCACCGGTTGGGTTGGGTTGAAAATCATTAGTACTGGTTCGCTCGTCAACTTCAGTATGATGTCACGTCGAATTATTTCGTGTTCTGGTCGCCAATCAAGGTATTTACCTTTACTGGATGTAAGTCTAAAGAGTGGGGCCATTATTTTGGAGAACTGGGGAACAAACTGCCGGAAGTAGGATGCTAATCCAATAAACTGCCTAAGCTGAGTAATTGTCTGAGGCGGAGGTAATTTTGTAAGAGATTCTATCTTACCTGGATTAGGCTGGATTTGACTATTCTCCACCATGAACCCAAGAAACTCGATGCGGTTCATGAGAAATGAATACTTAGAGAGATTCAGGGAAAATCCTGCAGTAGTCAATACGTCCAGAACATGATGTAACCTCTCCAGACCCTGCTCTAACCGTTGATGAGAGTACCAGGATGTCATCGACATAGCATATGACATAATCATGCGCCAACTCACCAAGAGCCTTAATAATAGCTCGCTGGTACACGGAACTTGCATTTTTAAGACCGAATGGCATTGTGAGATATTCCCGCTGCCCATCGGGTGTGACAAACGATGTCTTCTCGATGGAGTCCTCCTGAACAGGGATTTGGTGGTAGCCACTTAACATATCTAAGCATGTAAACCATTTGGAGCCTCCTAGTCGGTCAATTTGATCCGAAATTAATGGAAGGGGATACCTGTCTGCTATGGTGTTATCATTCAGCTCTCTGAAGTCCACGCACATCCGGTCCGAACCATCCTTCTTGTTTACCAAAAGCACTGGACTTGAGAATGGAGAACAACTCGGCCGGATCACACCTGCACTTTCTAGTTCTCTTACCTTCCGTCTTATGATCTCCTTCTCTTCTGCACTCATCCTGTAGGGGCGGCGTTGAACCCTCCGATTCAGATCCACCAGACGTATTTCTAGATGACCCGTTGACACCCTTGACTTAGATATGTTCCTAGGAAAGGAACTGGAAAACTCACTCAAGATTTCAATTAGCCTTGTAAGAAATTCATTTGGAATGTTAGTTTTAATGTCGCTAAAATCGTTAAATTCTTTGCAACCATGGTCTACCTCGCATACATCAACCTCATGTTTACGGGAGAATAGTATTTCCGAAGCACACACAGAGCACAGTTAAGTTATGCCCTAAAACTTCCCTACCGATCATGATATTATGTTGCAAATGGTTGTTTTGAATAACATGAAAAAGGACCTCCAAATGTAAATTATTAATGGTTACTTTAGATAAAATTTGCTTTATACTATAGACTGATCCCGAACCTATACCAGTTAAAGCAACCGTATTGTGGTACAGTTTTCCCGAAAACTTAGAGGCAAGACCTTCTTTCATGAGAGAATATTCGGCTCTGGAATCGTAATAAAAAGGAAACGACTCACCATCATGCAACAGTTGTCCTTGAGGATTGCCAACAAAGCAGACATTGACTCGCTTCTCACTGGCCGCTGTACCAACAACCGTCGATGCTGCAGCTCCACTGGCGGAAATACTTCGCTCGTTGCTGGTTGCGTTGCGAGGACACCTTACAGCGTAGTGACCTTTGACCCCGCACTTGAAGCAGGTCACGTCGATGTTCCTTTCTCGTACAGATTCAGTCGCGGTAGTTGGTTTCGGAAAATTCCTCGATGTCCAATCCAGTTCATGACGCTTGCGACAGTTTGTCGTTTGATGTCCAACCCTCCCGCAGTTATGGCAACGGATCAAATAATATGGCACATGTGGCTTGAGTCGCTTGCTGTCACTTGGTTCAACCAAAGCCGGAGTATTCACCTTCCTCTTCAAATATGAGACTGCTTGCAGTTCGCGTTGCATTTGGTCCCGCGTCGAGATGTCCGTGGTAAAAGCCAGGCGTTGCAGTCTACTATCGAACTGTGCCATGTGAGAAAGCACCATGGCTATGGCAATCTGTTCCATAGTCAATCCTTGCCAGCGCGAGGTTAGCATAGTCATCAAGCGAGACGCATAAGCTGCTAAACATTCACCTTCTTTTGAGATTTTATTTAAAGAGTCAAATTACATAGCAATTGGTCAAATACAATTCTAATTAAGTATTAACAGTCAAATGACATATCAACTAGACAACAATCATTAATTTGAAATCAAATAATAACTATTCAAATCATTATAAATAAAGTAAATTGAGACAATTAAAAAAATAACAATAATTTAAATAACAACTAAAATAAATGACGACAATCGTCATTGAATTCGCCACAGCAGCGCCATCTATTTCCGACATATATAAATTACGTGTCACGTTGTTTGTCCGCGATGGAGTTCTAAACTACTTAACCGATTTTAATTAAATTTGCACACTGTGTGCAGTTTGATCCAACTTGAAACATAGGATAACTTACATCTTAATTTTTAGTCGCAATATTATTTTATTGCAAATTATTTCATTACAATTATCTGTGAATCCAAACAAGTTTAACAGATGGCGTTGTATCTGTTGACTGGATTGAGTTAGTGTTCAACAGATGGCGTAATGTTAAAAGTACAAATGTTTCATATACAATTTACATCATAACCAACACCCGATGCTGAGAATAAATTATGAGTTAATTTTTAGTCGCGTATGTTGAATTAAATTTTAAATTTACATTTTAAATCTAACCCGACGCACAGTGTGTCGTCTAGAACAAGCTAGCTGGACAAAAACAACTTTAAGATTTCCTAGAAACATTAGTGGGGGTAATTAGGGTATTAGTTGGTAATTACACCAACAACAATTGTTTTGGCATAAGTCATACCTAACATCGTTAATGAGGGTAGTATATAAGACAATTGGGTTAAATGCATAATATTATTCGCATTTTTGCTACTGACACGATTGCATCTCCCAAGGTTATTTTAGTAGTTATGGTAAATTTTAGTGATGGATTCTATTACTAAGGGTATGTACATTTTTTTTATGTAGTTACAATAAAATTATATTCATACTAAATTAGAATCTGAGCGCCGCAAGTTGCGTTTTCCTTTTAGTCGTCGGAAATTCAAATTCAAAAGACTATTACTAAAAACCCCCACGTATCCCCGGTCTGTATTTTTTTCAGTTGATAGACACATTATTCTAAATTATAAAAAAACATTTTTTTTTGCTACTTTTTTGCTCAAAAGCTGTTATTATTTTTTTTTCACGTAGCAGTTTTACAGTTTTAAAAATGCATATTTTCGAAGAATGGGTGAAACGTACAAAAAGTGACCGAAATAAGGCGCTTTTCATGTTAGTTTTAAAAGAACATGACCTCAGTGGCGTAACTGAAGCATCTGTGAAGGACATCAAGACTATAATTTCCCGTTTTTCTTCGAAACTTTCGGAGAAATGGGAGAATTCTTGCCGAATACGGGATCGTTTCTTAGCTTGTAATGCTAAGTGGCTAGAAGGTGAAAACTTACAGTTTAATGTGTCTTATGACCTTGCAGAAGCATCAACGTCATCACATTCACTGCCTGGTCCCGGGAGACCGCCAGTGGACCTGGCAAACGCAATTGCCAAAACCAAACGGCGACGTGTCGATGATTTGGTTCAGTTACGAAGCTCTGAGGAGCTTTTGGTTGCTGCTGAAATAGCGTCTCGTCAATCAGGCAAACGCAACGTCGCAAAACTAATTCGAGAAGTTAGTGAGAATCCTGAAAAGTTCAGTGAACGAAAGTCGAGTGACCTCAAGCAGCAAAGGTGCCTTACAAGTGATGAGGCACTTGCGTGTTATATAGACTCTTAAATTTACTAGTCACGCCTACAAACAGACGCGGAAGTGGAGTATGCTGGCTGGACATCAGGTATTTCCATCATTTCATAGTCTTCGTAAGGCCAAGAAAGCTTGTTTGCTACCGGATGAACGTGTGACGGTAACTGAGACGCGTAAAAAATGTAAATACTGTAAATACTGTAAAAATGTTAATACTGAAGATTATTGTATAGAGGATTCTTCTGAGGATGAACTTAGTGATGATGAATAATTCCTAAGTTTGTCCTCATTATAATCCAATGAATATTCTTATTTTAGTAGTAAGTTATAATTTAGTCATTATTTAATAGGTTTATTGTGTACTAATTAATTTTTAATTAAAGTTGTAAATATTAATTAGTTTTATTTATTCTTATAATATTAGTTTAATCGTTAGATAATGTATTTAGCTTTAAATACCTATTAGTTTAATTGATATTTCTTACGAATCGTGCAATAAACACCATTATTTTTAATGAATGCATATTATTTTTGGGTTTTGCATCTTTTATGGGTTTCCAAGTATTTTTATTAATGAAATCATTTATATTAGTATCTAGCAGAGGCTTTGCAACCTATATCCATTAAAAAATAATTTTGTCCAGCTAGCTTGTTCTAGACGACACACTGTGCGACGTTTCGAATGCTTTGCAGCAATCGTGTTCACGGTAAGACGAGATGGAGGTGTCTGTCAGTAAGTCAGTTAATTATTCATCTACCTCCAACGGTTTCTAAGCTTCCGGGCGTACAGTTCAGGATTCACACAAAACGCACTAACAATATCTTGAGGTCTTACAGTGCGGTCATAGACGTGGGATTTTATATTTTTCAAAAGTGGGTCCCAGGTGTTAGATAATCCCCAACCATCTTCTCTATTAAAATTAGGATGTTTTTTAATTTCAATAGCCTCACGAACCATTCTTGGAATGTAACGTTGTTCTTTAGCGAGGATTTTAGGTTTATCAAATCTTATATAATGATTGGGCTTGTCTATGGTATGTTCACACACTGCAGACTTCGATGTATGCCTATGTTTGATATCCGATATGTGTTCTTTAACTCTTTTACCGATGCTCCTCTTTGTTTGACCTATGTATGACAAGCCACAATCGCAGTCAAGTTTATATACTCCAGCACATTGTAAAGGAATATTACTTTTGATATATCTCAAGAATTGGCTCACTTTTCTTTGAGGTTTGTAGATAGTTCTAATAGAAACCTTTTTTAAGATGTTGCCGATTCTGTCAGTTATATATGGTAGTTGGGCCGGTTGACGCTCAACTGTGGGTGGCTTGATGTGGTTTCTGCGACGCCGCGCTGGCGAGGTACGGGCAAGTGGTTGTTGAACAAGGCATGCTTGACATGCTGCAGCTCGCCCTCTAGGTGTTCAGCGTCACAGATGTGTTGTGCTCTCTGAAACAAAGATGTGCCAACGGTAGCTAACTGGCTAGGGTGGTGGTGTAATTTACCATTGAGGTACCTATCTGTATGTGTGGGTTTCCTATAAACAGTGTGTCCTATTGTATTGTCAGGATTCTTGATAATAAGAATATCAAGGAAAACTAAAGTATTATTTGACTGCAATTCCATTGTAAATTGTATTTTGTTGTTAATGGAATTAAGGTGTTCTAGAAAAGCAGATGTTTGATTCATAGGTAGTATTGTGAAGGTGTCATCTACGTACCGTTTAAAGATGTTCGGTATAGCAGGTGCAAAGGACAGGGCCCTCGCCTCGAAGCGTTCCATGTAGATATCGGCAACAACGGGGGAGACCGGGGAACCCATTGCCACTCCATCGACTTGTACATAGAATTCATCCTTCCACATCAAGTAGCCAGATGTTAAGCAATGCTTCAGTAATTCTGCATATTCTACAGGCATGTTGTTATCCTCCAGCTTTCTCTTGACAATTTCAATGCAGTCAATCACTGGAAGACTGGTAAATAGTGACTGTACATCGAAACTAGCCATAATGTCGTTGTCATTTAATTTCACTTGTTGAATATCATTAACAAACTGGTAAGAATCCTTGACATAAGTTTGTGTATGTCCCCGGAGAGGTGTCAGTATCCTTGCAACGTGTTTAGCCAGTTTATATGTGTGTGTAAATTTAAAATTTAATTCAATATACGCGAGTTAAATCCGTAAAAATAGTTTTATTTCAATGTGTAGTACTCGTGAAAACCTTAGAATACACTAATTTTTAGTGTTAATATAGCCCGCCACGTATTACTTAGACTGAAGTATATATAAAGTCATATTATAATGAACATAATACAGTCAAATTATTCCTGCTTCTTCGTTGAATCTATTTATGTGAGACGGGTCAACCAAAAATATTGTGCATCGGTTAGTGCAAAATGAAATTATTAATAATTTAAAATAACAAATATTACTTTAAAAAAATTAAACTATCTGCCCTACATACCTTTACATACCTTATTTATAAATTTGTAGTGTACTCATTTGTTACCATCTTAAATAAAAAATAATAATTAAATTTAAAATTAAATACCTCAACTGTACGATAATTTTGATCAATCGTGTTCAAAGACCTCCTTCAAATCCCAATCCGGTGAATTTTTAGACCGGCTTTAACGTTTTCGTCTTCTTTGATAAATAATAATTTCATTGTTGCAACCACCCTGTTGGTCAATTAGTGGAGCGCAGACGCCTAACGTATAGCGGTATAGTGTCGTATAGTATAGCGTGGTGTAGCCAAAAAAAAAAGAAATACTCGAACCGAATATATTGGGCATCAAAACCGAATAGTTCGGCCGAATACGAATTGGGAAAAAGATGACAAATACACCGAATACCGAATACTTACCAAATATTCGGCGCATCAATAATAATTATTATATTACTGTATCAAGGGTTAGGTAATGGTAGTAGAAAATCAGACATAGTGGTCGCCATGTTCTTTACAAATTGCATCTATGTAAAAAAACATAGCGGTCCACATCATTATTTTTATTCCCGACCCAAAAAGAGCGGTATTATAAGTTTGACCTGTAGATTTGTGTATCTGTGTGTCTGTGAGTGGATACGTAGCGGCCAAATACGTAAACGGATTTGAATGCGGTTTTTTAAATCAAAAGCTTGGTTTATCGAGATGTTTCTTAGATATGTTGTTATATATGTTGTTTGGTCGAAATAGAAGCAGTCGTCCCCAAAATTTTATTGGTGCTGGCGAAAGGTTTTTATACAATATTAATAGTAAAAAAATAAACAGGAGAAATTAGTGTATTCGTAGGTTCATTTAGTACAACATAGAAAAAAGTGAAATAAATAATAAAAACAGAAAAAAAATAAACCCCGATACTAGATGACGTCTAAAAAGGATAATAATATTATTATGTACTTATTGAAGTCGTTACGTCGGGGGACCTTTGTAGGTACGTTGATGAGTGGCTATTTTACAAAATTTTTGGAGCTAATGAATGAGGTCTTTGACTATACGATAATATCAAAATATTGTTATTTCGTTATTGGCCTTGATACAAATTACTTTCATTTTAAAATTTTCCTTTACTTAGCGATCGGGAATTTTTTAAATTTTTATTTTATTTTTCTAAGACCGTGACTTCTTAAATAGTTTACTACAATATAATAGATATATCCAAAACCTTAGCAACCACAGCAACGCGTGGCCGGGTCTGCTAGTATTTATATAAATGTAAATAAGCTTAACATGGCTATACATGTTTATAGATATTTTCAAACATTAGGGTCGCTAGTTAAAAAAAAAACAGCCGAGAAGGGTTTCGTACGAGTTTTTAAAAATTGTGTGTGAAAAAATGCGGTTTGTTTGCGTTGGCTTAAAAGTTTGATTTTTTTGCAGCTTTAAGGGACAGTAGACTTAAGTAAGTGTTCCGTTCCGTTTTTTTTTTCGGGGTACGGAACCCTAAAAACGGCAAATAAATCGGTTTTATCCCTTAAATTTCCATCCATCCATTTTAATTTAATTGTTTTATAGTTTTTTTTTTATATGATCTAGGGCAATGCTTAACTACATTCCACCTGATGGTAAGTGGAATGTAGTCTTAGGTGGTATTGCCCTAACAACCTATTCACTCTTCTCTTGAAGACACCCACATTATATTTGGCCGCAAATACCGACGCAGGCAAATTGTTCCAGTCCTTCGCTGTACGCACTAAAAATGAGGAAGCAAAGCGCTTCGTTGGGACAGGTGGAATGTCCACAACAGAAGGATGAAAACCTGCCGTGCGTCGGGACGTCCGGTGAAGGAAGAGGGACGGGGGAATTAAATTGTGTAATTCCTGCGCACACTCACCAAAATGTATCCTATAGAATACTGAGAGGCTATCAATCCTACGCCTGTGTTCAAGGCTTTGGAGGTCGGCTTCGACCAATTCGGGATCGCCGATGTGATAAGTTTAATCTTTGGGTTTTAGCGGGTATCCTAGACTTATTTATATTACAATATCCGTCCGTAGTCAGCGCATCGCGGCTGTGATAAGTAGCTCTCCCTTCAGACATGTGTAAAATGGAATTACTAGAGGATTTTCCAACGACAACAAAAAGTGTACTTTTATGATATGTTTTAAGTTTAGTTTTAAAAATAGTACATAAAAAAATAAATAAAATACAATATTATTTTCATTTATAACATCAGAAATGCATCTTTTAATAAAGTTTAGTCTCTTCTAGTTTTGTACAGTATTATCGAGAAAATCATCATAAGAAATAATATGAAGTGGAAAATCCAAAATATAGAATTGTAATATTTAAGTACTACGTAAGTATCTCCGACGACGAAGCATGGCGTCAGGTAAAGAAGGCAGAAAATCCTCATAATGGAAAAGCCAATGTCCCAGGATAACTTCATCTAAAAGTCATGAAAAATTTTTTCAAGACCTTATTTTATTAGGTTTATGACAAATAGTCCGTTATAAAGTATATTCGTCGCTCACCGAGCCGCCTTTGTTGTACAAACTACTATACTCTTCCTCGAGATGCACATACACCCATAAAGTTGATGAAATTATAAATGTAGGTATGGTTGGTCCATACCAGACGGTCCAAGCCAGAAATGAGAAGGCACTTCTGTTATTAGAAATTGGGATTAATTTAAATTATCAATAATTTAGCTTTTTTTGTAATGTATACCGTATGTAAGTAGTAGTCCGACCTGACTTCCTTGTTAGATTTAATAAAACTTTTGTGTACATAAGCCCAGAACCAGAAACGAGTGGGCATGTCCCAACTCCTCATAGATTCACGCATTCTAGGACCGAGTACTAAACGTTTGTTATCGAAACACTTCAGCATCGTAAAGTTATACTCTTCCTCCAATGCTACGTCCGGAGAAGCGGTTCTGATAAAAAAATAATAGCAGTGATAATGACAACATTGAACAAAGCTGATATATATATGTATAAACAGAATGACCTTTTATAAAACTTACGCTAATGTAAGAAAACTTAATTGAGCCGTGGGTCCGAACCCCGGTGTCGGTTGACATTTCGCCGGGTAGACTCCGAAGCCAGTTTCGGTGAAGACACTGGTACACAGCAGCATCACAGTCTGGTAGTGGAGAACGTTCATCGCTAGCTGCGGTATATTGTAGAGGTAACGGGAGTCTGCCCCATAAGCGTTGTAAAAGATATCATCGTAATACAACTGTGAATTTATAATATTAAAAAATTACTCTTATAAGTGAATACATATACTTAGATATTAATTAAAAAACAGCCCAGAAAATGAACCGCATGCACTCTTTCATAATAGGGTAGGTAATAAACTGGTTAGATACCTATCACATGTATCAGACGAAAACTCTACGGTATTTCTCTTCAATGAAAAGATCTTTGATTTGATATCACAAGAATATTCCAACTACTTAGCTGTGAATTTAAAACGTTGACCAGTGACAAGATACCTATCGTATTGCTGACGAGAGGCGAGAGTAACCATGAAAAGGGGAATCGTGCTGTTCGTAAAAATAAGATTAAATGGTTCGAAGTAAACTGACACTTTTTAAAGAACAAATTTAATCAGATGATAAGAGCTGTTAAACATACTTTCACTGTATATGCTTAACTCAAACTCTTTTAACAATGCATTTAATAATCGAATATAAAATTTTATTCAAGTGCATAAGTGCTTGTACAATATCTATTAGGTATTTATTATTATTAAGAGTCACCTCAGGAGGGTATTTCATGTTTATAACCAAGTATCCCAGACCACATACACAAGCTTTTTTTAATTTCTGTTCTGTAATAATCCTGCAATCGCCTAAAATTCCAAAAGGGCCTTTGAAATGATCATTAAAGATTTTCCACCTATAATAGGGGCCTAAAAATGAAACATTCACAGCTAAATTATTTTAAATTGTCTGTTTATCATATTAATATAATCAATAAATACCTAAGCATATTGTAGGTACCTCTATGTATTCCAATAAAGTAGTAAGAGTAAGCTATGATGTCGGCTGCACTCGGCTCCAGGAGGCCAGCGTCAGTGTCGTCTACGTTAACTTTAGTTGTAGGGCCTTTCCCCTCGGCCTTGATCTTAGCTGCGTTCATTTCGAAAGCTAGGCCAACCAGCTTCAGAGCTAAAGCTTGATGAATCCATATAACATAATGATTCATTATATTTGAATGCATATACAATAAATATATCCAAGTGTAAGCCATGCTGAGTTGGTGCAAGTATCTGTAATATTACTTTAATTAAATAATCTAAGATCATTAATATAACTCATTGACGAAATGATAACAATTACCTTCGGTCACAACATTTAATAATAATAATATTTCCCCATATCATTAGTGCCGAATGGTATATGTAAGTGCCGCAAATTAAACAAACTAGCAATAACCCAAGGCCAGTTCCATAATTTCTTTTCATTTCAAGATCAGTAATTTTTTTATAATAACTTCCCAAGGAGATACAAATCAACAGAGACGAATAATATAAAATATCAGCGCCCGACATAATCTTAAATTTTGTTTAAATATTTATTTTTTGTTACTAGGATTATTTGTGCCAGTGCAACTAGTTTTGCAAACAAAATTTAGATGTAAAGTAACTAAAAATAAAGACATTTGGTAAATAACAGATTGACAGTTTGAATTTTAAACGGCCATATATTTTTTGTGTGGACAGCAGGGATGCTCGATGAAAATCGATGTTGAAAGCATAAACATCGATGTTTTAAAATCAATGTTGCTGTACGAAAGGTATCGTAACATCGATATTAACGGAATCGTCATCGATGTTAACTCACGGCTTCACACTCAACCGATAATAATAGTATTACAGGACAAATTACACACATTGATCTAACCTCTAAGCAAGCAAACTAATTGTATTATTAGATGTTAGACAACGATAAAAATACATAGTAGTACACTTTAAATTGCGCGAATATATTTAATTAACGACCAAACCCGGAAATACAGACATCTATGATAATCACATACATCAATGCCACCCGAGAGACTGTTTTCAAAAGCTGGTTCTATTTTGAATAGAGTAAAAGGTTATTCTTTAATAAAAAAAAATGCTAATATTTTTCCTTCAGTTACTTGATAAAAAAATATTGCAATAAGTAATAATTTGTTCTGTTCCTAATAAAGTTGTAACAATTTCAGTGTATTTTATTTCTTGGTCAATCATTAATTAAAAAAACATCGATGTTTTTCTAATATCGATGTTAGATTAGAACAGTGGACAGATTATACTATGTAAGAGTAACTAAGATTCTCATTTCTGAATTTTATGATACCTTTGCATTTGACTCCCCTGTGATGTTAATATAACACCGACGTCAAGGACTAAAATTCCGAGAGATGCTTTATTGGCACTCAGCCAAAATAATGTATTATGAACATAAGTCATATTCCACACATCTTCGTATTAGATCGTCTTATGTATATAGGATCCGTTGCCGATATTTAAAACATTTTGTGGACAAGTCTCATATAATTACTATCTTCAAAACGCAAATGCTATCTATCCTAAAGATACATATCTAATATTATATTTAACATATAGTGAAGCAATAAAAGTCAGTGTGATTAAATAAACAATTTACTACAATTATGTAGGTTCACAATTAAAATATAATCTATAAGAGGTATGTATGATAACCTGTCTGATACAGATCTAGCTGTAACTTGGTATATTATAACAGACAAGCTCACTACAATTATTACAGCAAAATATCATTAGGTGTAAAGAGCAAACATTAATAAAAAAAAATAAGAAATATATAACTTAAATGCACTTTTACATTATTTTAATACTAATTTGGCATATTGGAATGTTGAGAATTTCCAACTCCACTTTTGGCCTATGGTCTGTTAAGTTTTAAAATATAATATATATATATATATATATATATATATATATATATATATATATATATATATATATATATATATATATATATATATATATATAATATATATATATATATATACATATATACAATATTAATTGAAAACTTTGCAGCTGCTTCTAAAGCAAGAAAACTGTATACATATATATATCTATGAAGACGCTAAAGCCTCCCACGCTAAGTGAACAATGCTTTTAAATAACATATATCACATTCGTCAGACAACCTAACCTATAATACTGTTCAAGCTATTAAAAATTTATAAATTCATTAAAATGTTCAGTTATGTAAATTCAATTGACTAGCATCTAATTAAATCTTTTAAGATTAGTTTGTTACCAAAAATTAAAAGTTAATTAAAATAAATGATATAAAAAGGTACATAAAAAACTAACCTTACTTGTACAATAAATACCCTTATTTTATAAGTCTATTTCTGAAGTGATTTTATTTAAAAACTCTATGCCCTTTAAGAATGAATAATGTTTTTAATAAATAAGCTCTAAATCTTTAAAAGTGAACAATTGCAACCATACATAATCATATTCAAATATAATTTACCTTAGTGAAACTTAAAAACATATATTATATTTGATAATATGGCTAATTTTGTTTTTTAAATCCTATCTGCAACAAATAAACCTATTAATTTGTGAAATTGTAATAACTATTGCTAACTTTACAACTAATATCTACAGCTTAATAACATGCTTAGAATTGATTCAACCAATATCTACTGGAATATTTTTTTAATAAAAACAGCAACGCGCTATGGTTGTTGCTAGTTACGAGACCGGAAAATAATATATATGGGGCATTACCTAATATACTAATAGGATGTTTATGTACCTTAAATTACTTTAATATATTATATACAGTTAACATTTTATTGCATCAATTTATACTATGTTTAATTAAATAACTACAAATTCAGTATTTTTCCTATCCCGCCATCTATATTCACATCCACTGACATTCTAACTCATTGTCAATATTCTCCCAAATATACTTATATAAGTGAGTAGTATTAGCTAATGATTATTTTGATCTGTCAGTTCTACTAAAGGTACAAATTATTGTTTTTTCTAATTTTTTATGACAAAATTAGAAAGATGATGTTTATTATAAGAACATTTAGTTGTTATAGTATGAGAACGAATAAGCAAGCCCAATGCATGTATATTGGGATGATATGATTAAAATATGAAGGGAACAACTAAATCTGCATCAGACAAAAAAATCTTTTAAAATAAATTGCATTGTTATAAAACATACAAAGTTCACTGTAAAAGCCACTTATAACTCATCAACATGGAATATCATTTATTTCTCTCTAATTAATTCTTTCACAACTATTGTTATTACCACACCTAAGATTGTTATAAAAGTATTGCCTCTATTTATAAGAAAGAAGAGATTTCTTTAATAATCCTACTTACATTGGATTCTATTTGAATAAATAACAAACTTATTATAAATCCAACAATAGATTTAAACAAATATAGTTTTAAGTACCTCGTAATAAAAAAACATAATTTCAAAATTCATTTAGCTACCACAATATGTAAATAAATAAATATAAAATTGCACAAGAGAGCCAGCGGAATTAACAAAAATATAATATTATATATCAATACATATTTTGTGAATGGACAGTCGTAACGGAAGTGCTACAAATATCTAATCACAATAATCTTATTAATTTAATTCATCTATAATTATACATATTCATCCAATTTCGAATAGATCTGTCGAGACACTCTAATTTTTTTTTCCAACGGTCCAATGGCATTAAGTCAAATTACAAGTTTAGTATTTTTATCTATTGCACAAACACAGACATATATAGGTATTCTCTATATCTACTAGATTTGTATTATTAATAATTACATTATACCTAGTCAAATACAACATCCAGAATGTTACATTAATAATTACAAAATTTAATCAGTGCAAACCATTACAAAAGTTATCTTCATTAAACCGCTGTAAATGAATATATTTTTTTACATTTCATTAAATCGAACGCCTCCCATATCGTCGATTAGTTCGACAATATAATGCGATCGGCTTTTATTTAGTAATAATTGGCAGTCCTAATAGTCGCTATGGTCCATACTATCGGGCGCAAGAGAAGACGAAGGCTCTGTCTCTCTAAGGGCACTAACGTATCGCCGGAAGAACCGGCGCTACACTGGCACCTCACTGTAGTTCACACACGGTCACAACGGTCAACAACGGTCAACAGCGGTCAACAGCGTTCAACAGCGGTCAATAGCGGTCAACAGCGGTCAACAGCGGTCAACGAGCACAGAACAGCTGCAGCACGTCGTGCCTCGTGCCGTCGCCGAGCCCTCTTCACTTGATGAGCTGGGCGGCGCTCTTGGAGCGACGGAACATCTTAGCGCCCTTGTTGGGCGCCAGCTCGTGCTAGTTACTCCCGTTGGGAGCCCGAGCCGGCGCCGGAGAGGCGGCCGGGGCCGGGCGACCCGGGACCAGGGCTTCCTTGGCGCCGTCCGTGCCGTATATCTTTCCGGCTTTCTTCGCCATGGATGCGAGCAGCTCCTGCGAGCACTTGTGAGCCGATCGCAGGGACAGCGCCCACTCCTTGAGTCCTATTTCGTCCTGAAATTATTATTATATTTTTATTTTTTCATTTTCTTAATGTAAATTAAAATCTCTGCGTAGATTGTCAACGATGTCAAAGTACACGTACGTTCGTTTTACAATATTAGTCTTCTTACCCACTTGATTGATGTTATTATTATTCTTAAAAAATATTATTCGCAAAATGAATATAATATGCCTCCGGACGATATGACGTAGCGTATAAGCAATAACATACCGCATTCGTAAGTACAATCTTAGTATCGTTCCTAGTCCGTAGAACGATGCACTGCTCGCTCTTAACGGAGACCAGATCCGATGACACCTCCTCGACCGTGTCCAGTAGGATCATCTCGGGCTTGGTGCTGTTCTCCAGATGCAGTTCGAGGCGATTGGGATACAACTTGGCGTAGCGCGTCTGCCAGGCGCTGGCGAAGGGTCCTCCCAGCTTCTTGATGTAGCCGTGCAGGATACAGTCCGATTCTGTAATCCATCAACGTACAGATGATTCACTAACCTAACCTAACCTAACCTAACCGACGCGTTGGTTCGCGAGCACACTGTATTCTTACGTATAGTGACACTTCAAAATGAACACGAAATCCTTATTACCCTTTTCGTCGGCGACAAACTTCTGCTTCTGCTTCGACCTCTTCTTCATCTCCACCCTGTCCGCCTCCTGGTTGATGGTCAGGAACACGGTCTCGGCCACCTCCGCCTGCCAGCGCTCGGATATCACGAGCGGGAAGTCCTTGTACTGCGCCTGGTCGGCCTCCGTCAGCTGCGGACACAGCGCTCATTGGACTCCACGGCCGGCCACCGCGCGCGCCGGCGGGAGTCGTACCTTGATCCCCTTGGTGTCCTCCTCGTCGAAGCTGCCGATGTCGAAGGCGTCGGCCGCGTTGACCTCTCCCCGCGGCGGGATGAGCGGCGGCGTGTACTTCTGGTGGTAGACCTGCTGCCAGTCGATGCCGGCGAAGAACACGTGCTCCTTCACCTCGTCCGCGCTGCACGACCACGTCAACACCGCATTACGTACCTCACGTGTGTCTGTATGTCCGTTTGTCCGTGTGTATATCGTGAAAAGCGGAAGCAATAGTGTCGGTTGAGTATGTTGTAATGAGCACGGCGTCGAGAAAAGCGGAAGCCGAGCCGATGTATTAATTCCACGACACTCGTAGGTCTCGCGAGGTGGCGAGACACCGCTCTCGCTTCATCCATTGACACTCGGTAAGGGAAAGGATTTTTTTTTTAAATTTGTTTGTTTTGGAAGTTTTGATAACACACTTGTTGAGTACTCATTATACAACCTTTACAATTAATATCTACGTGTGCAGTGTGGGGTAGATAGGGTACTGTGCCTTTTAAAATTAGTCAAAATGGATGGAAGTACGGTCCTAAACAACTAATACGAGCGACCTCCGCAGGGACTCACACTCGTCCCTTGCAGCCGAGCCGCTTGTTGATGTCTCTCTGCAGAAGCCCCTCCAGTAGACTCTTCAGACTGGGACTGAAGGACTCCGGCAGCTCTACGTTCTGTTAAGCGGACCAAAGTAATTATATTAAAATCCGAACCTTGCGATAACAGAACTCATAGAAATACAGTGTTGTGTTTGTCACGCACACCGAGACCTGCAACACTTGTAGAACGATGTGAACATTAAAGCGTTATATAACCCTGTTGTTATTATTACACTTATATTTCTTATATTTGGTATATATCATAGTATATTAGACTCACCGGTAGGATAAGAAAAGATAACCAAAAATCGACAATTACTACCATAGTGAGAGTCATCCTGTCTATCTCGTGTTTGTCCTTAGTCTTGTGTTGGCGGAAGGGCGAGTGACCCTTGAGCAGCTTGTACAGCATGCAGCCGAAGCTGAACCAGTCGGCCGAGGAGTCGTAGCCCGTGCCCTTGGAGAGCACCTCGGGAGCCATGTAGCCGTGGGTGCCGCTAATATAATCATCATATAATAATTATTATTTCAGGAGGGGTCACCGTTTTAGTTCTGTTTTCCTGGACTTAATGATTATTGAGAGTCTTATATTTATATTTAGATATTTGATATTATAAGTTATCATATGTTTATCGTGTTTCGCGGTTAGAAAGACGAACGCTTCCGAGCCGGAGCTATCCCAGCTGAGTGGAGATTAGATTAACCAGGAAAACAGACTCGGATTATCTAGGATCCGCCACAGTGCGCTGCGGGAGTTGAGCTGAGCGCTCTTCCCCTTTATTATGTTACTAAAGTCGGTCCATACCGCGCCCACGGACTTAGTCTTAACCTTTCCGGTGCCAGCAACTTCATTGGAAAGCTTAAGTCTATGGGAGATTAAGTTTTTGACCATATCTTTAAAACAAAACAATATTTTTGTATTCTGTTCTTTGGAGTAGAAGCCCAGTCACGTCCTTGACATGCGTCAAGTGGTTTTCCTGTGATGTTGCCTCAAGAAATTGATTCCCAAACGGATAAGAGCTTCGCTTACGCTCAGCTCAATTATTAAAAAATATTAGTATTGTTATTATCGTATCACATACAAGTCTGTCCCTGAGCTCGCATATTAATATAACGGATACAACGTCTATAGTACAATGGAAGTAGTTTTCGGAGCGCTGTAGTAATGTAGCTTCTATCTAGGTGTATGTATATATCTCACACGCTGGCGTGTGGCTTCTTCTTGGAGAAGTCGCAGGCCAGTCCGAGGTCCGATATCCGCACGTGGCCGTGCTCGTCCAGGAGAATGTTCGCGGGCTTCAGGTCCCTGTACACTATGTGTCGTTTGTGCATGTGCTCCAGACCTGCAAGAGATGTCCTTTTTAATTTCCCCCTGCAGAAATTGACAAAGATCAGGGTCTATGAGATCTATTATAACATATTTCCGTTACTTTAAAACTGAATATTTTAGAGAACTGGCCCAGTTTAAGATGTGCTTATTATTTTATACAATTATGCAAAACAAACACGGTGACAGTGACATACGACACATTGTATGCAACGAGGTAAATTTAATAATATCTAAGATTCTCCAGCATCAATGTTAATCAAGTTATTTCCGAGTATGGAACTGGGGAGGGTACTGAAGGAAGCGTTATTTCCTTGAAGTTAGAATAGTCCCTTGGTCTGTTATCTTATGATTAAAGTAAAATAAAAACATTATTATAATTACTATATTATAATATGGACCTCGTGTACGTACGGGTCAACTATCAACATATAATTGTATTGAAACTGATGATAATATAACAATGGTCATTAGCATCATCCGGTTTCTTTGTTACACACAAACATATATTGTGTAGCAATACTTAGTAGGAATAACTAAGTTCTGTAGGTACCTATAATAATACTAGCGATGATAATAATAGACCCAACAGCGATTGAGATAAACTTAACCCGAGTAGAGTATCAGCAGTCAAGTAGGTCAGAGAGTCAATGTATACATACTACATACGATATTTCAAGTATTATTTTTATGACTTAGAATTATTAATTTACATGTAATACTAGAATGTTACAATAACTGACAATGCGGGAGGATATTTAATAGATATTAATTCAAATTAAACATAACAAATGTGCTTCCTATTAAACTGTGTATAAAAGGTGTGTTGTACTCATTAGGAATAATTAAAACATTGTGCGTGTGTGTAGGGGTCTATCGCTGGAGTGAATGCTGTTGTAGCTAGTCGAAGGCAGACACTCCAGGCAACTCGTTAAAACTAACGATTGTCCTCATCTATCAACACTCGACACATGTTAGAATGAAATTATTTACACTTACCTAAATTGAACCAAATATGAAAGTAACTTACAAAATTGAAAACTCTTAAAATACTATACGTACGTATCTATATTAAATAAATATTAAATTCGTACTAAGATAGCTATGGAATGAAATGGATCAATTTTAACTCGGCGGAGATTGCGAAACATTAAACAAAAGTTGTAAGTTATTAGTCTTAACTCTAATTTATAGAATATTTTGCCAAAATAATAAAAATAACTCTGACTGTATGAAAAGTATGTTAATATAATTATAATGTAATATTACCTAATATAACTTCAGCCGCATAGAACTTCATCTCGGCTTCATTGAAGACGCCGTGCTGCGAGAGATGATAGTGCAGGTCGCCGCCGTTCATAAGATCCAGTATGAAGCAGAGCTTGTCCGGAGTGTGGAACGCGTACGTCATACATACAATGAACGGACAGTCCACCTGAAACAGATATTCTCACTGTTATGTGGCATTCTCCGTCCGTCCGTTCGTCACCGCTCGCCGTACACTATCTTTTTTAACCCCCGACTAAAAAGAGGGGGTGTTATAAGTTTGACCTGTCAATCTGTGTATCTGTGTATCTGTCTGTGGCAAATTTCTGGCCAAACGCGTGGACGGATTTGAATGCGGTTTTTTTTAATCGAAAGCTATGCTCGTCGAGATGGTTCTTATCCATGTTTGATTGTAACAGAAATAGTCGTCTCCAAGATATTGACGCTTTATTTGTGCGGGGGAGAGGTTCTTATGCAATAATTAGCTGTTCCCAGCGGCTTAGCCCGCGCTAAATAGGAAAAAAAGACTTGTTATGAATGCCAAAAGTTTTTCACACTTACTTACAGATGTAAAGTACTTTATTAGGGATAATAAGTACATAATAATATTATTTTATTCTTTTTAGAGGTCTTTTTGTATCGGAGGATTTTTAAATTTTTAATTAATTTTTTTTTACATAATTCAGGACAAGTTATACACATTCATCTAACCCCTAAGTAAGCAAATTATTTGCTTGTCTTAAGGATGTTGGACAACGATACAAATCCATAGAAATATACATTATAAATACTGAGAATATATTTAATAAACGATCAAACCCAGAAATACAGACATCTCTGTACATTGCCTGTCCCTGTCGGGGATCGAACCCGAGCCCCATTGCGTCGCTATACGTTAGGCGTCTGCGCTAACCACTCGACCAACGGGACGCGATATTTACATATTCCTTGTGAATCATTATTATTCAATTCAATCACGTTATTTGATAAACCTGTATCTAAATATAGATATGAAGACATCCTTAAATAAGACTTCTTGTAAAATGTATAGCGAGAAGCCGGCCTCTCTCAAATACCATCATCCAAAATGTGGAACACCGGCTGTAATAGAAAAAATATACAGAATACATTCAAAAATAGTTCCATTTCGGTTGTCGATATTATTTCCAAAGAAATGAAAACAAATATAGTTTGACGCATTGGCTAGACGAAAGTCGAAATAGCAGAGCAAGAAACAATACACCGGGGGACGGTGGTACGTTACGAGTTACGACCAACGGAAGTACTAACCGAGCGTTGTTATGTTCCAGGCCGCGTGACTACTGACGGGCGACATCCAGACTCTTATCAACGCCCCACTTCATAATAACTCCCGCGATATGCCCGTATTTATCTGTCGTAATCGATGAGTTATATCGTAATCGTAAAGGCTTATTTTATTATTATTGAATGAATGTGTAAATCTTGTTTTAACTTTGCAATTTCGTTTTTTATACTTATACCTAACAAAATACTAACAAGGCCAAAACTATGACTACATTAAATATTAGAAGAAAAATAATTGTATTGTAAAAGTAAGTATGTATTTGAATCAGGATACAGATAAATCAAGTTTTATATTTTTCTATTGTTATTTTTATATTCATTGTCGCGTAGAAAGCAAAAGATTATAGACTTTTACAGTAGAAAACGAAAAATCTTTTATAATTCCTAATAAAACACAATTGATCTACAAATATAAACTGGAAATCAGAGTTTCGACAAAATGTTATAACGTGACCATGGATGACCATTACCAGATTACCAGATTACCAGAGCTCACCGAGTTAAGGGAAATCACTGGAAATAACAAACGAATCTCTAGCAGTTTAGTAAAACAATTTCAATCGCAAAGAACCATTTAAGATAAAGCAGTATAACAAAAGTGATTGGAGTTCCTAATCTAGTTGACAATGTAATTGAGAAGTAAGTTGATCTGAACAGGGTGTGAGAGACATGAGACGCTATGAGACGCTACAGACGTCGCGGCGCCTCCCCCCCCCCCCCTCCTTCCCAGCCCCCCCACACACACCAGACATCTCACATCAGGATAAGCTCAGACGCTCGATGTAATTCACTTGAGCCTCGTCAAATATCTGTTTGCGCGATACTGAATTGAATACTTTACCATTACCTAATGCATATATTATATGTTAAGATCAATACCGGCTTTTGATTAATCAATTATTATTTAAAATTTAAATACTAGCGGTTGTCAGTGACACCGTCCACGCGGACTGTAAAAATGATATTTATATTGCTTATAGACCTACCCGTGGCCCATGACTTCATTTAAAGTATTTTTTAAGTTTATAAATAAAAACTGCGGATTGTTTAAAATATGGGTGTTGCTAACTATGAAATGGTCAATCAATAGTCAAATCAATAGTGGCAAAAGTCCAAGTGCCATATAGTATATTCTTGGGGAGAAAGTTGAACATTTTTCCTAGTTTCTACAGACTAACAAAGTTTATTGTTTTCTGCAAATACAACAAATCAATATTACAGAACTGAAAACACGTGAACAACCAACATATTTATAATGAGCACGTGAGATGTGTGTGTGGAGGTATCTGGCTGTATGGAGCACAAATGATTCCTGCCTTTTAACATTAGGACCTGGGATTTGTTGAGCGTCATGGTAAAAGAGAATTTTAAGTCTGCTGCTTGATATTTCTCTTTAACTTTAATTCTACTTCAGATTGGTATATACTCACATTTTTCTATTATTTTTAACGCCATTCTCAAAAAGAGGCGTATTATAAGTTTGACTTGTGTATCTGTGTCTCTGTGTGTGGGTCTGTGGCAACGTAGCAGCCAAACGAGTGGACGGATTTGATAGCGGTTTTTTTAATCGTGAGCCTGGTTCGTCGAGATGGTTCTTAGCTATGTTTGATCGAAGTAGAGCTAGTCGTCTCCAAGATATTGAGGTTTTATAGGTACGACTAAACGGTTTTTAAATTTTATTGACAGAAATACTTAAACAAGTGAAAATTTGTATGTTCGTAAGATTCATTTAGTAGAATTAAGATATCAATAACATAACTTTAGAAAGCAAAAAAAAAATATCAACATTAAATAAATTAAAAAATTTTAAATTGTAGATAATCAGTCGTTGCGTCGGGGGACCGCTTAATAAAAGAAGAAATCAAAATGCAAGTAAGTTACCAAAACAAATACAGAAGTCACAATATCGAATGTATAGAGACTATAGTCTCAAGTCCTCATTCATTAGCTTCGTGAGCTTGCGGTCCCAGACGCAAGGACTTCAATAAGTAGGCACATAATAATACTATTTTTATCTTTTTTAGACGTCTTTTTGTATCTGGGGTTTTTTAATTTTTTTATAAAATTTTTATTCATTGTATTTATTTATGATATTTATTTATATTATTATATATTCTATACCTATGCATTTGTAAAAGTAATTCCGAATCTTAAGTAGACGCATATTGATGAATTTTTATTAATTTATCTGTTTTAAGCAGATGTGATTAATTGTTGCACTTTTAATTTTATTTTATGAGATCGTTATCGCCCTAAATTTTGATAGGCTCCTCGATGGGTTTGGTTGTTAACATAATTTTTAGACCTTACAATATGGCGTACAAAATCCCCCAGTTTTTTAATGTAGGTATTCACTTCGCCATCGAGGCGTATCTACCGATACATCATGAGTCAAAATCCTTTAAGCCGTTTAGGCTGTAGCAGGGAACATACAAATAGCATAATTGGCTATATTTCTATTTACATACATATATTTGAATGACACTAATATGTTATGCTATACTCCTTCTAGAACCGTCGGGTAGTAAGAAGGGTTTTCAAAAATACTTATGTAAAATTCAGTGAATCAAAAGATTAAAAACAGGAAATCCCATGGCAATTACGTTATCGCGCTATAACCTATGTTGTCACAAACAAAACCTGCAAAAGTTAGTAATTCTATAGCCTATATGTTATTATAGTAGATACATAAGCTACCAAATTGCCAAGTTCCATAAAATTAGTTTAACAAACATTCATCTATCCAAATATTCTCACTTATATATATAAGTGAGATATACTAATGTTAGTATAGAAGAAATACAGGGGAGCAGTATTTATTTATTTATTTATTTATATCTTTTCCACTTAGAATCATAATCAGTGATCACTTGTGTACGTCAACATGGAAGTGTCAGGAGGGCCTATTACGATACTAGATTTATCGTAATAAGCCCTTCTGAAAAAGCACTTTCCATCTTAATGTTAAAGCTATGAGGGTTCCAAACGCGTCCTGGTCTGAGAAGAACCACACAACAAACTCAGCCGGATATATTTTTTATTATTGTGATCACTGTTTCACAAACGTCAAACTTAAATGCAAATTTAGAACAACTAGAACCGTCGCAATCAATCGGAAAAGAAGCCTAATGATTTCAGGCAACGAAAATTAAATAATAATAACAGAAAAAATATATATATATAAATCTTCGGCCTGCCACACAACCAGTCACCGCAAGCAGCACCCGTTCACGAGCATAACACAAGAGATTATTTATTACTAATACTAAGCCTTGGATGTTTATAAAGTTATTAAAAAAACTTTTTGTAAGAGAAATAAGAAACAATGTAGTTCTGGAAATTGAATAAAAAAAAAAATTATTGCTTTGTGGGATGATTGAATTTTTTTCTGCATTAAAGATATGTTACTTTTACTAAGTAAATCTACGAGCACATTAATTTTCATTTGTTTAAGTATTTAATATCAATATTGCATAAGAACCTTTGAGCTGCACCAATAAAAGCTCAATATCTTAGAAACGAGTGCTTCTATTTCGACGAAACATGTAAGAACCACCCCGGAGGCCAGATTTTGGATTTAAAAAAAAACCGCCATCGAATCCGTCCACTATTTTGGCTGCTACGACACACACGCGCACACGCACACACAGACACACACACACAAACACACGTCAGTTAAAAACAAGTAAGAGTGAACTTTATAAATATACATTGAATTGGAGTTCCAGTTCTATGAGCTTTAATACTATTTTGTTACAGGTATCATACCTTTTAAAAAATATATTCAAACTTATTTCCTCTAGTTTACCATTTAATAAATTTCAAATTATCCAATGTTTACTAAATTAAATAAGAAAGTTGTGGAAATAATAAGATTAAACTATAAAGTTTCTTTCTATTATCTGACATTGTAAAATGAAACACAATGACTTATTGAAAACAAAATAAAAATACAGAATAACAATAATAATTTAATTAGTGTTTTTTTTTTATATTTGATAATTTAATATAAGGGTTCGGTTTCCACTGGCGCGGGAAGAACGAAAAATTCAATAGTCTGTTTGAAATTGTAAAACAAAATGCAGCGGAAGCGGCCTGAAGTACGAGGGCATATTGAGGGCGAGCCAATTCGTTTCAGTCCAATTGGCTGGATATCATTTATGGCCCCGTTGTTATATCACCTATACTAGTTATGATATCGTAACGCATCACAGCTGGCGGGAAACAAACAAACCCGCTTATAAAAAATTATTACTAATTCGGTTATTATATAAAATATAGCTTATGTTATGTTATTTCCTTCTATTATTTCATTTTGTATTAGATGGATATTCTTGTATCGTTCACCACGCTCAGATACAGATCACATCTATAATTGTGTATACTCTGTGGCTACGTACAAAATAATAAGATGGAACGCCGTAAACTTACGAGTATCATAAACATAGACTTACACAACACATACATGGAAATTATATTTTCTACTATTTCTTTATGGTTTGTTATATAAATATATTGATAACTAGCTGTGCCTGCTACTGTCGTACGCTTAGATTTCGATTTTGATAAAACGTACCCTTTGTACTTACCAATGTATGTAAAAACCTTCCAACTGGTAAGCAGCAATGGTACGACAATAAGATATTATTAACTTCTTTATTTTTTAACCGATTGTTAAAAAAAACATAATGACTATATATTCCAGAAATCTGCATCCAAATCGATTAATCCATTTATCCATTTATCCATAAGATTAACGTGCACAAACATACAGACGAACAGACAATATGAGAGAAAAACATTGTTTTGGGTTCTCTTGTTTATAAAAAGGTCCCCTGTATGAATTTTTGAAAATATTTTTTTCGTGTTGTGTGCACAATTAAAAGACAAACAGATAAACAGACAAAGATTTTTAAAATGCTGAAAATGGATTATGTTAGTTATCACTTCACATCCTGGTATATTTTTTTTTTATATTTTGAGTGTACAAAGACTACTTTACAGATTTATTACATGTATAGAATAATATTTGCATGGTACTGGTATTACGTAATTGACATAAAATAACATAACTTTTTTTTATTTTTGAACCGATTTAGATAAAATAAACACTAAATGTTAAGTGAAGACTGACATAATATATTCCTGAAAACCGCATTCAAATTGGTTAAGCCGTTCTGAGATTAGGCTGCACAAACAGACATACAGACAAACGGAAAAACAATTGTTTTGGGTTCTCTTGCTTTCATAAAGGCTCCCTATGATTTTTTTAATTATTATTTTCCATGTACAGAAATGGATCAGTGACAATTTTATTTTATGTATAGATTTAATATATTTGCGTCATTTATTGGTTGCATAATTCTTTCTGATGATGGTAAAGACTTTTCTAGGATTTGTTAATATTCATATATAAGATGTTAAGACATAGTTACACTTTCTCATTGAATCACGTTACCCGTTTATGAGATTTAGGTACTAGATCAAGCACACCTGCGGGCCGGCGAGCCTGCATAGGCGTCCAACAAATCCGACGTCGCCCTAGTTAGGGTACGAAAAGCAATTCAAAGACTTCGTCGTAATAGCCTGCGTCGTGTAAGTACACAGTCGTTAGGGTATTAGGCACACCTCTGTATCCTAGCGACAGAGATTCGATAGGGTTTCACGTTAGGCACTCGCCTCCCTGCTCATGCAGGGAGGACGGCTCATATCTCGGAGCTCCACCATGGACCCTAAATCCGCGGCGGAACCTGAAGATCTGTCCAAGTCGCAGTTTTTTGGCTGGGTCCACGAAATTGCGCCTGAATTAAACCTACGATACTCAAGAATATTGACAGACAAAAAAAAAACCAAATTGAGTCTTTTTTTCGTGTTTAAACTTTCGAGAACCATGATAATTGTTTAAATCTTTTAACTTATTGAACGTCTGCTCTGAATCTTATCATTACTAGTGTTTCCGCGAATTGTGTTGATAACTAGCGGGGCCTGCAACTTCGACATTCGAAGCTCATGACAATATATTTTCGAAAACTTCATCCAAACCGGTTAATCCGTTTCTGAGATTAGCGTGCACAACCATTCAGACATACATATACGGACATACAAATATACAGATGAACAGACAAAATGAAAAAACATTGAAACAAAAGTAGAGAAAAATTATATGATTTGTACGGTGAGAGGCAATGGAATCATTCATCCTCTAAAATATTTTAAAACGTTTGATATATTTGATAAATCGACTTAGTTTGTACAAGTACTTGTGTAAGTGCTTGTACTTGTACTAAGTCGATTTATATTGAGTATAAAATTTTAAATTCTGAAGATAAAATATGTTGAATTATCAAATCTATTCTTTAATGATGCAGACATTTTATGTGTTATTCGTTATTAAGTTTTTTTCGTCAAAATTAACGGATGTCCCAAAAAACTTAAATTTCCTTGATATACACGACTAGGATTCGAACCAGCAAATAGTGGGAGATTGTTTCTGCCTCTATGAAATAAACATTCTATATGCGTAGGTTGTTTTAATTTCCGATTTCGGTTGCCGTAGTTTCTACAACTTCCTACTTACTTAAATAGATAAATGTTACTTTTGCACCGAAAACCATTTTAGAAGAATCTATCTGAAATTGAACAAAACTGACATTGAAAACTTTAATAGTTTTATGATGCTAAATCAGTCAGTCAGTCAGTCAACAACTCTGTCGGTCAAGGATCTATATATTCAACTACCAATATGTCTACCTTAACAAGTTTTTTTTATTGTAACAAACCACTGATTACTTTTCATTATACATATATGTATTGCTTCCCATTATGGTTAAAAACGGAAAGACACCTGCGGGCTGCAGCGCTTCCTAATGGACGAGTAGCGACGATGTTCGCGACCATTTTTATCTATCTAATGAATCACACCTTAATTTGGAAATTATATACGTAGTATAAACACAGCGTTCGAAGTTTTCTTTGGACAATGTTTGTGTTGCTGTTACAACTTCTAAATCTTCTTTCTTTTAACGAATATATTGTGAGGATTAACATCGTAAAAAAACCAAGAAACTGTATGTTTTGTTATCCCAGGGACAAACTTTGTTCTAAATATGTAAACCTGTGAACTCAACGAGTGCATTAAAACAAGTATGTATAACAGTCTTGCATTTCATTACAATGTATTATTTAGGAGGCAGTTAACAGAAATACAACAACAGGTCTAATTAGAATTAATAGTAGATTTGTTGTTTCTTCGATTTGCTTTTAGTAAGTAGTTTTAGTAAAACAACAAAAGGAACAAAAGATGGTCAACGAGTTTGTAAAGGTCAACGAACTCTCAACTAGTTTTTAGTAAACATTGCTTTAAGAAGGTAATGGAAAAGAATTATATAGGTATATATATACATATATATATGTACCAACGTTCAAAGCTGATTGTTTCTAAGCACTCGTTGAGAGAGGATGTTTGTTAGTAATTTCAATAGTAGGTATATTAAATTAAATAAAAGGCAGTCTGAATTTAAACCTATCATCTCTATTACTATATTATAAATACTAATATTATAAAGACGAAGGATTTGTTTGTTTGAATTGAATAGGTTCCGAAACTACTGGACCGATTTAAAAAAATATTTTACCATGACAATTCTACATTATCCCTCTGATTAACATAGGCTGTATTTAATACGAGGAAAAATAAGGAACCGCGTGAAAGTTTCGACAATGTAATAAATTATAAATGTATTAAGTAACATGATTCAAGACTTTGTCATATATTTAGGAATATTAATAAATATAAACATTTAAAGTTCAAATGATTTACAATCACTAATAACACTATGATGAAGGGATTTATATTATCACTAGCTTTTGTCCGTGACTCTTTATGACTACGGTCATAAGTCATATAAATATATTTTTACAGTCTACGTGGACGCAGTCACGGGCAATAGTTATCCCTAATAAAGTAAGTAAGTACCTGAGTGAGTAAGTGTAGAAATCTTTTGGCCTACATAACAAGACTTTTGTTCCTATATAGTGCGGGCGAAGCCGCTGGGCACATCTAGTACAATATAAAATCATTTATATCTATTTCAACTCGTAACATCTGAATTGCCATACTTTAGTTCATGAATACACGGAGAACTTCAGTTCATAAATTATAAAACGTCTCAATAGATAAAAAACTGCAACATTAGGTCTAACAAAGAATAAAGATTCAAATCGGTAAGTTTTCAATCGTCCTACATACTTTCTAAGTATAATATATATACTTAATTGTTCTTCTCAATATGAAAAAAATACCACAAATATTTGATTTCTTTTTATTATATGATCATTTGAAAAATATTTTCACCTAGATAGATAAGGGAGGATAAAAATAATAATATTTCAAGACGACTATGAATCTGTAGATAGTTGGTCGATATTAATAATCGAATCAGAGTTTGAAACCCATCTTAGATTGTAATCTCACCCCGGTACTGACTAGAGACAGCATGATCCGCTCGTTGAGGGCCAGCGTCTCGCCCTGCTTCATCTTGATGCGCTTCTTGTCCAGACACTTCATGGCGTACATCTTGCCCGTGTCCGCCTTTCTGCATCCGTACACCTTCATAAGGATAAATGCATTTTAATTTCTTTACTAGTTCAAACTTACATTGACTAATGTTAAAATATATAACTATACTACTTTATTATATACTATACTTTTTTATTTTCACTGCCTACCCACCAGTTTAGAAATGTAAATAACGATCTGCCCAGCAGGGAACATTTGCAGGTCGCCATTTTTACACTTTGTGGTAGTTAAAATATATTTGATTTAATCATAAGTATGATCTAACATATAATATTGCCTGTGCTAATCGGCTCCGTAAACACTATTTACTAATAAACGCATGTATTAATATGTTTCTTTTTTAATTAGGTATCTATAAACAGCGTCGCTCTTAGTATGAAGCGTGAATCTCTCGCCCTGACTCGCCCTGACTCGCCCTGACTCGCCCTGACTCGCGACTGTAAACACTGTTTAGAGATGTTGTTGATTGCTCACGAAGCCCAAAAGGGAATCCAAATGTAAATCTATATATATTTTAGATTGTTTATATTCTAAGCTTGGTTCGTTAGACAGGTAATAGTCCTGCAGCTCAGTCGCAGGCGCGGGTTCGCTGTGGGTGCCATGACCCCCTCCACCCCCTCCCATTAAAATGCCACCTCCTTGAGCATAATATATTTTTTATGCTCAGAAGAACCAAGAATATATTAATACAAATTAGCAAAAGAATATATTAGATTTAAATATGCAAATTAGCGGATGTTATGTGAGTATTTAACATAAGCACGTTTGCGTTTCAGAAGTAATAAGTAAGACTACAACAACTCACTTCTCCGAAGCCCCCTCTACCAATGATACGATGTACGCTGAAGTCGTTCATAGTCAACTGTATATTAAGCTCTAGGTTTTTCCACTGACAGAACCTCGTGTATTTATCACTGAAAACAAATATTGCATATACAAATTCATTTATTTATAAAATATATTGCATGCTGTTTCTTTACCTTTCTAAGAAATTTTTGAACGGCTCCCCTCTTAAATGTTGAAATATTTCCTCAATGTACGGCTAAAACATCAACATATATCTATGAAGTTTCGTAAACAATAAAAATTCCAACAGTATTTAAACATTGTTTTACCTCAAATAGATTCGGCGGTACTTCGTGTTTCAATAAATATTTCTGAACGTGAGCTACACATTCTTTAGAATAATCCTGAAACAATAATCAATTTAAACGGAACGAGTTGATCAAAAACATTTGGTGGAGTGGAATCTCATCAAAGAGGGTATCGACCCCACAATTAGTTAGCCCATAGGGGTGGATTATCCTTTTTTAATAAAGTATCACCCAGGTTACAAAAGCATTATATAACAATATATAACATTATATAACTTTGTATTTGTGGTAATCTCTCTAAGACCATTCACTCCACTTATTTAAGCAGCCTCAAGACAATAAATTATACTTTATCCTCAGATAAGTGAAATGTCAAGTTCTTTTGAAAAAAGGAAAAATCTATCCAAATGAAACGGTCGCTTAAAATTTTCAATTTATTCACAAAAGAGGTTCTTAACTTCTAAAGGAATTTCGTTTGTCCAATGCAAGCGAATACTTGGATATATGAGAAGCCGACTGATGTACGATGGCTGGAAGATCTTGAGAGTATACAGCAATATCCGAGGGCGATTATTTGTTCCTGTTATATTTATAAAGATACTTCTACCCTTCAAAAATATTTTGGAGAACGATATCAACATCATGATTTAACAGTATTGCTGCAAGTAACTTGCGCATGCAATCAGATGTTTA
The DNA here is from genome assembly GCA_959347405.1 of Napeogenes sylphis. Taxonomy (NCBI): domain Eukaryota; kingdom Metazoa; phylum Arthropoda; class Insecta; order Lepidoptera; family Nymphalidae; genus Napeogenes; species Napeogenes sylphis. The sequence goes on from OY365776.1 coordinate 561,612, forward strand.
ACAGATATATATACTTTAAAAAGACGATTTCAGTTGTTTTGTTATAAAGTCGATGACCTCTTGTAAAGTCACAAACCAAAATGAAACAGATGTAATCTTACCAATTGAAATTAGAAAGAAAATTTAGAAAATTCTACGTATGGAGTTTGAACGAGTCGTAATTTGAAATATTCAGTCTAATAGGCCACGAAGAAGTAAACAAAATGACATGGATGCAGGCCTCGAGCATGCAGCCAGGTGATGTGTACCTACTACTACTGTACAACGGAGATTTGACAAACAATATCGTATCATAGATCATCTCTAAGTCCTTATTTTAAATATATATAATACTTATAACTTTTATATGCTGGGAAGAATTCATAGACAAGCGAAATATTTATTGTTCATAAGAATAAACTAGTGTGAAAGAAATATATAATGCAATACATAATACTCGATTGAGTACCGAGCAATAGATTATAAAAAATAGTACTTATATAATATTATGATGAATATTTATACTTCTTACACCTTTCAGATTAATGTAATATATTTTGGTTTCCTATTTTAATAGGGCTCGTCTAGACTGTCTAGACTCTCTCTCACTCAACGCTTTGATCGGGGTCTGCTTCTCGTACAGTTACAGAAATGTTTGAAACTTACAGATAAGAAATGTATTGTCAAAATAATAGTTTATATCCACTCACACAATAAATAAATACATTATATTTTTGTTATTAATATCTATTATGTAGAATAGATAGCAATACATATTTCGTTTCTTTTATATCTACCAAAAATTGTCAATAAGTTTAATATATTATTTGAATTCAATAAAGATATTATGAAGGCTTGCGGGGCGGCAGCGAGGAGGCGCGTCACCAACTATATCTGCGGCAATTCCACTGACGATTTTAACATGGAACACCCGATAGACATACAAGTAGTTAAATAAAATTATATACTTACGTGTGAGTGCGCTAATAGTTCCTTCATTATAAAATTATCATATATATCTCTCGCGATTCTTCGTCTCTCTTCCACGCATTCTTGTTTCTCATATAACTTTATCTGGTAATATTAAACATATTATTGTACATATATAATATACATCATAAAATATTATAAAATAATATTTACCTCTTCGTAGAATTTTAATTGTGGCACTGGGTCGTCTGAGGTCTGTTCGCAGAATTCCTTAAATAATAAATAACCTGCAACAATGTAGTTCATTAGTAGGTGCGGTAATGGACATGTACTATACTACCCTAATTAGTTTAGATTTAAGGTAAATAGTAAATACTAAGTAGTTGAGTTGAACTACCTGGGTAGACTACGGCTTCTACCTAAACTTAAAAGATCTTTATCACTACTTGTTTGAGTTCCTTAAGTTGACAAATCTTATTTTAACAACAATCGCAGGATTTCATCGACTCAAGATACAAAAGCCCCCTTTTTTCGAAAATCCTAATAGATGTCATCACCGTCCCGATAAAGACGATTACATATAGAATGCTTAATTCACCGAGACGGGCAGCGATACGGTAACTTAGTTGGTAGAGCGACGGGACGGTTTCCCAGTAGTCGCGGGTTCGAATCCCTGCCCGTATCGGTTTATTTTTCATTCTTTATTTATATAAATTTAGCAATAATATACTAAATACGTTGACTTGATATTTTTCGAAATAAACAGTTTTTAGCTTGAAATCAACATTGATTTGAAGCTTAATTGAATTATATTATTAAGCTCTATTCATATTCAACACATTATTTAAAAGATTTCTTTGACTTATAATATGACATAAATCTAAGTTTGTCTTTTAGTTCTTTACCGTGTCGTGTAGCCAAAAAAATAGAAATACTCGAACCGAATACATTCGGTACAAAAACCGAATAATTCGGCCGAATAATGGCGAAAAAGATGCCGAATATACCGAATACTCGGCGCATATCTAATTATTATTATATTACTAGCTGTGCCTGCGACTTCGTACGCGTAGATTTTGATTTTATTTATTTATTTATTTATTTATTTATAGGACAACCAACAAAGCATACACTAAAACATCATGGAAAAGAAGAATTACAATTTTTTGTTACATTTATGTAGTGTAGCATTACTTAAAGGCTGCCACGGCATGCATAATCAGTAGCTGTGACAAAAATAGTTATTTATTAGTTATACAGAGAACAAAAAAACAAAAAAAAATGACTATATTTAATTACAATAATAAAATATAAATATTTAAAAAAAAAAATTATTTGTTAACCGTTTGTTAAAAGAAAACAAAATATAAAGTGAATCCTAGGACAATATATCCCCGAAAACTGCATCCAAATCGATTTATACGTTTCTGAGATTAGCGTGCACAAACATACAGACATACAGATATTTATTTTTTATTTTATTTATTTATTTATATCTTTTCAACTTAGAATCATAATCAGTGATCACTTGTGTACGTCAACATGGAAATGTCAGGAGGACCTATTACGATACTAGATTTATCGTAATAAGCCCTTCTGAAAAAGCACTTTCCATCTTAATGTTAAAGCTATGAGGGTTCCAAACGCGTCCTGGTCTGAGAAGAACCACACAACAAACTCAGCCGGATATATTTTTTATTATTGTGATCACTGTTTCACAAACGTCAAACTTAAGTGCAATTTGGAACAACTAGAACCTTCGCAATCAATCTGAAAAGAAGCCTAATGATTTCAGGCAACGAAAAGTAAATATCTAATAATAACAGAAAAAATATATAATATATAAATCTTCGGCCTGCCACACAACCAGTCACCGCAAACAGCACCCGTTCACGAGCATAACACAAGAGCCAGCCATCACCCCCTTCGCACATATTTGAGGGAGGAAGGCAACCCGACTCCCGATGCTACCGCAAGTAGTGACTTCTAAGGAATCGGTGTGATGCAGAAGGTCGATAAAGCAAAATTAATTTACAACAAAAAACAAATTGCGGAGATTACTAGCAATACAATACAGATTCATTCAATACAGATTCATTCCCAGGCCATACCGTCGTCGATGTAATCCTTTACACTATAGTAGGATTTTTTTAATAAATTATTTTTAACATATAATTTAAATTTATTTAATGAGAGGCTTAAGGCTTCATTTGGGAGCTTATTATAAAAACGTATACAATTACCCTTAAAGGATTTACCTATTTTATGGAGCCTAGTGCCGGGCATAGCGAGTTTATTTTTATTTCTTGTATTAATTTTATGTATATCACATTTTTTCTTGAACTTTGAAATATTTTTATGAACGTAAATTAAGTTTTCATAAATATATTGACAATAAACAGTCATAATTTTAAATTCTTTAAATTTGTTTCTTAAAGAGTCTTTTGGTCTCATATTATATATTGCGCGAACAGCTCTCTTCTGCAATGTAAATATGGTATCAATGTCAGTCGCATTGCCCCATAAGAGTATACCGTATGACATTAAGCTATGAAAGTAACTAAAGTAAACTAATCGAGCAGTTTCCATATTTGTTAATAGACGTATTTTTTTAACCGCGTATGCAGCAGAACTTAGTCTGCTTGACAAATCAAATATATGAGGACCCCATTGCAATTTTTCATCTAAAGTAATGCCCAAGAAAGTAGTAGATTTGACCAAGTCCAAATCCTCATTATTTAATTGTACATTGGTTCTAACATTTTTAACATTTGGTAAACTAAACTTGACACATTTCGTCTTTTTTTTATTGAGCAACAAATTATTGGCGTTAAACCATTGTACAACATCTGAGAGAGCATTGTTTACATCGTCAATAACAGATTGCCGTCTATTAACTTTAAAAGTAAGAGAAGTATCATCAGCAAACAACACTATCCCATGTTTTTCCCTCTCTAGGTGAGGTAAGTCATTTATGTAAATGAGGAACAAGAAAGGCCCTAAGATAGAGCCCTGTGGCACCCCTATTTTTACCAAAGAACCAGGGGAACGTTTTCCATTTACATCAACTTTTTGAATTCTATCATTAAGATATGAACTAATCAAATCTAGGGACTTATTTTTAACTCCATAATGTTCTAACTTTTTTATAAGGATTTCATGTTGAACGCAGTCAAACGCCTTAGATAGATCACAGAAAATGCCAAGTGCATCCTGTGATCCTTCCCAGGCTTCAAATATGTTTAGTAATAGCTCAACACCAGCATCTGTTGTAGAGCGACCGGCAGTGAAACCAAACTGGTTTTTGTGTAAGAGATTGTTTTTACTGAAATATGCCACAAGTTGATTAAGTTTTCTCAACACACCTTCTCCACAATTATTTTCTCAAAAATCTTACTAAAAGTGGGTAAGACTGAAATAGGTCTATAGTTACTAGGATCTAATGAACAGCCGGATTTGAATAATGGAGTTATTTTACTTTGTTTCATTAGATCAGGAAATATACCATATTTTAAACAATTATTAAATATTAATGCTAAGTCTGGCGCTACAATGTCAATTATAGACTTAAGTATGTCAACAGAAAACCCCCAAAGATCACTAGTCTTTTTAACGCTAATTGATCTAAATACTTTGATTACTTCTTGAGGTTTAACTTTTTCAAACTTAAAACTGCTAACACATTGATCTACATTCTCTCTAAGTAAACCCATAGCTGCAGCGGTAGAAGAATTTAAAGATAACGTTGTAGTCACTTGAATATTAGTAAAAAAGGTTTCAAAAGCAATAGCAACCTCGAGGTCGGACGTAACATATTTAAATTTATATAAATAAAGAATGAAAAATAAATCGATACGGGCAGGGATTCGAACCCGCGACTACTGGGAAACCGTCCCGGGACGGTTTCCCAGTAGTCGTATCGGTTTATTTTTCATTCTTTATTTATATAAATTTAAATAAGCTTAACATGGCTATACATGTTTAAAGATATTTTCAAACGTAACATATTTATTATCTATATTTAATTTAAAGTCGATCCTCTGGGATTTAGCTCTTCCAGTTTCCTCATTAATTATTTTCCAAGTTGTTTTTATTTTATTATTGCTATTTACTATTTTATTTTTAATATGTTGATTTTTAGCTATTTTACATTGTTTTTTAAAAGATTTGGAAAATAATTTTACCTCATCCCTAAACTCATTACTAGAATTAAACATCAATTCCGCATTCATATTATATAATTTTTCTCTATTTTTGTGTAACTCAGCAGATGCCCAATCACTAAACACTAATTTATCATTAACAACCACTGTTTTTGGAGTAAATATAAAGTTAAATAATTTAGTGAAAGTACTAAAAAAGTCATTGTACATAATATTGGGGTTTGAATTTTTCATCAAGGGCAAATAGCGTACTAAGCCATTTTTAATTTGTTCGATACGTTCTACAGTCACTGGTATAAAATTTATTTTCTGTTTTGATTTTTCTCTCTTGCTACAACTGAATTTAATAAATTGGCCATAGTGGTCAGAATCTAATGTATTGAATAAACATTTAAAATTTGGAATAACACTTGTAAAAATGTTATCAATACAAGTGGCACTAGTGGTTGTGACTCTAGTAGGCTCCATAAACATGTGTAAAAGATTATAAGATTTGAACAAATTTAAAAACTTAATACTTATTGAATTTTGTTCAAGAATATTAATATTGAAGTCTCCACAAATGATTACCTTTTTACTAGAATGTGATAGTTTATACAATACCTCATCCATAATCTTTTCAAAATGTTCAAAGTTAGATGACGGTGGCCTATAAACATTTACAATTATGAACTCTTCTAATTCCACTGAATCAAGTTCAGTTGTCCGCTCAACAGAGTGGCTCACTATGTCCTTGCGTTCTTTGAATTTTATCTGTTTATTTAAAATAATTAAAGAGCCACCATGTATGGAATTAACTCTGTTGAACGAACTACCAACCTGGTGGTTATTGACATTAAATATTAATTCATCATTCTTAAGCCAATGCTCAGTGACACAAAAAATATTAATATTAAAAGTATTTAAAAACAATTCAATTTCTAATTCCTTATTTCTAATACACTGAATGTTCTGATGCACCAGGTTGATACAGTTTATGTTATGTTTTTTATTATTTATTTTAACAATTTTTGTATTTTTATGATCATTATTGATATCATTATTTGATATCTTAATTATTTGGCTAGACTGCTAGAGGATATCTCTACTGTCTTAATGTCTAGTTTAAACTACTACTAATACTACTATTACTAGTTGGATTTATTTCCAAGCTGTTTTTACTTATACAAGTAACTAAATGCTGTTCAATAGAAACAATTTTAGCCAAATTATTGGCTGTCATAGTAAAATAATATAATAGCGATGAAGCTACCTGTCTTTTAATATATGGAGATAGGTAATACCTACCATTATTCAAGTTATAAAAGTTACTAACATTAGTGTTAGTGTCAATCACATGAAATTTGTCATTATACAAACTTAAATTATATATCAGTAAGTTTATCTTATATCTAATTTTATTTTCGGCCTGTGGCAAACCTTGATTATAGGGTAATGAAAACCAGACAATTTTATTAACATCTAAGTTACTTATAGTTTCAAAACATTTTTTAAATTCCAAATGATTTACATTATCTCTATTTCCTACAAAAATTATTATATTTGTTGACTTAGTAAATTGTTTACTTGAATAATAATACTTGATAAACGGAAAAACTATTGTTTTGAGTTCTCTTGATCTTATAAAGGCCCCCTATGATGTTTTTTTTTATATTTTCCACATACAGAAATGGATCTATGACAGTTTAATAAAACTGTGTATATATATATATATATATATATATATATATATATATATTCTATATATATATATATATAGAATAGATAATAGACATAGATTGTAATGATAGTAGAAAATCAGTCATAGAGGTCGTTTTTTTTTACAAATTGCATCTATGTCAAAAGACATGGCGGTCCACATCACTATTTTTCTAATACCGTTACTCCTTAAATAGTTCACTACAATGTAATGTTATATCAAAAACTTTAGCAACCACAGCAACGCGTGGCCGGGTCTGCTAGTTTATTATTAAATTTATGTTTCTATTTACTTGAAAAAAAGTGGAGATATAATCGAAGACGAAAAGATTGCCCCATTCATGTTCATACTACACAATATAATAAGCACTCTTGTATCATTAGTCTACTTGTATAAAATAAATAATATTAACTATTTTACTATGGATAATAAAAGTTGCAACAGTGCTGTAATAGACCTTTAGAAATCTTATTTCTTTCTATAATTATGTTTCCTTAATTTCTTTCCTATATTTTTCTTTTTATCTGTTTGCCTTCAATATTCCTTTACTATTTCCATTTACATGCGCAGCTTTTCATTGTCTCATTTTTCGTGAGCTGGAGAACAAACTGAAAGCTACCATGAAGGAATGGCAACCTTCCAAAACCTTCTACAAACAAGTACTACAATAACGAGAGGACAGTGAAGTTGAAATAAAAGAAATTATTGATAAAAGCTTATTGCCAAAATGGGAACTTTCTTATTTACATACATAACGACTTAGTTCAGTTCAGTTCAGTTCAGTTTAGTTTAGTCAACTGCAGGAAATAATTTCTGTAAGACAACAATTCAGTGACCCATATTTCCATACCACAGTCATTAAGTATAATATTTTAAAAAAAACATTTAAATTTAAACCAAATAATACAAAGCCAACAGTTTGGAACACTGAAGCAGGTCTTGAACTACTGGAGCGCATCTTGGAGGCTTGGGAGAACTCGAGGCATGCCATTGCAATCTTAGTGATCTCTCAAAGGCCTTTGATACTATTGACCGTAACATGTTGGCCACTACGGAGTTCGTGTGTTACTGCTTATATTGTAACTTCATACTTGTTTAAATGACAACAGTAATTTATTGTAGTCCTAGTCCCTAGTGTGTGATCTATACATATAATAAGACAGTAAAACTCGAGTGTCTGTACACTAAACATTTTTCAAAAAAACTGCTAGGGGGCGATTAAAGACGAGTAACAGAAAACAAAAAACAAGTTTTGGAATTCTTGTCTGTCTGTCGGTCTGGTACGTTATAGCGTCAAAACTACTGAACGGATTTAAGCGCGGTTTGCACAAGTGGATTACATATAATCTGTGCATTTAACTGTGATTCATAACTATCCTCTCATAGATAGTTGCTAATAGAATGATTGTAATACCTTAAATATCGAGCACCCCACGCTTTTTACTCAGAATTGAATTATTCTGTTAATAACTTAAATTTTATTATAATTTTATATTAAGGCGATTCACTATGATTAATTGTTCGATCTTCTACTACTGTAATTTTATACTCTTTGTCATTAAAAATTATTTTCTAGTTTTTAGTTCGGTTAGCAATAAAAGCGTGTTTTTTTAGTTTTTTAAACTATTGTTTATTTTTTATTTTTTAGTCTGTGAGAAACTCATAACTTGGGAAATCATTTCATTACTTAGAGGGCGCGCAGATCGCGAACTAGCTCTATCTCTCTTACTCTCCCACAGAGGATCTATGAAAGAATTTATTAATCCTGGTGGTCCTAATAAGGATAATGGGAAACTTTTATCAAATTATTGCATTGTCATCGGTTCTTGATACGTGTGCAAAGTTTCAATTTAATCGGATCGCTGGAACCTGGTGAAAATTAAGCTCGAAGATTCCGTTACATTCATACATACATACATACATACAACCCAAGCTAATAAAAGCATGTTAAGAATGATTATTAAAAAGTTTTAACATTAGGTTTAAAAAGTATTTAAATGGACGTTTAAGTAAAAAAAAGACAGGTATAAATAAATATTAAGTATCTAATATTGTTTCTTTATTAAATATATTGAATAGATTTTTGACAGTGAGCGATATCTGCCGATGTTATAATTTTGATTGTATCACTTAAAACAAGTCATTTAGAAGCCAATACAAAAAAAAAGGGAAAGGGGAATTGTTTTACTACGAATTTAAGGCGTGCGAAGCCGCAAGCAAAAGCTAGTATATAATATAAGCTTGTTGGCCGATACTTCTTAAAACATTTACTTTAAAAGGAGTCGGAAAAGAAAGGGACTTTTTACAAATAAACGATAGTTTAGTGATTAGAGATCCTTTTGAAATGGTTTTAAGCAAATTACCTTTTCCTTAAAAGTAATAACAATGTCAATATCACGTCTCCTGGTTGCTTTGATAGTGTTAGGTATTACAGCATCCGTCTCTGGGGAACAGAGGCAGAGGCAGAAAGTTCGAGCTATATTTAAAATAGGTCCTCGGGAGTCTCTTGAGCCTATTTTCCAAGATGCTGTGATGTTAATGTTTCCATCACTCTATATCTTGGAACATATTATGTATGTTCGGATATTTTTAAATTAATGTAAAATGCGTCTCGATTGATCTCAATACTAGATACGATCTTAAAATAATACCTTTCGGATAAAAACTTAGGACTCACATTAAACGCGTTCTGGTATGTAAAGATTATCAGGATGCTAAGAATTATGCTGACGACAGGAAGGTTTGGTATTTATCAACTTGTTGATAATTCTGCCAATGTTACTTTATTAACTTCCATGTTTTTTGGTCTATTGACGTTCTTAGTACAAGAAGCTAAAGTGTTTATATAGTTTATTATTATTATTTAGAATGTTAAAAGTTAATCCTTATAAGTACATATTTGTAAATGTGAGAGCATCAAAGAACAGGCACTAGTAGTGGCGTGGTTGGATATTTCGATGACACGGTTTACTCCAATTCTAATTTATTCTCATATATTAAAGGGCATCCATGGAGTTACATTCATCCATTTGAGCCGGTTCTTCTTCATAGACCTACTCCTTGGATCCGTGCAACTAGAGTTTGGCTTTTCATAAGTGTAATGGATGCCTATTTATCTATCTATACATATAATAAAACTGATAAGACTGTCACTGATCGATTTCTATACATGGAAAATATTTGAGAAAAAAACATCATAAGGGGTGTTACATAGAAATTTCATTTCTGTAGATAATTAAATATTTATAATTTCAATATTATCGATTTCTTATTATCTGTCAAATTCGTAGACAAGGTAAATTATTTATCTGTTGACAGCTAATTACAATATCTTAATTAGTCTGTGCAATTTCTTTTTGTTTAAAATATTGAATGTAGAAGCTGAAGCTGAAGCTTGAAGCTGAAGCCAACTTTATAGTTCCCGAAATGTTATTGAAAATATAAACATTTTATTAATAATTATTATTCTAAATTTCATTTATTAATCATTATTAAGGATAGCATATCGCGAGATATTTATTTAAAAGTAGCGGTCATAATGTTTCAGAAGTATAGTTGCAGCCAACGTTGTTTTATTGTTATATTTATTAGTATAACAATTTGTTATCAATTTATTACATTCGTTTCTTCCTTTAGATAAGTAGTGCATTGTTCTTAAATTGTTTAAATATTTGTCTTCTTCCGATTAATATCAATTTTACCCACATTTCGTGTAACGCGGCTGCGCATAGCCACATTGTTTGCTTATTATGCATATTTTGAGTATAAAATTCAATGTCGTGACCTTTAGAGTCTTTTCTTTCGGAAGCACTTCCGAATTGAACATCTTATTAGCCTTCGGTGAGTGTTTTAGTTATTTGTGATCTTATGAACGCATTTGAAGCGTTGTTTCTTAAATTCATTAGCGTGTTTAATTGCAGGGCTAATAATTTAATATGGAATCATTATAATTCTTATTGCCGGCACTTCCCGGGCAGTTTCAAAGTTTGTTGGAACAATATTTCGTAAGTAATTTGAATCTTTATTCTAAATTAGGAGATGTTTTATAGGTTTTGAGCATTATTTAATCTTATTACGTGGTAATATTCCAGTATTTGTCCTGATTCGACCCTCGGAGTCGACATAGGCTAATATTAGTGCTTGCGAGGCCGTTTTCCTCCATAAGGTATTATAAATTATTGTTATTTGAATAGATCAATATGAGATTAATGTTATTATGTAGTTTTAACCTGTAATTTAATCATTACAGGAGGTTTTTTTAGTTTGTACCCTAGAAGATACGGGTAAATTTATAATAGGTTCGCGGGGGTAGACGTGAATCTTCGGAGCGTCGTCCTGTTGGTCCTGTATCCTGCTTCCTGACTAGCTGAGTTTAAGGAGCTCGTCTTTATTGTAATCCCGAATTTATGGTGATGTACAAAATTTATTCATACCAACAATCAACACTTCCATTTTTGAAAGTTTTATAAAGAACAAGTGCTTGACTGTGATTCTCCAGTACTGACAAGCAGGAGGATCATGCATATGTCTTAGCTTATTATTTGTCAGTGGCGCCTAGGATTTCTATTTTAGAATTTTTATATATATAATTTAATTAAAAGTGTTATCTCAAGTAACCCACCGCTGAGTCTAGCTGGCATTTTTTTCTTAACATTATCTTATTTTTTGTAACATTTATTTTGACATTATTATGTCATTATTTAAGACATTCCTGTATTTGTATAATTGTATGAATATTGAGGTTTAATGTTCTTTGTTTGTATTTAACTAAATAAATTATTTAAAACCACAAGTTACTTTTATTTTTTTGTAACAGGGGCTTTTATAAAAGCAACAGAACCCAAAACAATGGTTTTTCAGTTTGTCTGCATGTCTGTATGTCTGCATGTTTGTGCACGCATTAGCGTGCACAAACATGCAGACATGCAGACTCAAACAGGCAGACATACAGACACTGAGATTACTCAGAAACGGCTAAATGCGGCTAAACGGCTTAATGCGGTTTTCAGAAATATATTATCACAGTCTTCACTTATTATTTAGTATTTGTTACATCTAAATCGGTTAAGAAATAAAAAAGTTATGTCAATTTATGTCAATCAGGTACCATGCAAATTTTATTCTATATACATGTAATAAATCTGTATAGGAGTAGTCTTCGTACATTGAAAATATAAAAAAAAATATACCAGGATGTGAAGTTATAGCTAACATAATCCATTTTCAGCATTGTTAAAATCTTTGTCTATCTGTTGGTCTTTTAGTTGTGCACACAACACGAAAAAAGAAAATATTTTCAAAAATTCATACAGGGGGAGCTTTATATAAGCAAGAGAACCCAAAACAATGTTTTTTCATAATGTCTGTTCGTCTGTATGTTTGTATGTTTGTGCACGCTAATCTCAGAAACGGATTGATCGATTTAGATGCAGTTTTCGGGAATATATTATCATGGGATTCACTATACATTTTGTTTTTTTGAACAATCGGTTAACAAAGAAACGAATAATTTTTTACTGTCGCACCATTGCTACTTTCCAGTTTGAAGGTTTATAGTTTTTACATACAAAGGATACGTTTTATCAAAATCTAAATCTATGCTTACGAAGTCGAAGGCAAAACTAGTCTAAAATAAAAATGATGACTCTAACTTGGACATGGTAGAACTCGTTTATATCGGAGATAATGCTTACGAGTTTCAAAATAATTCACGAAAACAAGGTTAAAATGATTATGGCATGAGGCATAATGAGAAACTATTATTCTCTAGAAAGATAAGACAATTTCAAAATACATTCATGAATCATAAAATGATTCAGAGCTCTCTCTCTAATACGTTGAAATATGAGACAGTTTTTTTAGAATTTTCAATCTATATATATATAGAAGGATGTTTGTATATATGAAATCGATGAACTCAGAAACTATTGGACCGATGATTATGAAAATTGGTATGTATATGTATATTTCCACGGAGAAGGTTTATATGGAATGCTCATTGATGTAACTCGCCACCAGGCGATGCAGTCAAATATAGATTTCCGCCCCGTTCAACCGATTGTCATAAAAGTTGGTATGACCATGTATGTTTCCTCGAAGAAAACAAATATGCTATGTCCATTGATGTTACTCGCCACCAGGCGGCGCTGTCAAATATCGACTTCCGCCCCATTCAACCGATTGTCATAAAAATTGGTATGACCATGTATTTTTCCTCGAAGAAATCGAATATGCTATGCCCATTGATGTAACTCGCCACCAGGTAAAGTAAGGGTTAGCCCAGCGAAGCGGGCTGGGTTCGCTAGTTCACAATAAGTTTAAATGGAAATGCCATACGACATATAAGCATTTTAACAAACTTTTATAGAAACTCTCTAATATCTTGACACGATTACTTATTATTGATTATTTTATTATAAATCTTTCATCTCATAAATAATAAATGAATTAGTTTCCCTTAACACAAATATTAGCATGGGGTATTTATTTAAATATATGTAATTTTTAATAAATTTTGTCAACTCTCTTTTTAAAACGCCTTTATTAGTTTCACGTGTATGTTTGTTTGTTTGCTTGTAACCGACTTTTTAAAATGTGATTTCATCTAATTTCCCACGGACTTTTTTAGATTCTTTTCAAACTTTGTACACATCAAAGACAGATAGTAAATTAATAATTCGATGAGATTATCTCATTATCCTGACTAGGGTCTCCAGGATTAATAACTATCTTACACATTTTTTTTGCAAAAGAGTGAGGGAGATAAAATAAGTCGGCGGTCAGCGCCATTCGTTAAATTTCGAAACCAACTCTCAGATTCTTAGCATGGTTAATAGATAGTTAAAACTTTTTTCGCTCTAGTCGAGCCTTCCAATACTGTTGGGATGCTGCATAACTTTGTATCTATAGCTGATAAGGTAGAAATATTAGTTATAACTAGGATCCGCCACAGTGCGCTGCGGGAGTTGAGCTGAGCGCTCTTCCCCTTTATTATGTTACTAAAGTCGGTCCATACCGCGCCCACGGACTTAGTCTTAACCTTTCCGGTGCCAGCAACTTCATTGGAAAGCTTAAGTCTATGGGAGATTCAGTTTTTTGACCATATCTTTAAAACAAAACAATATTTTTTTATTCTGTTTTTTGCTTACGCTCAGCTCAATTATTAACTTTTCTTATTATATTTCTAATTATTTTTTCAAGCATTTAAATTGATACTAGAATTAAATTTCGTCATTTAAAATAATAAACATAAACATTCGCTGACTAATATATTAATATACTCGCTGTTGTGATTATATTACAATAATCTATACATATGATAAATATATAAAATATAACTTTTCCGAAAAAAAAAACATTGCTGAAAATGAATTTTTGTAATTAAAAAATTTTAATCTTCTTATTAGAACAAACTATGTATTACATTTACAAGTAGATTTTGTTAGATATATTATATATTTAATAAATAAAGGAGCTATACAGGGTTATTTGTAATTCATGGCCACCTCTTGCAGGCAGCCTCTCTACTTCAATCCCAACAACATTTGTTCTACGACTTTTTAAAAATCTTGATAAACAACACAAAAAATACGAAACAAAACAAAATTTACTCCCTCTTTTACTCATTATTCTGTATTTTGTAAGATATACTTAAAAGGTCAACACCCAGGTGCCATACCTACGCTTAGAGTTAATGCCAGTTCAGAGGCAACAAATAAGTTTGTATAGGAAAACTTTAAATTTTTAAAACTATTAATTTTAAAAAGTAGAACAAATGTTGTCGGGAGTGATGTGGAGAGGCTGCCTGCAAGAGGTGACCAAATAATTAAAAATAACCCTGTATATAATGGAAAAAAGCGTGGGACGCTTTGTACTATTACTTTTGTGGCATTTTTAAAATCATTGTAGTGATTGAACATTTTCAAAAATGATTTTTTAAATACAGTTTACCTGCTCTATTTTTCTAGAATTTAAATTAATTATTAATTTCGAATTAATAGCTTCTTCATGATTTACGGACATATAACCAAAACGGTATTTTTGAAAATATTCAAACACTACAATGACTTTAAGAATGCCACAAAAGTAATAGCACGAAGCGCCCCACGCTTTTTTGTTTTTAAAACGTAGTTGCTCACTAAGACGCGATTTGGCGAAATTAGACCTCTAAAGGGTGGTTTTCGGTCTTGATAGCCTGTATGAAACTTCCTTACTACAATTTATAAGAGTCTCTAATTTTTCGTAGTAGTTATTTTTAGGTAATAGGTGCTAAGAAAGGATTTCGTAAATATCGACCCCTAAAGGTGAGTTTTTGGGGTTGATAGTTGGAATAAAACAAATACGGCAATTTCGGTTTAACGGAAAATAGCTTCTTCCTTTTAATATATAAACTTAATTGTTTTATTAGCGCACTCCATCATAATAGCTAGAAAAGAAAAGGAGTGACTATTCTGGAGTAAGTGTGCGTAATAGTTAATAAAATATACTAAAGCCTGAAAATAATAAATACTAAAAAAATAATCATGGAGAGATTTTATATTTAAAATAAAACTCTTTTTTTATTGATGCTTAAAAAATCCTTAATGTAACAACTTAATAGATTTACATATTATCTTATCACCTATATTTGCAGGATTTTTACACAAACTTGTCTTATAACAGGAACAACAGGTACTTAGTTCCTAAACTAACTTAGAAAGAACCACTTGAAAATGAATACTTCGTAATTGAGATAACATATACCAGATATTTGTTATTATGTATTATTAAAGTCATATTCGGACCTCGTGCTTTTCAAACTGTACAAAGAAATACGATGCCCATTCCATCTTCGTTTTAAAAATTATTAACATGTACACACACACACCTAAAATGATTAACATGTACACACACACCTAAAATGATTAACATGTACCCACACACACAACATAAAAAACATGTACACATACACACCTAAAATGATTAACATGTACACACACACACACACCTAAAATGTCTGCGTTTACTATTTGGTTTCTAGTAGTATATCTTTGTATGTATTTACATATGTTAAAGTAAAATGTTTACAATATTATTGGACTTGACGATCTTTTTTCAAACAGTTTGTCATTAATACTCTACTAGGTAGGTACTACTGAAAGAAAAAAACACCCTTTTGTAAATACAAGTACGTTGTCACAAAGAAATGACTTCATTTCAAAATAAAAGATTCTTGTCATACTTTAGGTAGGCAGTTAGCAATTAATTACGCGCAATTATCATCAGCAATGATAATTACTATTAGCGTCAATAAAATACGTCATAACAAGATAAGGGCCGGTTACATATCGTCCGTTCCCGGCCTCATCGTGGCTGCATTCAATAAACTTATGTGTTGTTAAGTGATATTGTTCCTCTACAAGACAAGATCAAGATTCATAAAAGATTATATAGGTATGCCAGTTGCATTTGGACACTTCAGTTTTTGATTTCGTTATAGCGTTTAAGTAATATACCTACCTACACATTGACATTAGTTTCATAGTGCTGGCTACGGATAGCCTATAGTCCTTTGAATAGAATATTTATAAATCGGGAAAATATAAAAAAATATTTTCTATATGCAATAGCATTTCTCGAATTACAAGAAATATGAATAAAATAAAAATAATTATAGGTCATTACGTAAATATTAATTATACTTTTTAGACTCTACAATAGAAAAATAAATAGGTAAGTACAGTATAAGGAGTAAGTCAGCAATACTGTTTAGAAATTATCTTTACGAAGAATTGTAAAATAATCGATAATTATGATACTAGGCCAGTAGGTAACGTCGTGTACCTACAACATACGATGCGAGATATCGAAGAAGATACCCTCGATACGTGGTACGAGTTTATTAAAGAAGAGAATTAAATTTACCTTACACCTAGTTATGACTTCATCTCGAAATAAAATAATATTAAGTCATGATTTAATATACCTACAATATTTCGAAATACAACCAGGTTGATGTAATAAGGGAATTCTTATATATCTAATAGTTTTAATAATGATAGCTAGTTATAAAGTATATATTCAGTTAACATTTAAGAAAATATCTGTAGTGACAAAACCGAGTAAGACAAATATACATAATAATGTACAAGTCATGCTAATAATTATGACCGTTGATATGCAAAAGGAGAGCACGAATCTTTAGACGTAAGGCGCGCTTTGCGGAGGCTTACGTACATCAGACGAGATGAAAGAACACTTCAAAGGGCTCTCACACACACTAACCTACTTCTTTGAGATAATTCAATTAAGCTATTAAAAAAAATGTCGCAAATGCTTTTTTATTTTCTTTCATACTATTTACTATGTGTTGATAAAAAGTATGTACTTATTTATTTATAATCATATTTCCTTATAGTTATTATTAAGAGGTTTTTTTAATAATACCCACCTAGAACTTGATTAAATATTTTGTCAAAATTTACTTCATTTTTCTTCTCCATGTATTTGTGCATTACACTTCGAACACTGTAACAAAAAAAATATGTTAAGATATTTGTCCATTACAAAACATAGAATCGAACAACATCTTAATAAAATGACAAAAATCTTTTATAGTTTTGTTTACTGTGTGACAACTACGACGTTTTTATATCATATTCTTACTTGGTTAGAGTTTTACGATTCCTATTCCAGATTCTTGTTTGTCAGATAGTTGTGTAAGAAAATTTCATTGTTAATAATTCACCCACCATATGAAGATAATAATAGGTTTACACAGCAATACTTTTAGATGGATACATTATTCCATATTAATAGAAATAATAACAAAATGTCATAAAACTATTTTTATAAGAATCTTGGATACCAATCTGAGTAGAAATGTCTTATGATTGAAGTTTATATTTATGTCATCTGGATTATTATCCTCACTATTTCTAAGAAAATGAGCATCATTTTAATAAAATATAATTTAACTTTATTTAATAATCGATTTTGGTGTATTTGGGCTTGCTACAACAGCTTACACACACACCCACCCACACACACACACACACGCACGCACACACACACACACACACACACACACACACACACACACACACACACACACACACATATATACATACTGTTGTTTAATGCTGTGTTAAACCAACATAATAGAAAAACTAAAAAATGCATAGATACTAATAAATAAATAGTAAAAAGTATATAATTGATTATAAGGTTTGTAGGAGGAAGTATCTGCTCAGGTCTGGAATACATATTTAAGAGCTGTGATTTAAGTTGTAAAAATAAAATAGGTAAAATATGTCGCTTTTGTTTTGTTTTGATGCCTATTTGCTTTGAAACCCAATACAGACAAGGAAGAACATAATAATAAAACAGTGATATTATAAAATCTACAAACTGATCTATCTAGTTAAATTGAAATGGTACTTAAATAAATGTTGTCAGAGGCATGCAGAAGACTTCTAACATCAAAATTAAGTAGTGTCATTTTGTATCAAAGTTTAACTTTGTAATAGGAAATTAATAACTATTAATGGCACCTACTTATTAATTACTAAACTTGCACAATTTAGAACAAGGATATGTAATTAAATAGCTCTGAGACTTTACTCTGATTAATAATTAATTTTAACAGCATGTAATTCAATATTTCATGTGACTTATTTATTGCTAATATAGGCAATTAGGTAATGTTTTGATTATTTTATTTTCTGTAATATTTTGCTTTACTTTTTACATTTTATTAAAGAGGTTTAAGTTGGTAAGAATCAAGTAGGTTAGTGAGTTTGAAGTTTGTTTTACTATTATACTGATCTTCCTTATATTCAAAATTTAAAGAAATATGTAGGTAATAGATAATATATGTAATAATTATTTATAATTTAAAATATTTTTTTTAGAAAAGTAACAAATTTGTTATTATCTTATTTTTTTTATAACTATTTCTTTAATTTATGTAGGTATATGAAGGAAACAAAAATAATTTATTAAATCAATGAGAATTAAGTTAAAATAAAAAAAATATTAGGTAATTAACAACCAAAGTAGTTTTTTACGATTGTTAGTTGTGAGTGTAGGTTTTGTATTAATTATTATTATTTTTATTATTTATATTTGAAAATATAATTTAATTGCAAACATTAAACAGAAATAAAATAAAGTGTATTTTTTTTCATTTCAAATAAAAGTAAAATGACAGAAACTTGTTTTTCTTGATATTCTTATTAGATTTATATTAAAATATTTAGTCCCATTCAAGGAATTAACCTAAAAAATATGACATTTTCATACTTATAACATTTTGTAAACAATTGAAAAGAGGACAAGAATGTATACACGCTAAACGTTGTCTATTGTCAAAGCATATTCTACGAAATACTACCTTGGGTCAGGTAAAACAATTTTTTTGCTAGCCCGAGCTGCTGGAGTGCATTTCGACTTCTCCATTGCCATCAAGTAGCTGACGTCGGCCAGCACAGCCTCTAAGTCCGCCATTTTGGGACTGAATAATCACTTATATCTCACAAAAACTAGACACTTCCACTCAACAGTAACACAAATTGCACACCCAATTTCCAATTGAATTTATCACTTTTGGTCATAACCTTCTTCACATGACCACTGTTCACTAATCTACAACACCATTTGTTGATGAAGACTGACACATTTCTAATATCAAAATAAAATAAGATTTGCATACGCGCACAAAATTTGATTGATTAATTTTGATATAATTTTGTATAATTGTTTCTTTGTTTATTCATATGCGCAAAACTTGTAACACTAAAAAACTATCGAAATAACCCACATTCACCATCGTTCGCTCACGACCCGTCATTTCAATTTCGTGTTGAGATCGCAACAAAAATCGTAAGTGCCAAGAGTACAGAAAATATTATTGCGTAGTATGGAACGCCCCTCTTTTTCACAGTAAAACTGATAAAGGTAAATCTGCTAAATTAAAGAACAGAGTTAACAATTAACTTTGTATTGAGACTATCTTTTTGATTTGTTGCCTTGATTTCTTAGCTATATATATTATTCTAAAACCTACGCTATAATTTGTCACACTTTGATTGAACTTGTTGTTTTAAAATCTCTAAACCAGTGACATTTCATTGAAAAAAAATGAAGTTTTATTTTTACCATATCTTAGCATACATTAAATAGCATTACACAAACAACACTATAGTAAAAGTACACAAATTACACAAGTTATTAGGCCTTTTTTTTTACTTGTTACATTTAATAATTGTTATAAGTGTATTATTTCATTTTATACAATTGTCACTTGTCAACTGTCATTTGTCTGATAAGCCGACAAACGTCTAGTCATACAGCACCTATAAAATATAATATATAATACATATTAATTTGCACAGGCCACTGGACAAACGGTGGCGGCAATCAATGGTAAAACAATTTATCTTTAATGAGAAATAAATAAATATAACAACCATTCATAGTCAATTGATTATGATATTACCGTAGTGTAATTACTGTTAAAGAAATGTACACATTGTTGACATCTTTTACGCCGTAACTTTATTAGAAACTCTAAAATGTAAGTATTATAAAACAATATGCTCTTAGATATTAATTATACAATTTTTTTTTATTATTACAATTTTAACTTTAATGTCTATTTTTAGGATATTTTAAAACTTTATATAATAAAATAAATTTTAATCGCGTATAATCGTCTGTATAACCGGTTATTCTTTGTATCAGAAATACCGACTTATTCTTAATTCTACTAAATTGAATGCTTTAATGTTTAGATATAGAAATGGAGTACTGTCCGCCGAATGTGACTTTCCTGGAAATATGGATAGATCATGGTATTTCACAATGTTTCATGGAGACTGTATCAGCTACCTTTATTGGTGGCTTTCTCCTTATTTTTGGAATAATACAAGTTATTATGTATAAAAGGTGATTATCAGGGTGAAATCGAAATATTTAATATTTGTTTTTATTTTAACATTATTTTATAGACATCTCTAACAGGTAATTTGAGTTTAAAATTTTGTTTCATTTATTAACTGTCCTTATCAATTTTCATATATATATTAACAACAAATTTATCAAGATTATTCTATTATACTAATGTTTATTTGGTAAGGATTTATATAATATTTAAAATTACAGATATGCAACAGAAATAACAGATGTTAGGTCACCAAAACTATTTTGGGTGCAGCTGTTTTTCACTATTTTGGTACCTATATTGGCTATTATTCGGTTCCTGTTACAAGCTTTTATATTTCAAGGGGGACATATTTATGGATACATGGTGAGGAAGATATAAGATACATAATTATTATATTAGAGGAAGTTAAAAAGTAGTGCCAGTGATAGGCAAAAATGAAAAATGAAAGGCTTTCTTGGTAATGGCATTTTATGAGAAGGGATGATTGCCTTGTTATAAGAAGAATACTAGATATGTGTTATAGAATATGGAATGTATAGATATGTGGGTCAAAGAAAAGATGGATGGGCTGCGTGAAAGATAACTTGAGTAAAATAGGAGGGACTGTTAAGATAATGGCTAATAGGCAATAGAAGAGAAGGATATATTGTGCTGACCCCCCATAGAGTGGGAAAAGGGGGGGGGGAGATGATAGTGAGGCATAAATATTATTTTATTTTCATTTACTAAGTACCTTAATTTAGTAAAAAAAAATATATTTCTTTTTTGAACTTGTTAAATTCTCTTGTTTAATAGGCTATGTTTTCTATTTTACTAGTGTTGTATATGTAACAAAATATATTTTTTCAAATATGATTATTAGAAATGATAGTATTTATTAATGTTGTTATAAAAATTAATAATGATAAATAATGATTTTAGATACTGGCACTAGTGGTGAATTTAGTAATATTTCCTCTATCGGCATATCTAGCTGTTATTGAAACGCGGTTTCTATTACCGTCTGTGCTACCGAGGGGCCATGGTTTTGTACTACTCGTGTTTTGGGCAATGATATTTATATCTGAGAATTTATCATTTTTAAATTTAAACAAAGATGGTTGGTGGTGGCATCTACGAAAGTGAGTATTTTCTTTTCACTACATCCACTAAAAACAAATTAATTAAATTGAAATTTTTTTTTAGTCTTCAAGATCGTCTGGAAATGGCGCTCTTTGTTGGTCGATATATTAGTTGCATGTTAATGTTTATTCTTGGAATGAAAGCACCTGGAATAAAGCATCCTTTTGAATATCTAGATTCAGATGATGAAAACCGGAGAGACATACCACCAAGGGTGAGTCACTAAAGTTATACTTAATAGATAATCACCTATAATACTAAACAACAGCATTTTTAATTTTGAAAGTATTATCTTGAAAGAAAAAGGTCGTCATTAACATGTAAAAAGTTTTTATGCATTAACTGACAATCTTGTTTTTATAGTCTTTTATAGTAGGTTATAGGTTAAGATGTCATGTCCATATCAAAATCATTTAATAGTATCAGATCCGAAGAAAAACGCATTTAAGGTAAATTAAGTTATCAGATAACACAATATACTGGGATTTTGAGGACTGTCGTATTTCTTACCGTGTGGGATAACATTTAACATTAATGCGTATCAAAGGGATTAGAAAATATTCTATTTAACAAAATAACTTTAACAATAAATTCAAATATGTATGTAATGTAAAGTTATTCTGAACAAATCACAAATATTAATTAACATATTAATTATTGAAAGATAGTTTTGATGTACTTACATAGTACCTACCTATTTATTGATAAGTAATCATTCGACTTCATCAAAGTTCAGGAATGAGAATACATATCACCAGAAGTATTTCATTTTAATAAGTTAAAAGCTGTAGGTGAAGATACCTACAAAGAATCTCGTTTTTCAATATCGTCCTTCATAGACCTCCATAAGGTGTTCTTGTCAGTGGTGACTGGTGTACACATCCGATTAATAGGTACATATATAACTTAAAAGGTTAACCAGTTTTTGGAATATTTGATTGAAATATGGCCCTTTCTATTAACTCTTATAATATATTTAAATTTTACATATAGTTCATTGATTTGAAAGAATATGCTTGAGATAAAATATTTTCTTTGAGTAAAAAAATTTAGGATGGCTAATAGTAAATATATATTTAAATTATTAGGTATTCCAGTTTACAAAAAAATATTACTCTAAAATTATATTACTCTATAAAACAAAACTCTTTATTTTATTATTTGTATCGTAAGTTTAATAAATACTTATATATGTCTTCAGAATGACAACGCCTCAACTTTCCGCAATGTGTTCGGCAAGCTACGCACACTACTGCCGTTCATGTGGCCCGCCAAGAGTGTGTGTCTGCAACTATACGTACTCGTATGTGTGCTGGCCTTACTGGCCGGACGAGTCATCAACCTATATGTACCGATATATAGCAAGAAAATAGGTCAGTTTTATATAGTTTTAATGTGTACCTCATACCTACGATATTATGAAATACGTGACGCGGTTCAAATATTATGACATTCATTGATTTATCTTTTATACATTCGGCCTTATCTTCATTTATCATTAATTATTTATTCAAACCTCAGAAATAATTTCAATAACTATAAAATAAAAATACGTTTAATTCTATATTGTTATGTTTTCAATCAAACATTATTATTATACGGTGTGTGATCAAAGAATAGATTTATACAAATATACAAAATATTTTATTGATAGAAAAGACATTTTACAAACAATTTGCAAGGTCCCTATACTGGGCGGTGTCCCGTATTACTGGGTACCCCGTATATACTCAAACAGACACGCCAACATTTATATTTATGTTACTAATAAACTATTATGTAAGACTGCATCGAGTCAATTGTTATCTCATAATGTTTTTGTTTCGCGAATCTCATTTATTACCTGAGCGTTATCACCTCGCACTTATCCGTAGTGCCTACTAAGAGGCGGATTCTATATGATATACTTTGACCTGAAGTCGTATGCTGTTATAATTACCTACTATATGATATGTAAAAATGTATTATTTTCAAGTGACTTGTATCTATGGATTTAAAAACATATTGATAGTTGATTTCAATTGTTTTCATCGAATTGCAATAATACTGTACATAAATGTATATTAAATACGGTCTTTATAGATAATCTTTGTCAAATAGATCGATTGTTTAAACAATGGCTTTCCTTATATTTTATCTTTTATAATATTAGAAAGATAAAATATAGCTTCTCGATATAGATTAGTAAATATGCTTCAGGTTTTTCTACTTTTGTGTTCTTTTTGTGATAAGATCTTTTGTGTTACTATTAATAAACAGCTTTCCTGTTGAATAAGATTTTTTATATATTTATGAAGATAATCGTAAAATATAATTTATTACACCACAAAAACAAAAGTTCAGTGCATTAAAGAAAAAGAAAACATTAAACTATTGATAGGTATAGAATAAGACCGTCTCATGGCCGAATAGCGATCTCGGCCACAAAAACTCAGGTAGGATTGGAGCAAACAGACAGTTTAAAGGGCGATAATAATATTTAAATATACAAACATATGTACATAATAATTGATAATATGTATAACATTTTACAACACAATGGTCAGCGTTGTTTTTTCTCTAAAGTTAGTTAACTAATCGGTGTGTAACTCTAGTGGACAGTCTGTCCACATCACCGCCGCTGTACTTCCGCTGGGACCTCGTGGTGCTATACGTGTTCTTCAAGTTCCTCCAGGGAGGAGGCACCGGCAGCATGGGGCTGCTCAACAACGTGCGCTCCTTCCTCTGGATAAGAGTGCAGCAGTACACCACGCGGGAGTTAGAGGTCTGCATGTATTGCCTTTGGCTTGGCATTTTACCTTTTTTTTATAGAAACTTCTGTAACATCTTTCGGTTATACAACAACAACTCAGGGAATATTATATAATAATAACAACTCAGGGAATATTAAAAAAAATATCATTTATTATTATTATAATAACTCTTGGCCACGTCTACGGGACACTGGTTGACGTCCATATCTTCGTTGCCCCTGCGAATCTCCCCAAAGTGGTGCGAAGAATCTTCTCCACAACACCATCTCGCGTGACAGAGTCATCCAATCCCTTAATGCGGAACGCAACCTGCTTAACGGCTCGGATAACACTTGCCAACCTATCCAAGACTGGACAAAAGCTGGCTGCCAGCTTCTCCGCCAGCTTTGGAGCAACCTTGGGTAGCTCCCGTAACCTGGCGCCGGTAGCCGAGCGCCGGATCTTAAGGCCGTCGGTTACCGCGATGTCCGCGGCTCGCTGTAAAAATGGGCGTACGTAGGCCCATCGCTGACGCCTAAGTTTGCAGCTTTTTAGGACTGCTGGCGACTTTTGAGACGGCAACTTCGCTGCTTACTTTTCCCTAACTGGGTATTTCCATCAACCTCGTTGACTCTAGCTTTCTTCTTGCGTTTCCTCCTACTCTGCTTTACAACAGTAGAGCTCTACTGTGCCAAGGACTTTTGGCTGGAGCAGGCGCTACCTTGCGGTGGTCGTCTCTGGTTTTAGCCACCACCACCGTTTTCCACGCCTTCTCGACTGGTCGAGCCTCTACAACTGCAGCTACTGCAGACTCTCAGCAGCCAAGGGAGACCTGAGGTACCTTTCTGGAAGGAGACGCTCATCAATCCTTCCAAAGCGGTCATCTATCATGACGTGCACCGAGGACATTACAGAGTTTGTAATTTTTTTAATTACGTACGAGGAAGGCATCCCACTAACCGCGGCTGTAGCTGCAGATGTTCTCAACTCAGCAACTTCTTTTAAGTAGGCCTTAACGTCTGCCTTTAAAACCTCTAATTCGTTAAGTAGATGAGCATTGTCCGCACGAACGCAGCGTGACTCCTGGCTACGACAGGCCAAGGCCTACGACAGGCCAGGTCTGCGAAGCCTCCTTTAGGACCTTCACAATCGTACCTTTAAGATTAAGGGACTTACGGCTCACATCGAAAATCGCAGAAGTGTGTCACCCAGCGACAGTCGCGCCTCCAAAGATCGGTATTCTTTGGAGCCCGGCGCACTTCTTTCGAAGCTTTCGGCTTGCGGAGGGCTCGAGCGCTCAAGGAGCGCTCTAAATCGGTCTCCTACGCCTCCACCTCCATGACCCGCAACTCGTCCCTCACCTTGGCAGGCCCACTAGGGCGTTCTCTGGAACACCACGTCCACGCCGAGTGGTGTTGCACTTAGCCACTGACTCGGGATCGGACTCCGAAACAGCTTCGGGGGAACCGCCTGCAGCAGGGGTTCTCCAGCGCTAGGCATGTGACCCTCCCGGGGACATATTTACAAAAAAAGCCTTATCCATGTTTTTCTTTTCGGGATGTGGTCCCCGTGGGTGGTGCTCTCGTCCTTGCACAACTCCTCGGCAGGCACCCAACCTTTAGGTAGACAAATACCACAAAGACTCGTTAAAAAAAAGAAAAGATCAAATAAGACAAGATGAACACAAAACTTAAAACACCACCCCCTCTGTCAGCCATGGAAAAAGATAGGTGACTTCCACCTGTTTCCCTCCTCTCCGTCAGGTATGAACAGGACACGAACACCCATGGCCGACCCCCTTTCCGGACAATCAGGAGCCCGCCGACAAAAGCTTGATCAATGGCAGTAAACAGCGGGATACCGGACCAACCGCACACATGCCCACGGTTGATCACTCGAGGAGGAATCCTTATTGCGCCCTAAATTACACCTATGACAAGTTAATATTAACTTAACAGCAGTCGTACTAATTTAAAGTATAATAAAATTAAACTTATTATCACCTTATAATCAATTTAAATTTATTAAATATGTGTCGGCCCGACGATTCTGTGGATGAGTGTCGAGCTTCAGTTATAACATAATAAGTCCGGGTCGATACACTACAGTCTACAATATACAACTTAAAATAACGAACATCGGCAAACATGCCGGCATCGAGAATTTATTTATTATAATTATCATGAAAAATGGTTCGGGGCGCTAGCTCATATCTACTACACGGGCTCAGTAGCTCTCGCGGTCATACTAACAATATATTCAGCTGAAACTGTTCCGGCACCTCCACGAGCTGCCCCTGAGGTGGCATCTGTCGCGCAAGACGGGCGAGGTGCTGCGCGTCATGGACCGCGGCACGGACTCCATCGACAACCTGCTGTCGTACATCCTGTTCTCCATAACTCCCACCATCGTCGACATCCTGGTCGCCGTGGCCTACTTCGTGACGGCCTTCAACGCTTGGTTCGGGCTCATCGTCTTCGGTACCATGATTCTCTACATAAGTGAGTCGGCCTTCGCCCTCCCCACTCCCCCTGTAGTTCGATGGGTAGCTCATCACGTCCCGTGTCTCGTTCAGTCGCAACGGTGGCGGTGACGGAGTGGCGCACCAAGTACCAGCGCCGGATGAACCTCGCCGACAACGAGCAGAAGGCGCGGTCGGTGGACTCGTTGCTCAACTTCGAGACCGTCAAGTACTACGGCGCGGAGACCTACGAGGTGTCGGCCTACGGGGACGCCATCTTGAATTATCAGGTGGGTTTGAGATGAGAATTGATGTATCGATATCGAAATGATGTTGACGTTCGGACAGAGGAGTCTATACGACACCAGATGTGGAGATATTAAAACTTGTATTACTCGTTTGATATATTTTAATGATAACGGTACGGAGATATTCGAAATGGAACGATTAGATTTAGACATTTGGAATATTAATCATAGTTATATTATAATAGGATAACATCGTTGAATTATACGATGCGTAAATGATAGTCAAAATAAATAATGAACATAACATAATAGTGTATTATTTTTTAGAAAGAAGAGTTCAAGTCGCTGATAACACTGAACATGCTGAACACCATGCAGAATGTCATAATATGTGCCGGTGAGTGTTTGACTGTTGATTGTGCAATATGATCGCACTTATCTCATAAACGTTTGATTTATTATGAATCATCATATTATTGTCAAGCAAATAATTTAACTGAAATTGAACTTTCATCTTTATATCGGTTCGAAAAAAGCTTTATTAACTATGAAACTTTCACGGTTAAAAGTTTGTACGAAATGTAATAAATGACATAATTTAAATTTAATAAATATAGAATGAAAAACATTATATATTTATTGACGAGAGCAGGTTTATAAATAAAATATCTGCACTGGATAAGATATTGTTTATTTATTGACTGCTCAATTAAAATGTCTCAACTTGGTATCTATTTTCAACTACTCTACCTCCTACCTCTATTGGACTGGCCTCGGTCAAGTAAAAGTTTGTTATTAATTGGTGAGGTCTGTTGGCGGGGTCTCTGTTGGCGATCTCCATGGTGGTGCGGACCTCCGAGCTGACGGTAGGAGACTACGTGCTGTTCGCCACCTATATAGTTCAGCTGTACGTGCCTCTCAACTGGTTCGGAACGTACTATAGGTAAATATTATTCAACGAAATTAAGAGATTATTAACTTTCTTATTTGTTAACCGATTTAAATGTAAAAAAAACACTAAATGTAAAGTGAAGCCCAAGACAATATATTCTCGAAAACTTCATCCAAACCAGTTTCTGAGATTAGCGTGCACAAACATACGGACATATATATATACATTCAAACTTACATACAAACAGATTAAATGTAAAACACCTGTTTTGGGTTTTGCTCTTATAATGGCACCCTAATAGTCCGGGAGCCAGTGACAGATTTTCATGACCAATTTCCTCCCAAGTGAAAATTTGTAAAATGCGATAGGAAGTTGTGTTATGAAGCTTCGCGATCGTCAGTTGCGACTCCGGTGGTGGAGAAGCCAGCCAGGCACGAAGAAAAAAAAAATTTTTTAATCATTTCCTCCCATTCTAAAATTTCTTGAATAATAGCTTATCTAATATCTTGAAGGGAAAATAAAGTCAGCTGACCATAACATGGTGGATTATACGTCAGCTGGCCGCTCGAATATGAAAAAAAATAAAAAAATTTCAATGATTTCCTCTCAACTGAAAATTAATCTGGTGATAGTTTATATGTCACTGTGAATGAAAATCAACATCAGCTTGTTGTATCTCAGTGGAAAGTTCGTCAGCTGGTTACTTGAAATGTGTAATGTAGCAGCATTGTATCACCTACTGAATCTTATCAGCTGACGACTTTTCCCTTACTTACAGCTAGCTTTTTGTTTTATTATTTACTAGAGTATATTAACTATTCTCTTATAAATTTTCATCCAGGAAGAAATCACTTTTCTCTATTTATCTCTTTTTCTTACACAAATTAAAGTAATACATGAGCCCTTTTTACATTGTAAGTAGATTGTAGATTCAAATTTCCCTCTCCAGATTTTATGCTATAGCAGAGCGTAAAACACACTAACGAGAGGGTAAGTTCAAATTATAATGTGACTCGAAAAGAAAGTGAAAGATTCCATGTTTAAGTTGGTCAGTCGAAGACAGTGTTATTATAGTAACGGATAATTAAAAATAAAAATGTCTAACGTAGTACCTTATTGCGTCTTTTGTAAAAAAACTAATGTTAATTCAAAATTATTTAGTGAAAATAATACATAAATACATAAATACATGACCAAAATATAGCGGCCCTGTTAGAGCACCCGGGCTCAAAACAGGTACTCGATGCGCAAGTAGAGACTTTCCAAAATACTATTTACGACTACTTTAATGAGCACTATCCACCTACGAATCGTTATGCTCACAAAAATAAAGAAATCGGTTTTAAATTGAAAATGAGGAGGAAAAAAAGAGACCTTATAAAGAAACTTCGTATAACCAAAGCCTTAGGAGATAATCAACTTAGTCACCAACTGTCTAGGGCATTGCGATCAATTCTTAAACTTATCCAAGGCATAACAAATCAAATAACAAAAAATCGTGATAGCTTTGATCGGGCAAAACATAAAGTAGACTTTGATAAAAATCCTTTTAAATACTCAAAAAACATTTTCAAAGATCAAAAAGGTAAGCTTCACTTGACCAACGAGCAATTTTTCGATCATTATAAAAGTGCCAGAAACATACGAAGTGCCAGAAAACCAAAGACTATATGGGGATCCAAACGAACACAAACCTGAGACTCCTACTGAAGATTTTCAAGCCAACCCACCAACTTTGGAGGAAATTAATAAAATAATTAAAATGAAACCATCTAAGTCAGCACCAGGTCCGGATGGTATCCCTTATATAGTTTACAAAAAATGTCCGTCGCTCCATAAACATCTTTTAAATATATTCGGTAAAATCTGGTCAAGAAAGCAAATACCGGTATCATTCGGAAAAGCCCTTTTTGTCCTCATTCCGAAAAACGACAATGTCAATAATCCCAAGGATACTAGACCGATAGCCCTAACAAATACAATTTCCAAAATATTTTTCTCTTTTTTACAAACTAAAATGACGCAATTCATGATTAACAATAGATATTTCAGGCCTAACCACCAGAAAGGGTTTTTGCCCGGAATTTCTGGATGCCTGGAACATAATACGTTAATATCGGAAAGCCTTAAAGATGCTAGAACTAGCGAGAGACAAATTACGGTTTGTTGGATAGACTTAGAGAACGCCTTTGGGTCGGTACGACATGAACTAATGATGTTCGCGATTAAATGGTATAACTTTCCTACGGTAGTTCGCGACATTATTGCATCATATTATTCAAAATTAAAATTCTCTATAATTTTTAATGAAAACCATTCAAAACCACTTAATTATAACGTTGGTATATTTCAGGGCTGTTGTATTTCTCCTATTATATTTAATATAGTTATTAATATTTTAATAGACAAATTAATTAGAAATGAAAAAAGTGGGGCTATCGGTTTAAGTTCAACAACAAATACACAGA
The DNA here is from genome assembly GCA_959347405.1 of Napeogenes sylphis. Taxonomy (NCBI): domain Eukaryota; kingdom Metazoa; phylum Arthropoda; class Insecta; order Lepidoptera; family Nymphalidae; genus Napeogenes; species Napeogenes sylphis. The sequence goes on from OY365776.1 coordinate 592,230, forward strand.
ATCCATACTAGCTTTTGCAGATGATCTCGCGATACTGACACGTAATCCGAAACAATGTCAGGTACTTTTAAATGTAGTTGAGGATTTCTGTACGTGGACGGGCGGATTGAGGACAAAACCAAGTAAATGTTTTAGGCTGTGTCTGGGTAGACGGAATACCAAATATACCTCTTACGATCCGGGTCTTATAATAGGCGGTCAGTGCGTTAGTACGGTTACGGAAGCAGCTCCGTTTAAATTTTTAGGTAAAAAAATCGATTACCAAGGCCGTACTCCATCGTTGGATGTAATAGTCGATAGCTTTTTAAACGATCTCAAAAAGGTAGACAACCAACCAATAAGTAACGTCAAAAAAGCTTGGATTTACGATAATTTTTTAACATCACGTCTAAATTGGCCTTTCCTCGTGTATGATATAAATAAAACCCTTTTGTCAAAGTTAGATGCAAGCGTCATAAAGACATTAAAGTTATGGCTCGGGTTAGCGCACTCAGCGGACTCTTCAACCTTATTTAGAGACCGAAACAACTTTGGATTAAAATTAAAGAAACCATCGGAGCTCTACAAACATCTAAGAGTTACCAAAAGACATATCATCGGAAAATCTAAAGATGATACTGTAACTTCTCTCCCAAAAGACAAAGTTGCCTCACAGCTCGAGTCACGACTTCAATTCCATAAAAAAATTATGATAGGTGCTCAAACAAATAAAGTAGGGCTAGGATCAAGTAGGAAAGTTCAAGACATAGACATAACAAAATCTTTTATTCGACAAGACGAAAACGATAATTACCGACTCCACGCGATGAGCCTAGAAATTCAAAACGAATGGGTGACCATAGGAGATTTTTGTATTCCGCTAGCTTTGAAGTGGCGCACCTTAATTTATGATTGGTCCCCAGCATTATTAAAATTCTATCTTAATGCATTCCAAATGACTCTCCCAGGTCAAAGTAATTTAGTAAGATGGGGCAAAGCCACCGAAAAGTCTTGCAACATCTGTGGGGAGGCAATAGGAACCGCGAAACACCTATTAGTAGGGTGTAGGGTACTTCTAGATAAAGGTCAATACTCGCGTCGCCACGACAAGGTATTAGAAATTATACGGGAAGCGGTTAGTCTTTCAGTAGCAAGAGCGCGGAAGGGTATAACAACCACCAAACGATCTATAGAATTCGTAAAAGAAGGCTCCTCCAAAAAATCAAAAGCGAAGCCTTATTCAATATTAAGCGCGGCTCCTGATTGGATTCTCATGATGGACACGTATGAAAAACATTACAAAATCCCTGGGGATGTTGGTGTTTCGTCATCCAGACCGGACTTATTCCTGTATTCGAAACATCTGAGGCGCGTGATACTTGTGGAGCTTACTGTTCCTTGGGAAACAAACATCCCAAGGGATCACACATTCAAGCTCAATAAGTATTACGAACTGACCAACGAACTGATCAGGAATAAATTTATAGTTAGTTTGTACGCGGTAGAAGTGGGAGCGAGAGGTATAACAGCAAAATCTCTCTATAGCCTACTTAAAGATCTTGGCCTTCCTAGAACAAGCATCGGTTCATTTCTAGAACGTACTTCAAAGGCGGCATTAGTAGGTTCTTTCCAAATTTGGTTAGGTAGGGAGAGGAGTGTGGAGGGTGAAGGTGAGCGTTTTTGCGCATAATAATTGCGATGGGCCCGGCACCCGCACGGTGAATCCATGGATTGCTAAGAAGCTTCGTCTTAAATAAGTGTAGATCTATATTAACAATACGAAAAGTTATAATCAAACTGGTCAAAATACTGTGCTTTCTACACGGCCCAACCATTTTCAGTTGTATCACAGTGAGTGTTATCGACGTTATACTGCTTTGCCGCAAAAATATCCGAAAATAAGAACGATATCAGAAGAGACACCTTCAACATTAACGTAAATATATGGATAGAATGTTATTTCTTTCTACTATTTCGATTATAATTTTTTAACAATTCAATGTAAGAAAAAGTATAATTTAGTGTAATGCATTATTTGCCTCCTGTATTCCAACTGGGGAATTACACTATTGAGAACTTCTACAGTAAGCATATACATTATATATATATATAATATTTAGTTAAGCAATAACGGTATATGTGCGCTGTTATCAAAAGTAATAATAATATAAATTACAAATAATTAATTATTAATTAATTAATTTAATTAATAATTAATTAATAATGAATTATTAATTATGTATGGTCGCAGCGGAGGGTGCAAAAGGAAATAAGACACTTAAAAATTTATGTATTTTATAATTAAATTACATTCTATATGATTCTAAAACTGCGCCGAAGCGACTCAAGTCAGAGCTAGAGCGAAAATGAATAACCGTTGTTTGTATTTTTATTCATTATATTAAAATAAAATTTCATTAATTTATAAAATTATGCTTCAATAAATTATTGATTAATTAAACTTTAGTTATAACTATATTTCCTTCATTATTAAACTGCTTATTTATTATCAAATCAAATATACTGCCAAACAACCAGAGAAAAGTGATTTTCTCCTGGATGAAAAGTTATAAGAGAATAGTTAATATATTCTAGTAAATAATAAAACAAATCAGCTAGCTGTAAGTAAGGGAAAAGTCGTCAGCTGATAAGATTCAGTAGGTGATACAATGCTGCTACATTACACATTTCAAGTAACCAGCTGACGAACTTTCCACTGAGATACAACAAGCTGATGTTGATTTTCATTCACAGTGACATATAAACTATCACCAGATTAATTTTCAGTTGAGAGGAAATCATTGAAATTTTTTTATTTTTTTTCATATTCGAGCGGCCAGCTGACGTATAATCCACCATGTTATGGTCAGCTGACTTTATCTTCCTTTCAAGATATTAGATAAACTATTATTCAAGAAATTTTAGAATGGGAGGAAATCATTAAAAAAACTTTTTTTTTATTCGTGCGTGGGAAGCTGCCACTGCCTTCTCCACCACCAGAGCAGCAGCTGACGACCTCGGAGCTTCATAACACAACTTTCTATTGCAGTTTACAAATTTTCACTCGGGAGGAAATTCATTATGAAAATTGGTCACTGGCTCAAGGACTATAAAATGTTATTTTTAAAATATTTTCCATGTATAGAAATCGATCAGTGACAGTCTTATCAGTTTTATTATATGTATAGATAGATAAATAGGCATCCATTACACTTATGAAAAGCCAAACTCTAGTTGCACGGATCCAAGGAGTAGGTCTATGAAGAAGAACCGGCTCAAATGGATGAATGTAACTCCATGGATGCCCTTTAATATATGAGAATAAATTAGAATTGGAGTAAACCGTGTCATCGAAATATCCAACCACGCCACTACTAGTGCCTGTTCTTTGATGCTCTCACATTTACAAATATGTACTTATAAGGATTAACTTTTAACATTCTAAATAATAATAATAAACTATATAAACACTTTAGCTTCTTGTACTAAGAACGTCAATAGACCAAAAAACATGGAAGTTAATAAAGTAACATTGGCAGAATTATCAACAAGTTGATAAATACCAAACCTTCCTGTCGTCAGCATATTTCTTAGCATCCTGATAAGCTTTACATACCAGAACGCGTTTAATGTGAGTCCTAAGTTTTTATCCGAAAGGTATTATTTTAAGATCGTATCTAGTATTGAGATCAATCGAGACGCATTTTACATTAAACGTCTTCTCGGCATGTACGTCGCCGGAGACGTGAATCACTCGATGGCCCGGTAGGGACAGCAAATATAAATAAATGAACGGGCCCTTCGTCAGTAGCGGCACCTACATTCGATCCATCGACAGGGCCATCCAGAAGAACTTCGTGGACATGGAGAACATGTTCGACCTGCTGCGCGTGGCGGGCGACGTGCGCGACGCGGCGGGCGCGCCCGACCTGCTGGTGCGGCGCGGCGCCCTCGAGTTCAAGCACGTGTCCTTCGGCTACGGACCAGACCGCCTCGTGCTCAAGGACGTCAGCTTCAGCGTGGCGCCGGGCTCCACCGTGGCGCTGGTCAGTCACCACCATAATTGTTTTAATGTTGGCAGCGCCGTCCCCCCGCGTTATGTGTTATAGCATCCAACGCAACGATGACTAATGGTTGTCTTCGGAGCTACTTACTAATATTAATACTGAGTACACGACACACGTTGCCGGCGGAGTTGCTTGCGGGCAGGGCGGGCTCGTTGTGTCGGACGGAAGGTTTTTTATATTTACTTACGCGGGTGCGGTACTATTTTACGGATTAATTATTTCCTATATACTTTTGTGTATCATTGGCGACCTGCGTGCGATTGTTCGTGCTTTTTCGTATTTATAAATTAATTTTGTTTAGAATATAGGTGACACATAAAATAAACATATCCGTACCAAAGTTCATGTCTTTCCGAAAAAACTCATCGTAATCGGTCGAGTCGTTTAGATTTTTCATAAAAACTATGATCTCATATTTCATCCTTCTCCCTTTGATACATATTTGAAAAAAGAAATTGTCCGTCTGACCCGGTCTACGATTATTTTCCCTTCGAATTTTCTCAAATTCGCGGCCGACGGTTTAACAGTGAAAGCTAACGGACATGCGGACTCTCGTATTTATAATATTAATATGGAAGTACGTAGAAATAAAACTAATTTTACGGTTTTAACTCGCGCATAATTAATTACATCAGACCGGGTAGATCGATGAGATGAACTTCGACCTCTAACGAGTACGAACAGTGTCTCGCGGAGGCACAGCGCTCGTGCAATCTGCGCCGGCCACGCAGCGACATGGTCCCTACATGGTCCCTACATGGTCCCTACATGGTCCCTACATGGTCCCTACATGGTCCCTACATGGTCCCTACATGGTCCCTACATGGTCCCTACATGGTCCCTACAGGGCCAGTACATAGTTACCCATCAATGTTATTTCGAAACGTGTCATTCCCACTTAAAGAGCAACTTCGAGGAGCGAGTCATAATCCGTCCTCTCTGTGCTGAAGTAGCTGGATCCCCGCAGGTGGGTCCGAGCGGCGCGGGCAAGTCCACGGTGATGAGACTGCTGTTCCGCTTCTACGACGTGAACGGAGGCGCCGTGCTGGTGGACGGCCAGGACGTCGCCACGGTCACGCAGGCCTCCCTGCGGGCCTGCGTCGGCGTCGTGCCGCAGGACACCGTGCTCTTCAACAACACCGTGAGGTGAGGGCGCAGCCGCCGGTCACGTTGGCGTCGCATCAAAAACAATTAGCAGAACAATAAGTAATCGTAAAATAAATAATTTATAAATTTACTAACTACTAATTACCTAACATAAACTAACGCGGGCGCTAGAGTTTTCCAATCGACCTCATTGGAAATCGAAGATTTTAATTTTTCTTTGTACGTTGTCTTTACAAATTTTAATAATCTATAACCGTCTACTCTCTACAGACTGTACGATCACTCATCGATTAACGAACCGACTGTTAATCGATTCAGTAGTTCAGATGAGACGCGTTCAAAATAATGCATCGATTCTGATCAGAGATAGCTTCGCTCCTCACTCGCTCAATAAATTATCGTATCGTTTTCTAACTTCTATTTTTATATTATGTACATTTTATATATATTTTCTGGGTCCTTACTAAAGTGATCACAAATGTCAAATAATGTGATGTCAAAATTATTATTTTAAATGCATATCTAGGTACGCACCGTAGCCATCGACGTCTACTTGCCGCTGTTATAAGTTATAAATGTTTTTATTACTTCGTTTCCTAAATTGTAATAATTGATCGCCGACTTGCAGATACAACATCCAATATGGCCGACTGAACGCTTCCGCTTCGGACGTCATCTCCGCGGCAAAGAATGCAGACATTCACGACAGAATACTGACCTTTCCGGACGCCTACGACACTCAGGCCAGTGGACTTTCAAGATTTGTAGTTTTTATATTAAAAGTTATTCGTGTGGTGCATGTCTCTGCGGACATCTACTTCGTTATCCGATATTTTCCTCCAACATGACTAGTCTCACGCGGCCTCGTCCTCTGCAGGTGGGAGAGAGAGGTCTCCGTCTGAGCGGCGGAGAGAAGCAGAGGATAGCCATCGCGAGGACGCTGCTGAAGGACCCCGCCATCGTGCTCCTCGACGAGGCCACCTCCGCGCTCGACACCAACACCGAGAGGAACATCCAGGTACCCGCCTACTTGTATACGCAACTTTTACCTTAACCTCACATCTTATCTCTACATATATTACACTAGCTGCTGCCCGTGACTTCGTCCACGTACGCTGTAGAAATAATTATATGTTATATATTTTCGATTATTTTTGAGTATCTACCGATACCTCATACGTCAAAATCCTTTAATCCGTGTAGACTGTAGCGGGGAATATTAAAATAGCATCATTGACTACATCTCTATTAACATACGTATACTTAAATAACATAACACTCCTTCTAAAGTCGTTGGATAATAAGAAGGATTTTCACAAATATGTAGAATTCAGTGAACCGAACCATAAAAAACAGGATCTCCCGTGGCGATTAGTTATCGCGCAACAATCTATGTTATGTCACAGACAAAACCGCGTGCAAAAGTTAGTACTTCTATAGCCTACGTGTTATTCTGGGTCTTCAGCTACCTACATACCAAATTTCATCGTAGTCGGTTCAGTAGTATTTGCGTGAAAGAGTAACAAACATCCATGCAAACTCTTTCGCATTTATAATATTAGTAGAACAGTAGGATGTCGTCGCCCCGATCTACTGTCGGAGTGATGTCTGACACAAGTTACCATCATTAAGTACCACTTGGTCGCAGGCGGCGCTGGCCCGCGTGTGCGCTCACCGGACCACTCTCATCATAGCGCACAGACTCTCCACCATCATACACGCCGACGAGATACTCGTACTTAAGGACGGAGAGATCATTGAACGTGGGAAGTGAGTACATTGTGTTACTCTAATATTGGTAACGACACATACACATATACATTATATAGGGTTTCTTGTAATTAGTTGGCCACCTCTTGCAGGCAGCCTCTCTGCTTAAATCCCACCAACATTTGTTGTACGACTTTTAAAAATCTTGATAAACAACACAAAAAACACGAAACAAAATAAAATTGCTCTCTCTTTTTCTTATTACTCTGTATTTTGTAAGAAGTGCTTAAAAGGTCAACGCCCGGGCGCCACATCTACGCTCAGAGTTAATGTCAGTTCAGAGGCAACAAATAAATTTGTATGGGAAAACTCAAATTTTAAGACGAAGCTTCTTAGCAATCCATGGATTCACCGTGCGGGTGCCGGGCCCATCGCGTTGCAAGGAGAGGAGTGCAAGCAGTGCCTGGGACTTGCGACCCAGGAGTAGGTTTAAGGGGCCCTTTATTATCCGCAAAAACGCTCACCTTCACCCTCCACACTCCTCTCCCTACCTAACCAAGTTTGAAAAGAACCTACTAATGCCGCCTTTGAAATACGTTCTAGAAATGAACCGGTGCTTGTTCTAGGAAGGCCAAGGTTTTTAAGTAGGCTATAGAGAGATTTTGCTGTTATACCTCTCGCTCCCACTTCTACCGCGTACAAACTAACTATAAATTTATTCCTGATCAGTTCGTTGGTCAGTTCGTAATACTTATTGAGCTTGAACGTGTGATCCCTGGGGATGTTTGTTTCCCAAGGAACAGTAAGCTCCACAAGTATCACGCGCCTCAGATGTTTCGAATACAGGAATAAGTCCGGTCTGGATGACGAAACACCAACATCCCCAGGGATTCTGTAACGCTTTTCATACGTGTCCATCATGAGAGTCCAATCAGGAGCCGCGCTTAATATTGAATAAGGCTTCGCTTTTGATTTTTTGGAGGAGCCTTCTTTTACGAATTCTATAGATCGTTTGGTGGTTGTTATACCCTTCCGCGCTCTTGCTACTGAAAGACTAACCGCTTCCCGTATAATTTCTAATACCTTGTCGTGGCGACGCGAGTATTGACCTTTATCTAGAAGTACCCTACACCCTACTAATAGGTGTTTCGCAGTTCCTATTGCCTCCCCACAGATGTTGCAAGACTTTTCGGTGGCTTTGCCCCATCTTACTAAATTACTTTGATCTGGGAGAGTCATTTGGAATGCATTAAGATAGAATTTTAATAATGCTGGGGACCAATCATAAATTAAGGTGCGCCACTTCAAAGCTAGCGGAATACAAAAATCTCCTATGGTCACCCATTCGTTTTGAATTTCTAGGCTCATCGCGTGGAGTCGGTAATTATCGACCCATTCGTTTTGAATTTCTAGGTTCATCGCGTGGAGTCGGTAATTATCGTTTTCGTCTTGTCGAATAAAAGATTTTGTTATGTCTATCGCTTGAACTTTCCTACTTGATCCTAGCCCTACTTTATTCGTTTGAACACCTATCATAATTTTTTTATGGAATTGAAGTCGTGACTCGAGTTCCGATGATATGTCTTTTGGTAACTCTTAGATGTTTGTAGAGCTCCGATGGTTTCTTTAATTTTAATCCAAAGTTGTTTCGGTCTCTAAATAAGGTTGAAGAGTCCGCTGAGTGCGCTAACCCGAGCCATAACTTTAATGTCTTTATGACGCTTGCATCTAACTTTGACAAAAGGGTTTTATTTATATCATACACGAGGAAAGGCCAATTTAGACGTGATGTTAAAAAATTATCGTAAATCCAAGCTTTTTTGACGTTACTTATTGGTTGGTTGTCTACCTTTTTGAGATCATTAAAAAAGCTATCGACTATTACATCCAACGATGGAGTACGGCCTTGGTAATCGATTTTTTTACCTAAAAATTTAAACGGAGCTGCTTCCGTAACCGTACTAACGCACTGACCGCCTATTATAAGACCCGGATCGTAAGAGGTATATTTGGTATTCCGTCTACCCAGACACAGACTAAAACATTTACTTGGTTTTGTCCTCAATCCGCCCGTCCACGTTCAGTAATTCTCAACTACATTTAAAAGTACCTGACATTGTTTCAGATTACGTGTCAGTATCGCGAGATCATCTGCAAAAGCTAGTATGGATTCTGTATATTTGTCGTTGAACTTAAACCGATAAACCCACTTTTTTTTCATTTCTAATTAAATTTGTCTATTAAAATATTAATAACTATATTAAATATAATAGGAGAAATACAACAGCCCTGAAATAAACCAACGTTATAATTGAATAATATGATTCAATAATGTCGCGAACTACCGTAGGAAAGTTATACAGAAATTCCGGGCAAAAACCCTTTCTGGTGATTAGGCCTGAAATATCTATTGTTAATCATGAATTGCGTCATTTTTGTTTGTAAAAAAGTGAAAAATATTTTGGGTATTGTATTTGTTAGGACTATTGGTCTAGTATCCTTAGGATTATTGACATTTTCGTTTTTCGGAATGAGGACAAAAAGGGCTTTTCCGAATGATACCGGTATTTGCTTTCTTGATCAGATTTTGTTTGTTTTTTAAAAGATGTTTATGGAGCGACGGACATTTTTTGTAAACTATATAAGGGATACCATCCGGACCTGGTGCTGACTTAGATGGTTTCATTTTAATTATTTTATTAATTTCCTCCAAAGTTGGTGGGTTGGCTTGAAAATCTTCAGTAGGAGTCTCAGGTTTGTGTTCGTTTGGATCCCCATATAGTCTTTGGTTTTCTGGCACTTCGTATGTTTCTGGCACTTTTATAATGATCGAAAAATTGCTCGTTGGTCAAGTGAAGCTTACCTTTTTGATCTTTGAAAATGTTTTTTGAGTATTTAAAAGGATTTTTATCAAAGTCTACTTTATGTTTTGCCCGATCAAAGCTATCACGATTTTTTGTTATTTGATTTGTTATGCCTTGGATAAGTTTAAGAATTGATCGCAATGCCCTAGACAGTTGGTGACTAAGTTGATTATCTCCTAAGGCTTTGGTTATACGAAGTTTCTTTATAAGGTCTCTTTTTTTCCTCCTCATTTTCAATTTAAAACCGATTTCTTTATTTTTGTGAACATAACGATTCGTAGGTGGATAGTGCTCATTAAAGTAGTCGTAAATAGTATTTTGGAAAGTCTCTACTTGCGCATCGAGTACCTGATTTGAGCCCGGGTGCTCTAACAGGGCCGCTATATTTTGGTCATGTACTTTCCAGGTCGATTGTTTAATATTAGGAATGCTAAGACGCGTCCGGATGGTCATGGACTCCTGGTAGTTTTCTTTCAATGGTTCACCATGAGATATATGAGGGTAAACTCTATCCGCAGTGAAAACTGAAGATCTTACCGACGGTTGCCGTACTTCAGTACCATTGTGTGTTTTAAGATGTTTAATAAACCAGGCTCGTCTTTTGTAAATTTTCCCGCACGTAGGGCATTTCAGTTCCATTATCGCGCCTTTTTCGCCGTTATTGTCAACCGGTGGACAGTTCTTCCGCCCCCTCTCGGACTGTTCTAGGGGTATTTTTCTTGTTTGGACTTTTAGCGTTTATCGACGTTCCCGGGCTTGGCTTGCTAGGCCCTCGCCCTCGGCTGTCTTTCCAGCAGTCATCAGCAGTAACATCAGCAGTAGCATTCAGCAGGCAGTATTAGTCATAAAAAGTCGTAGAACAAATGTTGTTGTGATTGATGTAGAGAGGCTGCCTGTAAGAGGTGGTCGACTAATTACAAATGACCCTGTATACCAGCCAGCCGCGCCACTCCGCCGCCACCTCTGAAGAGTGGCGCGATCAACTTCACACTGAACACTATTGGAGTATTAAGCTACTAAAACTACGAATAACAGACGGCCCAAATTATGCTCCTGTTACTTAGATTCATAGACTGACTAGAAACTAATTTAATCTTTAATTCTGCGTTAACTTCATATTGTAGAAAAAAAAGATTAGCGTCGAGCGATACACGTTAAAAGCTAACAAGTTTTATTTATATTCGTTTTCATTTTCAATATTTACTGAAGAAAACATTTTCATTCCAGTCACGAAGATCTCCTAGCGCAGGAGGGTTTCTACTCCTCCATGTGGCAGCGGCAGCTGGAGAACAGGACCGGCGCCGACGATCAAACTAGCGCGGAGGGAACCGACAATAACACCAGGACCAACCAACAGAATGGCTTCAACGTGTTCGGCCACGGACACGGCCACGGTCAATAACCTGCTAGACGACTTTAAACTAGGGTGCTATAGAAAATATTGTCGACAGAAATGATAGGGAAATGTGATTATTAATACGTTCACTACATTAGGCAGTGCTCGGTTCTGTGCAACAGAGCAGCTCTACATTACAATATCAACACTGTTCCGACATCACATGTGCCGTCTAGTTAAATACACTCTTGGAGACACTCATTGGACCTCTCGCAATAACATTTCATACTGTTGCAGCCTAAAATTCCACTACAAATTAGTGCACCCGTCGCGCACCCACATTTACGAGTAAGAGAATATACATATACCAGCTTGCTTATCAAAATGTGGCCACTAATATTTTCAATTATTATATTTAAAAAATATTTTCGGAAAAAATTGTACCCTTTTGAATTGTAAATAAAATATCATCCACTTCACGGCAATATATATAAGGAGTCCGAAAAACCACGGTTGCCCTTGGACCCGCGGCCGCACCTCCTGCAGCCAGGTTCAAGGACAAGTACTCGCTAAACACTTAAAGGGATAGCGTACTCAAAAGTTGGATAATAGCAGCGTGGGTGCACTAATTAGCAGTGGGGTCTCGTACTATTAGTCTTACCGTGAACAGTTAATATTATTGTTTGACTTGTACATACTTTCATGAATTTGTATATAAATATTGCATTGTGGTGCGGATTGAACCCTGTAGTATTACTATGTAAAGGGAAATTTTATGTGCAATTGCAATGATAATAAACACATTTTTTTTTATGAAGTTTTATTTCTAAAATCTGTTATGTTAACAGTGAACAATTTCATTTGTGTAAATAATCTAAATGGCTATAATATTATTTTCTTCATTATTCATTATTGGTTTTGGATTCCATCTGAAAATATTTTTTCCGTTAGATTGAAACGAGAGTACATTATGAGATGGCAATTTTAGTCGATATGATAAATTAGTTTTACAATATTTCGACGTCAACTGAGTCCTTTATTCTAATGAACGAAAATGAAAAATAAATTTAAAAAACACCCGATACCCGATACCCGATACCTGTGTTTACTGTTCGCCCAGCGGTGACCAGGAGACAACTAGATTATTCGAGTATCTCGGTGAGGCTGCTGTTATGGCTCTGCATCGGTTCCCTTCAGCGCAGCTCGTCTTTCTGGGGGACTTTAATGCCTGTCATCAAGACTGGCTGTTCCCGTACCAGAAAACCGACCATGCTGGAAGAGAAGCGCGGAACTTTGCGTTGTCCTTGGACCTCTTTCAGCTGGTGAAGCAAGCGTCAAGGGTACCAGATGTGGTAGGCCATACAGCCAATTGCCTGGACCTTCTGCTGACAACTAAACTGGACAGGTATCGGGTAGAGGTTACCTCCCCCTTGGGAACCTCCGATCACTGTCTGGTGAAATCTTTACATATTCCCCACCAGCTTTCGAACCTCATGGTGTTAGGCGAGTATGGAAATACAAGTCAGCAGATTGGGATGCTTCTCTTCTTTGGATCCGTCGAGATGCGCGGATGCTATAACCGATGTGGTGCATTAGGCAATGGAGTATTTTATTCCTTTTGCTGACGTACCCATCGGTGGCAAAGCTCGCCCATGGTTTAATGCCGAATGTGGTCATGCTCAAGACCGAAAACATTCGGCATATCTCATTTGGGCTGATGCTCGAAGACGCAAAACTCCGGATGTAAGTTCGAAGAAGAGAGCCTTTAACCAAGCTGCCAAGTCCTACAAAAAGGCATTGCGGAAGGCTCGTCTCGATCGAATCGCTAAGAATGGCGAAAAGCTCTCTGTCAGACCAACTGGCAGTCGAGCTTTCTGGTCTCTTGCGAAAGCGATCGAGTCGAATTTCTGCCAACCCTCACTGCCTGCTCTGCTGAAGCCGGATGGATCCCTGGCCTACACAGCTACAGAGAAAGCAAATGTATTTGCTTCTCTGTTTGCTGATAATTCGCATCTAGACACTGGCAATGCTTCTCCAGCACATCTTCCTCACTGCGGTATTTCGATGCCTGAAATCCGCATCACTAACAAAGAGGTATGGAGAACATTGTGTCGTTTAGATGTGAATAAAGCCAGTCAAGACCACTGGCCAGGTATACCAGCCATTCTGCTCAAGACATGCGCAGCTGAGTTGTCTCCTGTACTGACACGTCTGTATCGCCTCTTTTTCAAGACTGGAATAGTGCCGAAATCCTGGAAGCTTGCCAACGTGCACCCCGTGCCCAAAAAAGGCAGCCGTGCTGATCTTGTCAAGTTCAACGCTACCAAAACGTAGACGTGTCTATTCACCGCCAAAAGGAGCCCTTTCACCTTGGCTCCTACTTTCCAGAATATATCCTTGGAATACAGTGACCGGCTTTAGTTGTTAGGCTTAGAGATTTCCTCGAACCTCAACTTTGGTCGGTTCATTGAGTCCAGAGCAAGAGCAGCAGCAGCAAAGCTTGCCGTTCTTGCGAAGGTTCGGCAGTACTTTACACCGGGACAGCTTCTTGTTTTATACAAAGCACAGATCCGGTCGTGTGTAGAGTACTGTGGTCACATATTTGCTGGTGCCGCAAAGTCTTATCTTGCGGTTCTGGACTCAATTGATAGGCGAGCAAAGAGGCTTATAGGCGATCCCGAATTGGTCGAAGCCGACCTCCAAAGCCTTGAGCAGAGGCGTAGAATTGCTATAGCAAAGCAAAGCCTCTCAGTATTCTATAGGATACATTTTGGTGAGTGTGCGCAGGAATTACACAATTTAATTCCCCCGTCCCCCTTCCATCACCGGACGTCCCGACGCACGGCAGGTTTTTATCCTTCTTTTGTGGACATTCCACCTGTCCGAACGAAGCGCTTTGCTTCCTCATTTTTAGTGCGTACAGCGAAGAACTGGAACCATTTGCCGGCGTCGGTATTTCAGGCCCAATATAATGTGGGTGTCTTCAAGAGAAGAGTGAATAGGTTGTTAGGGCAATGCGCCTTACCACCTATGACTACATTCCACTTACCATCAGGTGGAATGTAGTCAAGCATTGCCCTAGAATCTAGATCATATAAAAAAAATAAAAGAATATGAAACTAAGAACGTGCATAACAAATTCTCCATCCCTCAACATTATCTCCAACACTCATGGGTAGCTGGAAGAGATCTCTTTGAAGAAATAAGCTAATCCTTTGTATACGTTTTTGCCATTAATATGTTTTTTTTTGTAACTATTTGTGGTACATAAATAAATAAAAAAAAAATGTTTAAAAATAAATTAAACACAAACATATACATAAATAAATAAAGTTATAGATATCCTTCTACTCTAATTCCTTCACTATGCAAGCTATTAAACTTTGGAGTAGTCTTCCTTTACAAGCCAGACGTGCTCCAACGCTGGCTGTTTTCAAAAAACTTATCATTGCATACTATCTAGCTCTTTTTGAAGTTCCTCTAATTTTTGTTTATTTTTTACTTCTATATTCATACATATATTTATACAGGTATACAGTATACATATATTTTTGTTTATTAAATTTTTATTATTATTTTATTTTTATTTATTATTACTTTTGTTATTTTTTCATCACATATCCTCAACCTTAAGATTGCCTTTAAGAAATTCGATAAAGTCGCCGTTTGGTGCCACCATGTATTATTTTATTTTTATTTTGTTAACATTATTTTATATTGATGATTAAGTATGTACATATTATACATGTGATAAAATTACAGATTTTTATTACATATATAATATACGTATTAATTATTCTGTAACCTAAAAATAGTTGAATATTCGTCCTAATCGAGTTTAGGCCCGTTGTGTTAATCACAAAGAGATACTACCTCCAGGCATGGAGTGGAGTGGACCTGAAAGTATACTGATGGATGGATGCTAGTGGATCTCCTAAATGAATAGAACTTGGTACGCCGAGTATGGACTTGTTTTGTTGCTTTTGATGAGATCTTACCATCAGACTGGATGGAGGAATCTGAAGGTTTCCTGATGGAGGGATGCTACCGGATCTCCTAGACGAATAGAAAGATTACATACTCGTCGCTCCCAGCTTTATCAAACCACTCTATCAAGTCTAATGATAAGATCTTATCAAAAGTAATAAAACAAGCCCATACTCGGTCACCCAGCTCTATTCGTCTATGAAATCCACAAGCATCCATCCATCAGGGTACCTTCAGATCACTCCATCAAGACTAATGGTAAGATCTTACCGAAATCAACAAAACAAGCCCATACTCGGTGCACCCAGTTATATTCGTCTAGGAGATCCACTAGCATCTATCCATCAGGGTACCCCTGGGTCAGTCCATCAAGTCAAGACAAATCGGTAATCCATACGTACTGGAAGCAAAATTAAGTAAAAAAACACTTTGATAAATTGACAAAATATATATATATATAAACTGTAAAGTATAAAGTTAGATTTGATTACATATTTTGTGTTCATACAGATACCTATAGACTTTACCAATAGACATTTTTGTTAACACAGTGACCACTCTCGACAACGACCTCACGCCGACTTCATAGTACTCTGTGACGCCGACTGAGGTAGTAATTAAATTTTAGAAATATTTGTTAAAAAGGATCAACTAAAAGAGGACATAAAATGAAACCTTATTGAAATATATTAAGAGTCATGAGTAACTACTAACTACCGATACGTGATCAAATTTAAAATATTTTTATTTATTTTATGATATATTACGTAACTTATTTAGGGTTTTTTTTCACACATTTTTATTTGAGTATGTCTTCTTAGCTAAAGTATTTTTATGCTTAAATATGGTCTAATATTTACGACAAAAATGTACCTAAAATCCTCCCGATTTCGTAAAATACGTGGCGGAAAATCGTTTTTTTAATATTAAAACTACAATATTTTCTCTGACGACACTAAAGGTTAAGAAACATTCTATGCGTTGCAATTATTGGTTTCACTACATTAAGTTTGATTTTGAATTAGAAAAGTTGATAATTTTGGAGATACATAACCGTAAACGCGTCCATAAGGTAGTATTTTATACCTAGCACTGTTGTCCTTGGATCCTAGAAGTTGCCGGGGCGTTACGGTAAGTGCGAAAGCAATCCCGTGACGTCTCATTAAGGCGATGAGGGCAACCGTTGGTTTTTTAACGATCAAATTCAAAGTTAGCAGATAGAATAAAAAATGTGACCTACGGTTAAATCTGTCATTGAGTACAGCGGTGTGTCTCCCGGTAGTCGCAGTCCACGCAATGTCCCTTAAGATCAAAACAAATCAACTTAGAAGTGCATGACTAAATAATTAGTTATTTTTATAAACATAGGTATTTGGCTTAAATTAAATATCTTGTTGTATGATATACTACATAAAAATCCTGATCTTAGAATAAGTATTATTATAAACAATGTTACCTTCTCCTTTAGATATTTGTTGCGCTTGATTGTTTTCCAAAATGCGCTTTATATTTTTCTGTTGGTATTCCGATACTGTCATGGAAGGGCGCGTTTTAGCAAATTCAATGCTACGGATGGAATTCTCAATTTTATGTTCAATTTGATCGATTGTTTTAACGTAATCAGATGATATTTTTCGCGCTGCCTTTCTTCCGTGTTGTAGATTTAGAACTTGCTCGAACGAGGTGTTCTCCACCGTGACGGAGGGGCGGAAGTGAGTGTCTTTGGAGTAGTCTTCTTCGTACTTCATACGACTCAATGGAGATGGCGTTAAGAGAAAATTCTTTTGCGATACTTTGGGCATAAGTCTAAACGAAAAAAACATCATAAGGTAAGGAGTACCTAGGAATGTTATTTATGTGTGAGTGACCTATATAAAACAATTTATGGAAATACCACTTGTTAGTTATACAACAAAATTTTGAAATGTAAATAGTATAAGGTACTGGACGTACTTATAGTCTTTAAGGGTTACTGCACTTTCGTTTTCGTATGTAATATTATCATATAAACGAGTAAGGGCTGACTGTCTCCGTACTTCCGTGTCCGACTCGCTAAGGTTCCTGGGGCGCACAAAACCAGTTTGTTTGCGATTTGGATGCGTTCCCGTTTGTGTGGCGATGGCTGATTCAGCTATACGGACTTTACTACAAATATATGATCATATTGTTATTCGTTTAAAGTATCTCTGTGAATTTGGTTTGCTTCAGGGTTATAACCATTTATTAAGAACTAGTTGTGTTTGGACTCCGCTGGCGTCAATTACGAGGACTTATAAACCTTTATCTTATTCACTCAGTTTGTTAGCATCCCAGATGATAATAATCTAAGTAACACGTCCAGTGGTTACAAAAGCAATAAAAGCAGTATGAGGAATAAGTATAAATATGTAGTTTTAAATAAAAAAACGTCATTGCCAGATATTCACTTAGTAGTTTAACATTTTACCGAGCGCCAGTATCTTCTTCCTCTGGTTCCGGTATATCTGAGAAACTAGTTTTGTGTTTTAACCGTATTTTTTGGATATCTTCCATCCTAACAAAGCCTGTTTGTCTTCTTTTTATTTTATTTGGTTCTTTTTTAAATGCCGGTAAACTTAAAGAGACTTTCCTATGAAAAAAAAAAAAAAAAAATAAGGAAATAAATCCACACAAAATCTTACGATATTACAATCTTACTTATCTTGAGCTTCCCTTGAACGGTGATCCATGGAAGCAATTCTACAACATTAATATACATCAACTAAGGCGATGCCACAATATAATATTTCAAGAAGTTCTGTTCAACAATGTAAATGTAAATTCTTGCCTGAATCTTCTAAGCTGCTCGTCAGTTATTAGATCTGATCTAAAATGTTTAAAAATGGGATCATTATCTACACCCAACTACATATACCATAAAAGCAAATCAAATACCTTCTGGTATCTTCAAAGATGTTATATTTGCCAAAGCCTCTTGCTATTCCTCGTATCACGCCTCCAGCGAAACTCACACGATCCACATTGAGTCTGAAACATAAAGATGACTTAAGACACCTCTGCCTATATAAATAGCATAGCAAATTATAAATAAAAATATATAGGCACTTTACTTAATATATCTTTTGATCTCTTGTTCATCATCTTCTGATAATGATTCGACTGAAAATGAATTCGTGGCAATTACCTATATGTTTTAAAAAAAACTATATTTGTATAAATAAATAATTGAACAATACTGGAATCGTTGTCAGAGTCCTCATCAAAGTGGTACATCTCAGATACCCAAGACAAATTCGTTGCTTGTTGCTTTTTCGGAAGACTTTGTAGTAAATCACTTTCAAGGCAATAATCGCCTTTTAAAAATCTGAGAAATAACAAATAATTATTGCGAGCATATAATACAAAAGTATTTTCATATTTCATAAGGTATGGTTCTTACTTTAATAAATCAAATGTTGAATCTACTTCACCAGGATACGGAACATCTGTTAGAGATATATAGAAAGGTTTCTCCGGTTTCACAACGGAACTCACAGTCTTCAATGACACGTGTTGATATGAGAGCTCTTCTGGTTCATATTCATACTCTTCAACATCAAAATCATTATTCACTTGTTGGACTTCGGTTACATTGGATGATGCTCTACTTGTGGTTAATTGGCTCTTCTGCAGTTTCTCTATCTCTTCTTTTTTACGAATAAATCTGTAGAGTTATTTGAAAACGCATACTGTTAGATACTTGTGTACCAAAAAATTATGGTTCAGAATTCAGAAAGATTAAAACCTTTCAGTAGCACGAATATTTTTATGATCGCTGTTGCTTTCGTCAATCTCGTCACCCATACCTTCTTCAGCAATTAATTTTAATTCCAGGTTAAAATAAACGTTTTCTAATAAATTCTATCAAGGAAAAATGTTTACAAGGTTTAATTTTTAAATAAATATTAAATGAAGCTACTTGTAACGATAACTTTACCTCGTATAAAAATTCACTCAAGAAATTAAGATTTTCAATATGTCCATGAATGTATTCATTAGTTCTTTTATTAATTCTTATATCATGACATTCTAAATTTAATATATCTGCATCATCAATTAATATAGAACGTTGTGGAGATTCATAGAATGTTGGAACTGCCTCAATATTTTTCAATGTTGCCTCTCCGTCAATAAGTTGGCCAAAAGCAACATACTTATGGTCCAACCACGGCGCCGGTTGAAGTAATACAAAGAATTGTGTTGAGCAATCTTTATGTCTGATATTGTAAAAAAAAGGTTAAAAGTTAAAGTTTTCAAAAATACCTACAACATTGAATAGCCTTTACCTTCCGTCATTAGCCATACAAAGAACTCCGCGTTTGTCATGGGGTACTACAAAATTTTCGCAATCTAAGTCGGCGCTTTTAAGTCCGAATCCTCCACATTGTATCCAGCCGTCTTGAACGATGCGGTGTATTGGAGTTCCTTTATATCCACCCCTTTTGGTATGACAAAGACGCAGGAAATTTTCGCAAGTATACGGAACTAAATCTGTGTACAGCTTAGAAGAACATAAGACGTTTACACATTTAATAAGAATAACTGAAGTACGAAGATTAAATCACTGAAAGAGGTATCTGAATAATGATAGACTAACTATTGCCAGCAACTTTGTGCTTTATGTGATGTACCTACCTGTGATGTGATGTACCTATACCTAATCATGAAATATCTTATTTTGTGATTTTTCGTTTCATAAGAAAGTTTACCGCAGTAAAAAGTATTAGGTATAAATTACGTTGCGTCAAACAAAAAATAGTGTAGTGACAGACTACACCAAATTTTATCAACATCTAATAGTTTTAAGATGATGTACAAACAAACAAACACACAGAATTGACATTTATTAAATATAATGTATTATGAACATAATAGGTGGCAATACTTATCTTATATAGGTATATGTTGTATAAATGTGATATACTCCTTAATTATTATTTTATTATTGTGCAGAGATATAACTCACCATGAATATTAACGTTCCTGAATATTCGGAATCGATTGAAATATGCATATAAACGCAGGATCTCTGTAGAATAAAATATAAAAAAATTACCTCTATTTTGTTAAACGCTCCGAAAAAATTGCCATTTACTCCTCTAAATTTAGCCCCAAAGCTTGTAATATACCTACACGATATTGTTGACTTAAAAATGAGGCGAGAAAAACAATGGGGTGGTTATGGTAAATATTTAACTACCTAATTATAATTAGATCAATTCGTCTTAATTCAACCTGTGAGGTTCTGATGTAGTCGACAAAATTGTCAATGCCCTCTTTGTAATAGTCTATTATTCGGTGGTAATGATATCTGGATTCAATAACTTCTTTTAATTCCTTATCACCACCAATAAAACTATCATTTAGGATGACCGCTACTTGGCTCTCCAAACAATATGCTAAACCACCGTACTGCAGTTTTAAATCATTCCACATTTTAGGCCATTCTACAGTTGTCACCCCTTAAACAAATTTGTATGTAAAAAATTAAATAATGTGATTTTCCTGTCCACGTTCGGACCTGCAAAGGAATATGTGGTATATTAAATTTCAACAAATGTTCTGCTTATATTATAATCTACCTCGCACTACAGGAACATCAAATATTTTACGACGATATTTATGTAATCCCTTTACTAATTTCTCGCAGTAAATAAACTCTTTAGTAACTCTATTTCCAAATATTGTGAATGTAACACGATCTTCACTTGGTACTTCTTTTTTTTGATTAGGGTATTGTGGATTATTTACTGAGTTATGAGCATGTCGAAAACCGTTTATGTGAACATTTTTAATAACTCTTTCCCATGGATGATGTAATTCATTTATTGATTTATTTTTGATTGATTTAGTAAGCAAAGGCATGATTCTTTGAAATAATGAAATAACCAAAAAAAAAAGAATATACGAATATATTAAGAAGTGTAAAATGTTCTGACAACTTTATGAACAATAAATTTGACAAGATAAAGGATATTTTGTTTATAATCTTATATCTGTTTTTATGGCCAGGTAAGTTTATGGGTACCATGAAGTATTATTTCTTTAGGTAAAGTTAAATACTCTTGATCAAGCAGCTTTTAAGAATTATGGTGTATATATATTTATTGACAATGAGTGTAGACAGACAACTTGTTTAGGTGAGTCGATAACGGGTCGACTAGCGTCAATTAGGTCAAAGAAGCCATGCAATAGCAACCTCGCAAGTCGCATTGCATTGTTTTATTATTATAGATAAAGGTATATTAGTGGCTCACTTTTTATTGATGGAATCTTCTGATAAAGGATCAGAGGCGGAGGTCTCATGCAATTAAGCCACACAGTATCTTAATTCTTGTATTAAATGTTGGTAATCAGCTATCTAGGCTAGCAATTCTACACCTGCGTTCAAGGCCATGAAGGTTGCCTTCAACCAAATTGGGGTCATCTATAAGCCTCTTTGCTCGCTCTCAATTAAGTTACCGTTCTTGCGAAGGTCCGACAGTACTTTACACCGGGACAGCTACTTGTATTATACTAAGCACAGATCCGGTCGTGTGTAGAGTACAGTAGTCAGATATTTGCTGGTGCCGCAAAGTCTCATCTTGTGGCTCTGGACTCAATTGAGAGGCGAGCAAAGAAGCTTATAGGTGACCCTGAACTGGTTGAAGCCAACCTCCACAGCCTCGAATAAAAATGTAGAATTGCTTCCAGGTGGTAGGGATAGAATTTTAGTCGTAGGCTGGCAGGACGTTAGTGGAACTCGGCAGCAGGAAGATTAAATAGCTCTTCCAAATTCTCTCCGTGATAAATGCGGTAGAATACGCATAATATACATGCGTATATTTGCGTATAATATACATGCGTATATATATGGTTATTATATACAAGCGATATCTCTCCGTAATACCAAACGATCAAGCCGTTCACAGAGCACAGGGTCCCCGACAATTCAAGCGGGCTCGTCGTCGTCGGATGCGCTCAAATGGTAGAAGCTGATACTGGGGTGTTCGTGGCCACCGATGACAACTGAACTTAATGTATGTCCGAACCTGCTCTTTATAAAGCTCTTTATAAAGCTCCTTTGGTTCGCGAAAAGTACTGCCTCGCTCTGTTAAACACTCCAAGTTTAGTAGATTATTTACAAGGGGAGTATTTTCGAGGAGCCCTGATACGACGAATGGTAATTTTTGTGGTTTTCAGGGGATTAAACCGAACAAGGTTCAGTTTACCGAATGATGTAACCTTCTCTAAGGAAATCTCAACAGAAGACACAAGTTACTTGCGATACTCGTCAACGTTGTCCCGAGAGAGTCCTGCACGGCCCGAATATACAGCACCTACGGTGTTTTTTCCGCATAACAATGAATGTTGGGTGTATCCAACTCATTGATATGAGGAAGGAACGGTGTCACAGTCCTGAGGAACTCCAGCATTCACGGACTTGAGATTCGAGCAAAATCCGTTAATAAGCTCTAGGGAAGCCCAAAGTGCCTTGTACCATACCTTGTACCAAGTCTCTGTGTATGCTGTGTGGCGGGAAAAGACAGCTAAAATAAAGTTACTGTGTACAAGTTTCAAAAATTATCATTATTCTTATTAAATATTTTTTGTACTTTTTGGAATTAAATTTTACTTTTTAGAATAAAATAAACACCACTTTTAGTTGTAATTGCTTTGTAACTCCATTCTCTTGGAACTTTATTATTTGATGTAACAAAATGTATAACTATCGAAACAGACACATTAGAAATAAATATGTAGTTACAGATTAATAAGTAATTTGTAGGTAGATAGATTGATTTAATGAAGTAATTTGTAATACTAGGTTCATGTAGTACTCTGTCAATAGTGTCAATTTATGCTGTCAAAGTATTTGGAGCTGGGCATCATATTTCGGAATTTTTCACCAGCATGACGTCGATTTTTGACGTCATCAGCACTGCCCAGTATGCTGGTATGTATTTCGGAACACGGCCTATATTTTTGGCCGTGTTTTCTTTTTAATGTGTCTATTTTAGATAGTTATACAGTTTATTACATAAAATAATAAAATTCCAAGAGAATGGAGTTACAAAGCAATTACAACAAATAGTGTTGTTAATCAGATATTTAATTCTAAACAAGTACAAAAATTATTTAGTAAGACTATGATTATAATTAATTAATAGTAAATTGTGAGACGAAGGAAATAAAATATCTTTAAACCTAATAAGAACGAAAATGAAAA
This sequence comes from Napeogenes sylphis, assembly GCA_959347405.1. Lineage (NCBI taxonomy): Eukaryota > Metazoa > Arthropoda > Insecta > Lepidoptera > Nymphalidae > Napeogenes > Napeogenes sylphis. The sequence goes on from OY365776.1 coordinate 615,507, forward strand.
AAGAATCATCTATTTACCTTAAATGGCGAAAAGCTCTCTGCCAGACCAACTGGCAGTCGAGCTTTCTGGTCTCTTGCGAAAGCGATCGAGTCGAATTTCTGCCAACCCTCACTGCCTGCTCTGCTGAAGCCGGATGGATCCCTGGCCCACACAGCAACAGAGAAAGCGAACGTACTTGCTTCTCTGTTTGCTGATAATTCGCATCTAGACACTGGCAATGCTTCTCCAGCACATCTTCCTCACTGCGGTGTTTCGATGCCTGAAATCCGCATCACTAACAAAGAGGTATGGAGAACATTGTGTCGTTTAGACGTGAATAAAGCCAGTGGATGGTATACCAGCCATTCTGCTCAAGACATGCGCAGCTGAGTTGTCTCCTGTACTGACACGTCTGTATCGTCTCTCTTTCATGACTGGAATAGTGCCGAAATCCTGGAAGCTTGCTAATGTGCAACCCGTGCCCAAAAAAGGCAGCCGTGCCGACCCTGTCAATTACAGACCGATTTCAATCACCTCCATGCTCTGCAAGATTATGGAGCGTGTATTGAACTCGCGCCTACTAGCATACCTAGAAGGTAACGATCTCCTCAGTGACCGACAGTACGGGTTTCGCCGTAATAGGTCTACTGGGGACCTCCTAGTGTATGCTACGCACATTTTAGGCGAGGCCATCGAGAAGAACGGAGAAGCGGTCGCCGTCTCTCTGGACGTCTCGAGGGCATTTGACAGGGTCTGGCATGCGAGCCTTATAAGCAAGCTTTCAGCGTACGGTATATCTCCTGGTCTGATCGGCTGGGTAACGGACTTTCTGAGCCACAGATCTCTCCGAGTAGTTGTCGACGGGTGTTCCTCGGAACCCTTGACAATAAATGCCGGAGTGCCTCAGGGGTCCGTTCTTTCTGCAACTCTGTTTCTGCTGCACATTAATGATCTGTTGAAGCCCGGTATCTATGGGTATGCAGACGACAGCACAGTTGTAGAAAGATATCTGCCGAGTACTCGGGCTAGTCGAGATCAAGTACAGTCTGAAAGAGAAGCCATGGTGCAACGTTTGAATGACAAACTTCAGGCAGTCTCCGCATGGAGCAATGCCAATCTTGTCAAGTTCAACGCCACCAAAACGCAGACGTGTCTATTCACCGCCAAAAGGAGCCCTTTCACCTTGGCTCCTACTTTCCAGAATGTATCCTTGGAATACAGTGACCGGCTTCAGTTGTTAGGCTTAGAGATTTCCTCGAACCTCAACTTTGGTCGGTTCATTGAGTCCAGAGCAAGAGCAGCAGCAGCAAAGCTTGCCGTTCTTGCGAAGGTTCGGCAGTACTTTACACCGGGACAGCTTCTTGTTTTATACAAAGCGCAGATCCGGTCGTGTGTAGAGTACTGTTGTCACATATTTGCTGGTGCCGCAAAGTCTCATCTTGCGGTTCTGGACTCAATTGAGAGGCGAGCAAAGAGGCTTATAGGCGATCCCGAATTGGTCGGAGCCGACCTCCAAAGCCTTGAGCACAGGCGCAGAATTGCTATAGCAAAGCAAAGCCTCTCAGTATTCTATAGGATACATTTTGGTGAGTGTGCGCAGGAATTACACAATTTAATTCCCCCATCCCCCTTCCATCACCGGACGTCCCGACGCACGGCAGGTTTTCATCCTTTTGTTGTGGACATTCCACCTGTCCGAACGAAGCGCTTTGCTTCCTCATTTTTACTGCGTACAGCAAAGGATTGGAACAGCTTGCCTGCGTCGGTATTTCCGACCGAATACAATGTGGGTGTCTTCAAGCGAAGAGTGAATAGGTTGCTAGGGTAATGCGCCTTACCACCTAAGACTACATTCCACTTACCATCAGGTGGAATGTAGTCAAGCATTGCCCTAGAAAATATAAAAAAAAAAAAAAAATAAAATAAAATAAATTTGCTGCATAGATACTGTGCATTTATGTTATTATAACTGTGATAATAATTTATAAAACTTACAAATATAAAGTATATATATTTTTCAAATATTAGAATGAAAATTAAGTTGTCTTTATCTTTAATGTACTTGCTTCTCTGTTTGCTGATAATTCGCATCTAGACACTGGCAATGCTTCTCCAGCACATCATCCTCACTGCGGTATTTCGATGCCTGAAATCCGCATCACTAACAAAGAGGTATGGAGAACATTGTGTCGTTTAGATGTGAATAAAGCCAGTGGTCCTGATGGTATACCAGCCATTCATGCTCAAGACATGCGCAGCTGAGTTGTCTCCTGTACTGACACGTCTGTATCGCCTCTCTTTCATGACTGGAATAGTGCCGAAATCCTGGAAGCTTGCTAATGTGCAACCCGTGCCCAAAAAAGGCAGCTGTGCCGACCCTGTCAATTACAGACCGATTTCAATCACCTCCATGCTCTGCAAGATTATGGAGCGTGTATTGAACTCGCGCCTACTAGCATACCTAGAAGGTAACGATCTCCTCAGTGACCGACAGTACGGGTTTCGCCGTAATAGGTCTACTGGGGACCTCCTAGTGTATGCTACACACATTTTAGGCGAGGCCATCGAGAAGAACGGAGAAGCAGTCGCCGTCTCTCTGGACGTCTCGAGGGCATTTGACAGGGTTTGGCATGCGAGCCTTATAAGCAAGCTTTCAGCGTACGGTATATCTCCTGGTCTGATCGGCTGGGTAACGGACTTTTTGAGCCAGAGGTCTCTCCGAGTAGTTGTTGACGGGTGTTCCTCGGAACCCTTGACAATAAATGCCGGAGTGCCTCAGGGGTCCGTTCTTTCTGCAACTCTTTTTCTGCTGCACATTAATGATCTGTTGAAGCCCGGTATCTATGGGTATGCAGACGATAGCACAGTTGTAGAAAGATATCTGCCGAGTACTCGGGCTAGTCGAGATCAAGTACAGTCTGAAAGAGAAGCCATGGTGCAACGTTTGAATGACAAACTTCAGGCAGTCTCCGCATGGAGCAATGCCAATCTTGTCAAGTTCAACGCCACCAAAACGCAGACGTGTCTATTCACCGCCAAAAGGAGCCCTTTCACCTTGGCTCCTACTTTCCAGAATGTATCCTTGGAATACAGTGACCGGCTTCAGTTGTTAGGCTTAGAGATTTCCTCGAACCTCAACTTTGGTCGGTTCATTGAGTCCAGAGCAAGAGCAGCAGCAGCAAAGCTTGCCGTTCTTGCGAAGGTTCGGCAGTACTTTACACCGGGACAGCTTCTTGTTTTATACAAAGCACAGATCCGGTCGTGTCTAGAGTACTGTGGACACATATTTGCTGGTGCCGCAAAGTCTCATCTTGTGGTTCTGGACTCAATTGAGAGGCGAGCAAAGAGGCTTATAGGCGATCCCGAATTGGTCGAAGCCGACCTCCAAAGCCTTGAGCACAGGCGTAGAATTGCTATAGCAAAGCAAAGCCTCTCAGTATTCTATAGGATACATTTTGGTGAGTGTGCGCAGGAATTACACGAGTTAATTCCCCCGTCCCCCTTCCATCACCGGACGTCCCGACGCACGGCAGGTATCCATCCTTTTGTTGTGGACATTCCACCTGTCCGAACGAAGCGCTTTGCTTCCTCATTTTTAGTGCGTACAGCGAAGGACTGGAACAATTTGCCTGCGTCGGTATTTCCGGCCAAATATAATGTGGGTGTCTTCAAGAGAAGAGTGAATAGGTTGCTAGGGCAATGCGACTTACCATCTAAGACTACATTCCACTTACCATCAGGTGGAATGTAGTCAAGCATTGCCCTAGATAATAAAAAAAAAAAAAAAAAAAAATTAAAAGTGGCAACTCTAATTACTGTTTGAATATTATTCTGCATTTGCCTATATTGCCACAGATTACTATAAAGTTACCTCACCAGTACAATATGGCGTCGGTGTTATGACGTCATTAGCCCTGGCCAGTATGCTGGTTCAGTGATGTGCCAACTCGGGATAGACACGACTCGATTTAACTCGAGTTAAAATTCTCGTAATTCGAGTTAAACAACTCGAGTTAACTGAATGATACGCAGTATATCATTCGTTTTGTTTTTAATATTTTAATAACCTAGCTTTATAAAAATATGCAAAAGTACAAAAAAGATTCATGATAAATATGTGTTGAGACTTGGGTCAATCATAATTAATTATTTAAAAAAAAATACGAATAATAAAGTATATAATAAAGTGGTTCATACCCTATGGCGAGAAAATTTTAACTCGAGTTGGGAAGAATTCAACTCGAGTTAAATCGAGTTAAGCCCAACTCGAGATATCTCGAGTTAGTAACTCGAGTTGACCATCACTATGCTGGTTTGTATTTCGGAACACGGCCTAAATTTACATGGAAATCTTTCACTGTCACTTTATGACTTATGTTGTCTTTGAAGTTTGATTTGAATTGACATTTAAATTTTCACAAATCACAAATGTTTTCTTAAAAAATCATATTTAAAATGTTCTTGATGTTAAAATATTAATTATTATTTATTATCACAAATTACTGTATGGTTATGAATGGTGGATGCGGAGTACTCAGTATTGATTATTCAAAATCTTCGAAAGCATATACCTCTTGTGACTTCCTATGTTCTCTTTAAATTTTTATTTTTTTTAAATGGTTGATGATCATATAATTAAATTTATCTTGAAAACAATTTTATTATAAAAATGAATGTATCAGAACAATTTACATTCCTCTCCGAAGAGGTCTGTAGTCATCTTTATGTAAAAGAATATGACAAAGAAAAGATTAATGCTTTAATAGATGATCTTAATTCCAAACCATACAAGTCGGAATTATTTGTGCGTAAAGAGGTGAGTTTAAAATGAATGACCTCATTAACTAAAAACACGAAGCAAATAAATAATAAATGTTTACTTTAATATTTTCAGGATGCGGCTGCCTTAGTGACTTCATTATGTTTCAATATACAGCCAGTTGATGAATTTTTATCAGCTAAAACATCACATTTATTAAACAGCCTCATTACAAAACAGAACATCCAATTCAATAATGATTTCTTGTTCAAAGTTATAGCATGGCATATTGAATGTTTGAAAAAGTGTTCTGATGTTATACTGCCTGATATTCTTCATAACCTGCAATGTATATTGCAGGCAAATCCAGAAAGTGGTCACAAGGTTTGCAAATTTATTTGGAATTCAGCTTTTGATAAATATATATATATATTACTTTAGTCAGGACATTCATTTTCTATTTATTATATATTCTTCTTCTTAACCATAGGCCTTGTATTTGTTTTGTCTAAGGACATGATACAGATATGAATTCATTTGATTCTAGGAATTCAGAATCTGTATTTACTTAGAATATTAATTATTACAGTTTATCAATGACCTTATTGGAGGTGAAGGACTTCTTACAAATCTTGTTCATAAAGACTACAGGAACATGAATAAAAATTCATTTCAATTATGTCTGATAGCTCTAAAGTGTGTTACATGTTTGTTAACAATTGATGAAACTAAATTAAATGAGCAAGAAAACATAAGTCTTGATATTAAAAACAATTTATCACAACTGATGATTAATTTTTTATTGAAAGATTATTCAAAATCCCAAGATGAATCTATGTATTGCAAGGTAAGTTTATTCTTATACAATATTAATTATTAAACTACAAGATTGATATATTATATAATGGTTTTAGGTGGTAATTTTGGCTCTAAGAGTGTTATCTTATATATATTTTAATGATCAGAAAGTACACTTGCCCCTGTCCGAGGTTATAGGTATCTGTCGCCATTTCATTCTTCATGGACTTGTTGTTCAGGGACATCCTGAGAAGATAATGCCTGCTCAGCAATCTATAGCTGCTGAGCCTGTTAAAATACAACCAAAAGGAGGAAAGGTAAGCTTATAATACATATAATGAGTTTGTGGTTATATTATAATATTATACTCTATAATAGAACATATATATAGCATTAGCAATTTTTTATATTTATATATGTTTTAAATTTCCAGAAACAAAAAATCAGAAAGCATAGGAATCATGCTATTGAGAGTCTAAAAAAAGAGATACCGGTATCTGACCACAGCCTAATGAAAGATGTCAAAAGATTTGATGGTTCCTATAAACCGGCCAGTGACCTCTCGGAACAATTCAAGCCAAAGGCGGATTGGGTGTTGACTAGTGACAGTGATATGTCGGATATAGAAAATGGTAGGGAAGCTAAATTAATTGCTCTGAGGTCCCGAGTTAGACAAGGAGCAGCAAATCTTTTTCTTGTTGTTTTTAAGGTATTGTGCATTTGTGTCGTTTTCTACTTGATACTATTATCTAACTTAGAGATTTTTCTTTAGTAATGCATTCATTAAGAACTTCAAGAGTTATAACAAGGGCAACAAACCATAATCAGTAATCAATTTATACAACTTATATTTTTAGATGAAGGAAAAGAGAGATACATTTGGATTTTGGTGGGCACTTTTACCAGATTCTCCAGAAAAAAATTGGTTAGGAGAGGAGAAATCTAAGAAGACATTAGCTTATTGTGCTGTAATAGACCCGGTAGCTACGAGCCGGGCTAGTGCCCTCAGTGTGCTCCTAGCATTACTGTCTGGTTCAAGAATGTATTTGTCACAGGCTGAAACTAGGTGAGGATGTTATCTTTTAAATAAGCTTAAAATGGCTTATTATGTCTATCAACTTTAAAACATAGTCAACATTAATTCTTTAGTAATTATTAATGATGATTTTCTAAAAAAAACTATAAGTAAGTATGGGCTGTAGTAATTTAAGAGTTACTTTGTTAAATGAATCTGAATCATATCTTTCAGCAAGAAGAACACATCTTTCATTCCTTTCTCAGTATCGTTGGGATACATTGTTACATGTCTTCACAAAGTCCTGTGCAGTATATTGGACAGCGAGAGGAACTATGCAGTAATTATAGTCGCATTGAAGTGTAGCGCTGCCCTGGTACAAGCAACGCCGTATCAAAAGATGCAGGAAGGGCTTATCAGTGCCATCGTTAGGTCCACTAGGAAGTTCTTAGTTCACCGAGGTGAGTCTACATTTAAACAACTTCATTCAAAAACATTGCCTAACATTGTGTTTTTTACGTATTTTAATTTAGTGATTGCGTCACTAAATTGAAATAAGTACATATTTTCATAATAAGTACATGTACTTAATTTTAGGTCTGCTTCATTTTCGATCTTTGTACATCAATTATATACATATTACTTAACAATGTTTTACCGTTTCGTGTCAACTTTTCATATCATATAAAGCAGTACAGCAATCAAACTATCATCATCAGCCCCCCGTCAACAGAATCTGAGTCTGGATGAGATCAAGCTAAGTTTGTGCGAGCAATAAAGAGATGGTTCAACAACACGTGGCGGCAGAAAGACTCGCTCGGACTCAGGATGACTTAACAGCACAAAGGCAGCTATACAAAGACACCGATGAAGTAGTCCTTGAACACTCCCTCAACAACAAGATCATCATCATGTTTCAATGTATTATCAGTTCCTGATTTGATTTCCGATGAACTCTTCGTCGGACTTTCAAACGTCGGAGAGCGCCTTACTAGACACCTCCCTCTCCTTCAGCCATTTGGACATATCTTTAGACATAACCGTCCCGCCTTCGACCGGGCCGGGCGGGATCTATAAAAGATTTACCAACGAAAAAAGGAAACGAAATAAAAAAAAATAATGATTTATCGGTTAATGAGCTAAACGATTGGATTATTTTATTTTGGTATGTTGTCTGGTGTTCTTGACCAACACTACAGCTACAGTATGTCGCCCATCAGTGGAGTCAGTATCATATCACATCATTTTGTAGCCTTTGCCGATTTTTCGCCCTTTTTAGGCAGGCACGCCATTTTGTGTGCCATCTTTCTAATAAGGAGCAGGAACAACTCTGCTAGATCCTTCATCTTTCCAGTTAGTGATCTAACATTTAACGTTGCGAAGCAAACGCTCAAGCTTCGTTTGGGGACTAACGTATTTGAATTAGTTATTCTTCTATATAACTCCACTCTAAAATAACTCCACTCTGCCTGATCTTAAGCAGTCAATGAAGTCCGAAAATGGTTGCCGCCATTATCATTCATGCAACGTATAATAAAGTATGGTGTTGTCCACTATGGCGGCCTTTTCACGCCCCGCTTAAACGACCCAGGATCCTAGTTGATACCGTTCTTCCCCTTAATCCAACAAGGGGTAGTCTCTCCTAAACAAAACCAATATTGAAAAGTTTATTTTTTAATAATATATAAAGTAAAGATATAAAATAAATGCATAACATATCAGTAACTATATACATTTTGTTTCAGATGTGACTTTACAAGTAGCTTCATTAATAACGATCGGCTGCGTTTTGTCGGTAGATCCCAAGGTTGAGGAAATGTTAAAAGCGATGGAAAAAGACACAGTGCCTTTGAAAACTCATCAGAACAAGGAAAATGTATCTTTAAATGATGAATGCGATGACTTTGAAGAGGGCTACTCGGACGATGAAATGTTCACCACCCCTCAAACTGTACAAACCGATAAAAATAATAAATATGACAAATATTACTTTAAAAGTTGGATCTTAGATATTTGTTTTAGGAATATGGGATGGATCTTCAAGAATAATGAAATTATAGTAAGATTTCTAATTAAATGCATTAATCTGATTTTGTCCATACATTGCTATGAATACAGTTTTATCATGTATAAAAAAATATTTAGACAAGTATATATTTTTTCCTCACTCACGTTAACCGATTCTTCGTTTTTAGAGATGCGAACCCTCAACTATACCCATAATCTTGGAATCCCTGCAAGTACTCTCCGCAATCTCATTCCATCACTTCTCCGAGTTACTCGACTCCCACACTGAGTTACTGGGTGAAGTTCTCGGCGAGTCCTTGCAGCACGAGCACCAGGACGTGGTGCTGCAGGCCGCCAGGACCATCAGTGTCATCGGAGACGCCCTGCAGAGACTGGGTAATGGCATAAATATTATTGTAAAGACAATTATATTTACTAAAACAGCTATTCTATTCGTAGCTACCTACTGACTACTTTAAAAAATATATTGATGAAACGCTTTTAGATACTATCGGCCTCTCCTACACCGTCGTGTTTAAATGGTATGTCAATCGTGTCGAATCCGCGATAGTAATTCAGAATTGAATCTGTTCCGACGATAAATACGAATACAAGATACTAAAGAAAATAAACATATACGGTCGTCTAAATGATTGTCCATACATGCTATAACTCGGGTCAGAAAGTCACTAAAACGGTTTGCTACAGAACGACTAGATCGAGCTCCCTCGTCGAACGAATGCGTGTCCATGTGGGAGAGGCTCCTCCCTCCCCTCTCCTCGGTCCTACAAAATCACGAAAACGTACCCGCAAAGGCGGCGGTCTGCGACTGCATCGCCAACATCGGCGAGAGGAGCTTCAAACATATTCCGGTAACTCGATAAGTAGCGAGTATCGACGCCCCCACTACCGTGTAGTAAAGCACGTTTCTGGTACGCAGGAGCGCTCCCAGCGGCTGTGCTGCGCGCTGCTGGTGGGGTCGTGCGGGGCGCGGGAGCCGGCGGTGCGGGCGGCCGCCGTGCGCGCGCTGGCCATGGCCGTCATGTACCGCACGCTGCGGGAGGTGAGCTCGACGGCGGGTTCGATGTTGCACGTGTGTAACGCACGTGTGAGAGTGTGTAAATTCTTTTGCAGTGGTGTGAGTTTTCCGCGTCGACTTGTGTGCGTGGAGTAGTGTGTGTTATGATCGGATTTATTTTAATTTGGTAAAGTTCTCTGGCGCGTCGTGCGTACGTACGTGAGTTCTCATGGTCGTATACGTCGCTTATAAACTTTAATAACATATTAGTTTCGTCTGTAGTTTGATTGAACCTTTATTCTAATTGAGAGTTATCTTACCAGAAAGACCAATATTAATGCAACCTTTAAACATCAAAGAATCTTTTATTAAAAAATTAACAACACTTAACATTGAGCAATACTAATACAACTTTTCATAAATAAGTCTTCTTTTTCTTCCTGGCATGCATCCCGACGAATTTCAGGGTCTACCTTCCTGATCCACCTACCCCACTTTGCACTGTCTTTGACGTGCTCCCATGTCCTGCTTCACGACATCCAACCAGCGCTTCCTTGTACGTCCGGCAGATCTCTCTCGGTCGCTTTCCGCCCCCCCTCTAGGCTTCTAGCGCCCACAAGGGGGCGCTATCGCCCACTTTGGGAAAGTGGTCTACACGAATCATTTTTTTTGGAATTCGTATCTGTATTAAATTCAGTATTTATTTGAGGTAACTTTTTTACATTCTGGTGTTAATGATCCTATTTTTTTTTTGGCCAAAACACTGAATTTTTACGGATGATATTATTAATGATTTTTAATTTGTAGTTCGTTCGTCGTACAGGACGTTTGCTTCGTTAGCGATTGCGGTGAAAATATTTTGCGAGCGTTGGCGGAGCCGTCGCCGGCGGTCAGGACCAAGGCCGCGTGGGCCCTGGGGAACTTAAGTGACGCGCTCGTTTTGAATATGTAAGTATATAACCTACATATAGCGAATTGAAATAACATTCATTATGAAATTGGTCATTGTTGTACACTTATCAAATATGTACTTGTCAGTGATTTAAAAAAAATTAGTCCATACTTCTAATGCAGTGCTACTGATCTGCAGTTGTCGAAAAGTTAATAATTTGTAATTACTATCTTATGATGTTTAGGATATGCTCTCCACGCGATACTTATAAGGACTCGTTGAACTCCATTTAGTTGTTCCCGTGTATTCTAATAGTTCTTACTAACACAATGTTGGGAATTGATATCAGTATTTTTATCCGAGGCGCCTTCCGAAATGTTAGTACATGGTAAAAGTACATCAACATATAATACTTAATTAATTACTAAAGGTTATCAAATAAACAACAAACACGTCTAGAAGAAATAAATTGATTATAGTTGTAGAGCTTGTTAGGGTTTTTTCCTCAACGTTTCCGACCCCAAGTGTCATGGTGGAGTCACGTGACACTCGGGGTGACGCGGACGAGGAGGGGCGGAGTGTTTGCTTTTCATTGGACTTTGTTCCTTTAACCATTTGACATGATTACTTTGTGACGTCTTTATTGGTGTAAAAATAGAAACTCTATTACCTCAAGTGATGAGAACTGTTAGGTGCTCATAGTAATTGGAATGGCGCGATTGGACTTCGTAAAATTGTTTTCTGTCTCCTGTTTCAAATATTTACAAATAATTAATTCGTGCCTTATATATTGGAAATAATATCATATTATTGAACGGTTAACAAAAGTTAGTAAATATTATTTTTATGTTGTAATGTTCATGTCTATAACGTTATAACGCAACGGTCTGTTCGTAAATTATATATTGACGACATACAATATACACATTGACTTCATTAAAAATATATGAAGTATCCGTTATAGAAGTGATTCAATACAGTTCATATTTCTGTTACCGGATGGTCTAAAATATTGTAAAAATTTTAAGATACTTCAAAGTAATTTAATAAGATGGGACGAAGCCACCGGAAAGTCTTGCAACGTTTGTGGGGAGGCAGTAGGAACCGCGAAACACCTATTAGTAGGGTGTAGGGTACTTCTAGATAAAGGTCAATACTCGCGTCGTCACTATAAGGTATTAGAAATCATACACGCAGCGGTTAATCTTTCAGTAGTTAGAGCGCGGAAGGGTATAACAACCACCAAACGAACTGTAGAGTTCGTAAAAGAAGGCTCCTCCAAAAAATCTAAACCGAAGCCGTATTCAGTTTTAGACGCGGCTCCTGATTGGACTCTCATGATGGACACGTATCAAAAGCATTACAATATCCCTGGGGATGTTGGTGTTTCGTCATCCAGACCGGACTTATTCCTGTATTCGAAACATCTGAGGCGCGTGATACTTGTGGAGCTTACTGTTCCTTGGGAAACAAACATCCCCAGGGATCACACATCCAAGCTCAATAAGTATTACGAACTAACCAACGAACTGATCAGGAATAAATTTATAGTTAGTTTGTACGCGGTAGAAGTGGGAGCGAATTTCACCTGTTCATTTCTAGAACGTATTTCAAAGGCGGCATTAGTAGGTTCGTTTCAAATTTGGTTAGGTAGGGAGAGGAGTGTGGAGGGTGAAGGTGAGCGTTTTTGCGTATAATAAAGGAGCCCCTTAAACCTACTCCTGGGTCGCAAGTCCCAGGCACTGCTTGCACTCCTCTCCTTGCAACGCGATGGGCCCAACGAAACGAAACACCAACATCCCCAGGGATATTGTAATGCTTTTGATACGTGTCCATCATGAGAGTCCAATCAGGAGCCGCGTCTAAAACTGAATACGGCTTCGGTTTAGATTTTTTGGAGGAGCCTTCTTTTACGAACTCTACAGTTCGTTTGGTGGTTGTTATACCCTTCCGCGCTCTAACAACTGAAAGACTAACCGGTTCCCGTATAATTTCTAATACCTTATCGTGGCAACGTGAGTATTGTACCTTTATCTAGAAGTACCCTACACCCTACTAATAAGTGTTTCGCGGTTCCTATTGCCTCCCCACAGACGTTGCAAGACTTTTCGGTGGCCTTTCCCCATCTTGCTAAATTACTTTGATCTGGGAGAGTCATTTGAAATGCATTAAGATAGAATTTTTAGATCGATCATAAATTAAGGTGCGCCACTTCAAAGCTAGTGGGACACAAAAATCTCCTAAAAAAACCATTCGTTTTGAATTTCCAGGCTCATCGCGTGGAGTCGGTACTCGGTAGTTATCGTTTTCGTTTTGTCGAATAAAAGATATATATATTATATCGCAAGGTCCAATCTGATATGCTTAAAGTTATTAGTATCGTTGTCATTAGTACCTCTACCTTCAGGGAGGACCCGGAGATAGAAGACTTGGACGATGACCTGCTGCTGCGCCTCTTGGAAGCCACCGTGAGGAGCGCCTCCGACTGCGACAAGGTCATCATGTTGTTTATATACAGAACTATACACAAACTATTCTCCATCGTTTTCAGTACTCCGCTAATCACATTACAATCACCTGAGTGTATATTTCTATGTCCAGTCTGTATGTTGTAGAACGGGTGTACTTATATTTATGAAATAATTTAATCTCAAATATTAAATTGTAGACAGTTCTTAACTCTTCCCGTCGTCTCGTCGGTCGCCATCTGTTATTATACTTATATGTATATGTACATTTATATGTACATTTATTTCTCGGTAATTAGAGGGTTTCGGGAGGTTTATGTAATATTTCATACTTACAGCGTTAAAAAGTTATTTTTTACATCAGTTATGTTACAGATTAAATCATCTGTAAAATCTGTTAGTTTGTTCCAAAAGTGCCATCAGATCTCCGACATGGCCGTAACGAATATTACGCTTTACACAAGGACGAGAAAAACGCCCAGAAAGAGATGAAAAACAACAGATAATTTAGTTCTATTTTGACGAACGAACGAATTTAAGTCATCGGACGTCCGGAACCCGAGACGCGGTCGTTAGATACCTTCACGACCGGACCCTCACCGATGACGATATAAATGAATATCTCATTTAGTGTAGAATTCCTCGCAAGTCCACGTGCGTATTAAAACAAAGCTCTCCAGGTCAAAACGAGTGCGACCCGAGGCCTCGGCAATCTCTTGCGGCTGATCAAGAAGGACACCCTGCAGCGCCGCCCGCCCCTGAGGGCGCTGTGCGAGGCCGCCCTGGACCGCCTGCTGGCCTGCGCGTGTAAAGTCACCAACATGAAGGTGAGGTGGAACGCCTGCTACGCCATCGGGAACGCTCTGAAGAACGAGGAGCTGTTCTCCGTCCTCACCGGGTGGCAGGTAACTATCGACCGTCGGTCTCGACTGGGGCCATACAGTTTCATATTTTGTTACAAAATATACATTCCGGGCGAAAGTACGGCATCCGGAGTAAAAAAAACGTTAGGTTTAGAATAGTTAGGGGCTTCATTTTGGTGTAAGAGTCCTAAAAAAATAAGATTTTTATATATTATTAACATAGTATTATAAAAGAGGAACTTAAAGGTTTAAATAAAATAAATAACTAAACAAATACAAACAAAACAAATAAAAACAAATATATTATTTAATATTACAAAATGACTCCCGGTACAAGAATATAATAAAAACAGTAATAAAGTTATTACTGTGTACTTATGTAGACACAATTACCAATAACTCAATACGATGAAATACTCACAAAAGATATAACATATATCATAAACACTATAAGTATAAAAACCATTTATCTTGCCAGTTGTCCAATACAGATTAGCTTTAATAGAGGCCTACAGCCATATTTATAACATAATAACATCGACAGAAGCGCCAACAGCAGCTTCTGGAGATTGGTCATATTCATAACTTTAAACATCATTAAATATCTCAAAATAACAATATAATAGTACATAACCAATTTAAATGTCTAAGTATTTTTATAACGATCTTATCTCTTTCACACATTTATGACTTACCTAATAAGAAATATAAATACAATATATTTAATATCTTCAGGCTACTTCGGATAGTTCGTTAAATTAATATCTTTTACTACTTTAATAATATACCAGTAATAACAATAATATATAGTTCTAAATAATTCTAAATTCTTAAATCTATTGCTACAACAATATTTCGCATAGTTATTGTCAACGGTATTATGTAGTTACATAAATAATAATATCTTTATTTTACCTACATACAGAATTACAATATAATAACAATGTTATATGTAGCAATATTACATATATACCTCTCAAGCGCGTCCCGGCCGTACGTCACGAAATGTAGGACTTCCCGACTTGACACCAACCAACCAACCAACCAACTTCTCGACCGGCAGCGCCAGGTGTTCCCCGCGCTGTGCGGGCTGGCGCAGCACGCCGCCAACTACAAGGTGCGGACGACGGCGGCGGCCGCCCTGCGCGTGGCGCGCTGCCTCTGCGGGGAGCACTACATCGCCCTGTGGCGCGCCGTGCTGGCCGCCCTGGACGCCGCCGCCCGCGACCAGCCCCACCTCGACCGCGCGGAGCACGCGCACAGAGACAACCTCGTCGAACAGGTGCTCCCTCCCACTACTGCAATTAAATATATGCCGTCCCGTGCGACAGCGCGCTTTAATATCTCGGGTCGTCCGTCACTCCCAGCTGTGCGTGACCCTGGCTCACCTGTGCCTCCTCCTGCGACCCTCGGACCTGGCGGACGTCCTGGAGCCGCTCGCGCTTCACTTCGAGTGCGCCGCAGCCCTGCTGTCGCGGCTGTACCGCAAGCTGCCTCCCGACCACCCCTCCTGCTCCAAAATACTGGAAGCCGCCCAGCACGTGACCGTGGAACTGGCGGCGCATCCGGCAGGCCTGCTGCGGGACCTGTTCGCGTTCGACGCGTGACCTTAACGATATTTCTAACGCTAAGGATATATTTATTGCTTTATGTTAAATGCAAGTGCAAATTAAACTCTCTAAAAGTGTAACGAACTATTGTATGATAGCTGTTCCTTACATTATCTATTGTTCGCATTATTGTATGCAGTATCTGTCCGTCTGTGCGTTCGCGCGTGAGAGATCGATTTATTTTGATGTGTAAATAGACTAACACTTTTAGCAATTGTATTGTTTTGAATAGTTCCCTTGCCAGTAGAGCTAAGCGCTACTGCGGTTGGTAGAGCCCGAAGCGACTCTCACGAACCCGACTGCGGATGGAAGAATTTAAATAAAGACGCGTTTACAAAATCGATAATAAGCAAATCGCATCACTGCTTAGAGCGGTCTCGCTCACGCACACCAGCGCACGCACACCAGCGCACGCACACCAGCGCACGCACACCAGCGCACGCACACGAGCGCACGCACACGAGCGTACGCACACCAGCGCACGCACACCAGCGCACGCACACCAGCGCACGCACACCAGCGCACGCACACCAGCGCACGCACACCAGCGCACGCACACCAGCGCACGCACACGAGCGTACGCACACCAGCGCACGCACACGAGCGTACGTGTAGTGCGAGAATAATCGGTTAATTAAACTATTTCGATAGTTTCGATATTTTAGTTTTCTCATATACATATTCATTTTTAGTTTTAATTTCCTTAAATTATTTTTATCTTATTGATGTTTAAGTATGTACATATACGTGCAATAAAATAACATTATTATTGTATGATATTAGTATTATTTATCGAGATGCATCAGATATGCGTCGAATAGTCGTTTCACCAAGTGACGTAATGCCGAATGCCTAAATTTCGTCTTTTTAATACCAACGAGGTAGTCACTATAGCAAACAAACATGGAAACAGCGTACAGTAAAGGTAAGTGTCACCTCAATTATAGGATCAAACCACATTGATATGAAGCAATATACCATTATAACGTAAATATTATTTGTAGCTATTATTAGTAAAAAAACAATAAATGTACAAAGTATAAATTCGTACATGTTATATTTAATAAATCAGTGTAAAAACAGCACTCGCGAAGTGTAGTCTTTTCTTACCTCCGCTAATTTATTGTATGTGTACAAACAGTTCCGTACAGTACAATAAAAATAAATTACATTACTACATTCAAGATGTCAAATTATGTCAGATCTTTAAAAACAAATAGTGAAATAAATATATAAGATACGTATAAGAACTAGATAACAAGCAATTAAATAATAAATAAAAAGTTTTAAACTAATAAAAAAAAACAGTAATAATAATATACAAAAAGAGCCTTCCTTGGTACTATACAGCAACGCCTCCACCGAACATCGTCCTAATCGCAGTTTATGTACTTATATAAACTGTCTTTAGTAATTTCCTCTCCACATAAACGTACAAAAATAACAACTACTCGTAAATGAACAATTGTAAGTATCGTTAACACGTTATTAAATACTGGTTTGAATTATGAACTCTTCATGGTCCTCACTTTTATAGCTTATTCAAGTATTTACTAATCAAGCAAATCCCTCCTCACATAAATAATAATCTTAGTCAAATAAACTACTTTAAGCATAGGTACGAAAATAACAATTACTTTACATAACCATTCTAAATATTACTATTTAAGTTAATAAAAAAAGTGATTTAAATAAATATACCTTATCGGTTCTTCTTATTCTTCTTATTTAAGTTAAATTAATAATTCATTAATTTATATGGATCTATTGTTATTGATAGTGACCATCAAAATATTGAAACGAATCAAAACATTAAGAATTGTTATAAAATAGTCGTTTACCAATAATGTAACCTAAAAATACATTATACATTAAAATTAGGTATCAGTTTCAATCGGAACATTACAGTGAAATAGGTAAGTCGAGACGACTAAGTACAAAAGCGATGTAGTTTGTAATTTTTGTACTCGGATTATTCAATTCCCTGCAGTTCGTTGGACGAAGTCTAACATTTTGAATGCTTTTCTTACTTTATTAAATATATTCTCAGTATTTACATGTGTATTTATATGTATTTGTATCGTTGTCTAACACCCTTAACACTTAATTTGCTTACTTAGGGGTTAGATCAATGTGCGTAATTTTTCCTAATATTATATTATTATATTATATTAACAAACGAAAATAATTTTTAAAGAAGAATGCAAATAAAGTACGGACTAATAAAAAACACACACATGGACATTTGTACGTTGTTTATTATTTCCGTTCAACAATTATGTAAACAAAATAATCATGTATTATATATACCTACTTATGAACGTTTTTCTTATGAAATATATTTTTAAATTCAAATACTTATAACAACAGTCTCCATTAAAAATTTTAAACTTCTGAAAAACTATTCTTTAGATCTGAATTACTAAAACTGTCCACATTATATACCTAATATTATGTCAAGTCGTAAAGAGGGGAATTAATTTAGACTTACGAACCTACCGTCTATTTAGTATAAAGTATTTTTAGTCTTGCCATATGTAGGTAGTTGATAATTCATAATTCACAATAATAACAAGTAAAAATAATATATCGTGGTTATTTCTTATATAAAAATATAAACATACGCGATAACAATTAAGAAGCGATAAAAACGAGTCTGACTCGTGAATATAGGTAATAACTATTTTTAGTAGTTACTAGCTGTGCCCGCGACTTCGTACGCGTACATTTCGATTTTAATGAAACGTACTCGCTCAAAGTTTCGTAAAACATCGGCAAGTAGTTTTTGCGTGTAGGAGTATTTATAGATTATTTTTATATATATTTTTAATTTTTTTACAGAGGAGGTAGTCCAATTTCGTATTTATATTATTATTCCTTGAGAGGCGGATCACTATTTAAATTAAAAAAATGTTATACCGCAACGGTTCGAAAATATTAATATAAATTAATAATCATAATATACTTTATTGCACACCACAAAGTTGAAAATACAGTCAGTAAAAAAACAGGCACAGACAGTTAAAAAAAATAATATAAAAATAAAAACAGAAATTAAAACTACTTATAGGATACAATAAAGCGGTCTTATTGCTAGGTAGCGATCTCTTCCAGACAACCTTATTCTGCTAGGATCGGACCATGAGAGAGATTGGAGGGTAGTGCATAATAGAATTATATTAATATAAATACACGCATAATAAAATACTTAGTACAATATACATACATACATATACATAAATACATAAACATACAATACATATATGTGGCGAATCGATCGTCACATCACTACATATGTCCCATCCCTAAAAAGGAGTGACGGTAGACAGATAATTGGCGCCAAGTGCCAGTTGATATAACATTACTTATTAAGTGGACAAAAATGTATAAGACTTGAGAAAATATAGATATAGTATCAAGTAACCCTGTTATTATCCACTGCCCCCCTTTTTCTTATGATGGAATAAGAACATTCCACATATACACACCAACATACATACTTTTATTTATAATAAATTACAACTGAAAAAAAAAGAAAGATGTGTAATACAAATAATATAATGAGAAGTATAGGAAAGACGTTATAACATTATTCAAGAGACGACAAATCACTACATAGAAATATAACTCATATAAATTTATACATAAAACAAGATACATACACAAATGATAAAGTAAATGATATAATAATTATGTCGAACTTAGTGATAGGTGTAGATAGTGGTGTAGGTGGTTGTAGCTTCACGAATAGCTAACGGTAATGCATTCCATAGTAAAACCGCTTGTACACTAAATTAATTTTTAAAGAAAGACGTGGAGTGACAAGGTAATCGCAAACTAAGGTTATCAGAAGACCTTAGTACTTTACTATAAATACCTAGGAATTCGAATTTGTCTTTTAAGTAAAGGGGAGAAGATGGGATAAATAACACACAGTACAGAAGAGAAAGAATATGTAGATTCCGGCGAAGTCGAATAGGTAACCACTTGAGACGAGAACGAAATTCAGACACGTGGTCATATTTGCGTAAGCCAAATACGAATCGAATACTAAGATTTTGAAGACTCTCAAGTTTATTAAGTTGGTCGTCATATATACTAGGATAACTTGCGTCGGCATAGTCAAGGATGGAAAGCAATGGAAAGCAATAGAGAGCAACAAATGTCTTCCTGCTAACTTCATTTAATTGGGTCTTCCAAGATAATGTTTTGTCTATATGTATTCCTAAATTTTTTACGTTATCACTAAAGGGATACAACTCCATCGAGTACAAGAGGAGGCAAATTTGCCCAGTCTACTTTAAATAATAAAATAAAATAAAAAACGATTTATTTCAGATAACTACCGTGATCCATAGCAATTTGTTAGTAAAAAACTTAACAATAATGTTAGTTAATAATTGAATAATAATTTTCAATAATAAATTTTTAATAGGGACTTGGTTTTCCCCAACATGAAACCAATCAGTGGACAATCCCCACTGTTGGTATCTCATTCAGTACGCTGTGGACGCTGCCCCGCACTCTGCGCAGTAATGACGCAGTTTTATTGCGCACGATAGCTTCGAAGCTATTTACATTCGCCAGCGCAAACATCTCGGATGCGCTACAGAATCGTGGCAGCCTCAACAACGCCCTGAATGCTTTGTTGTATTGAATACTCAGGGCCCTATAGGACTTTTTGGTATAGTTGGTCCATAAGCTACATGAATAGAGAGAGGTGCAGTATGCTTTGAAAAGTGTTACTTTTACAGCATCCGAGCATCGACTTAATCTATGTACCAACATATTAGCCCTAACCGACAGTGCCCTACGTTCTCTCTCTATGTCTTCATCGTCTTTAAGGCTGTCAACAACTATGTGTCCAAGGTATTTGAACTTATAAACTCTCGTAAGAAGCACTTTGTATAGCTTTATTGGGGGCACAACACTTGGACATTTCTTTCCAGCCCCAAATACCATGAATTGTGACTTTTTAGTATTGTACAGTAGACCATGAGAGACTGCGAATTTTTCATAGGCGCCAAGTAAAGCTCTCAATGCGCTGACCGAGGGCGCCAGCAGGAACATTGTCTTCCGCATAGCTAATATTGTTGACGCATACTCCACCAATATGGCAACCGACACGCATACTGCTGAGCTCCCGGATAAGCACATCTACATAGAAGCTAAAGTGCCTTGGAGAACCTAAGCCCCCCTGCCTTACCCCGCACTCCATCCTATATGGCTCGGACTACTCGTTCACCCATCTCGCATAGTTCACTTTATTACAATACCAAAACTTAAGCAAATCGGTGTAGCGATCAGGCAACCCTACTTGTATGTCATCTAACTTACGCCACAAGATGTCATACGATACTTTAGCGATCATTCCTGGAGATCCAACAATAATAGCTTGACATTTTGCAACATTGACATTAATACCGTATGACGCACTCCAACTTTGTATCGAGGTAAGGTCTGTAATAAGTCTAGTAATAGCACATGGTAAATCTTTTAGGCCGGACTGTGAATATATTTGTAAATCGTCTGCAGACATGTGATAAGGAGAAAATTACTGTGAGTGATCGTATTAATGAAGATCGAAAAGAGCAGTGGTGACAACACGCCTCCCTGTGGAACACCGGCACTTACAGTACACCAAGATGAGAAGGATTCATCAATATGAATGCGATGCCATCGTTGAAACAGGTAACGATGACATCGTTCAAACTAACAAACTGAGTAAGATATCATAATCTACATTGTTAAAAGCATTGCTAAAATCAAGCAAGGTTAACACTGTCAGTTGTTTTTTATCTATTCCCATTCGTATGTATGAAATATTCGTAATATTATGAATTTTTAAAAATATTTTCTATTACTGAAAATATTACTGATCGTTATCAGTTACAGTTTTATTGTATGTATATAGAAAATTTTCTTGAACACTTTAAATACATATATCTTTTGATAGAGTGAATTGTTTGAATTTTTATGTATATAAGTTATTTCTCTCTCTCTCTCTCTCTCGCTTTCCTGCCCTTATCCCACTAAGTGGGATCGGCACAATATGTAATTTTCTTCCACTCAGCTTTATCATTCATCATTTCAGTATTCACTTCTTTTCTCAGCATATCATCTTTGACACAGTCCAGCGATACTTTCTTCGGCCTTCCTCTCCTCTTCTTTCCATCCACATTCATCTTTAACATTCTCCTCGTCACATGACATTCATCCCTTCGCATAACATGCCCGTACCACGCTAATCTGTTGATTGACAGCTTTTCGGTCACGGGCGCTATTTTCATACTTCCCCTTACATTTCATACATACTCATTTCTAATTTTGTCTATCCTAGTTATACCATACATCCATCTTAGCATTCACATCTCATCCGCGTGTAGTTTCCTTTCATTTGTCCCTTTCGTCGCCCAGCACTCCGAACCATAAAATGTGATAGGTCATTTTGTATATTTGCCCCTTTAGTTTAAAGGGCATTCGAAGGTCACATGTTGTCCCTGTGACCTGTCGCAATTTTATCCATCCGGCATTTATTCTGTTCCTTACATCCCGATCTATCTCACCATCACTTTGAACGACTGAACCGAGGTAGCGGAAGTCAAAGCATACAGGAAGACATACACCATCTAAGGCAATTGGGGTAAAGCTGGAGAGACCACCGAAATCACAGAACAAATGCTCTGTTTTGGTCCGACTGATCTTCATTCCGAAGTTCTCCAGTCTACATTGCCATTTTTACAGCCTACTCTGCACCTCAAGTTCATTTTCTCCAACGAGCACAATATCGTCAGCAAACAGCATGCACCAGGACGCCTCCTCCTGTATGTCTAATGTCAAAGCATCCATCACCAGGAGGAACAAGTAAGGGCTAAGTCCCGATCCCTGGTGCAGACCAACGTCCACACCGAACTTTTCGGTTTCGCCAGCTGCTGACCGAACATTTGTGCTTGCTGGAACGATGCATCAATCAGTCTTACATGCTTCTCAGGCACACCTTTCCCTTTCAAAGCCCACCACAAAAACTCTCGAGGTACCCTATCATACGCTTTCTCAAGGTCAATGAACACCATATGCAAGTTCTTATGAACTCGCTAGCACTTTCTCCCAGACCTTCATACTGTGTGACATGAGCTTTATTCCTTTGTAATTATTGCAGACTTGTACATCACCCTTGTTTTTAAAGATGTCCGAAGAAGTACTAGCGAACTGCGAACAACACCATTTCTGAGGGTTTGCCTCTTCTTGCAACATACTATTGAAGAATATCGCAAGCCATGCCCATCCATCACACTTTAATAATTTCCATACCTCCACTGGTATTCCATCCACTCGTCCCACAGTTTTCCCATTTTTCATACTTCATCCAACCCCTCATTGGATAGGGCATTTTCTAGTATACCATTCCAAACATTCTCTTCATTCATTAGTCTCTCAAAATGAGATTTCCATCTCTTTTTATTTTCCTCATCGTTCGTTAGGACCTTTCCTACTTCATCTTTTATACATTTCACATGCGCTATGTCTTTACCATTCTTTTCTCTTCTTTTCGTTATTTTAAACATGTGTTTGTCACTGCGGGCTCTGCAATGTATACAGTTTATCCTGCACCTTCGCCCTAGCAGCTGCAATAATCCGTTTTGCCTCCCTTTTAAGCACCCTGTATGCTGTTTTTGCACTCTTCTTCCGTTCTTTATCTAGATCACTAATACACTGCCACTAAAAGATTCTGCAAACTCTTTTCCTTCCATCAAATGCCACTTTATTTTGGCTGGGGGTCTGGTTTTGTTTTTACCTACTTGAACTGTTAATTTGATGTTTAACTCTAGGAGCCGGTGTTGCTATGTGAGATTTTCTCCAGGAATAATTTTGCAATTTTTTAATGTGCTTAACTTTTGTCGTTTGAGAAGAAAATAATCTATTTCGGTCGCATGGTTTCCACTTTTAGAGGTGATTAGGTGTTTGTCTTTCTTCTCAAAGAATGTATTAGCTATTGCGAAGCCGCTTCGAGCGATGCTTCTCCTTCATAGTTCCGGTTCTCAAAACCCCATCCTCCATGTACTCTCTCATACCCGTCACTCATTCGTCCCACATGGCCATTGAAGTCCCTACCTATACACAATTCCTCATTCTCAGGCATACTTATCAAAACTTGATCGAAATCCTGCCAAAACTTATCTTTTATGCTATTCAGCCTGATTGAGGTGTATACGTGCTTACTATAGTTAAAACTAAGTGTATTCTCATTACTTTTACTGCTATAAGTCTATCATTCATCCTTTTCACATCCGTCACACATTCTTTCATTTCCCTATCTAGCACTATACTTACACCATTCTTTCTACCATCACCACCACAATAATAAAACTTGTATGCTTCTCCAATTTCTCTTGCTTCCGTCCCCTTCCACTTCGTCTCTTGCAGACAACACACATTTATACTTCATCTCTTCAATACATCCACTAGCTCTCTTCCCCTTCTAGTCATCGTCCCTATATTCCAACGAGCCATCTGCAGTCTTACATCCTGGACTCGCTTCTTACGTTGCATCCGTCCCTGATGCAACAACCCTAATCCACTTCTCACAGGTGCTGTACCTGTGCGTCGCCTGGGGGGGACGCCCTAACCCTATCGCTCGTATCACTCATTCTCATGTCCATGTTTTTAAAAAATTTGGCAAAGATTTTATGACTGGCCGCCTGCCTGACGTCAACCCTTTTCGGGAATTATCGTCGATGTATATACCGCCATCGTTCGGTAGGGAGGAGTAAGTGTAATTTACCTCTTATATCCCTTAGTCGCCGCTTAAGACATCCACGGAAAGATATGGAGCGGTCCTATTCTAATTCGTCTCTAATTCTATAATTACACTAATATATAAGTTATTTAGATAGGCTTTATATTTTTTACGTATTGCGTGCACAACTAAAAGACAAACAGATAACAGAAAATGTTAGAAATGGATTCTGTTAGTTATTCGTTCAAATCCTCACTAGTTATTTTGTAATATTTTAAATGTACAGATTTGCATGGTACCTATTATGTGGTTGACATAAATTGGCATAATTTTTTTATTTCTTAAACGATTCAAATGAAATAAACACTAATATAAATGTTAAGTGAAGACTGTCACAATATATTCCTGAAAATGTAATCTAAATTGGTTCAGCCGTTTCTGAGATTAGCTTGCACAAACATACAGACATACGGACATACAGACAAACAGATAAAATGAAAAACCGTTGTTTTGGGTTCTCCTGCTCTAATAAAGGCCCCTCTATTATGTTTTTTTATATTTTCCATGTGCAGAAATCGATCAGGGACTATTTTATTATATGTATACATTATTTACAGTAATATTTACCGAATACTAAACTACAAGTAGATGTAAGATAAACTCATTACCGTGACTAGATTAATCTGGAAAAATTTAAACTCAGGTCATGGATAATGTTGGATATATTGATGAAGAGGTTGAGAGTTCATTGACGCAGATCTGTAATTAGTTAGATATGAAAGTAGTGGCTTTTAGAATTTAAAATTAATTAGTATTATTAGTTATGGTGCATATTTGTAACAATTTCCGGATTTAAGTAACTTGAATTTTTAATATTTATCTACTTTAGATGCGATGCGATAAGTTCGCATGATTTTATTGTTTTTTATTTTCGTAATGTAGATGTTGTAGTGACACTAATTCATGTTTCGGCCGGAGCAGTATTGGTTAAATACATTTTACTGTTCTGTCGAACTGTGGATGTTGTAATTTATATCATTTTGTATCTATTAGATATAAATATATTTCAAATAAATTGATATTCATAATCGCCGTTTAGATAATAAATAAATAAGTTTATTAACTATATAACTAATCAAAATATAATAAACTATTAATTGGTTTCTAGTTGTTTCTTGATAGTACCTAGTATTAGTTACTTCCTTTATTTCTAACAACTAGTCTAGGGTTCCTTGTTGAAAGAAATATATATGCTTAAGACAATGACTTTCTTTTAGTAAATTCAAAATTTAAAAAAACGATGTTTACAAATATTATCTTTTTGTTATTTTTTTCCTAGTTTTTCTTCGCTGTTTTAACGCTTGGTTTAAATTCAGCGTGATGGGATCTAATTGAGACTCATGGAATATTATTATTTTATCTTTAAACACGTGAGCCATGTCATATTTTTTAATAATTATAATAAGGACTACCAATGCCAAAGATTTTTAATATTTATTAAACTTGCACTTCTAGACTGTACTGTGTACAAATAATTTATTATAAGGTCAGACTAACTGATTGAGATCACATTTAATTCTGATGTTGGGTGATTTGTATTCCGGTTTTTAATTATTACATATTACTAATAGCGTTTTCGTTCATAAGAATGATTTGTTTAAATTGTAACTTTGACAATGTATTATTTTGATTTGATCGTCTTGGCCGGTGAATTATTTGTAAGAGCTCTCCTTAGATTGAATAGTAATATTTTCGAAAGTTTCAGCAATACCTATATACTATACAATTTTTAATTGTATCTATCGTATACCTATAATTTACATATATACAGTATAATGTACACCTAATTGATGTGTGTATAAACTGTCAAATAATATGTAAGATTTGAGTTATTGTTATCTTTCATAATTCAATATTAATAAGGTTTCTAAAATAAAAAAACTAAATTATCGTTTTAGTAGTTATTTTTATTATAAGAGTAAGAACACGCAGTTATATAAGAATACGGAATGATTGAGGTTTAAAACAACATACAAATAAAGATAAAAGGTCTGTTTGTTCAAGAATTATTTATCAAAACAATATAGCGTTAAGTAAACACGTCGAGTCATTTTAGGAGGTACAAAAAATATATATGCTGTCTTTCAAAATAAACTCTTGGACGAGTTATTATGTTACCTATTATTGTTTCGTACTCAATAAATCAACCATACTCTAATCTTATCGACCATCTACCTGTCGTGTGCCTGACATGCTGACAAGCTGACGAATACGAACTCGGTACGAACTGACTAACTAACTGACTAACTGTACCCAAACGAAACTCGTTCATACAGGAATACTATCAATAAGATTTACAATTATCTTAAAATTTATATTCGATTACAAAAAATATTATATTTATAAAGTACCATATATTATAATCCATTTAAGAAAATGGACACAGTTTATATTAAACTCCAGATAATCAAATAACACACTAAAATATCTTATTTATTCCTACTCTAAACACAAGTAGGTATAATATAATAAAACTAAAGTCACACAGACACATGTGGAATGTGCATATACTAGCACTCCTTTACAATATATTTAATAATTCCTTTCCCTCTTAAGTTAACGTTTTCAAGTGCCCGTTCCAAGAACCACATCGCTCGTGTGTCAATCTAAAATCTCTAGAAGTGCCTATTTTAATACCACTTTCTATTCCATTTCTTTTACCCCTGTCGCTGCTCAACTTTGGAACTTTTTTCCGAAACATGTATGGAATGGAAATCAATCTCTTAGTTCTTTCAAGCAAAGACTGAAACAGCACTACCTCTCCTCTTTATCATAAATTATGTTAGCGCATTAGTAGAAGAAGAAGACCTCTAAAAAAGGATAGTAATAATATTATTATGTTGATATTGAAGTCGTAACGTCGCGTCGGGGGACCGCTGCACTGTAGGTTCGTTGACGATGGTTTCTATTTGACCAAGCTTTCGGAACTAATGAATGAGTTATGAGGAGTGACTATACTATTAGATATTGTTATTTCGTTGTTATTTTTCAAAGTGAAAATTAAAACATTGATTAAATTTGACCGTTCAAACGCCATCATTTTGTGCGCGCTTCGAATGACGTCGAATGACAAGTCCAGTGCTAGTTTACTCTAAACTTTTAGTTACTTCATACATATTTTAAGTTTTAATTACTATACAAAACATGGAAGAAGAGAAGAAGAAGAGAACCATCTTACAAGTATTGTATACTACCGGATTGCAAAGATAGTACTAAAAAACAAAAACAAAAACAGCGTGCGTTCTGTGTTAAAAATTATTACAAAAATGCCGATTCGTGCGTTATTGTTCGACATTTATTTCGCTCTCACTATGGATTGCATGACTTAAAACAGTGTCCGAGTGAAAGTTTGATTAGGGCGTGGGTCAGAAAGTTTGAGGCTACCGGTTCGACCCTCGATCAGAAACCTAAGGGGCCCAAAAGGACAACAAGGTCAGAGGAAAACATAAACGAAGTCGGAGCTTCCGTACTACGCAATCCTGGGCAAACAACTCGCAAGCGATCAGCAGAGCTCTCTGTGTCATGAACAACTTTGCGTCAAGTTTTAAAGAAAAATTAAAAATTGCACCCCTATAAACTTCAACTAGTGCAAGATTTGAAGCCGAATGATCACAATTTACGACGTGATTTCGTCGAAACAATGTTTGAGCGGTTTCGGAGCTTCAACAATATTCTTTTTACAGACGAAGCCCATTTTCACATAAATGGGCACGTAAATAAACAAAATAGTCGTTATTGGGTCTCAGACAATCCATGTTTCAAATACCAAAAGCCTTTGTATTCGCCAAAAGTGACAGTTTGGGCGGCTATTTCAGCACACGGAATCATCGGACCCTTTTTCTTTGAAGACCAGCGAGGGAATTCTGTGACAGTAAATACTGAGCGATACATAGCCATGTTACGCCATATTTTTTTCCCGCAGCTGTCAGAATATCAAGGGTACAATAGTGCGACATGGTTTCAACAAGATGGCGCCACATGCCATACATCTAACGAGAGTTTGGCAGTCTTAAAGGAGTAGTTCGCTGGAAAACTAGTTTCGCGCCGAGGTGACATTCCATGGCCACCTAGAAGTCCGGATTTAACCCCAGTAGACTTTTTCCTGTGGGGTTACATGAAAAGTAGAGTCTACAGTAATAATCTGACCTCAATTGCCCAGTCGAAGGCCAATATCCACGGAGAAATGGCCGCAATTCCGCGCACCATGTGCGAACGAGTTTTCGGCAATTTGAAGTCGAGATTCGAAAAATGTTTGCAGCGGGATGGTGCGCATCTGGATGATGTTGTTTTCAAAAAATGATTTTCCCAAATGTTTACTTTAATTTATAAATAAATTTATTTCAGTATTACTTTTGTTTTGTTTTTTATGAATTTTTCAAATTCGCAAAACTCCGAGGCCCACCCTGTATCTCTGTGGCTAAAACACCAGCTAAGAGAATGATAAAAATAACTAGGTTAAAAAAACCGACTTTAAAACTAAAAAGTAAAAAATAATAAAGATTTAATATTTATTATATACTACCTATTATTTATGTCCTATTTACTAAAAGGTTTGAAGACGGTGCCGAGCCATTTAGTATTAGGTATTTAGGAATTCGGTTCAATACATTTTCGTAATTATTATTTTTTTGTTTTTCTTCGTATCGATTCAAGCTGTTATTATATTAATATTTAATTGTTCTTTTATAGCTTTATTTACGTATCTTAATTTTTGAAATAGGCATTTCATAATTCACATGTCCATTTAGTTTAATAATTCTATTGAATATATTTTCATAATTTTGGTTATTTTTCACTATTCTTCGTATTGATTGAGCTGGTTATAATAAGAACATTTGATTGCTTTTTGTTATGTTTATTTACGTATCTTAATCATAAAAATAGGCATTCATTGTATTATTTTGCTCGTATTCATTTAAATGGTTAAATATAATTATTTGTTTAAGGATTGGCACCGACTTCAAACTTTTTAGTAAATAAGACATATAAATAATAGGTTTTTTACTTTTTAGTTTTAAAGTCGGTTTTTTTAACGTAGTTATTTTTATTTAATAATTTTTCGTCTATTGCTACATTATCAATATGCCTTAAAAAATACAGATCTCAAGAAATGGGAACCGGCTAGTTCAAAACTTGACAAAAATGCTCATAAAAAAACTAATGCGCCTACCTGAATCAAATTGTTATGGGACCAATTCGAAACTATTCTGCATCAAACAAAAAGAGAATTACGTAAATCGGTTCAGAAATCTCGGAGAAATCGGTGTACATACATAAAAAAAATATATACCGGCCAAATTGAGAACCTCCTCTTTTTTGAAGAAGTCGGTTAAAAATTGTTATATTAATCAGCCAGGACTCAGTACTTCTTCTATTGAATGTAATGATCATAAGGCAGAGCCTTGCTTTTCTCATATCTCATATATGAAGATCAATTACAAAGTGACTATGTTGTGCGAGTCCATATTAAACCGAAACATAGAAGTAAAGGTGTCAATGTAAATATACCTGCTGAAAACATTACCATTTCCTCTTTCAACACACTTTATTGAAACTTTACCAGTAAAACTATCGGTTTTAAGGTGAAAATTGTTGTCTGAAAACACAGCAGATAGTACGAATATAGCATGTTATTCTTCTATATCTTCTTATTATCATCAATGTTATTTATCCGAGTCAACTGAAGTGGAAATGATTCAGAGGAAGAAACATTTTAAAAATGTAATGTGGCGCATTTTAATTGCTATCGAAGAAGAACCAAAAATGTTTTTAGGATTACCTAAACCAGTCTTTCCCAAAGTGGGCGATAACGGCCCCGTGTGGGCGCTGGAACTCTAAGGGGGGGGCGGTAAGAGACCGATAAAGATTTGGGGGGCGCTGGTGTCATTTAGGGGGGCGATAGATGATTTGTAACTTTATCTTATTCATATTTGAAAATTCACTAAAAATAATATCCTTCTACTACACAACATCCGTTTATTAATGTTTTTAAATTTTAAATAAATGTAAAATTAAAAATACATGGTTACCGAAACACATCCCTTCTAAGTGCAGTTTCCCACAAGTCGCAAATTCGTATCTTTGCCCGTATCGATTTATTTTTCATCTATATTTAATACAAAGAATACGCTTTCAATAGTTATACAAGTTTATAATTATTTTTAAACCATTAATATTCATTTATTCAATAAACTATTGTATAAATAAAACTTGACAACATATTAAATTAACCTTATAATATATAATTAAAATGGCACGAGCTCGAGATGAAGCGACGTTAGATATCGCAAAATGTCTTTGCGTTAGAAATTCAGGGCACGCTGCTTTGTCGTTATACATCTGATCAGTCGGCATCCGTGCGGGCTTCCTCCCGACCTACCATCTAAACTCGGACTTACCCTAATAATCTTTGACGAAACTCGTGATTGCCTTCGACGTATGAAGAACGGAAAAATGGTAGGACCTGACGATCTTCGGATAGAAGCTTGAATATCGTTTAGCCCTGTTGGTGTGCTCGTGCTTACTGTCCTTTTTAACCATATTTTGAACACTGGAAAGATGCCTAAGCAGTGACGACATAGTTTTATTAAACCTATTTCTAAGGGTAAAGGCAGTGTTCAATACTGTGGTAATTATAGGGGCATTAAGCTTATAAGTCATGAGCCATGAAGATCTTCGTGCGCATGAGTGACCTTAGGTTCCGCCAAAAGTGCACTGTCTCTGAGTCTCAATGTAGATTTCAGCCAACATCGAGTACTATAGATGCTATTTTTGTCTTCAGAACACTGATGGAAGTACACAAAACAAAAGAGCTTTGCGCGTAACCTTTTTAAATTTACAATAGACCTTTGTGTATCTTTTGGACATTGTGATTTAAAGAAATCCATCCATCCTTATATTGAGACTATCAGAGACATGTACCACGACTCCTATGGTTAGGATCTCCGTTGGCGACACCAAACCCTTCCAGATAAAAGTAGTGGTTCACCCGGGCTCAGCCCTTGGTCCATTCTTATTTTCTCTCGGCTCACATCCAAGACCAGTCTCCATGGTTGATGATATATGCCGATGAAATAGCACTCATTGATGAGAATCCACTAATGGCCTATTTTTTATACAAACTTAGTTATTGCTTGACTACATTCTACCTGATGGAAAGTAGAAATGTAGTCAAAGATGGTAAGGCGCATTAACTTAGCAACCAATTCACTCTACTCTAGTAGACACCCACATTATATTCGGATGGAAATACCGACGCAGGCAAGTTGTTCCATTCCTTTGCTGTACGAACTAAAAGAGACGAAGTAAAGCGCTGCGTTTGGGCAGAAGGTATATCCACATATTAAGGATGGATACCCACCGTACGTCGGAACGTCCAGTAATGAAGGAAGGAAGGGGGATGGGGAAATTAAGTCGTGTAATTCCTGCGCACACTCACCAAAATGTATCCTATAGAATACTAAGAGGATAGTCGTTCTAAACCAGTGTTCAAGGCTGTGGAGGTTGGCTTTAATTTATTCAGGGTCGCCTATAAGCGTGTTTGCTCGCCTCTCAATTGAGTTCAGAACCGCAAGATGAGACTTTGCGAAACCAGTATATATGTGACCACAGCACTCTACACACACGACCGAATTTGTGCTTTGTATAGTACAAGTTCTCCAAACCTAACAACTAAAGCCGGTCACAATATTCCAAGGATACATTCTGAAAAGTAGGAGCCAACGTGAAAGGGCTCCTTATAGCGGTGAACAGACACGTCTGCGTTTTGGTGGCATTGAAATTGACAAGATTAGCATTGCCCAATGCGGAAACTGCCTGGAGTATGTCATTCAAACGTTGCACCATGGCTTCTCTTTCAGACTGTACTTAATCGAGAACTTGGCAGATATCTTTCTACAACTGTGCTCTCATCTGATACCCATACCCATAGATTTCGAGCCTCAGCTGATCGTTAATGTACAGCAGATAAAGGGTTGCAGAAAGAATGGACCGAACGGAGCTGGAGCGTAAGTTAAACCTATGGAAGGGTACGCTTGAGAACGGTGGTCTTAAACTAAATATATTGAAGACTGAGTACATCGCTTGCAGGAGCCCAGACTTTTTTTTTTTTTTTTTTTTTTGTTTCCGCGGGGAAAATGCTTTACGCACCGTACCCCTCGCGGGGGAAGCGAGGGGCGTGTGTGGGACTCCCGAAAACGGTGTACCCACTAAAAACCCCGCGGCGCTCCTTCCTCGCCTTATTGGCGGAGTCGTGGGTACGGCTAGCCCTTCATCCACGACCAACAGGAGCCCAGACTTGGATACTATCCATATAGGTCCTGAGCCAGCCGTTAAGTTAGAAAAGTTCAGATAACCTGGATCTGTTATGCACGAGCCTGGAGGCATCGATTACGATTCCCAAGGCCGGATAAGCGCTGCATGGACCGGTGTAGTCTGTAATCGCAGAATATTGCCTAAAATCAAGGGCTGATAAAGAGGAGCGTCATCCGACCGGTTCTTATATACGGCAGCGAATGTTTTCCAGTACTATCTCGGCACACACAGTAAATTCAAGTCACGGAAATGACTGACTGAATGACGAGGGAGGAAATGATGCTGAATTGAATGTGCGGCGTTACGCGGTCTGACCACATACGTAAAACATTCATTCGAAGTAGTCCAAGATCGACGCCTGAGATGGTATGGCCACGTTGCGCGCCTCTCTATGGAATATGTCGGATGGAAAAGCCTTGATATATCTGTTCCTGGAGTGAGATCTCCCGGACGTACGAGGAAGTGCTTGATGGATGTCGAAGACCGTGCAAAGTGGAGTAGGTAGATCAGGAAGACAGACCTTGATATACGTTAGGATGAAAACCAGGACGATGAAGAAGAAAACTTTTATCAATTCAATCAATCTGAACTGTTGTTATTTTTTTTATAAAAGATGCTTTTTATTATGAAAAGTTGTATTACTGTTGCTCAATGTTAAATGTAATTTTTTAATCAAAAGTACTTTTAACATTGTAAGGTTGCATTATTATTGCTTTTTCTGGTAAGTTAAGCCTCAATTAGAATATAGGTTTAAGGAAACGAATCTAATCTGTTATTCAAGTTTTTAAGATAAAAAAAATTGGGGGGCGTTACAAAATAACTGACTTTCAAAGTGGGCGTTGGACAAAAGAAGTTTGGGAACCTCTGACCTAAATAATCAAATCATTTAAAAAACTTTTAAGCACGAAAATATAGGTTTAAATTATTTCTTTTTTCCGGAAACACTAATAACAGATATTCTCTGGGTGGTAGACCATAACACCGCCGGAACACCAACCACGGAGAAAGTCGTGCCGCAAAGCGATCCCGTTGTTTTCCGGTACGTTGCTCGATGAAGCCGTTTATGGGAAATGTCTCTGAACAGCTGCAGTGCGTGGGCGAGTCGGTTTGACGTCGAGTTGGTGTTTAGTCGAGGAGGGTAGCGTGATCCGAAACGACTGCTTTCCGCTGGTCGTCCGCAGATAGTAAGGGACCCACTTAGTGGGTCAGCTACCCACGAAAGGCAGCCCCGCCAGTTGCGAAAAATCCCAGGGTGGCTCCATCGTGCTGGTTGGCGACCAGATGAGGAGGCCTGATGACGATCCCTGAGGGGATTCGGGCGTCTCCGCAGTCTCCAGGCTAGCCTTCCAGAGGAACGACATAACCAACCTCGACGTCGGGTTCGATACGTACCGCCTCGTTCAATTGCCATTTCTCATTCTATTCACTTTTATTTTTTTATAAAAAAGGACAATAAAATGAAAAAGTCTTAATATCAGAGGCTTGCGCTCCAATATCCTACTTATCCACCACCACCTTGAGACAGCGCAGCCGCGCTTGCTCTTTTTGACAGAGACGCAGATACAATGTCCTTTGAGCGCTGCGCACGTGGATTATCCCGGTTACTCGCTTTCGCTTACGTACCGGAGTCTGCTTGCACGGTGCTGAATGACCTCTGTATCCAGCGTCTCTGTCACCTTGAAGAGCCCACTTTTTCTTGCCTATGGGTTTTAGTAGACACAGCAAACGAAAAAATCCTGTATTCCTGTGTCTACCGTTCGCACAGCGGTGACTAGGAGACAACTAGATTATTTGAGTATCTCGGTGAGGCTGCTGATATAGCTTTACAGCAGTACCCTTCAGCGCAGCTCGTCTTTCTGGGGGACTTTAAAGCCTGTCATCAGGACTGGCTGTACCCGTACCGTTTGTTATGAGATGCGACACTTTTTTGCGTCTTATACTTGGAAGCTGGTCTGCTTCTCTTCTTTGGATCCGTCGAGTTGCGCGGATGCTATAACCGATGTGGTGTTTTAGGTAATGGAGTTTGTAATTTTTTTCGAATGGATTTTGTTATTTATATATTTTTTTTGTACTGCGAAGGACTAAAACTTGCCTGCTTTGCTATTGCCAGCCTAATATAATGTGGGTGTCTTCAAGAGAAGAGTTAATAGGTTGCTAGGTTAATGCGCCTTACCACCTATTTCCACCACACACACACACACCACACACACACCCCACATCTCCACTCTTCATCAGGTGGAATGTAGTCAAGCATTAACCTAGTTAGTATAAAAAAAAATGGACTTACACGCCGATAAATTTAATGTCGTGTCGTTTACTTAATTTACACTTTTCACATGTAATATTTTATGGCTTTAAATAATAAGTAAATAAAAAATATTTTAATTGTGATATAAGTATTCAATAAAAAATATTTGGAGCATTTTAAATTTTATGTCCCTATAGATAACTTACTTGACTTGAAAAATATTTAATTTTAACTTTGAAAATATAATTAAGTTTAAAAAAAATAAAATTACATTTTTATTTAGTATTTTAGGAAAATAAAACAATTTTCTAGTGATAAGGGATTTTTTATTATATTCTGATACTTTTCCATAGTGAGTATATCTGTAAAAGAGGTTAAACATTAAAACGATCTGTGAGGTAGCAATGGCGAGACAAATTAAATAATTAAAGTGTTATTTAAATATATATTCGATGTCAATTGTGTCATTGTAATATACCTAATTATACTTTTATGTAGGTACTCTTAAATAATCTCTTTGTATCGTTCACCGGCTAAGAACACGTACCTAAATACCTGGGCTTAGGTTAAAGATGATAAGTTTGACACTAATCGTCCTCCGACTGCTGTTTCAGAACAAGAACTCCTTCGCGTGTGTT
The DNA here is from genome assembly GCA_959347405.1 of Napeogenes sylphis. Taxonomy (NCBI): domain Eukaryota; kingdom Metazoa; phylum Arthropoda; class Insecta; order Lepidoptera; family Nymphalidae; genus Napeogenes; species Napeogenes sylphis. Next base: position 650,912 of record OY365776.1, read on the forward strand.
GGTTGTTTGTGTTGGTTGTGTGTGTTGGTTGTTTGTGTTGGTTGTGTGTGTTGGTTGTTTGTGTTGGTTGTTTGTGTTGGTTGTGTGTGTTGGTTGTTTGTGTTGGTTGTGTGTGTTGGTTGTTTGTGTTGGTTGTTTGTGTTGGTTGTGTGTGTCGGTTGTGTGTGTCGGTTGTGTGTGTCGGTTGTGTGTGTCGGTTGTGTGTATTGGTTGTGTGCTGACAGTGCCGACTATACTAAGATTGTAACGTCGAGGTCTACAGAAATTTACTTAAAGAATATACGATAAGAGGTAGGTAATGGTCGAAAGACTCTACTAAATTAAAGAAAATCAGCTTCCTAATATTTCGGAATCCATTCTGTTTAGGAATATGTAAAGTTGCTTCAATTGTTATTTCGAACACATGTACATATATTCATCAAATAAATAAGACAGAACTCATATTAACAATTCGTCTTAGTATACAGTTTTCAATAGGAGTTCTATGTCTACTTACTTACTTACTTACTTTACACGCGCAGTTAAACATATTTTACTAACACTGTTTTATAACTCAATTTTACTAACACTGTTTATTGTTATAATAAGGAAAGTGCTATAAGTAATATTCAGTTATGCTCCTAAGTGCCTACACACATTTAGGTATCAATTTTATGTTTTAACTCGCTGGGTAATTCTTCTTGCTAGAGATCTACCTAATATAAGCAGGAAAAAGATTAATCTTAACATTATGGATATGTTGATATTCAAATAATTTCCTTAAATCTATCTTTTACACTCTAACGTAAGTGCAATACGCCACTTTTTATAAGTCGTGCAAAAGATTTTTAAAAGATATTAGGAATTTTGTAAAGGAAGTATTTATATATTTACCAAACATCTATACATTTAATAAAATTGTCACTGATCGAAATTGTACATGGATATATAATACACGCGAAAACGTGACCGATATGAAGTATTTAAATTACCACTAATATTATTTACTTTAAATATTCATTGCGTATGTACATACATACATAAGTACCCAGGTATATATATATAAAGACACAACGGCGAGGAACGTGTAACGTGGCAAGAACTTACTATTATAGATAGACCAAAATGAATTGGCCTCTTGTAAGTTGTTTGTGTAATATTACATCATTAAAAAAATAAGATTTGTGTTTTATCAAGTGTCAATATTTTACAAAACACACATATGATTTGAGGATCAGGATCAGTACCTTGCCAGTACTGATCTACAGGTTGCCAGTAAAAAGATAAATAACCTGATAGGTATTAGGTACGTATTAGCTCTATCAAAGCTATGTTGAGAAGGATTCTTACAAATTAAAGTTTGAACTTATAAGTAGCTTAGATACATATTAGTATTATGAAGTACCCACTCGGTATTATTTATAACACAATACTAATTGTTTTTTGCGAATTGAATTACATTTAATAATTAAATAATCTAGTATAGGTACTAGTGTTATCGTGGGGTTTAGTTTATAGTTAGGAGTTTTCAAGATTACGTAATGTTACAATAATAACAAAATTCAGTCTCATGCGGAATGAATTGAAGACAATGACAGAAACAATACATTTTTGTAGCTAAAAGTTTTACATACCATTAAGGTTAATAGTTATGCTAATTTATTCTGTAGGTATATAATAAGATAACGATATTTTTAAACTGTATGTGACATTCAAATAAAGCTTTTTTGATTTTGATTTTTTTGATAAATCTGTACAATCAATATTATTTAAAGTAATTGCTATTTATTAATTCTTACTCTACAGACCATTAATTAAACAGTCTTTAATGTTAACTGTTCAAAGGTGATCGCCCACACGGTACACCATATGTAATAACAAAACTCTAACTTTAAAGAACTTGTATACGAATATAAATATATTTTTGTGTAAAAACTTTATACGAGATATTCACTTAGGGGAGCATAACAATTCGATGGTAACAGTTAATTCGTTTACAAATATAACAATATATATTTTAGAATAGATACAATTTTATACTAAATACACGTACCTTCTCTGACATAATGTCGAAACATACTCAATTGTTAAAATAAGGACGCATTCCCTAAAAGCAGTTATTGAACTGACGTTAATATTCTTATCAGTCCTAACAAAGTGTAACAGTAGGTACCTTCTTATGTCAGGTTGTTTTATAAACATTGATTTCTTGGTATATTATGACTGCTTGTAAGACATTTGAACCGTTTCCTGTCTAAAGATAATGGAACTGTTAGTGAAACGAGATCATTTGTTTTATATTTTTATTGCTCGCATTGAGGTTGGATATCATTTAAAGATGACGAGGGATGCTGACGATAATCCTCATGAAGACACGAGGTGATCAGACCTACAACTTGTGTTATAAGTGTACAGTTTTGTTTTCTATCATAATTTGTAAGTTTAAATATAGTATATTAGGATTTTATTATCTACATTTAAATAAATCGTTCGAACCCGCTCTTGGTGATCACATTCGTAGGTAGCTAAGCTAATTTTGAATGTATATAATATTGATGAATGATAAAATATGAAACAAATATAGTAATATTATATGATGTTATTGAAGGGTCAGTCAGTCAGTCAGTATATCAGTCACTGTTCTCAACATTATCTGCCCGACATCTTTATTTGCTTAGTAATTAGTGTTATTCTGATTTCTAACTGTAACGTACCAAATTACCAACGTAACCAACTTTATTAAATACCTACATAATTATAAAATACTTTTGGCGATAACTTCTTCGTTGAATATTTACTATTAAGTTTCTGGAGTTAGGTACCTTTCTGGACAAATATGCAATTGTAACAAATATAATAATAATATGTAATACATGTGCAACAGTGACAAGACAAAATCTGTTTTTTTTCTTGTGAAATGTCGAAAGTTTTTAACCCTATATAAATATGTTTTAATTTGTGTTTCTAGTTGTCTATTTATTGTAATTGATAATTTCTTTGTTTTTTCTTACTTCATTACGATTTACTTAGCACGACGTGTAACGTTTTTAAACGTCACTTATAATATCGTGTACACATTAAATACACAGCAAAGTAAGTTACTTATCAAACCGGTTCAATTCGCAGAAAGTCAGTATATTTGATGTTATCGGAATAGAGATTTAATTATCCGAGCTGAGTGAAACGAGCTGTAGATATAGGTAGCTTAGTTTAACTGCTAACAGTTCCGCTGTATTATTATTATCATACAATGATCTAGAAAGTTCTAAATGCAATTTATAAACAACAGTTGCCGTTAAATACATTTTTTTACCATTTCTTCTTATTTATTACTATAATATAGGTAAAATATATTGGACATTAACAAACTAATTTCAATTCTTTCTGTCATTATTTAACAAAAGCTATAGGTAATTGCTCCATGATCAAGTACCTATGAAGTGTGTTGGAAGCAATTGTTTTATAAAATGTTATTGATTGAAGGTTGCAATTTTAAAACATATTCAAGGCTGCTGTCTCAGTTTCACGGACTGAAACTATTTTTAATTTCAGATTTATCAGAATTACATTTTCGTGTGCTGTAATGTTTTATCAAATATTCATGGAAAATCCGACCTACTATAATGGAATGGTCTTTATTATATTGTTCTATTAAACTTATGAATGTTACATAAGATGAAGAACCAAGTGTGGTTTTATCTCTTACTACCTAGTATCTTATGAATTAGGAGAAAAACAAGTTTTCCAGCGTCTCACCCTCTTCTGAACTTTCTGAACTTCGCACTAAAAGGAGGCCAGAGACGACGACCTCGACGCTTTGAGACGTATCAGCATTCAGCATTCAGCAGGAACGCATGCGTAACTGCTTGCCTATGTGTGTGTGTGTGTGTGTGTGTGTGTGTGCACGTCTGGCCGAGCACGCGGGCCCTGCATGCCCATACACTTATCTCACTCTGTCATATAGCTTTGTCTTTTTTACTCGCAGGCGGCGGCTGGGGAGGACCGATTACTCAAGTTTAAAATACCTCAAACGTTGCGTTAACCCTCAGTTGAGTTCTACTCGCGCTTCAAGACGTTGGTCGAGACTCATCGCTTAAACGTTCGCAGTTGTGACAAACATTTTGTATTATTTACAAAAATCTTATCCATTTTAAAACGCTTAACACATTTCGCAGCGAGAATAAAATTCAGAATTTTTGAATTTGTCGAGGTAAGAATTTAAATTTAAATATGTATACAGAATTTTAAAGAACTTTATGGTGATGGCGGAAACGAAAATATATCGGCAAAGGTTTATTTTGATAAAGATTTGTAAAATAAAAATAGAATGTTCCGGTAAACTAGCGGTCGATGAAGCAAATGGCCGACACTGAGACACTAATACACAGCGCTTTCACTCGACCGCTAGACGTAGTTGATGGTTCACTGGAATTAGTTTTAGATACTTGCTCATATTATGTTATTTGAGATCTGATTCCATTTGATCTTAATCTTAGTTTTTGTTTAATTGTTTATTCTATCATATGTTTTTGTTTGTGAATGTCAACCACTAACTTTTTAAAATAATGTTCTATTTATATTTCCAACAAAATTAATCTACTTTCTTATTGATTTATTTTTATTCAGCTTGTAATACCTATGTTTTATATTAATATCTATGTGGTGTACTTGTATAAAAATCATTTAAATATGTCCTCTTACATTTTCAACGATTATCCGTACAAAAGTACACTCTTTTCTGTGAAGGACATAGGTACCTACCTGTTTTGGAGACAAGTAATCCCTTAACTAAAGATCTGGTTTTTGTTGCTTGCTGCACATCTATATTCCTACTGAAGGGTCTTCTATCGGGTACCTGTGTCCTGAGTCAGTGTGCTATAAAAATGTTCACATTGAAAGTTAACAATTTATATAATTTTAGTGCTATTTTTGTTATAGAAAATGTATAAATCTGAAAAAAACAAAAGTCCATGTCCAATGTCCGTGTATGAATATATACTTACTAGGTATGTTTTGTAGAATATTGTTTTAAGAGACATTATTTTAGTCCTTCACTTTTTTCGGATGATAAATTGCTTTTCTATCTAGGGTACAGTTCTCTATCTGTTTCCGCATACGTAACTACGTAATTGTCACCGCTACTGTGGCAATAAACTCTTCTAATTTTGTAAATGTGAAGGTTTGCCTTTTCCGCAATAACGCTGAAACTGCTCACTTTACTGATTAAATTTCTCAGAGCAGGTTTTTTATGTGATACTTGACACATGATTTCGTATGTAGGTATATTCCATATTAATTAAAGAATAGAAAGTATTATTTGGAACGTTGAAACAAACTGATCAAATATACATAGATATTTGTTTAACTCTTAATAAATGCCATTAGAAATACCTATGGGAAAGTATTTAAAGAGTATATTGTTCAATCAAATATGGTGGACATTTTGTAGTTTTTTAATATTACAACGCCTTATTTGGCACTATGTAACTATATTATGTAGTACTTGTAAATTATAATACCAATAAAAAAAACTGATCAGAACTAATTAGACGGCCTCTAGGCTACTGTAATTAACTGCGGCCTTATTCTTAACAGGTAATCTAGTGAAGCGAGATGATGTCCAGCCCCACAGTACACCTACAAGTTGAGGAAACGCCGTTGGCTTTACGCCGTCTTTGGCACCTTACCAGAGCCCGTCTCGCTGGAACTTCTACCGCTCTAGTTGAAGAGCCGGAGTTGGTGGAGTCTTTGCCATCAGCTCAGGTATGTACCTACTAACTAACAGTAGGCAACGATGCACAGCTAACTGAGTTAGAAAGTATTTCATTAATTGTACTTGCGTTAATTTATCGGAATCTGCCCAAATAGAAAGGCCGTATTTACCCATAATTAAATAATATATATTTTAAAGAGATGTTGCATTCGTTAGCAGCTTACCGATATAAGTAGGTAGGTAGGTAGGTAGGTACCACGCACGTTTCTAAGTAAAACGTGCCTGCAGTAGTCTGCGGTAGTCACGGCTCACGAGTCCATTTACATAGTATTAGGCTTATCGTAATTATTCTTAGGTTCTAACTACGTCGCATCTTTTTGAATAATCCTAATTAAATTATTTTGTCACATGCAAATATTTTGAGTAAAAATAATGAAACCTTTTTCACAACATGAAACAATAATCAATATTTTTCTTGCGGATTAAGTACCTACTGCCTACATATAGTTGTTATAGAGAAGAATAAATATCTAAAATTATAGGTACATTTAATATTCATTATGTTCAATTATTTAAATCATGTAACGGGAAAAAATGTAATAAAAATTGCATAACAGTAAAGAGAACTGAAGAGACTGAGGTCAGTGCAACCTCGACCAAATATTTGTGCCCTTCATGCGTCATCATTGCCATAATGGAATATTTTACAACAGGAAATTGACAAAAATATATAAGAATGTACTTTATGGAGTCAAGGGCCTTATCTGGCCTCCTTTTGTTATCTCAAATGACCATTATCTCTTCGAGATTGATTCACCTCCTGACACGATAACAGTAGTATTTACTTCATTATCTAAAGGCTATAAAGATTCTCCTTGGACTAATTAAACTATGATCTTTTAATTTCCCCCTGTATCTTGCCCTCGGTCATTATTTCATTATAATAATATAAGTAATATATGTCACAGGAGCCAGAAGGCACTCCAAAAAGCTACATTCCAGTGCCAAGTGACTATGAGAGCGATGGCGAGGAGGCTTTCACGGAGCTGGAGTTCCATGTAAGTATCAATAATATATTGAATTGAACTCACCTACTACTTAATGTACACTAACTTAGGGAAATGTTTTTAATAATATTCATTTATTTTCCTTTTTCTATAAATGCTTTAAGACATTTCAAAACTCTTATAACATTTATATAAAATATTGATTTCACGTTTCACAATATTTTTTAATAATCAAGTTATTGGTAAGCAAAAAATTATTTAAACATTGCCGATATTTTAATTATATTTGGAATTGTTTAATTTCTTTAAAAATATAAGCAAAATGTAGTTGCGTCGGGGACCTCCTAATAAAGGAAGAAATTAAAATGCAAGTAAGTTACCAAGGCTAATAAAGAAATTACGATATCGAATATAGTATCGTATAGTCTAAGTCCTCAATGATCAACTTCGTAAAATAGACACCATCGTCAACGTACGTAACAACTTCAATAATAGTATATAATAATGCATATAATAATAATATTATTTTTATTCTTTTTAGAGGTCTTTTTGTGTCGGGGTTTTTAAAATTTCTTAATTTAATTGTATCTTATATATATGTACGTACCTACCACACCGCAATACCATAATATCTAAACTGTTTCACACAAAAGGGTAATTGGAAGTCTATCTCTAAAAGACATAAGTAATCCTTTGTAATTTGTCATTTTTTCTTTTTTTAATTAATGGTACATGAATAAAATAAATAAATATTAAATATTCAAGTCAACAAACAATATATATAATTGTTGTTTTAATATCAATGTTAAAATTAAGATTTTATTTATAATTAAGACGCACAGTACCTACCTACGTGTGGGTGTGGCAGCCTCTTATATCTTATCTCTTACGTCAAAGCGAGACCTCTCCGGCTAGACAATATTCAACAAAACAATTCGTTGAGAGATACAGATAAACAAATGTATCAAAATATTGTAGTATATTGCAAGTTGGATCACGTTTTGCAAGATCCAATTAATTGAAGTGCGACAGACAGACGATATCTTCTACATGGCTTCGTGTTGACGAACTTTCTGTTCCGCTTCGTTGCTTTATTGGTTTGGTAAGGTCAATAACATTATTTATTGTAATAGTAAGGTTTCTAGTTATTAACATCACAATATCAAATTTGTAAACAAAGATTCAATAATTCAAACATTATCTTACATTCTTTACGTAGGTATTCTTCTTCTCTTCTTTTCATATTTCTCATAATTAACATAATTGTTCAAACATAGGACGGAACAGTAGTTCCCGTCTTATGTTTATAAATAGGTCCAACATTCTTTAAAATGAAGTTGGACTTTGGTCGAAATAAATCAGCGCAATTGAACTAATTCAAGTAGATCGTGTCCAAGAGTCGTAAATAATATGATTACCTATCGTTATTATGATGATATAAATTAATCAACATAAAGTTTTTAAGAAGTAACTGTAAAGAAAATAGATATAAATACTTCTTAAGTGTATATTTACTTATACCTTATTTACTGCAAAAGTTTACATTAATTATAACGGTTTCATTACGACTATCTTAAGTTACATTTCTTTCAAGCTATGATTTCCTAAATCTGTGATTTTTTTTCTTGGCACTATTTTTAGACGTACATTAGATGATATTGTAATATACTTTGCCAACTTGCGGCTAGACAGAAGAATCTTTCTTATTCTCTCGAAGAACGGGGAGTCGGCGAGACATCAGTAACAGCTAATTGAAGATGCTGAAGGCATTCCTGTGTGAAGATTGTGAATGTTTCGAGTGTTTGTGTTTAGAAATAATTGAGGTGATATTAAAACTCATTGATCATTTTCACATTCATCAGACCGTGAGCCCTCTTGTATCCTGGAATACGGTGTTTGATGATATAATTCGCTTTTTAGGAGCAACCCGAGCTCCCTCCGAAGCCTGACTGGAGCGACAGTGTCTATGGAAAGGTGGTTTTACTGGATGCTAGTACCCTCGGCGATGTTCCCGCGGCGTACCGCGTGCCGGCGCCGGCCCCTCACCAGATGCCGGTAATCGGGGTCTACATCGATCCCCGAGTCCGCACTGGCTTCAGATACAAAATTAGACCAATGCAGGTGAGACGAGAATTTCATATGGGTTTCCTTAAAGTTATCATCCGGTTCCGTTGCACGCTGAAGAAGTGTTGAAGAAGTGTTGACGGTTGCTCTACTCAATATTAGAAATGCAATCTTCCACATTTCCACATTTGATAATTATAGATCGCTTTATATATTTTTGATGGCAACGATTCATTAACATGATTGTTCAATGTGGCTTATCATCGAAACGATCAGCTTTTGTACGCCCGAGAACAGAAAAACTATGAAGATCCATCTCATTAAGGGGCAAAATTTTAATAATGAACTGTGAAAGAAACAGCTACGTATGTACCTACGAAATAATTGACTTCTGGACTTGAATTTACTGCCAATTGCCATCTTTTAACATATATTGTGTTTTATAATAAATCCCGAGATGTGTTTTAAGAATAATTCTTGAAGGTTTTTCATTTTGTAAATATTACATAATTGCTCGGTTTGTGATTATTTGTAGAAGATTTTTGCAAGATTGATTTTTTACAGAATTTATGAGGATGGTGAGTTTTTGTTCTACAAAATAGTCTTGCGAAAATATTCATGAGCTGCGCGATAATAACTTGTTAAACTTCCACAATAACCTTATATTAATATATATATTAAAAAATAAAGTAATGTTCCCAATGAGATCCTCGCAAAGTTTCATTTCATATGATCGCAACCGACTAAGTTATGATTTTAATTTTAATGCTTAATTTACTTTTGTCATACACAATTCATAGTAAGGTTGTCATATAATTTTCATCATTTATTCTCTTACTGTATTTTATTCGTTTTATTAAATAATTTTAAAAAGTAAAAGTGTGTAAAGTAAAAATATACATATTTAAAAGACTAAAATTACTTTAATTAAATAAAAAAATCATAAACGATGGTAATGGCAACCTTACATTAAAATGTTAAAAGAGGCGGTACCTACAGATTCTGATGTATGATATTTAATAAAGTAAAGCAAGTCAGTCCGAATTCAATCTAACTAGCTCGTTTCAGCAGTTCCATTGGCTGGGAGTTGATAGGCTAGAGGGGTGTTAGACAGTGTGGCAGTGTCCGTTGCTGATATTTACAGATTGAAAATATCATCAACGACCAACACTGTTAAGTCGCGGGTGTTGCCACTGGTTGTGCCATTGTAGGCGATGGTTTGTGGATCGTCCAGTTTTTCAGACCTTCGCCCAGAGAGGCGCTCACAAAACAATCCTCAAGAACGCTCGCTGAGACCCGGCTGGTCGAACTGACCCGGCTGCCGGCATGCTATAGGTAAACCATAAGTATCATTCATAAGGGCCCATGCCATTTGTTGTACATTTTATATCCCAATAAAATATATGCTCGTATGGTGTATTACACTCGACTTATTTGAAATACAAAGAATTCCTCTCATACTCGTATATATCATATAACAAATCATTACGCATAATAATAAGTATGTCTCAATACAAGCTTCGCAGATGTAATTTTGAATATGATCTTAAAATACTTATTACATTTGAAGTGTATCCGAATTCTTCTCTTATTCTTGGGAGCACCGTATAAATCATAATTTAAAACGTTGCAGGCTCTGGATGCTCCTTCTCTGTCAGTGAAGCCAAGGTACTTGTTCGGAGGCAAGGCTCTAACTCTGCAATCTGTGGGTCGTGGGTTGGCTCGCCGGCTGACGTTCGAGCCCGTTGATTCCACCTTGAATGAAAATAATAACTATTTTTGGACCGATTCAAACCCAGATGGTTTTGTCTTTGAAATTGAAGCTGTATCCGTGGGCGAGAAGTTTACCATTTATGACGCTAATCATGAACCTCAAGGAATTCTGGAGATAGTCCAGCAACAGGTAAGGCATCTATTTAGAATATAATTCTTATACAGGCTTATTTGTAATTAGTTGACCACTACTTTACATCAATCCTAACAACATTTGTTATACGACTTTTGTACAAATCTTGATAATCAACACAACAAAGGTGTAGGCTGCCTGCAAGAGGTGGTCAACTAATTAAAAATAACTGTATATTTAACACAAATGTTCTAAAACCTAACAGATAATATATTGCAGAAAAATCAATGCGAGCTGGAACAGACAATTTTAGAAGATGGATCAATTGAAAAGAAAGTAAAAGTTAATACACTTTGTAAAGTAGAATGGTATGAAAATGATGGTATCACTAAACTTGTACCAGTGACCGGAGTAGCCATGTTGAAGAAAGGAAGAGGAAATGCCGCTGTAACCAGAATTGTTAATGTAGCAATTGGAATCAAGCAGCTGAAGAAAGGATATGAACTTAAACCTGGAGTTAAGTCGTCATCGAGGAGAATCACTGTTAACGGATGTGACGTCAGTGACATTCCATGCCAATATTCTGTTGTCGGTCTTGAAAGATATGAACTGCCCGTTATTGGTGAGCTCCGATAATATAAAAAAAATAATTATTGAAATAATAATTTAAATTATTTAAATGGTAATTTAAATCGACATCATATTTAAAGATTACACTTTTAGGTACCTATGTTGATCCCCGGATCGTTCCCGGCTTCCACTACCGCGTCAGACCGGCGAACTGTAGACGTCATTTGTTTGAAGGGCGCAACTTGTTGTTGCAGTCAGTTGGAATGGGTTACGGCAAACGTATCACTTTCAAACCCGACACCCTCAACGCTCCACAGAATTATTTCTGGTCAGACTCTCACCCCGAGGGCCTCGGGATGGAACCGCGAGCTGTGCTTCCCGACATGAAATTCAATATTACAGGAAATGGAGTAAGTACGAAATGTCAAACATAACGTAATCATTTCCATGTTCCTGGTCCTCTGCCAAGCTATTTATACATATGTTTATTTAATGCGCTAATATTGAACGTAGTTTGTTTATGCAACATATTTTATGTTTGTCAATGGGTTGATGCTATTTCGGTAGGAGGATAATAATTTATAATTCCACTATTGAATTTTGGCTTAATGCCATGTAATCGTTACAGATTTATGATTTCGGCTTCTCTTTCCGTTTTTAACAAGATCTAAATAAATATCTCTTTTCTTCAGGGTCTACTTGGGGAGGCAAGTGTGTTCCGCGCTGATTTGCCCCAAGTCGAAGAGAAAACCGAGTATGTAGAGGTCCCAGGAGAGAAGGGAAAAGCCGTTGAAAAATATATCCAGGTAGATGTCACGTGCCACGTGAAACTGGCTACGACCGGCGGCGGCTCGGTGGACTCTGAAGTTCATCTGATGAAAGTCTCCGGAACTGCGCTGGTCCGGAAGGAGCCGGGTCAACCTGCGGCCAAATTAATGAAAGTATTCAACGTGGGTTTGGATTCGCAACTGAACCTGCTCTTCGCGCACTCACAAACCAAACTTACTTTCCACCCTCTGCCCTAAATATACAAGGGATGGAATGGCGTTGCAATACTCGTGATGACAGTTGTGTCACAGCACTGTGTTGTAACACCAACAAACTTACCTGGCGCGAGAGTCACTGGAATACAAACGTTAACCGAGTCTATCACGAGTTTGCAACCAGTGAATGGTACCATTGCTCCAGCAAACGATTGTAGATTCGAATCTGTTGTATGCTCGTACAGCTGTAGAGGCTGGTAAAATTACAAGCTCAACGATTTTAGAATATTTGTCTTGGAACTACAAAGGATTGTACGGCGACCATTTTTCGGAAATATTAGTCGGTTAATTTAATATTAATCGGTTAATTTAATATTAATCGGTTAATTTAATATTAATCGGTTAATTTTAACAACAAACTTTCACCATTCTGAATTGTAAATTGATTTACTTTTAAGTACTTTCCTTAATTGTTTTCAAGTTAATTTTCATATCTTTTATAACTATGACATTTTGATGAAATATATCGGAGAGAGCGTTAAAAGACTATAATAAGTAATTTAAAAACATTATGACATTGTGTAAAAATATGTAAAATGATGAGTTGCGTAACTATTATTTTGTGAATGTATCTTTACATTATTCTTGTTAGGTACTTAATAACCATAATTTTTTTCCAAATAAATGAAGTTACTGTATATTGGCTTTTTTATACTTTTTTAGGGTTCCATTCCTCGAACGGAAAAAATGGAACTCTTATAGAATCACGTTGTTGTCCGTTCGTCTGTCAAGATCGTTTTACTCAGGAACGCGTAAAGGTATCAAGGTGAAATTTATGTCAAATACTAAAGTCCCGTTGTACTCAAAATCTCGTAATTTGATACAATTCACCGTCTTATAGCACAGATAAAGAAAAAATGCGAAAACCCTAATTTTTTTGTTACATCATATAATAAAAATATTTTTAATAATTTTAAAGTTACTATCCCTTTCTTCATGAACTAGTAGAGATATTAAACTCAGATCTATAATACCTTAAAGCTGAGACAAAATCAAACTTCTATGTCACCGACATCAAAAGAATCATCGATTTAGAGCGCATATTTTCAAAGTTGCAATTACGCGTATTGGAATTTAAACCTAAAGGGAACTTCTAGTCGAGATTCTAATCTAGAAATTTGGCATGAAGCAATGTTTTATAGCAAATATAAAGAAAAAACTCCAAAAACCTTAAATTTTAAGATAGGTACATCACATTTTTTTTAAATAATTATAAATTTATTTTTTTGTAATGGTACGGCACCCTCCGTGCCCGAGTCCGACTCGCATTTGACAGGTTTTTAAGTTGGATTCTTTCAAAGTACAAAATACATATATAATGTATATGTGTGTATGCCACAACTTTGGAGACGACAACTTTTACTTTCTATTAAAAAAAACCTCTCTAAATCATTTACCTTATCCTTATACATATCTGCTGAAAAAATTAATGTTCAAACAATAATAAAACTGTAAATTCCATTGAAATGTTTTATTTTTCATAAAACCCCCGGATCCACAAAGAGCAGTGGTATAAGTTTGTTTTGTGTATCTGTATGTCTGTCTGTGGCAACGTAGCAGCCAATCGCGTGGACGGATTTGAATGCGGTTTTTTAAATCGAAAGCTTGATTCGTCGAGCTGGTTCTTAGTTATGTTTAGTCTAAATATAAGCAGACGTCTCTAAGATACGGAGCTTATATTGGTGCTGGTCAAAGGTTCCTATACAATGTTGATAGTAAAAACCGAAACAAGTCAAATTAGTGTGTTCGTAGATTCATTTAGTACAACTTAGAAAAAAATAAAATAATTTTAAAATGCAGAAAAAAAAAATAATTTAAAATTTAAAAAACCCCCGATACAAAAAGATTTTAATATAATTATTACGTACTTATTGAAGTAGTTGGAAGGAAGAATTCAAAATCCAAGTAAGTTACCAAGACAAATAACGAAATAATAATATCAAGTCCGAAGTCGTATAGTCTCAAGTCCTCATTTATGAGCTAAGAAAAAATTGTAAAATGGACACTATCGTCAAAGTACGCGCAACGTTTCCCCGACGAAACGACCTCAAAGGGTACATAATAATGTTATTTTTATCCTTTTTATTATTATTATCAAGATAACAAAAACCCTATAGTAAGTTTAAAATTTAAAAACTAACTGTTAGTGTTTTGTAACTGAATTTTAAGACATCTAGCGATTGGATCATCGACTTCTTAGTAATTCATTGCCCAAGTGAAAATAAAAAAGGACCTATCTACCAAGTGAAAATAAAATATAAACTCTCCACTAGATGGCGCTCACTAGAGACGCAGTTTACATCTTTATGAGTTCAGTCGCCTGACGCCTCTGACAGGCGCATGTTCGTAGGCGTAGAGCTGTAGTTGTTGCGTCGAGGGAGAGTCGTCAGTCGTCACTAATACGAGTAAAGTTTAGTGGGCAGTAGTGGGAAGTGGGAACACCGGTCACCGAACACTTAGTCCGCGTCCGGCAACGTACTGGGGGTCTCGTGCGTGTCTCACTCTAGTTAACGAAAAAACCGTGATGTGCCCAATTCTGACTGATGGACAGTGATTTCTTGCGATAAGTTGCTTAGCAATACGATAAAAATACGAAATAACCATGGCGAAAGAAATAAGTTATAGTTGTGTTTTATTTATGTGCATATTGCACAGTGTCACAAGTTTCAACTTGGAGCCAAGGATTCCCGTGATAAAGTTCGGCGAGCCGGGCTCCTATTTTGGATTTTCTGTTGCTGAACATCTCACCATCAGTAACGGCGGCGAAAAAACGAGTTGGTGAGTTTTAAATTTGAATATCTTATGAATAACAAGACGGTATGACGTCATGTGTGAAGGTCGCCTCCTCATATGTGTAGGATATCCGAGTGTTGAACAGTTTCTGTGAACGCAAATACAATAAGAATAATATCTTAGAGTCAATATCGAGCTATCAGTAGTACATTGCCCTTATCAGGAATGTGGAGTTATTGATACGTTCGTGGAAACATTATGGAATCACTGATGTGTGAATAAATATCGAACTTATAATGTTCTTATCTTTGATAGCGATTTACGTTCATGCGATTATTCAAATAATTTATTAACTATCAAAAACTAGATATAGGTGCGAAATTCGGCCGGTTAGTTATTAGCGAAAGTGTTAGTTTAGCTAACTACTAGACACCTCATTAACCAACAACAATTAACACAAGCGACGCTAAGGTTACCAACCCTTTGCTATCTTATCTCCAAAGATTGCGTAAGTTAAAGCAACAATTTGTTTGTTATGAACATAAAATATCAATTATTTATTTATGTATACGTATGTCTATTTTTGAGTTAAATAATTATTACCTTCATGCTTTCTAGATAATAAATTTATAAGAATATAAATGTAAAGAGTCTTCAAATAGTAGTAATAAATAAGATTTGAATTACGAATTTTAGCTGGCAAACCCATCTCGGTCAATTCTTTATTACTTACTTATTTAGCTTTATCACTTTGTTAGTGATCCTATCGGGACCTGGCGGTTTCTTGGCGTGAAGCGCCCTAACTATGGATGTCACCTCGTCTAGGTTCGTTTCCTTGATTGGCGGTCCGACCGGTAGCCGAGAACACATTATATTGACCGATTTGTCGACTATTTCGACATGATCGCGATCAACCGATTGAGCAGACAGACGGCACTGGCTCTCTAGACTGTCGGCTAAGCACTCAGCTTTGTCCGGGTCGTCAAACGCGATGGCGGAGTCAGGTCCAACCAAGGGAGGCATATCTGAGACAGTGTCCGCCTTCAACGCTCTCTGCAACCGCCAGAATGCCTGGTGTGTTGGAGAGAGCGTCGCAAGCGTCCTTTCCCAGCCGCTATCTCTGAAGTCGTCGAGAGCTTGTCTCGACTCCCTCTGGAGACGGCGCAGCCTCCGTCGGTTGTCATCTGTCGGGTATCGGTCGTGGGCTCTAATCGCGGCGTTTTTACGGGTGATGAGAAGTCTAATGTCCGGAGGAAGTGCTCGGTAACTCTCGAAGTTCACTCGGACCTCCCTCGAGGACTTTCCTATGCTGTCTACCAAATGTTATGTGAAGTGGGACTCAAAGGCGCGGTGATCTCGAAGCCGAGACCAGCCTTGTAACTTAGCCTATCAAGGAGATTTCCTCTACTGTTTGCGACAGTAGAGTTCCAGCGGGGATGTTTGCAATTTAGGTCGCCGGCCAGAATGGTTGCGTTACCTAATTGGAGTAAGGACTTAAGGTCCCTATCAACTAAGGCTTTATTGGGAGAAAGATAGACGGATGCTAGTACGATCGACTGATGGCCGGTCATACCCACCTGACATAATGACGCTTCTACGTTAACTAGTTGGGGTGGATCGAGCGGAGTGCAATGAAGAGACCTTCTGTAGTAGATGATGGTTCCCCCCTTCGCGGTTGCCCTATAGTTCCTAACCAGACGGAAATTCGCGATGCGCGGATCACGATTACACGGCTTCAGAAAGGTCTCTTGTACTAACAGGACGTCTATCTGGTGTATGACCACGAAGTCGCGCACTAGATCTATCTGCTTAAGTAGCCCGTTTGCGTTGAATGTAGCGACAGTCAGAGAGCGAGTTTTTACCCTTCCACGCGATGTTATCATGATGACATCATGTGTTCGTATATCGATTTGATTAGGACGGCGTGCTTGAGGAGCACTTCCATACTCGCGGGAGGGTTCCGCGCGGAATCCCTCATTTCGTTCGAAAAGACTAGGAGCTCTTCAATGTCTATTGCACCGAAGAGGCTCGTAACGCACGCGAGCGAACTCGCAACTCCGTCGGTGGAGTTACGAACCCGCGGCGACGGTATCGACTGGGGGACGGGCTGTGGGATAATCCTTGGAAGCTTGACCCAAGCGTTCGCGACCGCGTTCGCGGGTGCCTGAGGGGCCTGGGATGCCTGAGGGGCCGCGGGCCTCCTAGGAGCTAGAGGAGCCCATGTAGACTGGACGAACCGAGGAGGATGCCTTGTCGGCTGTGTCATGCGCGGCGCTTTGGGGCACCCGCGATAATTCGTGGGGTGGCCCCTCTGTCCGCACAGGACGCAGCTGGGAGGATCCTCAGGGACCGGTCCCTTACGCAGACAGTCGGCTGTGGCGTGGTCGTCCAGGCACTTGACGCACCTTGGACGCGCGTGACAAAAACGTTGGGAATGCCCATAGAGCTGGCAGCGATGATACTGACCAGGAAAACCGGGACCGCGTGGAGGTTCGACCCTAAGGCCGGAGAGTTGGCAGACTGTCGTTAACGTTAAAAATTTGTTTTCCTTCCGGGGATAGCTCGAGATGAACGAGTACGAGATCGAACGGGACCCTAGTGGTCGCTCGGTACATGCGGTGCACCAAGATGACGGGGAAAGCCGCTAGTAGCCGCTAGTAGCTGCTAGTAGCCGCTAATAGCCGCAAGTAGCCGCTAGTAGCCGCTATTAGCGGTTAGTGTTTAATTTAAATGCATTTTATTTTTTCGATATTTAGAGTGCGGTCATTGAGGAAAAGACTATGTGTTAATTCTACAAATGCAGCTTTAAGACATATTATACGATAGGTTTTATAGGGGGTTTAAACCTTAGGCTAGACAGAGACACCATATTTTTTTATTCAATTTAATTTACCATATTTATGACCAAAGCCAGTTTTAATAAGATTTTGTTGATTTTATTAGTAACCTATTAACCATACAGATAGTGTTTTATTAATAGTAGGGTAAATAACTTTAGTCTAGACCACTTCAAGTGACAAACACTCTGATATTAATCTAATATTTGGAAGGAATCCAATTCTTCCGTTTCGATGTTACGCTACAGGTCGATATACTCTCACTACCATTAAAGATTAGAGATACCATTATTTTTGCGAACTAAAGATATTTATTTATTTATACTTTGTGTGCACGATGTTATTTGAACTTTTAATTATGCTATTGTATTATGATCAGCCAAAATCTGATTTTAAAATTTAGTTGTATGTAGTTTTATTATCAAATATGTAACCAATAACAAATTCTTTATTTTTCTAATACTCTGTTAGTTTGTTTATATTTGATTTATATTTGTTTGTAGTCGTAGGTAGTGATCTTTCATCAAATATCGTCTCAAGTAAATATCATGACACTGTTTCAAGTTTCAATCAATATTAGTATTATCACACTATTTACCAACCATATCTTAGACACCACGAGGGCTGTTTTTAGGGTTCCGTATCCAAAGGCTAAAAACAGGACCCTATTATTAAGACTTCACCTTCCGTCTGTCTATCTCCAGGCTGTATTTCATGATCCGTGATAGCTAGACAGTTGAAATTTTCATAGATGACGTATTTCTTTTGCCGCTATAACAATAAAACATAATAAAATATATATTTTTAAATTTATTTTACAAGCTCTCTGGTTTATTTCGTATTTCAAAATCCTACTAAAACCGTTTTAATTACCCAAATCCCATGTCACTAAATAATGTTTTAAACTATTTTTGTACGAATTACTTTCTCACGTGGTATCTGTTATTTTAAAAATGTTTACTTCAATCAAACTAAGAACAATAAAGATCCGACAACAATATAGATTATATTATCTGATCTCACGGATGCCTATTTGAAAGAATTGTGTGATTCCGTTCAAAATAAATTATAAAGTATGGAAAAACACGTGTTGACAAAAATAAAGCACCATTTTATATGACATACATATTTGATATTCTTCATATGTTCTTCATATGTGTGGTCACATGTGTTCACAAATAAGATACTTCTCATAGTGAGCGTGCGTCGCAAAAGATGAACAGTTTACACGATATATTTATTAAGAACGGGTCATGTAGGCAGTTAACATTATTTTACTTTTTCAAAAACTAACGCTTGTACATAAAAACATAGTTGATCTTTATTAGGATATACCTTATATAAAGTATTTGAAAGCCCTATCCTAACTGGTACAGTCCCTTTCTAATAAAATGCTTGCAGGAAAAACAAAAATTCTAAAGATTAAGATAGTTTTAGTACGCTAAGATCTAGAAGTAAACGGTTAAATAGTCAATGCTATAAAATTACATATATGTATAAAACCGAAAAATCTCTGTCTCAAAACCCTCAGTTGTTTTATAGGTTTACTAACAACAAAAAAACCCGCCAAAATGTCCGTATGCCTTCAAATATGACTTATAATTCTCAAAATACAGCCAATCTGCACGACATTAGCGTTCCCTCAGTTTTACAAAGTTATAATAACTCTTCTTTGCATACCTTACAATATATCAGTCGTAATTATATTATTTGTCAAATTCCGAAACTAAATTTCAGAAAAGGAGCAGGTCCAGACAGATTACTTCCTTTGTTTCTAAAAACATTTATAAATGATTTGTCGATTTCACTTGTGAATTTATTTAATAAGTCACTCTCATTAGGCACTTTTCCCAAAAAATGGAAAATCGCGCATATAGTTCTCATTTATATGTTACAAAATGTGTGAGTTATCGTCCTATAAGCATACTATCGTGTGTCGCAAAATTTTTTGAATAAATAATCTATGATACCATCTACAACCTGGCTTAGACAGCGATAAATGAAGAACATAAGGAACACACAAATCTTTTGGTGAGCGGCTAGATCTATAGATCTATAGATCTAGCCGCAATAATATATTATTGTGCTCAATATTAAGACTTCATAATAAATAAATATTGAATTGTTAAAGTAAATAAAGTAAAAAATATGTATGAAGGCAACAACGAAAAGTTATTCGATTTTATTGAATTGTCGGTAAACAAAACCTTAGGATATCAATCAATAAATCTATTGAAGTGTAGAGATCGGACCCAGCGGGAAGGGCTCCCTCATCTGTGAACTACATCTACATTCTACACTACTGACAACTAAGAACCCTAATTTACCCGACGAATTTAACGACCGAGTCAAAACGGTTCAATGGATTTACAAACTTAGGTACGCGTGTCTAGAAAACACCTACTAAAATGTGTTTACTGTGACAATACGTTTATTAAATAGTGCTAAGTAAATACTATAATTATTACATTATAAGTGATCACGGATGGTTTTGTTTTAAGTCACCCAAGAAGGAATAATTTAAACATTGATATCTTCAATGTAAATCGTTTCTCGTAAATAAATTCTTAAATATTGTTGTTGTATTAATTTTTTATAAGGAAAGCTTCGCAAAAATATTAATATATCATATTCCTTATAATGAAGACTTTATTTCCAAAATGATGCAATAGTAATGTGAATATAAATATTATTTTTACAAAGTTATATATACTATAGTTTACCACTTTATAGTTGGTACCAGTACTATCTACTACTAGCTGCTGAGGTAATAATGCTTTCTATAAACAATAGTTTAGACTATTAAAAATAGGTTATATCTGTTTTATGCTGAACAATATTAATGTTATCATATCAGAGTAACCCAATTCGCACCCATCTGCCGGCACTCTGTATAGATAGACTCAGTAATCTGTCGTATGTTATCGCACAAACAGATCATATGTATAAAGAACATAAAAAAACGTATGTTTATCATACTAAATATACATTTATTATTTTGTATGATAAACATATATTTTTTTGCTAACTAATTTTATCCAAAATAAATTAACTTATGTAAAAATCTGTGAAGAATTTGAGTAGATATTGTTTTGGAATCCGGAATTAATAAAAACAATAATTTTGTTCCCTTGAACTCGAGGGAGGCCTTGTTTGTGGCAGAGTGGTCGGTTGGTGGTCTTCCGTCCAGTGGTTTTCTGTTGACCGGCCTTGTACAGGGCAGCCTCGTTAGCGGCATGACGAGTCCTTCATCTTTTTATAATACGACACAAATACAATGACCCTTTATTATGAGTTAATTACACACTTTGATATACATTTTATAACCTATATGCCAGCTACCTATACTATTAAATAGACTGTTCACCGAGCAGTCCATGGAACTACATTACACGCCCTTCGCTAGTAGGTGTGTGAGGTGATAAAGCTAGAAGACAAGGCGCCCGTGTTCATTTACTCTGTTATCACCAGATAAATAGAGATAATCCCAGTGATATCATATTTTGCGATGATACTTCCCTCTGTTTGTTCAAAGCTCAAGGATAGACGTTCCTGTGTTATAGCTATTAGTAATGATCGAAGGTTTTTCCACAAACTAAATAATTCGTGTGTGTTAAGTGTTTGCAAAAACATATAACCCTCATATAATATAAGGCATATATATATATATATATATATATATATATATATATATATATATATATATATATATATATATATATATATATATACATATATATATACATATATATATATATATATATATATATATATATATATATATATATATATATATATATCGATACCTAGGGGTAGAAAGGTCGTAAAAACCACTTTTGGCTAAAATGATTTTATTATTTAAGAAAAAATGTGTTATACGTCCCATATTTTTTCATACCTTAAACCAGTTTTTTAAATAAATAATGGTGTATATACCAATTGCATGGGATCATAAAGTTGTTTTTGTTGTATCACTGTCATTAATGTAAAATATTTGGGCGTAAAAGCCAATGTAATAAGTATTTGTCTTTTACGCCTTGTTTACCTTTGAAAAATTACAACAATGATTTTATAAATTGGGAAGAAATTGCCTTAAAAACTTTCACTAAAGAAATTCTAAAAAAAAGGACAGTTCAAAACTATTCGAATTGCTACCTTCAAAAAGAAAACACCTAATCAAATTTGTATTAAATACTCCACCAATGAAGAAGCTATTGCAGGAAAAGTTAGTTTATTTGAAGAAGCTAGAAAAGAGCGGGATACTTATACAAAAATAAAGGGAAAAGAGAAGGGAAAGAGTAACAAAATTACTGAAAAAGAGGATGTCAAAGATGAAGGAATCCAGAATACAGATTTTGTATTACGTAATTTATGTAATGCCCGATTACCTATTTCAATTGCCAAATTTAATTATTTGAAACGTTTTTGTGATAGCGAAGTGATACCTAAAGCATACCACCAGAAATATCTGCAATTGCCTCATAATAAGATAATTAAAAATATACTTATTGGCACTGACACCGAAGATGAAACTGATAATAATAATGATTTAAGTAAGCTTTCAGCGTACGGTATATCTACTGGTATGATCGGCTGGATAACGGACTTTCTGAGCTTTCTGATCTCTTCGAGTAGTTGTCGATGGGTGTTCCTCTGAACCCTTGACAATAAATGCCGGAGTGTCTCAGGGGTCCGTTCTTTCTGCAACTCTTTTTCTGCTACAAATTAACGATCTGTTGAAGCCCGGTATCTATGGGTATGCAGACGACAGCACAGTTGTAGAAAGATATCTGCCAAATACTCGGGCTAGTAGAGATCAAGTACAGTCTGTAAGAGAAGCTATGGTGCAATGTTTGAGTGACAAACTTCAAGCAGTCTCCGCATGGAGCAATGCCAATCTTGTAAAATTCAACACCACCAAAACGCAGACGTGTCTGTTCACCGCCAAAAGGAGCACTTTCACCTTGGCTCCTACTTTCCAGAATGTATCCTTGGAATAAAGTGACCGGCTTCAGTTTTTAGGCTTAGAGATTTCCTCAACCTCAACTTTGGTCGGTTCATTGAGTCCAGAGCAAGAGCAGCAGCAGCAGAGCTTGCCGTTCTTGCGAAGTTCCGGCAGTACTTTACACCGGAACAGCTTCTTGTTTTATACAAAGCACAGATCCGGTCGTGTGTTGAGCACTGTGGTCACATATTTGCTAGTGCCGCAAAGTCTCATCTTGTGGTTCTGGACTCAATTGAGAGGCGAGCGAAGAGGCTTATAGGCGATCCCGAAATGGTCGAAGCCGACCTCCACAGCCTTGAACACAGGCGTAGAATTGCTAGCCTCTCAGTATTCTATAGGATACATTTTGGTGAGTGTGCGTAGGCATTACAAGACCCAATTCCCCGAAAGAAAAAGAAAGAAGACGAAAAAGAAGAAGAAGAAGAAGAGGAAGACCTATTCAAGGTTGCTAGGGTAATGGCCTCACCACCTTAGACGACATTCGACTTACCATCAGATGCAATGTAGTCAAGCATTGCCCTAGATTATATATAAAATATATATACTATATATTAATATTAATTTCAAATTATAAAAAAAATATATATTCTCTTTATTGAAGTAGGTACGGCAATTAACAGTTAATATTTATTTCATGAATAACAGGTACAGAAATCTGAAACTTGGTTATTATCAATGACTATTTTCATTCATTATGACTGATTATTGGTTTTCCTTTCTTTAATCATAATGTTTGAAACTTGGTTATTATCTACCTAACTATCTACTGATTCATAATGCCTATACTGCGGACCTGCAATGATTTAAAGTAAATTGAATATGAGAATATGATATTAATATCTCATATTAATATGAGAATAAAATTATAATTGTACTATAGTAAAATATATTGATAAGATTACATTGGCTTATAAGCCCAATCCGCTAAGAGTCTCAAGATAAATGTAGTTACGCCATATTGTGTGCTTTCTGAACAGACGTATCCACCATTTTATTCAAATTTGTACGTCGTAACTCCATGCTAAGTTAAAACCTATGAAGTTTGTTCAAATGCAGACTATATGGCGTTAAAATTTATTTAAAACAAAAGATTTAACAGTTTTTCATTCAATAATACGTTTAAAAACAAAAAAGTTATAAGCAATAACTTTTTTTTTGTTACGTTTTTTGCGTCTCCTGTAAAGTTACGATTTTGGTGTTTACGACCTTTCTACCCCGAGGTGTCGATATATATATATATATATATATATATATATATATATATACACACACATATATATATATATATATATATTTATATATATAATGAGGGTTGCACAACATAGAAGACGGGTAAAGTGCTTATAGATTTTACCCCATAAATGAAACAATCATTGCCCCTCATCTTTCATTTAAAAGCGGTTTATCTTCCGAGACGATGCGATATTTTCTCCTCAAATGAGGCAAGTTCCCAGGCCATTGTCAAGCGGCCTTTTATGGACTCCATCGAGTACAGCCGGATATTAAACGATGTTCCTAATAAAGGATTATTATTGACCCACAGACTGTTTGAAATATTATTATTATTATTTGACTTCCTTTTGTTTATTTTAATTTAATTGTATGGATATTGAAAACGAATTAAGATATAACTTTTAGGTAAAAAAAGTTAGGTTCCTTTTTTCCAGAAATTTCAACATTGCAGTTTATTACTAATTTGAAAAAATATTTGATAGTAGTATTTCTGTCATAGGCTATATTTTAATTACGTTTCAAACGAAATTTAGAAGAATATTAAATGTGATGCTGCAGTCTGTAGTGCGTTGCTTCTATTTGTATCTGGTTTGATCTCTCTTCGATGAACGCGTCGTACCTAACACTGGTAACAACTTTCGTTGACTTTGAAAATACCGTGATTAAATGAAGCAATTAGGTAGGTACTATAAGAAATTAGGTATTAACAGAAAACGTATTATAACATATATAACATATTATAACGTTGTCGTTTCAGATATTTTTTTTCTCTCGTCCCCTTTGAATTGTATTGTGTTGTATTGTCATGGTCAGTCCCGTATTAACAAAATTGTTGAAAGTAAAATAAAATGTAATAATTGGATTTATTAGGTAAAAACGAGTCTATTAATATTACTGAAATGTATAATTTCTATTATTATTGTAAATCTAATTGAGTTAGTTTAGGAAAATAAAGTTACTATTGAGTTACATGAACCCGAATAAGTTTTTTAAATATGTCTTGTTAACTAACTACAAAATTTCCCTGAGCTCAGTTTAACAGCATGTTACATTCCTGCCGCCATTGTACGGGGTCCCTTGTTATGGTAACTACGACCACCTACCTACCTACCTACCTACCTACCTATCTACACACATAGAGTGTTAGAACCATTGACGCAACACATGCAATAGTTTGCAAGACGTTATACATATCTTATTACGACTGCACTTAGTTTTAGGAAAACATTTTAATTCTATTATTAGTATTGCTTATGAAGTCCATAAATATATAAATATGATATAAAAACTTAAGAGACCGGAGACCTCATGTAAATAAAATGAAGTAAGTAAAGAAAAGTTATTTATTAGTAATAGCCGCTGTTTTGATACTCAAAGCTTTTTGAAGGTTCCGTTCTCAGAATCGTTTTCAAAGACGCAGACGCCTCCTATTATTATTATTACTTGCTAAAGCCTGAGCCTTCCTTGTTATTATAGTGTTAATGTTTGTAGTGCTAAGTGAGAAATCTGGTTCTCGTACACGAACTGTGCTTGTGAGACAATATTGTCGCCGGTCAGTGTTGGCACAACTGCCCGTATAGTATTTTATATATATTTGTCACTTTATATTTACAATGTTACTTTATATTTCATTAAAGGTTCACTTTTAAACAAAACTTTATCACGTTATTGATGTAAGTAGGGTATGTTTTCACAATTTTATTCAAAAATATGTAATATATTGATATTGAATTGAGAAGATTGAATTATGTCCAAAAGGAGACGTCTTTGTATATTAAATATTAAAAAATAATGCGTTTGGTAGGTAGTGTAGGTAGCAGGTAGGTACCCAATTATCCATAACGACCTGTGGTCGGATGTGCTCACGAGGTAGACTTCATTAAAATATTTAATACTTAAAGCACTCGTTTAAAATATTTTATTTTATTTATTTACTTATCATTATAACTTTCTCTTGCTGTTCTTTTTATATTTACGAGTATGA
Organism: Napeogenes sylphis; assembly: GCA_959347405.1. Lineage (NCBI taxonomy): Eukaryota > Metazoa > Arthropoda > Insecta > Lepidoptera > Nymphalidae > Napeogenes > Napeogenes sylphis. The sequence goes on from OY365776.1 coordinate 676,926, forward strand.
CACCATTATATACCATAATGTGTATATAGTACGTAGGTATTAGTAGTAGGTAAGTATAATATTAAACGTGCGTGTAGTTAGAGTACATAATGGTTTGTTGTCTGTATGTGCAGTTGGTACTATTGTGTAGGAAAAAGCTATTACAATATTTGCATGTGAAATATGTTTTATTTTTGACTTGTAGGTATATCTTAATAAGTAGGTCCAATGTTATTAGACGACCGGAAGTGACTAAACAAATATTTTGACATTAATGGAAATTGTTGTTTTGAATAAATCTTAGTTAGAACTATTAGTCAGTGAACCAATCCGAAGAATTATGTGAGTCATTATTGTATGCTGAGTTCATACCTCTTGAGATAAGCTTGATTCCTAACAGCAAATATGTATATACAAATAGCTTCCAGGGCCTGTCTGAGCGTACATTATCTATGTACCTACTAGTAGGAACTAAGTAACACTGCAGCAGTCAAACTGGTTGATAATGCGGGAGTTGCTATTCTGAGGTTGCATTTAAATATCCTGTAATAGTCCAGCGCTTGTCAAAGTGCACTGTCTACGCAATGACTTATCAAATAAGTTATAATTAACATTAACAAAGCTATGCGAAGAATAATAATACATTTGATACTGAGCAGGACCAAGACAAATGTGAAACCTTATAAGTTTCTGTTGATAATAAAATAAATTTAATTGTAATATTTTTAAAATAAATGTCTAATTAAATATTTGTTAAATGAAAAACTCGTATAATGTTACCGACTACCGTAACCTGCTTTTATTTTGTTGTCTATCTGTCTGTCTGCTACGTTAGCACGTATCACGCAGAAACTATTTTCAAACACTAACTCAATGCTTCTTGTATGTTATTAATAATTAATTCCATAGCATCGAAGTCATTATAATATTTTATTGTCTTGCTGTCCATCATACTAAATATTAATGAAATCTTCATATTTTATTACACATTTTAGTAATTTCATAATAATAACAAAAACACTTTGGAAACATCTGACGTGATATTAATGTAACTACAAGTATTAGTTATTTATATCAGCCAGCCAGCGACCAGCGGTAATTGATCTTGTAGCTCTTAAATATAATATAGAATAGTTATAATATTATTTAAAATACATTAGTTTTACAAAATTAATAAGATAAAAAATACAAACATGTTTTTAATATGTTTTTGGAAATATAAATAGGTAGGTTATATCAGATCACTTTATTATATACGTTATATTATATAATAGTACATATTAAATAAATATATTAAATCACTTCAAAGATTATATCGGTTTTGAAATCCCCATAGTTAATTTTTTTGTGACTCAACTTTTGCTGACGTTAAGAATGATCAATTATTTTATATAAATAAATAATTTATTATAAAGCTTTGTGAATTAAATTACTAATGTGAAAATTGAGATTTTGTTAAAATTTTATATTTTTTATACTTAATTAAAATCTTATTGCTTTTTTTTATTCTGTCAGATTTTAAATATACTACATAAGTACAAATGGTGATCTTGTATATAGTAATGTATTAAAATCCTTTGTTCGAACGTATTCATCTCTGAAGTGGTATGTCTTCTCCTTATCGTTTTTAAAATAGTATTCTAGTTACTAATGGAAGGTATATTTAGTGCTTACTGACACACTTACCAACCTCATAACCAGTTTTAAAAATATATACCCATTGTAAATGCCTTCTGCCTTCTAACAAGGCAACAGCGAGGGATGCTGTGTTGTTCCGGAATCGATCAGTAATTTAGATGTTTTTTGAACGTGTTACTGTCTATGTTCCGACCACGTGTTGGTACATGTGGTGTTTTATAACATATAAGAAGATTGAAACCTAAGTATTGACCTGGCGAGTGCACTGTGATTATTTAGTATACTATATTAAAAATATTTACAACAAACTACAATACTTCATTGATTCTAAGACAGACATGACTACAAGAGTAGGGCAGGTCAGCGGGTAGTGGGTTTGATTACTGTTAGATGGCGCTAACGGGTAACTCGACCAGCGGCTACTGCGTGATATGGATTAGCAGGAATGAACTTGAATGAGGATGAGAAGACATTACTATAACTACCAAGGGGCTTCTTTATTTATTTCTACAAGTTAAGTAGGTAGCTACTGGTCAGTATAATTATTTGTACTTATATTAAAAGTAATATTTTTTTAAACAAATTTTTTGATCACTTTTTAAAATGTATGTTATTATTTTTCTAATAAAATATATTAGACGAATAAAAGCATAGATTAAAATACTTTAGAGTTATAAATGTTGAGTTATTGCCCACCATACCTACCATCAGCCACATCGAGACCTCATCTAACGAGTATGAAGACTTAGACGAGGCTAGTTTTTCCGATTCATTGACGATCTTGCCCGTTACTTTGAGTGCCGGTCTGGTCCAGTCTGGTCCAGTCTGGTCTAGTCTGGTCTAGTCTGGTCCGGTCCCTTTAGTAAGCGTTGTACGTTTTACGTAACTGTACTTCTAATGACTCTTAGTTTTTACCCGGGTGTATTGAGAGCGGCGATCTATAATTGACCGCTTGATAGGGTTTCATAAATGTCAACTATTTAGAATTACAGTAATCTTTGATCATTATATTTTATAGGGAACTAAGGATTACTATTCACTATTTTAAATATTTCATACCATAGAGAAAATTATAAGTAGTTTATTAATATATAATATACAAGTACCTACATTAGATATTATGGTGAAGTTATTAGTTAACTAGTTAAGACAATTTTAACTTCTTGATTAATTTATTTAAAACTTAGTCTTATTAAATAAGCATAATATGTATTTGTAATAAAGTAACATAAATATCAGGTCAAAGTTTAAATAAATCTTAAATGATAAAGTGAATACTTTAGTAAAATAAAAAGAAATATTCTCAAAACAATCGAATGATTTATAATTGGGAATGACGGAAAGGTTAAAGGTCTTAGACAGAGATGAGCTCATTGACGCTAAAATAAACCATACACTGTTGAATCATCATCGAACCTATAACATGGGATGAACTCTGCTGAAAACTGATGAATCATCTCTAAACATCGGAATATAGAGCAACGAATAACAAGGGTTCTGTTGAAAGATGATCTTTTTAACTGAAATATAATACATTTACATGGTTTTTAGTAATTTAAAAGTAATATAGGGAATCAGAGCATCAAAAATTAAAAATTATGTGAAAAGTCGCTTTTTCCCAAAGACATCTGAAGGCACGCCTCGCACATGGCGGATAGAATAAAATATTTATCGCTGTTTTTAACCATAAAAAGCAATTATGGCCACATTATATGTGGTATGTGGTTAAAAATACGTTATAAACTTTACCTCTCCCTCACTGTATATTATGTAGCCACCCTTCCGGTTTATATTTAAGTAACTGGCTTCTAATCTTCAATTTTGTATGATTCAGAGTACGTTCACCTCACAGTTCTGGATATTTTTGCGAACAACATGTATACATACATACTATAAGATACTTTTACAACTTGACTTGAACCTTGTTTGAACATCGCAAGTAATTATAATTGCTAATCATTCAATGGAGTATTAATACCTTTCAAATAGGAAGAGAATATTATTTATTTTCAATATACTTCTGTTAGAGATAGGTAGGTGGTGCAGTTATTAGGGCGGGTGTAGAGAGTGTCGCCATGTTGATGTTGGCAGTTGGCAGTGACAGTCGTCTGCGAGGTATGTGCGTGGGAGAAACCCGGTTCTGCGAGTGTTTTTGTCACTACTTGAGCAATGCTATCTAGGTGACTCTTCACTGAAACAATTCTTTTAAGCGATTCTTCATACTTCAGTGTCGGTTATAATCACTTACAATTTATAAGATTAACAAAATTGAATACAACCCCCTCTTCTATTTATTTATTTCAGACTGTATGATGTGGTGTAACAGAGTACCTACAGCTCTGTTATTACGAGCCATCAATATTCAATATCACTGCGGCATTATGGCCGAAGATTCAGTGAAATTACATAATTTTAACCTTCACTCAAAGCTCTGTAAGTGCCGAGGAACAAAGGAACAGAGACGGACATTTATTACTTTCTACGGTACCTGTGTGACCACGATGAAGAACAGAGGAAGAATCGGAGAGAAATCGTTGTTTCTTAGAAGGCTATCATCACCAGCTGGTGATGGTGGTCCGAGACAGCTGCAGACGATAACGTGAATTGCAGATAACCAAATGTGGAAGAACCCAATTAAGTATAATGCTCGTAACACATTCAGCGGACTTCAAAAATGTACTCATTGGCGGCTCGACTCACTCGCTGTTTCATATAACTACATATCATTAATAAACACCTTATACGGAGAGAGAGAGAAGATAAAATTGTAATTGTGGTGTATATTTTGCATTCTTTATTGTTCTATACACTTAATATATTAAATAAAGTTCACTTCTTGTTTTCTGGCTTTTATACTTACATAAAAAAAATATGTGACAGACAAACAGTAATATCTTTTGATCATCCTAAGGGTGGAATAAAAAGGATTTTATAAGAAAGGACTAAAGTTAAGTATCTAAATCTAAGGCGGAAAAAGTGTATAAGAAATGGATTTAACTCTAAAGTCTTGTTTATTAATAGAATTAATAGAGCGAAGTAGCAATATATAAGATGTATTAATAAACACTTGTAGAATTAAACAGTACCAAATAGAACAAAGGACACCGACTTTAGTCAGAAAGGATCAACGTTTTTCTCAAGAGCCAGATGTTGCAGTTTGTGCAACTTTTCATTATTGATTTTCTGAACCCATGACCTTATTGCTTTGTCGGAGTAATTTTTGATAATCAATATTCTAAAATTCCAAACAAGGTTGGACAAAACCATCACATGCACCAATTTATTTGATAATTTAAAAGCTCTATAGGTTTTGTATTCGGTTAAATAAAACTCAACAGACATAATGGTTTCTTTGTGTCTGTTTGTCTGGTTCACCGGTAATGCCTAATGTGGCCTGTAACCTGAGCTCTAATACTTTGTGGTACGTTTAAAATAGACTGTGGCGTTGTTGAGAACAATATTTTATAAAAATGTGTCTGTGTGTCTTGTGCAAGTATTCTATATAATATAATCCATAGATAATCAAAATATATAAATATAATAAATAAGATTAAAATATATAAATATAGTTTTATGGAATGGAATTTCATGGAAAACTATTTAGAATATATGAATAGGGATTACATTACAAAGGACGAAAAAAGAACACAGACGCTACTTAATGACAATTAACGAAGCATCAATCCAGCTCATAAATGATGTGTTTCGTGAATAGTAAGTTTCACTATTTCATTATAATATAAAGGGCATTAAAACAGGTTATAAAATACCACAACACAGCAGTCAATTAAAAAATAATTTCACGACTCAATGAGAGAAAAAGAAATCACTTTCCTTTTATGGAATACCTAACGAGATGAATTCCTGTTTGGTCGAACGTGTTGTATTGTTTTTTCTGTCTGTCTTCATATACCATTACTACATATTTAGGGAATATTTCCAGATATTTGTGCACAGTATTTTAGTTTTACACTTATGGTAATAAGGGCTATTTTTGTATAAACGAGAACCCAAATATTTGATGGTTTAAGTTATGTTATTTTTGTTCTTAAGGACGAATATAAATATACGTTATTTCGTTGTTCAAGGACTCGGATAAAACTAATTTACAACGGCATCAGATGGGGTTGAGATATTTCTGGCTCTGAATAACGAATGTATTGTAATATAGGTAGAGACCTATATTACAATACATTCATACTCTCTTTGAGATATTCAATTAGGCTTCGATTAAGATATTTTTAATAGTTTAATAAATTTAATTTAAGTTGAATAAAAAACTTTCACTTTGACTTGAGGCTCACACAAATGTATTAAAATTAAAGTGCTTTAGAGATTTATTTACCGATTTAGGTGTAACCGTCATAGACTCTATTGATATGAAGTTAATTGCTGAACATACAATTACAATTATTATATATGTGTAGTGAATAGAAATAGTAGTAAATTAGAGGAGAAAACTAAACAAAGAAGCCGTTTCTATGAAGTCCCCGGCGCCCCGCACAGTCCGTAAGTAAAACACAATAGCATCAGGGTGGTCACATCACATAAATTGTTGACCTACGTCTAGTATAGAAATACGTTTAATTACTTTCATTTTACCCTCTTATGAGTACAAGGGTCATTGAATGGACGTACGTACTAACAGTAAGCTGCTCTACTAATATAAATAAATATATTATTTTAAATGTCTATTCTTCTTTTGTTACAGGTAAGTGTCGAGGACAAGAGGTATCTTTGAACACCGTTTATGTGGTAATACCATTAATATTTATATCTAATCCGTAGCTTAATAAATTTCTCTCGGAACTCTCGGATTTAAATGAATATCAGTCTTATTACAAGTGGGTAAAGTGTAATTTCGTTGAGTACAAGGTGTAAGGCTTAATTTGGTTTTTGTGTTCTATTATTAGATGTTAAAGTTATTGTAGACAATGTTATTAACATTTGGTGACTCAGTTTTCTCAAAGAAGTCCAACTTTAAAAAAATCCTTAAAATATTATTTCCGTTACACAAAAAAAAATATTGCGAAAAATATAAAAGGTGTTTCATGAAATGGTCCTCGAAATCTGGTCATTGAGTGTATATAATACCTTCTTTGAAACCGACTCTTTAGAATTATTTTTTTGTTCGTATCCCGAAATGGGTTCTCACCTTGAAACCTTATGGGCCAGGCGTTCCGCGTAGGTACCCGACGACAGACGACTTCTCAGACTATACTAGCACCATTTGTATTCATAAATACATTGATGATTATTAAAATAGTAAAGTGATGTATACCTACTTTAAATTCTAATGAGAAAATTTCTATTCTATACTGCTTCCACGAGATACCAAGTTCAATATTATTACCAATATCGAATGACTTGTAATTTTATATTTATTAAACATTTAAATAACTTTCAAAATGTTAAACATACCTATTGATAAAGTTTTGCAACCATTGGTACCACACTGTACATTGTATACTATACACAAAAATACAAAATGCAAAACACTGTTATAAAAAAAAAACTACCTATTACATTTTAATTTTTCGCCACTACGTAAATAAATGAGTGAGTAATGAAAAGAAATAATAGACACTACATAAATAGATTTGTAATAAAAATAAAACTGTGCGTGTACTTATGTACGTAAGAAGTTATACTTCTTTGGCATCATTAAAAAATTGTTTTTTTAATTGCATGCAAATAATTAATTACCATGAAATATTAAAAGGACTGGAAAAGGATAGTCAAAACAGTCAATAAATTTTAGTTTAAATTTGAAAAATTAAATAAATAAATGGATAGGACATAATTTGTACTAAATATTTTGAGATTCTAAATTTTAAATGTTAATTATTGATTATTTAATATTTTTAAAGTAAATAAATAAATTTAATAATAAATAAAAAAATAGAATTTAAGTTTATTTAAATATTTTTATTATTTTCTTTATCTAATATTCACTTTTCATGTTTGTCAGATCAACAAAACCATCTATGGTGTCTTTGTGTTTGTCATATGTCAAGGCAGCTTCCAGAGCTATTTCATCAAAAAGGATTGAGCAATATTTCTTCTTTTCTTCCCAAGTATTCACCTAAAAGCAAATTACTAATTAGTCATGTTTCTATAATAATAATAAATAAAAGTCACGCAATATCTCTTTCGGGTTGGCAATACATTGAATTAATGATAACTTTTCTTTATATTAGAGAAATATTATTGACCCAACTTGGACTTTATTTTTTAAATTGAACAAATTTCCCTTTTGGTGGTTTTGGGAATGAATATCATATAGTTCAACAGAATTCAAAAACAAATATTATACACACAAATTGATATACAGGCACATTAGCTAATTGCACTCTTTTTATTATATATAAATAATTATATATAAACTCATACATTCATATATAGCCTATAAAATTAATAGATTTTGGCACAAAAATATACAAGCATAGCATTGTTTAAAGGTTTAATAGTTACCTCTTGTTTTATAGCTTCAAAGATTTGAGGATTGATCCCTGTTTCAATGTTTAACTCAGAAATAATTTTATTAAGAGTGCATTTAGATGGCAATATAAATATCTTCTGTAAAAATTTGTAGCATTTTGGGCTTTGTTTAATTATAGACAGTGCTATAAGTTTATCTTCATAAGAGAACCGTCTCCCCTTAGATTTTTTAGTGCATTGTTTTATTTGCATCCACATGATTCTTTTTGCTAATGGATTCATTTTTTCTGTCATTCTTTCAAAAGAGTTCTCTTTTGAAAATTTCAATGCTCTATGTGTAAACTACAATTGTTTTCCTCCTTTTACTCTACTAAAATACAAATAAAATACATAAATGCTTATTATATATAGCCTAGGGCTAAAGAATAGACAAAGGACACATTTAAAGAGTTTTAATTTTAAACCTTTGAATGACAAATACTTATTTAAAACAATAATTTTAAACTATTTTTTATTAAAATAAAGTAATGGTTATCAATATGTAATTGTAGTTCTAAACAATAGATAAGTAGGTCACCGGTTTAATAGCCACCACCTGCATTCAAGATAACTTGAGCTTGGTCTGTTTTTAAGTTAATTCAATTATTGTTTTTTTACATTTCTAATAATTACATGAAGTAACAAATTATTGTGTCCTAAAATCTGTCCTTCGTTTAGAAAATGATGATGTATATTCAAAAGTTACAGCTCATATTGTTCATCATTTTTATTAATAAAACAATATTAATACACATGTCTGATCTACTTCTTTTATATAAAGTATTTAATGGACTTCTGGACTCAGAGGGTTTGTTAAGTTGTTTGAAAATCTACACTTCATCTCTGCTTCTTATCTTTAAAGAAAATTGCATTTGGGTACTCATTTTAAAATAAATCAAACCTGCGTGGATAATTTATCTAAAAACTTATGTCCAAAATAAACTAAACATAGAAAATTACGAAGATATGTTCATAGGAATTACATACTTTTGTTGATGACGGTGCGAGTGGTTTGAGGTATACCACTAATAATTTCATCTTCTGTAAACAGTGTAGGATAAGCGCCGACACGAAGACGAGATCTCAACGACGATGATGTCAGAAATCTTTTTTCAAAGTGCTTCCGACACACGAAATGCTTGTGAATCGGTCGGATAAGCTCCGTAATCTATCACAATCAATGGTCTCTAACCACTTTTTGAGACCTATCTTGTTCTTTGGAAAAGAATAAAAGTTAACGTCCTTTCGTATACTATCACAACACAATGATTATACATCGTGCAAGCTTTAAGGATATTATTACAATAACAAACACGGAGAGGATAAGAAACGGAATTAAAAACTCAACGCAACTTCACTCGATCAACTCTGAAACTGTAATAATGGCGATTATTTCATATTCAAATATTCATAGAATTAATATACAAATAATATTGTACAATATCTCTATGCAAATAATACTGTACTCTGTCAGTTCAATGTCAGCGAAAGAGGGGAAAGGGGAGAGGGGGAAAGAACTGTCAATTTCGATATGATAATGTAAGCCTTTGCGAGTTTTTATGGTATGAAGTTATCCACCCGTACTTCATACTGTGAATTTCGTGTCACAGATGCGCGCGCATCGTAAAATTTCACTCTCATCATTTTTTCATAACGCGCCTAAAGAAGTATAACTTCAAAAAAATCATATATATAATATATACAGGGTTATTTGTAATTAATTGGAAACCTCTTGCAGGCAGCCTCTCTACAACAATCCCAACAACATTTTTTCTACGACTTATAAAACTTAATAAACAAAAAAAACTAAACAAACAGAGTTTGCTTCCTCTTTTACTTTTTACTCTGTATTTTGTAAAACGTTCTTAAAAGGTCAACGCCCGGGCGCCATACCTACGCTCAGAGTTAATAAGCCTCTGAACTGGTATAAATTTTATATGCGACAACTTAAATTTTTAAAAGTATTAATTTTAAAAAGTCATAGAACAAAAGATGTGGGGATTGATGTAGAGAGGCTGCCTGCAAGAGGTGGCCAACTAATTACAAATAACCCTGTATATATAAGTTATATCGTAAGTGAGTATTAGTGAATATCGTTACCCAATTAATGGTTCGTTAAACATAAACACGAGTACGTAGGTAGTAATAGTGTTGGCTTTAGTCTGATACTGTAGAGTAGAGTGTAGATACTATGAATCTTTAATCTCTTTATTTTACGATACATGATTTATATTTGTAATGTGATTTATTGTAGTTCTTGATTTATTACTTGGCGTAGTTGGTTTCTTCATATACTGATAATAATGAAGTGTTTTTTATATTTCAAGTAGGCTTACATTGCACTTACGTCATGTGAGAGTGTTGTTGTCGACTGCACTGTGCATGGTAACAGAGGTAGGTCCATGGAACAGAACAGACAACAAAATAAATTAATACTCTCTTTACCTACTTATAGATACAATTACAATTCTTCGTAGTATCGATTATTTAAGTCACTGGCATACTTGACTAGAACAGCTAACCCGATATACCTTTACCTAAGGTCTATATCTGAGGTAAATATGTAAAAGAGCTAATAACAGAGCACCTATACGTTATTGCGGACTAATTTAGAACAAGTAACTTAACAAACACCGTTGAAGACCAACACTGACACTCGTCTGTTAGGGAGGTGAAGAGGTTAATGGATATATTTAGTTGCTTAAATATTTATTTTAAATAATAATATAACTGTATAAATTAAAATGTATCTCTATTTCTCTTAGCGACGCCGCAACTTGAAAACATGCGGGACAGTATAGTCGGACAGTTTGAAGTGACAGCAAGGTTCTTATGAAGGGAAACAGATAAAGTGACCATTTTGAGTACAGTTTAATATTACTAACTGTTCTCTTCACGAGGTCTGCTGGTCTGCTGGTCTGCTAGTCAGCGGTTCAACTAGTTATATATAAACATATTAGCTATATTAAGCTAAAACCTGCGACCTCTAGGAGTCCATCTCCGTTGTTTGTGGGACTCTATAGTTCATATTTGAGTGTTGCCCGTGATAATGAATTGTTCATTCAATATTTATTCAATATTTATTTAATTAATGCGTTATATTATCTTGGTGTCAAGTTCCGCTGCATTTCCCTCATTTGAAACGTGTTTAATTTCATTTGGCGTAGTGTCTTCATATAGTTGCTGGCGACCTACTTAAGAACATCTAGGATTGACATTTTATTTATTTTTGCAACATATATTGATATAATATAAACGTCCTATAACAAATAGAGTATAGTTTGTTATAATATAGTTAAATAATTGTAATTCACAAAAAAAAAGGAAAATAAATTTATAGAATTCATTACCAAAACCAGTTATATTTAATTAAAAATATATGTTTAAATCTAAGAGTAGTTTAGAATATGTTTAAACATCAACACAACACTGTTAATAAATTATAAAAACAATAATTAAAAAGATTTTCCTGTTCGCCAATCATGTTATTAAGCGACGCGTCACGCGAGTCACCAAGATATAGTTAATAAGTTATAGATAGCACATAGTTCAACTTATAAGACTGATAACTCGATGCAACTGACCTACTGAATGTCTTGTTAGTATTTTACACACACACACACACACGCGCACACACACACGCACACACACACACACACACACGCACACACACACACACACACACACACACACACTTTAGAAGTGACACGCTGACTGACGGATGCATATGCGTTGCAATCTAAGCAAACGATACATTGTATGTGTTTGCAAAGGAATATTGAGTGTCGCTAGCATGCAATAACAAATCGGTCGATATACCTATTATTATAACATCATAAAAATGTTTTAGGTGAGGTACTAGATCTAGATTCTGTACTTCATTACAAAAAAAAGTAACAACCATCATTGAATATTAATTAAATAAACTTTCCAAATGTAATTAAAGAACAAGCGCCAAATACATACATACACAGGGTGTTCGAGACTAGCTCGGCGTAGCGTCGTGAGCGCTCTCTCGCTCTAATTATTGTGCGCTTCATTTTGGAATGTTGATTACATGCGCTTTGTTTTCAGCGGCTTTTGTTGAGGTCCTGCTGTTCGGTTACCTTTTAATAAATGACTTCTGCTAGATTATTTAAAGGTAAACTCACTAGGAGTGATTGAGTTATGTATTGTAACGATAGTTTAGATCACTAGCAATGAAATGGCAGGTTGTAAATATGGACTAGGATAATTGAAGAGCCGAGCACGTCTTCGTAAAATATTGGCAAGAGTTATCGGTAATATCAATCGGCCACGACGGATGTCGCTTTGCCGTATTCAAATCTATCATCTATTTAGTAATACAAATATATCCAAACGATATAATAAAATTGTCACTGATCGAAAACTGTGCATGGAAAATATTAAAACAAAAACCTAATTATAAGAGAAAGGGAACCCAAGCAATGGTTTTTCATTTTGTTTGTTTGTCCGAATGTCTGTTTGTATGTATGACTGTATGTTTGTGCACGCTAATCCCAAAAACGGCTGAACCACTTTGAACGCAGTTTGTACGCAGGAATATATTGTCACAGTCTTCACTTCACATTTGATGTTTATTTCGTTTAAATCGGTTAAGAAATAAAAAAGTTACTCAAGTAATAATAAAACCCTTTCCAATATAAAAAGACGAAATTGGACCTGTAAATACCTCCCCTGTAAAAAAAACTGATACTTAAAATATTAAAAAAATAAAATACAAATAAATTAGAAATACTCTTACACGCAAAAACTACTTGCCGATGTTTGATGAAACTTTGAACGAATACGTTTTATCAATATCGAGATCTATGTGTATGAAGTCGCAGTAAAGTTATGATTTGTTGTTGCATTTTATTATACATTGATATAATTCAAATAGTTATTTGCAACAGCTATTCCTTGTAATGATTATGTATATTTCAGAACATAATATATCTCTTCATAATAGTAGGTAACTGAAGTCTGAGTTCAGCTAATAATTTAAATATGCTTATAACTTATAAAACCTTGGATGTGGTTTTATAATAAATAATAATCATTGTTTGTAACAAACAATGAGTAAATACCTCTTCCATAAACTCTATGTAAATTAAATATATTGTTATTCTATAATATAGTATAACAATATATTTTTAAAACTAATCCTTATAGATTATTGACTATTGAAGTTACCTTTTATTTTGTTAATGTTAATGTTTATCTATTCAGGAAATAAGATAGGTCGAGAATAATTTAAAGAAATGTATTATCAAAGCGAATGTAATGTAGTTGTCATTGTTTGGTTTTATAGCCGCTCCTAAATATCGAGCGGGAAGTATAGCTTCCAGACCATCGTAAAGTTCAATCACGGACTGCTTCCGTGAGCAGTAACCTCCAAATACAGATTAAAATTATATTTTATGCCTTATTATTTGTTTATGTTCAACAATCTGTAACGACACATAACTCATCAATTTTATTTTATTTTTTATACATACATATTGAAACTAGCGGCTTGACCTGCTGTTAGGTGTGTTCTGTTCACTGTCAAGGGGTGGTACATAATTGTAGGTAGGTACCTACATATGTACTATAAACCGTTACATACTCGTACATACTCGTAGGCCTCCTCACTGAAAGTAAATTGAAATATGTTGGTTTTGATAATCAAAATCGCCTAAACAAAAACATTTCTCGAGATTCTAGTCTCGGAATCATTTACAATTAATAATAATATTGAGAAGTATTTACTACTATATAATATTCCAAACTACAATAAAATATACTAAAGTTCAGAATTATTCAGAACTATTAAGAATCTCCAAAATACGCGAAAAAAATACTGAAGAGTCGCTTCTGTAGAACATGAACCATACATGCTTGTAGACATTTACATATCACGAATATCTTCAAACACATACAAATACCATGAAAAATATTTACTTATATGGTAATTTGAATGGCTTAAGAACTATATAAGACAGCATGCAGAATGTTACCAGAAGGTAACAACTTGTTAACATCAAAATTTTATCTACACTGGAATACATATTATTACATTTTTTCTCAGCCTTTGATAAGTTCTGTAGAACATGATATATTACTACGCCATCTTGTGGTGATGTGCACAAAATAGATTGCTTTGACTTATAAAACATTTGATGAACAATAAACACACATTTATAAACCCCTGAGGTGTATAAATTAACAAACTTAATGGTTTGTCAGCGGTAGAACACGCTACAAATATATTACAATTTATGTAATATATAAATATAAAGTGTGGCGGTGTGGGTCTTTGTATATATTTATAGATTAATGAAATAAAAATAAACAATTAAGTTACATTTAGGTAATGTACTTAATTGATACGAGGGAGGATATTGCGTGGCCATCATAGCCCATAGGTCACATAAACTAACTAAACTACGTCAGCCATAACTGTAAATATTTAGTTTTCTTGTATTGCGTTATAAAATAGCGAGTACGCATAATTCACATAACTTTCGAGTGCAATGGAATTTTTGATACTATTTGATTAATAAATCAAAAACACCATTTCGCTGTCGTGCAAGCGAGAGGCGAGCCTCGGCCGCGCCCACCGCTGACTACCTGGCTGACTACCAAACACACGATGGTACACGAGGGCTGCGGCATCATGCGAAGTAGTTGGATGTCAGGTGACTCGAGCGACTCATTATGAGTATTAAGATTTATTTGTTATTAAATGTTTTTGAATTAAAATACCTACAAATATTTTAAATATAAATTAATAAGTAATATATACTTACAAGCAACGAGAAACATCAGTGTAAGTATCAGGCTCTATTTCCGGTGTTGTTACCTTCCTATGTCGATTTAGGCAAAGTTTAACCAACTGCTTTCGCTTCCGGTGCGATAAGATAAATATATTAGTATTACTCTAAATGTGTTTCCTTACTATAAAATAATAAACGGTAAAATATTTGCTTACCAAAAAGTAAACCTAAGTTAAGTTAAAGCTAAAGCTAAGTAATAAAAACTGAAGTATTAATTTAGCAAACCTTTGATAGGCAATAATAAGCAAGACCACTTTTGGCTAAATTAAACTTCAATTACAATTAATTAACATTGAAAAAATATAATAATCCCATTAATTTAATTGCAACATTATAATGAACCTTGATAATGAGCGCGTGTGTTTGTTAAATAACTATTATTTTCGGGAACGTACGATAGTAGGTACCTAATATTATGTAATAGGTACATACGACTGTTTACTACAATTATTTAATTCGAACAACCTCTTAACACATACTGCTGATGACCGTGCTGCTATATAAGCAGGTGAGACAATCATTTAAGGCAATGTACATACACACACACGCACGCAGGCACGCACGCACGCATCCACCCACGCACGCACGCACGCACGCACGCAAACCCAAATACACGCACGCACGCACCCACCCACCCACCCAGCGCCCACCCACCCCCGCACGCACGCACGCACCCACACACACACACACACACACACACACACACACACACACACACACACACACACACACACACACACAGGTGCTCCACAAATAACAATTCCTACTTACTTGTAAACTGCATACGGCGCTATTTCGCTTTATATACTACATATTGTCTTCTAAAGAACAATAGTAGGTATTTAATTAAATTAACTATAGATCAATGTACAGACAGACAGGTCTATATATTACGAGTAATTAAATATTATTAGTTCTCTTTTTGGTTTTACTACGAAATGTCCGTTATAAAGATTATATGTACGATTATTATATGTATAAGAAGTAATTTATGAATGTGCTTAGAGTTAATGTATCCTTCATAATAGTCAACATAAAGAATGTTATATATAGAATGATAAAAGCATTAAAATGGGTATATTAATAAATGTACACGGTAGCTCAGTCGTTAGAGCGACGGGACAGCAACCCAGAGGACTACACCCTGCCTTCGAGTACTGACCGTTGATTTATTTAAATATTTATATTATATAACAATACAATTGTCAATATACATGGCTTATCGAGCTGAATCGAAGCATCCTTCTCCTACACTCTCAGAGCTACATTAATAAAATTTTAACAGCATCTTCTTCGATGGCTCCACTTTCTACACATTAATTTGTAAATAAATACTGATTGTAGTTTTAGAGATAGAGATAAAAATGTATTCCATAGAGTCTGCATGTGTTTTAACGTTTCGAAATCGCACGCGCGAGTTACTTTTGGGCTTTACAGAATAGCCACAAATTAATAACCTTACTTTATGAGATGCTAAAAATTCAGTTTTTATTTTATGTGTAAGATTAATTTTATGTGTAAGAATGATTGCCTTTTGGGATTGTGAATAAAGCATACTTATAGACAAATAATTGATTTCTAATTATTGTCTTTTGCCAATTTCTTTGCGCAAATTCTTGTTATAAAAAGATGGGCTCAGCTCAACACCCGCCGCGCACAGTAGCGGCCCTAGTATGCTTATAATCAATACAAATGTTCAATTATCCTTTTAAATTTAAATTATTAAAAACACTGGACGGCCGCAGGAGCTTGCATTATCATATTATCTAATATCGTGTGTTATATATCTTTTATGTTGTGTTTGTCTGTGCCTAATAGAGCGTACCTACTCTAAACACCGGCAGGTTATCAACTATGAAGTCCGATGAGTAGGAAGTGTTCGCGTCATGATCGTGTAATTACTGAACGCACTGAGCCGTGCACTGGGCAGGCCGGGGGCTGCCTCTGTCACGACCTACAATACCTGGAACACGCTTCACTGACTACTGTATTATTAAAAACCAACCAAAACCCAATAGGCCGCTACTCTTGGCGTTACTAATGTCACTCTATTTGTAATATATTTATTATTGAAATGAAACTCATCGACATTTCATTTACTTTTTCAAGTCAAATAAAGCGGAAAGTCACGTTTAACTGAATATGTGTACTATTATATTAATAGTCATACATATTTTTGATTAAATTAGTGCCGGAGTCGTATTTTAATGGTAATTATTTTACCGTAAGCATGTTTGTTTCTGTGGGCGTAACTGACTGACTGACTAAAAGAACCCGAGGCTCTGTTCTCAAATAGTTGGTCTTCGTGTGTACTTTGTAGGTGGGCTTTGGCCCAAGCTGGCCATATCTCAGAATAATATATTTTTGTTTATTTTCATTGATGCTACTACTGTCCCTAATACTAAATAAAGTATGAATTAGGTAAAATACTCACGAGACAGAGAGTATTATTTGAATAGCAATAGTGTGCTCTGTGTCTGTGTCTGTGTCTGTGTCTGTGTCTGTGTGCGTCGAACGGTTTCATTTCATAAAATAAAAGTGATCTGAAGTAAATGGGTAACTATTTGAATATGTTCATTCCGTGTGTTAGGACTATGGAGTGTCTGAGACACTCTTATATATATTTAGTCTGCTGTACTCTAAATCGGAATTAGCCGGACTAGTTTCGATACTACATATTATATATCGAGGTTAGTTCTCATGTGCTGGAAGCGTTGTTGGAGCGCGGCGTGTACTGGATTGAAGTGAGTAGCTCCAGTCACGTAATTACATATTATAATCGTGAAACACGAAAATATCAATACAATTCTACGAAACAAAATACCGTCAAAGTATCTATTTTCCGGTAAACCTTGCTTGATTGTTAGTTTTAGATGAAAGTATTCAAACACCTAGAAGATCACCTCTCTTCGAAAAGGGTTCGCCAGTTTCTATAACCAAAAAAAAAGACAGCTTATAGTAGGCATATATAAAACCCTAACCCTATTAATATATTAAATCAATTTGGATATACAGTAAGCAGTTTATTAGACATTAAATCTAAAAGGGCCAAGTGATATTATATTTCCGATCAAAACTAAAATAACCACGCTATCAAGTAGGCGGAGGAGACAGGTTATGAAGAAAACAGTACAACATATTGCACTAGTGACGTTGAACTGGAGACATGACGTCACTCGTATTAATTACTAATATAACTGATGATTATATGAGATTTATTTGACAGTTCTAGAATCAATTTATAGGCCGGACTCTTTTAGTCATAAACTTAAAGTTCCTTCAGAAATTATAATAGCAGGCAAAGTTATTTTTTGTAAAGTTTTTAGAGCCGTGTTAAAGCCGTTTTCAAATTACCAACAAAAAATATTTATCTTTCCCGGGAATATTCAACCTTGAATCATTGACGGTGTGGTTTATTTTTCTAGTTGGCTTCTATCTATTTGTTTTCATCGTAAGTTTTATGAGCAAAAGAAAG
Organism: Napeogenes sylphis; assembly: GCA_959347405.1. NCBI lineage: Eukaryota > Metazoa > Arthropoda > Insecta > Lepidoptera > Nymphalidae > Napeogenes > Napeogenes sylphis. Next base: position 695,319 of record OY365776.1, read on the forward strand.
GTCAATGTCCTCTTGACGTAGCTCGCGGAACTCATCTTGTATTTCGTACATTAATCAGATAACCAAGATTTTATATATTTAAGATATACAACTTACAAGATTTATACATACATACTTATTGCGGTATACTTTCTATTCAAGCATTTTTAATTTAAAAAAATGTTTTAAAAATACTATATGTTGTATAATATGTTGCATTTTTATGAATAGAATAAATAAGTAAAATAAACAATGCTCTAAATAATCTAAGTTAGCAAATATTAAAACCAAACCGTACCAAGTTGTATCGAACACTTAAGATGTTTAAAATATAGGCTGGCATTAATAATATTAATAATACTTTTAAAATAAACAACCACCCGGTGTCTGTCTACAGCGAGTCATAAACGTCTCATCCCGCCTGGCTTATTACGCTGACGGGTGTCGGTAAAAAATCAAACTGTGCACAGACGGATGTGTATGTAGAGGGATTCAAATGACTCCCGTAACTCGACTCTATGTTTTAATATCCCGTGATGTTTTTGATCAACACCGTTACATCGTTGCGGAAGCTATGTTCCTACATTGTTAACGATATTGAAGAGAATATAAATATTATTTATAATAATATTATTGTCGTGATAAGAAGTAAAAAATATATATACATAATATTAAAAAGTCCAAGTTACACTTAAAAATATATTATAATATAATTTTAAACACTTAAGTAAAAAATAAAAACCTTATATAAATTAAATGGCAAACGTGTAAGCCACATAACATAATAATAATAATAATAATAATACCAGAACCATGTTATCAAGGATCATAAAAAAGGTTTTACCGGCGAAGAGAGAGATACAATAAAACTTCATGATAGTTTTAAGTTTATTGATATACATAATACATACATACACCTGTCAAGGCCTTAAGCTAATAAAATATAAGTTTTTTAAAGAGCTAATAATTACACGCTTCCACTCGTCTCAACCCGTCATTATTGCATTTAATTCAATTACTGTGATTATCTTTATTAAGAGTAGAGATCGTAGGTGTTATTTTAAATATAATTAATGGTAGCTCGTAAAGAAACATACTTTAGATAATAGTAAAAGCGGTTTTATCATACACATTACTCTTTCTTAAAGTTATGCGTCAATCGTCTGCCAGTCTTTTAATTTAAAAGTTATTTTATAGTATTTTTAAATTGATGTAAAGTGTTTTGACATGTTTGTTTTGTAAGCTGATGTTGCAGTTTTTATGTTTAGGAGAGTAGAGTTTGTAAAAAAACGTACCAATTAGTTAGCTAGAGTAAGGAAAATCGTTACAAATTAGAAGATATTCATGAACAAATCAAGGATTCCAAATCACGATACGATCTGAAAATATCTATAGTTAGTCTATAAAAAGTATCGTGTTATTAATTAAAATAATAGTATAGGTTTAGTAAACTAGTACCTAATAGAATCTCAACAGTAAGTAAGTGGTAATAATGTTGATAGAGGAGGACGGCGCCGGTCGCACGAGGCGGTGTTCTTCAAAGTAATGAGATACACACGGAGATGACTCTGAACAATGTCACATTACTTCTTCGATGGACAGACCTTTGAATGAACTCTATCCATACATGTATTTGGTTTACATTACGATTATAACATTTTTTATGTTTCTAACATTTCTATTAGAAAAAAATACTAATAATATTTTATTCTTTTATATATTTTTCAATAAATTGCTGTATCTTAATGTTACGTCTGTTGATGGGTTTGTTTGTTAAAACAATGTTGACATTTAATAATCATTTTAAGCAAGAAAAAAGATTTTTGTAGCGTGTTACATTTCCTACGACTATGCAGCCTCACTCCAGCTCACAAAATTTGATATGCCAAAGAGAAGAAGTCTCAATAAAGAATGCTTGGTTTTTTTATAGCTTCAACTATAACAGCGACGGTCAATATCATGAACGAACTGTAAAACTAATTCAACAATCTCAGATACGACCTCAAGAGCTTCCTTCGTAACCATAAATAAAATAAAACATACATAAATCTATTTAAGGTGTTATATTAATCTCAAGTGCTACTGAACTATGCTCAAGTGCTTCCGTTCGTTTAAAAACCAGTTAGGTTCTTAGGCGATTAATATTTATATCCTAAGATAATACCTTCATATCTGGAACTGTATTTCGGTAGCGAGTGACCGAGTACTCTTGGTTATCACCTAATATACTGTAATGGGTGTCCCGGGATGATCTTAAACCGACCCGACCACCCACAGCATCCACATCACCCACTTGGTATCAAGATACAGTTTCCGCGTACTATTGATGAAATAAACAAGTCATTGTATGCTGTTGTGATTAGAACCGTATGTTGCCGGCTATTCATATCCGTTTCTTCTTCCATTAATATTGAGCGGACACACGGACACACGGACACACCGCGCACGTTACAATGTTAAAATGATTTAGATGTTTTATGTTTTGTTACAAATCTACATATTATTCAAATACCATTCATTTTAGAAACCGCATGATATTTTTTAATTGTTTTCCCAGGTTCTGTCTCCATGCTGGTTTACGTCATGAAACTTCTTATTAATATCAAAGTGGAATGCATCACGCATGTGAAACCCCCCCTCCCCCCAACTTTAGTGACTCATGTGCGGGTCATAATGAGAGTAATTGCCCCTTTTCTCACAACGTGATTCATTATTGGCGGGAGAAGTGAAGCGGCCCTGGACTTCGGTTGTTTCGTTCTCTTTAACTCATGTGTGAAGTGAATCAACGGAATGATTTTTCTCTAATGGAACCAATTACGCTGTCTAATATTAATCTCCATACAGAATGGAAGTTCAAAATATTTTTTCTGTGTCGCTGTTTGTTATCGTTTAAAATATACGGAAACGATCTTCAAACAAATATAATCCACATTAGAGAGGCGGAAGTTAGTTAATACGAATGGTCAGTTATGAGCTATTTATATCATCTAGTAACAATGTTATAACATGTCGGTCGGTGTGAGAGGTACATCTGTGATATAGACACAGGTCAAAGGTGAATAGACAAATGACTTTTCCTACGTATATTTAATGAATATTTGAATGTTTTTACCCACGGTTGCTACAGCCAGCTCGAATACTACAAAGTATTAAGTGTAAATACTTTAAATATTTTGTTATAAGTTGGAATCTTATAATTTAATTTTAATTTTTATTCGACCATAATTATTTAGTGAATAAAAAGTAAAATTGACCAGCAGTGAATGAATCTACGATTACCTACTTTAATGATAAATTATTTTCATACAAAGAAGCTCACAATATTTTATCTTTAATTTATGAAGCTTAGTAGAGTAGAGACGTCGAGCCGGGTCCAAACAGACTTAACAGATCCTACCTTACCTTAAGGTTACCTCGCACCGTCTAAGGGCACCAGTGTCATGATTGTGATGAATGTAAATTATATATGCGAGAGCCAATGTCTTGATGTTTATTGTATGCAAATTAAACGAATTTTGATTATTTCTTATCGCTGATATATTAATGTAAATGTGTCCGTAATGAATGACATTACTACGTGTATTAAATAATAACCACCGAGTAAGATATATAATTAATATTAGTTAGGACTTATAACTGATATAATGTTCCTATTATAATTGCTGTGGGAGCAATATTTTTTTGTGCAAAAATATATCTGAAACGTGGTGTGTTTTTTAATCGGGAACACTACATAAGTTATTTTTTTACAATTAATATTAGATTTTCCTAAAGACCGATGCAATCCAACAATCAAATTTTCCTTCAGCTTGTGTCAAAATATAAACAATACTCAAAAGTGACAGATATTCTGATGTACAATAGTTCTTATAGGACTTGAATTATCACTAATTAATAAAAGTACCTTTTACAAAACAATTTAGTTAATAGAAAAGTCATAATTTGTGTACAAAAACCCTTGGAGTGTTGTTCGTTTATTTCGAAACATGTTCGCCCACGAAGTTCGAATCGACTTCGCTATCGAAAAATAGAAAGTTTAGTACTGAAGGGCCTGCTTTCCCATCTATCTGGGTTAACGTTATCCGCCGATTAGACCATCCCAGTTGTGAGAGGTAAGCGGGATCGACCCACTGATTTTATTAGTGTATTCATTTTACGAGTTATTTGTTGTTTGAATGTTTCTTCATCTTGCAGTCGTCATTTTAAGTATATCGTTATTAGTTATTTGTTTGTTCATCGAAATCAGATGAGAATATTTGAATGGCTAAATAATATTAATAATGACTTAAATATAATTTTACGTCATGAGCAGGTGTATACATATAACATGAGTAAACAAAACTAATTAAATGTGTTTGAAGTGTGATGTATGTGAGATTCCATTTTTTTCAAATTTTTATTTGGCTGTTTCATGATCACTAAGGCAAAATAAATCGCGATTTATTTTGCCTTAGTGCCTTCGATAATATTCATTACATATTTATAATGATACATTACACAGGCACATATAAGATAAATATTAAACTAGTTATCAGTGATTATTAAATAACAAAAATATATTTATTGAAAAAAGAGATGAGAAGAAAAGAGTGTTCATTAAGACGCTTTATTAACTTCTTCTTAAATAAAATTCTTCAATATTGAAGATGGTAAATACAAAAATCTACTCTTATGGCTACCCCAGAAAATCTTAAAATCATTCCCAAATCTACTTCTAAGTTTCTAAATGATATTAAGACAAAGAAAGCCACAAATAATGGCAAGTAAGTCAAATTAGCAAGAGAAGTCGGCTGTTTACAACAAAGAGAAGAGAGATCGTTTAACATCTCCGACGTACTCTGCTATGCTGTTCTGTAGAAGATGAACGCGAAGCTGAATGTTCCTGTTTACACCTTGACATGTCTGACTAAGAGATTGATAACGTCGATATAGTTGATATAGTTGATATAGTTGAGAGCGTTATTAATAAGATAACTCATTAACTTTTTATAAATCTTACACGTAAATATTTCCTAATCTCGCTACGACTTACGAGGCTGTCGTGTTTTAGAGAATACTATTTTAATATTTTACCACCGATTCTGCCTTCGACATTATAAAATGTTCTTAGAGTATTCTCTATCTGTAGTGCTGTAGTGCTATTGCACTACAGCACTACAGATAAGTTTCTTCTAACTGCAGATACGTATCATTCATAAATTAATAATTAATTACGATTTTATGAGTATAATGATATACCTACACGATGATAAAAATATTAAAAGATTTATGAAAATAATGATTTAAATGTCTTTCGTTTATAAGTAATGTATGGAATATTTTTTTTATATAATATTTTATTTATTATCCCCCTGTTCGGACGGAATAAAATGTTATTGCCCAATTTACAGAAATACCCTTTACGATACGGAGCCCTCGAGTCGATATTTAGGACAATAGGGAACACAATACTCGAACATCCACTTCATTTCGAGCCGACACTTTTGTTGTGTGTTTTTGTTCGCGGTCACATCCATAAATTATTGAGGCTGGTGCCAGCGCTGCTGGTGTCTTGTAAAAGTGTACCTGCCTTTGTTATGGAGAGTTATGGGGTTATGGGGAGCAGGTAACGTGAGCAGCAGTTCTGAGAGCGGATTATTGAATCAACGCAAAGTCGACATGGCAGTAGGGAACACTACAAACCTTTTATATACTAAATATCGTATTACAAATTCCTTTATTTATGCCAGAATAAGTAATTAAGAAGTTATTATTAGCGTTTACTTTAGTCAATTCCATTTGTTTTTGTCAGTTGCCAATTTAGTTAAATTCGAACTGGGGCTAATTTTCTGCCATTTCCTGATTATTGTATTTCCCGGTAAAGCCTCCCAATAAGCCTAAAGTACCTACACGGAGGCTGGAGGCACTTTATAAGGCTTCTTGTATCATTGTAAACCTCGGTATCAGCTCCTAACGTCCGCTAATTGGCAGAAGTCATGCCGCGTGTGTTGAATGTCTTCGTGAGTTGTTATTTTAGTAGGTCCCTAATCTTTTCTATTTGGCGTATTTTGTTAGTATGGTTCATATATTATTTTGATTTGCTCTAATTTAAACCTATGAAATATATAATTTACAGATAGGTATTATTTAAAGTCATTGAATATTAATTAATGCAAACTGTTATTTCATATGTTTTATTGTTATATGTTATATGTCAAAAGTATCTTAATGTCTTATACTCGTAATGTTCACTCTCAGTACAGTGACCTAATTCGCACGTGGTCTCTAGGCCAATGAACAGTTGACAGCAGACAGTGGCACGCCATATCATTCACTCAATTGCTCCTTCCTGTGTAGAGCTCAAGGTTAATAAGGATTACTGATAACTAACAAATGGGTACCTATTGTGTTTTTTATAGATTCTTATAACTCGTTAAATAGTTATTTGTTCTTCAGATGTTTTTATTTTTGTTGATCCGAATACCGGTCTGTTATCCCGGGCCCTATTTGTATCCGTGAATCACGGAGATGAGGCGGGAGCTACTCAGAATACTATTTCAGTATGTTTATAATGAAAGATGTTAGTATGAGACGATTGTGTAGTTCGTGACATACTTACACTAATTTAATCTCTATTGATATATTAAAATATATATTTACTTTACTTATTGTTCTTTAAGGGTGGCAACACATTTTATAAAAAACCTAAGTTTGCGAGTTTGCAATGTCCATTGGAGAAGATGATCACTTACCATCGGGTGGGACTGCGTTGATATATCGGTCAACGCTTAGTTAACTTAAATTGTTACAATAAACACAGTCGTATTGACACTTACTGATCAGTAGTCAGAATAGGGCGTGAGAAAGAGGCGTCTCGGGTAAATATTGGAAGTAGATATCTACATGAATGAAGGAAACGGTCAATAACATATCAGTGAATGATAGTTATTTCGTATCAGTTCTTTGTAAGTATTAAAAGTATTTAGTTTATATGAATGTTGTAAGTTGAATTGTTGTATATTTAATACTGTGTAGTCATATGTTTATATTTATTTAGTGCCATACTGTAACCAGTCGTCGCACTGGTATCCAAGTCATGCAAACTCGATAAGTACCTATACTCTTATTGCTGGCTCTGTCTCGTTAACATTTTGTTCAGACGAGTGAGGAAAGATTCTCTCAACTGATTAAATGTTAACGCATTGTTGAAGAAAGTAATTGAAAACAACCAATACCCATACCCATGTAAAATAATAAATAATGTATTTACTAGGTATAAAATATAAATCGGTTATGTAATATGAATAGAATAATAATTCAAATAACGTCAAAGTGTGTCTTAAATAAATCTCGAAGAACAATACGGGGTCGAGTCCTTTTTCCCCTTTTAAAGTTTAAAACTTGCCTTCTACAGATCTGTCTGTTGGAGTTTGAAGGGAATTACGACATTTATTATTTGTATGACATATATTTAAATACATGATTAATTATACGTACAAGATTCATGAAATCAATTTAAAAAGATCAAATGTACTTCTGACGGAGGAACTTCATTACTATTAGTAAACCTTCTCTATAAAATATATCATATAATTGTCTGTTTATTGAGATATAATTGTCTTTTACTTTTCTTCTTCTACTCATAAAAAAGGATAAAAATAAACAATACTAACAATCCTTGAAGTTATTTGGCATCAGCAACTTACAGACTTGATCTCCGCGCACGCTGGGGTCCATATCTCACTAGTGTCTACTTCCTCACTCCCCTCAAACTGGTTCCTCTCAATCCGCACGGAGCACTGCTCTTCTCACCTTTCTTTGATTTACAGCCTCTCTTAAACGTGATGCAGATTTAGTCACACAATTTTACAAAATAACAATAATATATCTGTACAAATAAAAGATATATCGTCTGTTTCGACTAATACAGTAACTAGTCTATAATATTATAATACCTTATTAAGAAATTAACTTGAATGTCATACTTTTGCGTCTCATTTCTACAAACGTGGAGTATTTAGTGTATAATTATTAGTATGATATTAAAATTGTCCATTAACGATTTACGTCGGTAAGTGTTAGATTGATATCATTTTGTTTATTGTAGGTAAGTGTAAATTATAGCCATGTGATCATGTGATATTGTAAAACTGTACATACATCGAACTCTCAAGTAAAACACAATAACACAAAAGAAGTCAATAAGTGATCCAGATTAACGATATCCAATAATTTGTTGAAGGTAGTGTCCCGTGTCAGTTAGCAGTCATCGGAACACGAGCTCGTCATGACACTTCAGAGATAGTAGTCCGCTAATGAGAGATCACTCCGACCGATAGTACCTACTTCATCTCGCACTTAAGTTGCTTAAGGACTCCTGCACACGATTACGACCTTTATACAAAAGGAAACATCAGACGTGTTTCATCTTATCTGATCATAAGTAGCAATGGTACCATCATTTAATAGCTTGTGCACAATGAGCTTTAACTTTACGCAAATGCTGTAAATATTTATAGAATTAAGTTCTCTAGCATTTGAATAAGTTAGCTTAGGCAATATCTCGGTCTAGCTTATCATTATTATTATTATCATTATTATTATCTTCATATTGTTTTACGATCAATTCACGAAACTCATAATTTATGGTATTCCTTTATTCAACAAAGAGGTTAAGAAGTGTAGGTAAACGAAATATTAATCAGTAGGCCTCTGAATTATTTAAATGAGTTGATACGACTACTACAGGATTATGATTCCATCACGTTATGATTATTATATTCACATACAGTCGGTATATTGTTATAACTGGTTCGTTTCATCAATTTGAAACTTCATTCTACCCATTTGTCATTTTATATTCAAATAGTACTTTTAGACCTGAGAGTGTTCTAACCCCATATTTTTAAAGGTGTTAAATATCAATAAAAATATAAGAGTTATCTCGTAGTTGTTACAATGTCAGAGTATGCTAAAATAACGCAACTTTTATGACACCGGGAAATAGTTAAGACACATTTCTCAACCTTCGTTATCCTCCTTCATCACACCGACATCAATAATAAATTGTAGTCACACAATGTACTGACGGAGATGACATCTTTGACTGAAGTGAAAAGGATCAATTGTTTCTTCTCTATTACTAATAATACATTCTGTTGTAGCTTTTATTTAAACGTCTCAGTGTCAGGAGTACGTCAGTCACGTTGCTGTAATGGTGGTCATAGTTAATTGAGGAGTTATGGTCGAACTATCTTCAAAGTAGGAAAAGTGATATTTTACGATTAGAGAGAGTATTTAATATAAGGTGTTGGATTATTTGAAGAGTTCTTTCCCTGCTTCGATCTTATGAATCCTCGAATGAGTTCCAAATCATGTTCACGAATGTTTAAATAAAAGGGTTCAATACGTTTTGAAGTAGTAATTTAATTAGTTTCTGATAGTGAAGTTTTAAGTGAACACTAACACACACCAACATATGTTGGAGGTGTAAATTTATTATCAATATGTGCGTTTCTTTTAATCTTATGACAAATTGTATTCGAATTGTTGTATTAATGCATTTTACATACATATAATGAGGGTATGTAGCACACGCACACACAGACGCACACATACACACACGAACACACACACACACACACAGAGAAAGAGAGAGACCGTGTGCCTCTTTCTCTGCTGCTTTATTAAATTGAAATTTCTTTATGATATAAGTTCATTAAAAGTTTGGAAATTGTAATGAATAATATTGTATCATTACATACATGTGGTCAAACGGAACACAACATTTCAATTTAATGACATTACCGTCTAAAGGCCAATTATGATCTCATTATATCAATGTCAATTAAAATTTAAGCGAGTTCAAAATTAGGTCGCCGCTAAACATTCCGAGAGTTTCATTGGTGTTTCCTTTTGTGGACTGAGCCATGTAGTTTGGACAATGGACCCCCAACGACGGACCCTGCTACCACTTCACCACTAACAATATTTACGTATACTCAAGGATGTGGGGTCATTACTACAACAATTTAACCAGTCGTCTGTGTGTTGAAACGTTTCCATATAATTCAATAAGTATTTATTATATAATTAGTCATATGAATGTTAAATATGTATTTTTAACCTCCGACTCAAAACGAGAGGTGCTATATGTTTGACCTATCGATCTGTGTGTCTGTCTGTGGCAATGTAGCAGCCAAACGCGTGGAAGGATTTGATTGCGATTTTTTAATCGAAAGCTTGGTTTGTCGAGTTGGTTTTAGCTATGTTTAGTCGAAATAGAAAAAGTCGTCTCCAAAATATTGAGGTCTTATTTGTGCGGGGAAAGGCTCTTTTGTAATATTGATAGAAATACTTAAACAAGTGAAAATTTGTGTGTTCGTAGGTTTATTTAATACAATAATGAAACCAGTAACATAATTTTAGAAAGCAGAAAAAATTAAAGTAAAAATTACAAAACCCCCCGATACAAAAAGATCTCTAAAAATAAAAATTATTTTATTATGTACTTATTGAAGTCGTTGCGTCGGGGGACCGTTTAATAAAGGAAGAAATTAAAACACAACTGAGTTAACAAGTTTAAAAAATAAATTACGATATCGAATCGTATAGTCTAAGTCCTTAATGATAACTTCGTAAAATAGACACCATCGTCAACGTACGTACAACGGTTCCCCGAAGCAACGACTTCAATAAGTACATAATAATATTATTTTTATACTTTTTAGAGGTATTTTTGTATCGATTGTTTTTTAAAATTTTAATTCAATTTTTTAGATATGTTATTGAAGGCAGTAATTAACTTTGATGTTTGTCCCGCAATAGAAACAAATACAAACTAATATCTGTGTAGTTCAAAGTCATAGCGTGTGTCTGTATTCCGCACGTGACTACGTGTGTGTGTGTGTGTGTGTGCGTATGTGTACGTGTGTATGTGTACGTGAAGGCATGCTCGGGTCATCTTGAAACGACCCCGCTTTGATCTTTTCAATTGACTTAATCTAATAGTTTTTTCAATAGATTAGTTCTTGGTTGGCTTGAAATTAAATTATTGTAATGTTCTTATTAATTTTGTTATCTTATATAGGCGCATACATGTTTAAGGGCAAACCAAAATAAATATATCTGATGTTGTACTTAACAACTAAAAGAATATGTCTCAGTATGACGTCTCATTAATTTTTGTGTTAGTATTTTTACAACAGAATTTCTCCTATAGAATATTTCCATTTGCTTGATGGAGGGTTCAAAGCACATTCTGTAGATACCTCATACCGTGGTGGATAAGTATCCTCCCACGAAATGCGATTTTATTGTAAACTTATCTAACTGGTAGTGCAACATGGCGCTGCTATCACACAGTGTCAAGGATTTATAGCGGGGCGATGTAGATTTATCACTGTTTGGTTTGTAGGGCGAGGCGCGCCGAGGATAAGGTAGTAGGTAGTAGATAGTATGTAGTAGGTAGTAGATAGTAGGTAGTAGGTAGGTACTACTAGTAGGAGCGTCCTACAAAGTGTTATGAGCTTGTGGTGGAGATCGAGTTTCCTTTACCTGCGTAAAATATTTGCATAGTATTATAACCATTATACTTGTGTGTGTTTTGAACCTGGTAATGGAATTGTTTGGGTCTCATAATTGACATTAGACGGTTATATTATATAATTTATGAAGTATTAATATGCCGCGTGGGCGCACTTCGCATTACCCCGACGAGTGCGAGATGGATGCTGGCATGTGGGCGCTATAGGTACCGTTCTTCATTATGAACCCTTTGTAAATTAAATTGGTAAAGGGGATTGACCGATTGCCTTTTGCACTTAAAGAAGTAACACCCAGTTCAGTTTAGTTTGTTTTGTTTTGTTTTGTATAGTAATGTAGGGCGCGGCCCTCCTCGTCACTCTTTTAAAACTGTTTATACAAGGTGTTGTCGTAACTCGTAACGCCGAACGAAACAATGAAAGGCTAATTGTATCTTCGTGTTTTCTGTATCCCTTTAAGCGTATGTTCGACGACCTCTGTGATCATGAACAATGCTCTTATAATAATGATAAATTAGAAATACACAATACGATTTGATGAGCGCTCTGAAAAGGGACATAATCATGGTTCATGCATAATTGAGGGCACTGTACCTACGTACGGAATTTCTTTGGATTGAATAAAGTCAAGTAGTGTGACCATAAAATAGAAAGAAAGCAAAGATATAGAATGATTTATGTTCATTTAAATGCCGGAGGGTACAGATAATACAATCATAGAGCCCGCTTCCTAAATTGAATGCGGGATGCGTTACTTAGTATCGAATAATCGAACGCGTGCGGTAGAATCGATTTAGTGTGATATGATTGATAGATTCAAAATAACAGAAAAAGAAGGAATAATGTTAGATATTACTTACAACTGTTATTACAAAAATCATATTTTAAATATTTAATTGCTTGGATTAATATTAATAATGTACTTAATTGTATTGTGAGTGTGTCTTGGCAGGATAATTAGATCTAGAACTGAGATCTATACAGATAAGGAGGATCCATGTCAATCGTTTATTTGATGATAAATCGTTACTTAGATGCGGAACTAATTATTATTCTTGTTACTAAATTATTATGATTTGATGCTGGTCGTGAATAACATTAATTAATAGTTACACACCTACCGACTCTCAGGTAGGTATTCAAATATCAGCTTTCTATAAAACAAGTTACAATAGGTGCATAGCATGCTACGTTTAATAATAATGGGAATATGTATATATATAATATTAAATTTATCATTTTCAGGTTGTTAGTGGGTGCTCCCTTGGGTCAGAATTTGCAACCCAATACAACTAAGTCTGGGGCCTTATGGAGGTGTAGAGTCAGTCCGGCCCTGGGAGACTGCGAACAAATCATCACCGACGGGAAACGAAGTATGTCACTATTACTATTTAAAATACCCGTTTTAAACAAAACAAAGATAAACTTATAATAAATAGAAACACATATATTTGCTTATGAGATCTTTTCTGTTTTAAAGGTTAATAAAAGCAAGTAACCGGAATAGAAAGCGATAAATACAAATCTCAGCGCTATCGTTCTATTCATTACTTCGATTGACAATTTTGTCTGTCATATCACTCTTAATAGCTTCTTCTAAGACATTTTTCCTAGCATCGTATAATAAAGATAACAGAGCAACGTAAATTATGTGCATTTAATTCACAAGTAAACGTAAATGATGGGTATCTTATCTAGTTACATTAGTGTTTCACTAGAATCAGCATCAGTTACACAATCAATTGAATTCCGTAGAAATAGATCACAACACAAGTAGTAGTTAGTAGTTTCATAGATGTAGGAAGGAATGCTGGAACAGGAACAATGTATTAAAAATGGTTAATTAAAATGTTGTCTTTTGTCGGTGGTGCCTGAAACAGCGAAGTACGGCAAGATAAATACCAGTAAGTGAGATGTGGTCTCAATCTCCTTTTACATTCAACTAATATCAACTAAACGCTGTTCTTTACATTGATGTACTAATAGCGACTGCTAGTTCCAGCTCAGCCCTCGATCATCCTCAACCATCGCACCGCATGCCCTAACTGAATGATACCTCCTTACCAACGATACATTATTCTAATATTTGAAATCTATTTTCAGATTATAGCATTAAATAATATTAAAAGAAAATAAATTTCAAATCCAATTATATGATACAGCACTAACAGCTTGCAAGACGACTCACTCCACTGACTCACAGCTTCAGCTAGCACTTAATATAATATATATCATGACCTTTATTGATTACCGACCATTAGAGAAATGTGTTTTATTTTCATCTGTAGTTCTGTTATAATTATCTTCTAATTTGAACTCTTTATGATGACTTTAGATATTTTACATGAGCTTTTAGTTGAAATAAGTTTTCTAATAGGTAGCGTATTTTTCGTTTTATTTTTAGATATTTTTCTAATTGAAATAATGGATTTTAAGGTGACTGGTAAAATGATTAACAATAACCTTAACAATCATTAAAAGAAATCAAAGTCATTCAGTAAATTGAGTGATTGTCGCGAAAACTCCTTTTTATCTGGATTTCTAGATCGTCTAACCAATTAATAAAAATGAGTAAAAGTAACGCTGAGCCGAATAACAGTAAAATACACTCACAGAGTAACAATTAGACATTCTTACTTCGAATTAAACGTAACTGGTGTCTTTTGGTGAATTAACGACTCGGCCGTTGATTAATTGTTATCAGTTTCTCAAAATTAACCTAACGTAGTTCGATAACGACTATTAACCCGAGACCACACGATTCAATAATATTTGAGATCTGCTCAGCTTTTTGACAGAACGCGAGGTCACTACAGGTTGCCGGAGAATATCGTCACCTCCCAAATATTTATTACGTTTTGTTAAAAACCGCATGTAACATTTGATTGATGATGAATGCTTGTTGTATTATTATATTATATTATATTTGTGCCACGAAACAGTTTTTTTGCAAGGTTTTGTTTTCTTTTTTGCCTACTAGTTCTAAGTCCGCATCGTACACGCCTGGATACAACGCTTTTCATTTGCCAAGCATCCACAACTCGGTTGGTTGGTGATATTTATTGGGTCTCTTTCAAATCTTAATTAACTTTAATTTACAAAACTACTTAGTAAATGGATTTATCTTCATTTTTAATTGGGGGTTTACGTTTTATACTCACATTTTGAAGTTATATTTTGTGTCTAATTTTTTTAGTAGTTTTCTAGCTTTTAAAATATGATCTTCTCTCTACGACATCACTCTGATAAAATTTAATTCTGACTGAGTTACCCTTTGGTTTGCCGCTTGAATATATCACATATATCTATAGACATAGCATTCGATTTGTAATTAGTATGACTATATCCAGGTCTTGATTCGTTTCATCTAACTGGGCCTCATCCAGATGAGATAAAGGACGGGCAGTGGCTGGGAGTGTCTGTTCGGAGTCAGGGAGCTGGGAAAAAGGCTGTCGTCTGTGCGCACAGGTAGCCATTGTCTTCAGTTTCAATTCAATTCAATTTAATTCTGACAGTTATTATTTACATAGCAATAGTGTCCAGCACTCTATTAGAACATACTTTTTAACTTAACAAAGCAGGATATTATTATACAATACAATTATTATACAACAAAAACTGTACTACCAATTATTTACAAGGAATAATTGTGATTTAACATTTTATATTACAGATATATTCGCAAGTCTGGAGAGTCGCAATATGGCCAAGGGCTTTGTTACACTCTAAGCAATGACCTCGAGCTGATCGACGTGTGGGAGCCCTGCCGAGGTCGCTCCGTACAGAGGTATCCTTTAATGTTATTACCCTCTCATTATATATCAACTATTGCTAATATTTATTAAGATGATAAAGTATAGGGGTACGTTTTATATACCTATTTAAACCTAATCGAGAAATTTTAAAATCCAGATTTTAAGATTTTGGGAAACTCATCCTCTACAGAATTTTAATAGAGGATCAAATTTTGTATTTTTCTTGTACTTTTCCTTACTTTTTAATAATAAACGAGTCAAAATCGGGTATTCATGCATACATTCTTTATTGTACACCACAAAATAGGACTAAAAAAAATACATACAATTACCACATAAGAAGTATAACAGATGGCCTTATCACCTAACGGCGATTTTAGAATTAGAATAAATTGAACAGACATTAATAGGTAGATGGTAGGTGGTAGATATTGTAACGATTTTATAGATCGAGATTACGATTTTTTGTGTAACAATCTTGATTTCAGTATTACTTTTTTATTTGGTTCTATTTTTCATGTGATGTAATGAATATTTCAGGGAACATGAAGAATTTGGTTTCTGCCAAGTTGGAACCAGTAGCTCGCTTCTTGAAGATGACACTCTGGTCTTGGGTAGTCCTGGACCATATACTTGGAGAGGGACAATATTTACTCAAGATACTAATGACGAACTCTTAGAACGTGATAATGTGGTATACATGGCCCCAGTTGAAGACGGTGTCAGCCCAGTGGAAAAATATAGTTACCTAGGTTAGCGATATATATATATATATATATGTAGTTCCTAACCTTTATATATTGTAAATGAAATCATAATAATATTTAATCATTCCCATAAATAAAATATATTTTTTCCAGGTATGTCTGTCTCTGGGGCTGGTTTCTTCGGTGCAGAAGCATCATACGCAGCAGGAGCCCCTCGTGCTCACGGCACTGGCCAAGTCGTCTTGTTTAGTAAACGAGTAATTGATGATTGGACTAGAAATGATTTCAATATTCTTAATTTTACTCTTGTTCTCAATGGCGAACAGTTCGGTTCTAGTTTTGGATACGAAGTAGCTTCAGCTGATGTAAATGGAGACGGGTATGACTTGTTTTTTATGTAAAGTAACTCGTTAATTGAGTTTCAATCTCTGCTATATAATATATATTTAATCGTTTTTAGACTACCTGACCTGTTGGTTGGGGCTCCATTTTACTTTTCACGTGATGCTGGCGGCGCAGTTTATGTATATTTAAATCAAAAACTCAGTTTACCTCAGGATTACAGTCTCAAATTAACCGGCAAGTCGGAATCACAATTCGGTATTGCCATATCCAATACAGGAGACCTAAATAGAGATGGTTGTGAAGACGTAGCCATAGGCAGTCCGTACGAAGGTAACGGAGTGGTATACATACATATGGGAGATAGGAAACTGGGGCTAAAATCAAAGCCAGATCAGATTATAAAAGCAGAATCATTGCCAAGAGTTATGCGAACGTTTGGCTATTCTTTGTCAGGTGGTATGGACCTCGATGCCAATGGTTATCCCGATTTATTAGTTGGTGCATATGAAAATGTAAGTACACATTAACTTTTAACCAAAAACTATAGTAAATTTATCGTATATTCTAATTACCCAACTATATTATTACAATGTTTTTCTTTAACAGAGTAGCATCGCTCTTATTAGAGCAAAACCGATAATCGACATCAAAACTTCGATACGACCTTCAAATACGATCATTAACATAGATCCCACAGTACAAGGCTGTACGCTGGACCCTAACTCCAACTATACGTGTTTTCATTTCCAAGCATGCTGCATTATCAAATCTCTCGTTCGATCAACTCAGAGCAATACTCACGAATTAAATTATGTTATTGAAGCTGAAACTTTTCCTGGTGGTAGAAAGTATTCTAGAGTTTTCTTCGATTCAGATAAATCGAATATAATTAATAAAACAATACATTTAGGAAAAGATATCGAAGATTGCAGAGAGCATGTTGTATATTTAAAAAATAATACTAGGGACATTCAAACACCGATCAAAGTAAGTCTACTTTTGTATCGTTTAAAGTATTATAATTCAAAAATTAAATTAAAAATGTACAGAACCATCGATACAAAAAAACCTATAAAAAGAATAAAAAGTATATGGGGGAACCTTTGTATGTAGGTAAGTTAACAATGGTGTCTATTAGATGAACTTACGAAGGCTTATACGATTCGATATCGTAATTTCTTTATTTTGATTTACTTTCATTTTTATTTATTTCTTTATTAAGGGGTCCCCCGACACAACGACTTCAATAAGAACATAATAATATTATTTTTATTCTTTTTAGAGGTTTTATTGTATCGCGGTTTTTTTATTATTATTTTTTTCTGCTTTTTAAATTATATTAGATACAGAGATACAGGCTTCATTATTGTAATAAATAAACCTACGGACGCAGAAATTTTCACTTTCAGCCGCACTAATAAAACCTCAATATCTATGACTCTTTCTATTTCGATCAAACATAGCTAAGAATCATCTCGACGAACCAGGCTTTCGATTAAATAAAATCGCAATCAAATCCGTCCACGCGTTTAGCTGCTAGAATGCTAGAGACAGACAGACTGACAGACAGATACACAGATACGCAGATCGACAGGTCAAACTTATAACACTCCCCTTTTTGAGTCGGGGGTTAAAATATAATAATTTTATAAAACAGTCATTAAGTCACCGATGGCAGGTAATTTAAAAATTTATATTTATATAATCTTAATTTATATTTTTTTTTAGTTTCAAGTAAACTACAAAATAGTGCACATCCAGCCTAAATACTCAACCACAGGTGACCTGCCTAAGATAGATGATTACCCAGTTCTCAACGCCACAGCCACTTCATCTTTTAGCGCCAACTTTCTCAACGATTGCGGCTTCGACGGCGTCTGCGTCAGTGATCTAGTTGTGGATCCTGTACTCCAACTGCCGAAAAGTAAGATTCCGTAAGAACGTAACGAGTCTTATTTTGTTTCATAACATGGACATATATTAAGTCATAGTATGTATTATTTTCAGCGTTGGATGCCAGGACGTACGCTCTGACTTTAGGTCAAGAGGAAGAAATAAAACTTTCTATATCCGTGGATAACTACGGCGAGTCTGCGTACGAGGCGCAGTTGTTTGTGCAACACCACTCTAGTCTACACTATATTGCTGCGAATATTACAGTGAGTTTATTATTACTGTTTATTATACAAAACTTATATGTACTAACCAATATATAAATAAATATATATAAAAAAACACATCGCATAAAAATAAAAAAAAAACCCTGATACGAAAAGACCTCTAAAATGGTTTAAAATAATATAACCGTTGTACGTACATTGACGATGGTGACTATTTTACGAATTTATCAGAACAAATTAAACAGGACTTACACTATAAGATTTGATATTGTTATTTCGTTATTTGCCTCGGTAACTTACTTGAATTTTGATCACATACTTCCTTCATTTAGCGCTCCACTGACGAAACGACGACATTAAGTACATAATAATATTATTAATATCCTTCATAGAGATCTTTTTGTAGTAAGGGTTTTTACTATTTTTTTTTTAACTAAGAGTGATAGATAAATAATGGGAGAGATTAATTATAGAACCTTCTTGGCTGGCTTCTTGGCCTTATTATTAGGTTTATTATGTTTGTTATTATGTATATCATATAATTAATAATGTATTTTTTTTCGTTATTTGTAATATCATTGATGCGTTTTACTTATTGCTGATATGATGCATATTTTATTGTGTTCTTATTACTTTTAAAATAATAAAAAAACATCTAAACCGGGAACAAATCAATACAGGGCAAGCACATGATATGTACTAGTGTGAATAAAACAACAGTAGCATGCCTTCTGGAAAACCCTTTCAAGAAACAGATAGACAACAATCCACCAATCACAATGCGTTTTGACGCAAGAGCATTGGAGGACAATGAACCCTCTGTGATTTTCACTGTTTGGGCCAATTCTACTTCAAAGGAACAGCATCCTGGAAAAAAACCTGCAAAGGTTGAGGCTCAGGTCATCAAGAATGCTGAGTTGCAGATAAAAGGGTAAGATATTTAATAATTTTGTATAAAATAACAACGTTATATATTTTTACTGTCTTCATAAATAACTGCATGATTTTATATATGATTTAGAAATAAATTTAAAAAGGGCAATAAAATAAATATAAATAATTGAAATAATATTGCAGCGCTGCGCGGCCCGAGCAAGTGTTCTACGGCGGCGAGGTGAAGGGAGAATCCGCCATGACTTACTTTGATGATGTCGGCACCAGGGTCGTGCACACTTACCAGGTTCCTTACATGACCTTCAACTACTTTCACAATGCATTAAGTTGCTAAACCAAGTATTAACGTTAACCAACATTTCACAAATGAATTGCATCGTGAATATTTTTACACAAATAAGTGTAATTTTATATGTGCTTAATGCTTACTAGTTCTGAAAT
Organism: Napeogenes sylphis; assembly: GCA_959347405.1. Taxonomy (NCBI): domain Eukaryota; kingdom Metazoa; phylum Arthropoda; class Insecta; order Lepidoptera; family Nymphalidae; genus Napeogenes; species Napeogenes sylphis. The sequence continues at coordinate 715,082 of OY365776.1, forward strand.
AAATATATTAAATATAACCAAATTTTTAATGATATATTTTAGATATTCAACGAGGGTCCTTGGCGTGTGTCATCTGTTCAAGTGGTAATCTCGTGGCCTCATCAAGTAGCTTCGGAAAACACACAAGGAAAATGGTTGCTTTACCCAGAAGATGTACCGACTGTTGATGGAGAAGCGGGTATTTGTTTTTCATAAATTGTATTATTATATTAATTACGGATTACTAAAATAGGATTCATTTAAATAACCATAAGATACCTTTTGCAGATCAAAGCAATGGGGAATGTTTTATTGCAGAAAGCAAAATAAATCCTCTTAAGCTAACATCTCGGCCAGGCGGTTTGGAACCCTATCTAGAAAACCTTGAAATGGATCCATTCCTAAGTTCTGGTAAACTCAGTGTTAGCTCGAATGAGAAGAATGATAACTCTACGAGAATCAACAATCAAATTGTTGGCTATTCTAGGGTTGATGAGAATAAAGTCAGAAATAAAAGAGAAAGTGATATAGTCAAGGCCGAAGCTTACACTGATAAGGATGGACAAAGAAAACATGTTGTAAATATGGTGAGGGCTAAAGATATACGTAAAAAAAACTTAACATACAATTAGAAAGTTGACTTTTATATTTATTAAATCGATTAAAAAATATGTAATATTAAAATTTAAATAACATATTTATCCGCCCCGTTGGTCGAGTGGTTAGCGCAGACGCCTAACGTGTCACGGCGCAATGGGGCTCGGGTTCGATTCCCTGTGGAGACAGGCATTTATGTGATGGCATAGATGTCTGTGTTTCTAGGTTTGGTCGTTTATTAAATATATTCTCAGTATTTATATGTGTATTTCTATGTATTTGTATCGTTGTCTAACACCCTTAACACAAGCAAATAATTTGCTTACTTTAGGGGTTAGATCAATGTGTGTAATTTGTCCTGATATTATTATTATTATTATTATTATCTTAATTTAAAATTTATTTTTATGAAAAAATTACAACTCGATGACCGGTAGGTTAGGAAGAATTAACTTACATCGAATATCATGTAGTTTATTTTTATCAGGGTAACTTTTACATCACTAATACCTTATAACTATCTAAAAGTATGTTAAAATGATTTTTAAATTCCAGAACTGTCAAAAAAAGAGTGCAAAATGCATCCAGTTCCAATGCGTGATATACCGCTTGGGACGGATGCAAGCCACGACTATAACGGTGCGCGCGCGCCTCTGGAACGCCACGCTGGTGGAAGACTACCCTCGCGTCAGCCACGTCAACGTCGCCTCCACCGCCTTCATACACATCCCCGAGACACACAACATTCACCAGAACAAGATACTGGACGATACCGCTACTGTGAGACTACTTGTTCAAATATTATTTAAAATATACTTGATTATTTCATACATCAGTTCGTAGGTGACAAACGGTTTAGTAAGAACAATTATAACTCCTAAACAGTGTGTCATACGTCCACTCGTTCTTGTTGGACCTTTTTATAGACCTTCTTCTGAAGTTTTTGTACGTCGATTATCTAATAGGTTTTTGTCGAATTTTGCATTAAAAAATATATTAACCAAAAATAGCAATGCACTTGTCAATTGGAAGCGAGATCAAAATTGAGATTACATATTTAATAAGTTTTAGTCTGTTTTACAGGTGGAGACAGTAGCGTACCCAGATTTAAAGATCAGTGAACCTTCAGAAGTGCCCTTATGGGTAATAATAGTGTCCGTTATCGTAGGCTTAATAGTTTTAATTCTACTTATAATTGCGTTGTGGAAACTCGGCTTCTTCAAAAGAAGTAGACCGGACCCGACCTTGTCCGGTAACCTGGAGAAGAACAATCACGAGTCCAGCCCCTTCATAGGCCGGGAGAGGAACAGTATTCGATAGTTAGTGACAGGAAGAAACAGGACTCAACATTAGTTTAGTAACTATGTACATAAAAGATAAACTGTTGTATTGAATGTCTAGACCTAGACCTGGCCTAGACCTAGAGATGGTTTGAATAAGTGTAATTTAAATATCATTTGACTGTGATGTCTTCGTAGAGGAAATATTGTATCTAAGTATCTGATGTTGCGGCCGCTTTGTTGATGTTGTGACGTACTTGAGTTGTCCGTGTGTACGTGGTCTATGTAGTTTTATTTGCATTTCCCTAGTGAGTATTAAGATGAAAGTTTATAAATGTTTTATATATTCGATGAATATGCTATTCTGTAAATATGTACTTGCCTTTATTTATGTTTTAGGTTAGGATTATATAAGGTGACTAGATTTTTTACTAGTCAGTAAATATGACCTATGTTATAGGTTCGTAGGATTGTTTAGTGTATAATAATAGGCTGAACTTAAATCTTACTTATGTTGTCCTATGTATAAATAATTAATTACTTTAAATTCATTTTAATCTACTTAAAAGTACTTAAATAAATATGCAGTAATGTTTTATTTTGAGATACACTTTTATTTCGGTATTTTATTTTATATAATATTCCAAAAACATTATTGTTTTTAAATTTAAAAATGTTTATCTTTTATGTTTTTCATTCATATGTACATAAAGTATAAGTAGTATTTATATTAGATTTTTTACTAAAACTTTTATAAAAATATCAAGCATCGAAATTCATTTATTCTTTTTGTACTTACACGAACTGACAACTAGAAAAAATATATATATGAAAAAATAAAACACCTACTACATCACTGGTTGTGATTGTTTTCGTAAATAAAATGTATAATGTAGTTGTATAGTTGTATAGTTGTGTGTAACAACGCTTGTATTACAACATATAAATACACGGTGCCATTTTTAATTTAGTCTTTCATTTATATTATATATTTAACATATTATTAATAGAATATTTTATTTATTATTTGTTATGAAATAATCGAATAATTATAAAATTAAAAAAAAATATATAATGTGGTACTTTCTTTTTTTACTTAACAATAAAGTAACTGTCTCGTATCACCTGTCTGTCTGTCTGTCTGTCTATCTGTCTGTCTGTCTGTCTGTGCGGAACCAATTCATTATTGAAATATTAAAACAGAGTGGTGTCACTGTCACTCTGGCGGTGTACCTTTTCTTACAAACCTCTCCATCATTATTTTCGATCCTGAATATATAGATCCTGATACCTGTAGTCGGAGATCTTTCCCTTATCGTATGGTATGTCTATGGTATGGATTCAAAGTATATAAATTAATAAATAAAATAAACTAACTAAACGAACGTACGAAATGAAACAACTTTAACATTAAAAAAAAGTATGTTTACTCGATAATTGATTTCATAAACTTATTCTTATATAAAATATAATATTATACAATATAACATTAAATATATTTCTTAGTTACATTTATTTAATAATTCCCACGGGACTCTTTGCTTGCGTTGATTTCTGAAAGTAAATAATTTTAGAAATGACAAAGAAACAATAATCATTGTAATTATGCAAAATCAGAAATATTTACAAATACCAGCTATATGTACTATGGACCTAAGAAAAGGTATGTAATCCATCTTTTACCGACTAAAAATAACATCATCTTCACTGTTTAAGAAATATCATTTTAATTCTTTAAAAAACAAGTCATTAATTATAAGAAAACCCTTTTACAATAAATATACAACTCGATTGTTGCCATTGCCCTTGATTCTTGCGAGTTTTAAAAGTGTGTCCTCTTTGTTAATTAGATATACTTAACCTCCAATTGCGTATTTGTAAACAGTAATTGGATAATCCAAATACTTACATTGATTTTGATAGTAGACGCAGACCAGCAAAACGTACATAAAGAGGAGTTGTACTCGGTGTCGGTCTTCTGCAGACACGGCTGTTCCATATCTCCTGTGAAGAAGCTATCTATTGACTAACTAATCTTCAATCCGAGATAGAAACCAACATTCGAACTCAGGTTTTCTACTTGCACTTATAAGGAAAATAAGTGTAATTTTTATGTATAATAATAAATAAAGGATGATGATTTTAATATTTAATAATATAGTTTCTAATCGATCGAAGGATTAAAAAGACATGTTTCTGTTTGACCTAGTAGTAAACGTTAATATTTCTAATTATTAAAATGCTGTCAAATATAGGGTGGGTGGATCATTTAAGGCCATGCTTCTTTGAAGGTCAACTATAAAAAAGTCATAGTTACACTAAGCTCCCCAAACTGTAGGACACACACACACAGCCGCCGCGGCCAGTCACAAGGATCTGTGTATAATGTATTTTATGGAAATAACCCATTAAAATCTTCTTTTTTTTTACTGTAAATTATCATATTATAAATTGCTATGGTACTAAAGAAAAAAGTAATCATTTTGTTTTGATAGTTAGATAGCAGTAGTGTTCCTATGAAGGCCTGTGGATATATATTATAAGGCTTCTAAGGCCAATAACAAATTTAATCATTTACTGATCTTGAAAATATGAATACTTCATTTTTAGTTATAAATTCGTTCCAGGAACGTTAAAAATAACAACATATTTATAATATTATTATTTATAAGAGTTATTCAATTTTTTAACTCCGACAAATATTTTGGCCTTACAATTATTAGTTAACGATATAATACTCATAGTAATGAGTACCTATGGATGTTATTAAAAAATTACAGTAGTCATTCTTTAATAATATCTATAAATATATTGTTAGTTGTACAATGGCGTTCAAGAAATATTAGTTGAGGTTTTTATAAAAGATTACAATATGTTAAGCATTTATTGTTTTGTTGGAATGAAAGAGCAGACAGAAGACGAAGCCTCTTAGCATTCCATGAATTCACCGTGCGGGTGCCGGGCCCATCGCGTTGCAAGGAGAGGAGTGCAAGCAGTGCCTGGGACTTGCGACCCAGGGTTAGTATTTAGGGGACCCTTTATGATGCGGAAACGCGCTCGTCTCCACTATCCACAATCCTCTCCCTACCTTACCAAATTTAGAAAGAACCTACTAATGCCGCCTTTGAAATACTTTCTAGAAATGAACCGCTGCTTTTTCTAGAAAGGCGAAAAGTTCTTTAAGTAGATTATAGAGAGATTTTGCTGTTATACCTCTCGCACCCACTTCTACATATATTATCATCATATAAACATTGTAGAGTTTTAGTAAAAGCGGATATTTTAATTATTTCAACTCTAGTTTGAAGTTGAAAAACTGATTTATAATATTGGCCTTATTTGGAGCCTTGTCCCTTGCAAGGCCTTTTCGAGAAGATTAACAAAAGTTAAGCTTACTGAGTAGTGATTATATCTAGAATAAAAATATATAAATATGTGATATATTTTTTTACTAGCTGTGCCTGCGACTTCGTACGCGTAGATTTCGATTTTGATAAAACGTACCCTTTGTAATATATGTAAAAAGTATACCAATATATGTAAAAAGTATAAACCTTCAAACTGGTAAGCAGCAATGGTACGACAATAAGAGATTATTAACTTCTTTATTTATTAACGGATTGTTAAAAAAAACAAAGTATAAAGTGAATCCCATGTATTCCAAATTAATAAATTCCAATATATTTATTCCGATTAATCCGATTCTGAGATTAGCGTGCACAAACATACAGACATACAAATGAACAGACAAAATGAAAAAACATTATTTTGGGTTCTCTTGCTTATATAAAGTTGCCCCTGTATGAACTTTTGGAAGTATTTTTTTTTCGTGTTGTGTACAAACAGATAAACTGACAAAGATTTTAAAAATGCTGAAAATGGATTCTGTTAGTTATCACTTCACATCCTAGTATATTTTTTACTCCTCTATAGATTTATTACATGTATAAAATAAGATTTGCATAGTACCTATTACGTGATTGACATAAATTGACACAACTTTTTTATTTCTTAACCGATTTAGATGAAATAAACACTAAATGTTAAGTGAAGACTATGACAATATATTACTGATTACCGCATTCAAATTGGTTAGCTATTTCTGAGATTAGGGTGCACAAACGTACAGACATACAGACAAACGGACAAATGGACAAACAGACAAACGGACAAACAGACAAACGGAAAAACCATTGTTTTGGGTTTTCTTGCTCTTATAAAGGACTTCTATGATGTTTTTTTTTTAATATTTTCCATGTACAGAGATGGATCAGTGACAATTTTATTATATGTATAGATGTGATAATAAAACAAACTGTTAAATTATAATTACACAAAATGTACACAAAATGTGAACATTAATTGTACAACCATACTTTCTTTACATTCTTAGTACCCTAGTGGTCAACAAGTACCGAACCCAAGACTTTGTCGTAGGACTAGGGTGTCATAAACAATAAAGATACACTAACGCACACACACAGAAACACACACACAGAAACACACACACACGCACCTCTAATACAAGCATTAAATATGCTTAAAAGAGGGTTTAGGCATCAGTTTATGTAAAATGTAATTTTCATAAAAGAAATAAAGATTTATTATTATAATGAAAGAAATTTCTTTCTTTCATTTACGACGTAATTCAACTCATAATAACCGTTTATTCGTGACAGTGGCTTTTCATGATCCGTCACCTTATGTTTGTTCTGTTGATTTATAATTATAAGTCTTATAATTTGTGGTGCGTATCGAGTGTTTAGTATGTGAGGAAGTAACTGAAGAAGCACGGCTGAGAATATGTCTCATGACGTCATCAGCATAGCGTCTACGTCATTTCTTTTAGGCGTTAAATTCACCGTTATACAATATATTATATTATTGTTATACTCTTTCATTCACATGTAAGATTTGTTTGTTCTTGACTTGTTACTGTATCAGTATAGTCAAGTTATTAAATGTTTGTTTGTATTAAAAGAAATCACTTTACAGTAGAATATACTATTCAACTCATCCTCTAAGAATCATAATATTTATTTTTTCTGGTGTAAGTAATGTAACTCTCTTCTATTGCTAAAAGTTAAAATCATTAATCCTTATGCAGATTTTGACTCTATGTACCGTTCTGTCGTTCTAACGTAATTAGTTTTAGCTCCTAACGTAATTACGTGTTTTATTTTTTTAATTCATTAATAGTCTAAATCAATATTATATTTTCTGATAAAATGAGAATTATTCCAGCGAAAAAAATATTTTACGTATTTTTCCAGTTTCAATAAGCTATAACTATAACTAAGTTGATAATATTTGTGATTGAATTCATCATTATACTCACATATGTTATATTTTGATGATATAAAATAATGATGAAGTCTTACCTGTATACAGTTGGTTGTCGAGATGTGTGATGTAGCTGCCAGCCAGTCGCAGGATCTCTATCTTGCTAAGCTTCCGGTCCGGAGGCTCCGTAGGGATCAAGTGCCGCAGTGCACTGAATGCCATGTTTACACTGCTTGGAAATTTAATATATTTTGATAACAATCATAACACTTCTTCTTTTAGTAAAATTACATTTTTTCTAAAACTACGAAACCCAAAACTCATAAAGATAAGGAGTAATATTTTTCATAATTTCAACTTAACTAAGTTACCAATTTAAAAAAACTGCACTCATAAAAAAAACTTGTTTTTTTTTCATGCTTTGACATTTAACTATAGTACTACATGATGTTTCAGTACTAACTTTTGAGTCCTATCTCGTTCCCGCGCATTTGCCTGACACCGTTGTTTTTGCGCGGGTAAATTGTCACTTTGTTTCTGTATTCCAGAACAAAGTTGCTCCCATGTCTCTTCACTTAACTGATAGCTGGTGTACGTGTCCATCGTATAGAAGTGTAGTATGATGACTACAGTTCGGATGCAGCGCGTTAACTAATTCGTCTGTTACGAGTTCCGATGGTAATGGTAAGGAGTCATTTAGGAAGAACAGCGCGCGCCACTGACTACGCTCTTAACAGATAATTGTATAAACAGATGCCTGATGAAGCAGGCCCGCATTAGGATATTGCTTATTAGAATGTATTATAGTTTATATTAGCTAAATATATAACTTAACAATATTGACTTCTGGTAACGTATAACTTATATATACGTTACTATCGAATAGTAAATGAAAATAAACCTCGAACCAAGAAATGACGCCATTTTTCGATTTATTCGATTATTGTAGATATATTTTTTATATTACCAAAATGTATAGTATTAATTAATAATTATATATGAAGTATTTAAACGTTTTAAGTCCGTGCCTGTTAAAGCGAATGGTAGAGTTGTCATCAGGGATGTAAAACGCCGAAGTTCCCCGTTTGTCCCTGTTTGTTTTAGCTAACTACCGCATAAATATTTTTAACGACTTTGATGATAAGAGTAAATATTTTTGTATTCAATACAAAAGATTCATTATTATAGATTGGAAACTGTTCTGTATTCTGTAGAGACATAAAGCATATTTTCATAGTAAACCAATGCATTATATACTATGAAACACATATAAAAAATACTAGCCCATTAATATAATGTATGATAAGGAATTATTTTGCAACAATTGCTGAGCATAATAATGAATACATCAAAGACAGTCATCAAGATTGAGTCTTCAAGAGTTACTAAGAGTGTTACAGTTTGTACGATCAGTGTTAGCGTACAACAGACGAGCACATAAAGATGGGCTTCGTGGGAAAAATTTAATTGGTTAAATTTGTGAAGCTGGTACAACTCACATTTGTATTCATTTGTGTTAACGACGTTCACATTTACGTTTACAGGGAACTTTTTTAATGGGTTCCGTTGCTATTCTAACTATTTTACATTTCAATTACTTTAGTATTCAATTTTACAGTTTACTGTGTTTGTAAAAATAAAACTATTTTTAACCCTTTTTTTGAAAATATCTTTAAACATGTATAGCCATGTTAAGCTTATTTAAATTTATAAATATATAATGTAAAAAAAATAATATTTTTAACCCTCTTGCTCTAAAAGCAAAAAATACTTACATTGCAATAAAAAATGTTAAACCGCCTTAGTTATTTACAAGCTTTTTTAATTATACATGAACATTATAATTAAACACTCTCTGTCACATATATGTATGCTATTATATATATATATATATATATATATATATAAGTATATATAGCCTACATGCCAATTTCTAAAGCCTAAATGTCATTGTTAAAAGTTAGTTTAAGAATAGAAAATAAAAAACAATATTATTGCTATTTAATGAAAAGTAGATGAGTATTTTATGGTATTAGTATTAAAAGGTACAAATCAGTCCAGTTTGATCACTTTGGATAGCTTAGTAACCATGAAATTAAAATTAAGAAGAGTAAAATTAAGATCGAAATTTTTAGCATAACAAACAGTTCTCAGTAAAATTCGACAGTGACCTGATGAGTGACAAGAGGATTCTCAGATGTTAGCCAGATGCGTCACGTCCCCTCCATAGCGTACGCCAACCGGCGCGGGCGCACCAGGGCCGAGACTTTCTCCTCGCGACACCTCCGCTGGAGAAACGCTTGCTACGGAGTCGCACATCAACTGCGCGCGAGTCGACCGCCTGCGACACCGCCGCTCCTCTACTTCCGCGTTCGGTTGCTTTCCCTCCGTAAACAAATTAGACAGAGGTTACGTGTTATCAAACATCACTCCATCGAAAGTCACTCGTCTCCAATACTCAACTAAATTGGATGATTTAAACTATGAACAGCAGTTAAGAGGTGAGTTGCCTTTCTTATTTTACTAGACGTGGTCCGATGTTAGACGATGACATTCTGACATTCGGTGATAAGGTGGGCGAAGTGCCTCGTGGTGAATGCAAGGACGTGAACCACGGTTGAGGTGGCCACCTCAACCTCACGTCGAGTCTGTGTGTATCTGTATGTGTGTGTATGTCTATTGTTGGATTATTTGCCCACTTAGCCAGAATTGCATCCTCTGCATTGTCACATTGCGTAAGCTTGACCATTTATGTGCCTTGGAATAAATTACACATAAATTTATTTACCTTTAAAATATTTTCTAATACTTTAAAATATTTAGGTACTATTTCTTAACATACTATTAGGTTTATACATTTATACACAACAAGTGAATATGTAAATACATTATCCGAATGAACTCGTCATTTACGTGTATGAGATCAGCTCACAGCTGATATAATAGTAATACATACATACATACCTACCGATAACTTAACAAGCACGGGAAGTCCATTAAGAAGATTATCTCTATAGGTATCCGGTCTTTTAAATATTGATATTGTTTTAATATTATCTCAAATTATTACTTTGAAACCACTGAGACATGTCAGGCTCGGAACACGCTTCTCTTTATGTTGTCACAATAATTATCTGTAGATACCTATTACTTGTTCTTAAGTGGTTATACTTACGACAGTGAACCAAATTTCCTTGCCCATCGATCATATTACACGAAAAAGTACAACGACCTGTCAAGTCTGTCTGCGAGAAGGTCAGTATACATTATACTTGCTTGATCTCATTTTAAATACAATTTAATAGTATTACATATTTACATAATATTAACTTAATAGATCATTAGAGACATTTAATAGCAACCGAGTGATGTTTAACAAATTAATATATTTAAATTATCTCAGTGACGTGGCAAGCACATCGTTGGAGGAGCAAGTGATTCATAAAGGATCTGAGAACATCCTGCCAATGACCTATTACAATACTAACTCGTAACAGCATACAAGTGAACAAGTGAACAGATGAGCAGGTAGCGGTAACAACGGTTATATTCTCTTATGATGTAGCCTTGTGTGTGTTAGATTCGCAAGCGTTTGTTTTAAAACATTATTCTCATTCTTGTGTAAGTGTGATGACTGGTTTTGAGAATTAACTTAACCTTCAAATATAGATAATTGTTAATTTTTTAATTGTACTGGTTTTTAGTTGTTTGTGTCTTTTAATATTCTGGAATATCTTGATGTATGAAGATGGTAGTATTGATTGGTCTTTCAAAGTAGAATATAATCCGCTTGGATCCATCATTAAATATAAATTCATAAAAGTGTGTAATGGATTCGTCCACGTGATGAAATCGTTATCGAAAACTAATAATAAATATAGACAACAGGATATTAAAATATTTAAACATGGTTTTGGAAGAATAAATATATAATGTTTAAATAACCAAACCAATAAAAAGATCTTGTATTTAACCGATATAAAGTTTTTTTGCCTCAACACTTATTGATTTAATCTTAACTGCAATTAAAAAAACAATTATATCGTATCAGTGACAAGACACTGTTTGTCTGATATGAGTGTCATATAAGTAATTACCAAATACAAACTTCATAGTTATGGCTTCAATAGTATTAGGGACCCTGAGCGGGTCCAACACCGTTAAGGTCGATAGTTTAAAAAAAAAAGAAAAAGGTGATTAAAAATGTTAGTACAGCATATAATTGACCGACAACAACTTTCCTAAACAGTCGCCACGATACATGTACATATACAGGTACATATACAGGTACATATACAGGTACATATACAGGTACATATTAGATTCAAGAACACTTTTCGAGCAGGATTATTGAGAATTATACGCCGTTTAACATTCCGCGCCTGGAATGTTCTAGGTTCGGTTTAAGAAGCCATTAACATTCACGAATATACTCTGCTCGTAAATTAACAATTATTGAACTAAATTACTTTAACCCGATTCATGATTCTGGTCATATTTCTTCATACCCAAGATCAATCAATAAAATCAATAAAATCTTAAAAATAAAAATAAAATCAGCCTTTAAGTTAAATTTAAGCCCGTCCGTATGATCTCTGAGGTGTGTCTGTCGGTACTCTATATTGAACACTGCACCTATAGTATGATGTAAAATATGTTGCAATGTTATCTCCGGGACGAGTTTGCTTAAATCTTATAGTTATATATCTTCCTGTAATAAATTATATGTTTAAATTTTTGTATAAGGACATTGCAAATTGATGAATTTAAGGAAATATACTAGGTACATATATTAAAATAATAACGAGGCAAATTCTAAGTATCACGTTCATGTATTTTGATATTACACATCTATAGGCATCACATCACATCTATAGGCATCACATCACATCTATAGGCATCACATCACATCTATAGGCACATGTAATTAAATCGTCACTGGTATCATCTGATCATTTCTGTACATGGAAAAGATTTAATTTTTATTTAAAAAAACAACATAGGAGGCCTTTATAAGAGCAAGAGAACCCAAAACAATGGTTTTTTCGTTTGTCTGTTCGTCTGTATGTCTGTAAGTTTGTCCACGTTAATTTCAGAAACGGATTACTCGATATGGATGCAATTCCAGGGAATATATTGTCATGGGATTCACTTTACATTTTTTTTTCAACAACGGGTTAAAATATAAAGAAGTTAATAATCTCTTATTGTCGTACCATTGCTGATTACCAGTTTGAAGGTTTATAGTTTTTACATATATTGGTAAGTACAAAGGTAAAACGTACCGAAATCGAAATCTACGCGTACGAAGTCGCGGGCACAGCTAGTTACACATATAATCTATAATCAAAGAACCTATATATATATATATATATATATATATATATATACGAAAAGAACCCATGTAAAAGCTTACATATTAGGGGTGTTCAGTACAATACAACTATTGGAGGAATTTTTAAACATCTAGTTGGAATAACTTCATGTAGCCAACTTTTCTATTGATTCCAATATCATAAAATAATGTTTCTTTAAAACGTGTTATAACAAGATGTGAAGATGTATTTTATTTAATATACAAACTACATACTTCCGTAGTTCAGTCTGGGTCATCGCTCAGTAGTTCAGTCAGACGGCCTTGTCAGCAACATTTTTGGGTCAAATCCACGCCGCTTGCCTAAGCGCAATTATACACAGCCTTTATTTTATTTTAATAACTGACGCTATCAGACTATCTCGTAAGATTTAACATTATTTCATAGAATGTCTACGTTTTCATTATATTCCCATATATTCGTATTTTTTTTCACTATTACGACACTCAGTTCATTATCATATATAAAATATATTTATTTCAAAACTAATTTTAGAATTGCATGTATAAAATAAATAATATAATATACACATTAGGAATAAAAGCCAAGAAAAAATTAAGTATCATAATAAAATTAGTATATTATTAACTATCATGTAATTTAATAGTTACGAACCTATTCGGTGTTCCCATTAATGAGCCTGAAGCAGGGCGGAAGTATGGCGGCCAGCAAAAATAACAAAAACAATCTCGATCATACAAAGTTGCCGCGATCTCTGGGAGACCGTTCTGTCGAGATGTTGCTACCCGCCTCGCTGTATCTAGCATTGTCCTTATATATAATATTAGAGTCATAATCACGACGGGAACACATTTATTAATGCCACAAGTCACAACATACATTAATATTTGGAATTGTCTGCAAACAAGTACCTACCAATAGCCATGTACATGTTAAAAGACAATTAAAAGACAAAAAAGTGAAGAACTTAAGTAAGAGTATAAACAGTTGTAAACATCGTTGAGGAACCTAAGAGAGATATATTATACAACATTTGAATATAGATATTAGTAGCATTGTGTCTTGTTTGCCCTATATCAGATAATAACGAATAAAGTTTAGGGTTGAAGTATTTTAGACCAGTTATAGTATTTAGGCACCAGATTCCAACAGAATATTAGCAGTAACTAATAGCTTGATCAAACATACCATCTCCAAAAAGAGTGGTTCACCATAATCGTGTAGTATTTACGCTAATTACGTCAACTTGTAAATCAGCAGGTTGTAAGTAAACCTTACCACGCGACTAAATCGAGCTCCTTCATACCTCATTATTCTTATGTGTTTTTATTTAAATGATGATTAAGTTTAAATGTGTTTGTAATTAGTAGTATTGTGTTGTTGCGGTGAATGTCCCGAGACTCGGTGTATATAGCAGCGCATCGTTGTGTTCTTTAGACTGCTGTCGGACAAACAAACTCATTTTCTCTCTATAACTATTTAATAATTGGTTAACTGAATATTAACTCTGCCTCTCTTTGAACTATGTAAACTGGGTGTTTTTGACTAAATTCTATTGTTTTTAACGATTTGTTTTAAACAACTGTCCTTTTGAGATATTTCTTAGTAGAATTGTAACTACCAGGATTATAATTATAATTACTAACGTGTTATTCTTATTTCAATAATGTAATGTACTACTAACTAGACAAACTAGGTATAAACTTTTATACCTATATGATAGTACATAAGTACTAATACAAAGATTCTGAATGAAAGGTTTCATCAGCAAAGCCTACCTTACAAGGGCACTGAGTATTGACCAACTACTATTGTGTAATACTAGATACACTTGCAGACGAAACCTCTGACAAAGACGTACAAACTATTAACAACTCACTACATGCTTGCATGATTTCAAATATCAATACGTTACGAGCTGATTTTACAATGGCTACTAACTTTTAAATTTAAATGACTTGAATCCTTTGTTATTTAAGAGATTTATTTTATTCTATTTTGTGTCTAAAAGAAAGTAATTAGAAAGTTTCTTAAACAAAGACTAAGCCAAAATCATTGAAAAGCCATAATATACATGTTCTTTAAGGAACATGAAGAAACAAAATCTATATTTGTATCCAGTTTTATCATATATGTAGTGTGTACCTATTTCTGCCCATTAAAATTAACTGTGTCACTCTCACGGGTAGCTGGTAGAGATCTCTTATTAGAGATAAGTTTATCCCATGTATTTTTAGTTTTCCTTTTGCATTGTTTTTTATCAATTAACCTGGTACATAAATAAAAAAAAAAAAAAAAAAAAAAAAAAAAACAAATAGAAAAACACAATAAATGTACGGTAAACTGTTTTATTGCTAAAAAGCAATCTATATGATATTATGTTTCATCGTAAGGATTTATCAACGAAACTTTAATTACTGAATTAATTTCGAATATTTGTAGTCAAGAAATTAGTTGTTATTAATAATGAAGTGTTTGTTATTTTTATAAATCGCCTACAATAGTATCACCTGTCTTTATCTTCATGGTACTGTAAAAGGTCAGTAAAAATAATATAAAAAAATGTGTACCAAATATATAAAATTATTAAAATTTACAAACTATACATTCAAACATTAATTTCGGTAATATTGCTAACTTAGAAGCATTGGTTAGGATTTTCGAAAGAAGCCACCGCCGTCCCGATAAAGACGATCACGCATAGAATGCTTAATTCATCGAGGCGGACAGCGCTACGTAGCTCAATTGGTAGAGCGACGGGACGGTTTCCCAGAGGTCGCTGATTCGAATCCCTGCCCGTATCGGTCTATTTTTAATTTTATATTTATATAAATTTAAATAAGCTTAACATAGAATAGGCTACACATGTTTAAAAATATTTTAAAACTATGCATATTATATTCTGAATACAAGCTCTGAAGTCGGGTAATTTGTTTCCAAGTCACATGTGCTGAGACATCATGCTATGATGATGATCATCATCTGTCACCACACTACGGGCAATTGGGTGTATGGTATGATGTTATGAACAGGACATTCGATTTCTTCAAATACATTATTTCTATAACTTCAAAATACTAAAGAATATAAGAAATCCTTTTATTATTGCCATTCTTTATTACTGTTTTTATAAATTAACATTATACATTTTTTACAGCTCCTGTGGTCTTCTACGATGGCTGTTAGACATGCATACCCGCTTACAATTCTGCTGATAGTCATAATAAATCTATCATCAAGCTACTGTAATCCAGGTAAATAAATATGTTTTCCCATTTACATTTTACTCATAAAAAATATTTATACGCTAAGATTTCATCTCAGTTCAATTCTCTTCTTATATTAATAAACAAGTTTTGTATGAACAGTAATATTTCGCTCCGCAGTTGCAACATTTCGCCCGAGTTTAGTATTATATTACTTTATTATTTACGAATCATTTAACTTGTATTATCTTTAACCTACATACAGTCCAGTTTACATGTGTGTGTGTGTGTGTGTGTGTGTGTGTGACTTGTGTGGGTTTTCTGTTCAATGTTCATTATAAAAGACAATCAATCTCGAGACGGATGTGTTCTGTAAGTTTCAAACAAGGATGTAAATAAGACTCTTTTAAACAGTTATTCGCCGGTCACGATACACTTTGTACTTGAGCAGATTACACTTACACGTACATAGACATTGCGATATATACTGAAATTTTTATTAAATCTAAGGAATGGTAACAATTGAAGTCGTTGACACTTAAGATCTTGACATTTGGGGACGTGAGCAGTCAAAAAAAAAGGTATGTTCCCAAACCTTGTCGCTATTTCCGGTTCCGGCAGGTCAAGGACCCTATCATACAATGATTTATCTATTGCCTAATGAAAAATAAACTTCTTTTTATTACATTTATAACTTTTCATCATGTAAAAAAATAAAAAAAAGAAAACAATATTAATCAAAAGGTTACATTTAATGCTTAATAACGAAGTAGGTACTAATAAAGCTAAGTATTGTCAATGGTATTTAAATAAAATAAATAAATTAAAACAAAAAAGCCTTTATTTCTTTGTCAACTTAGCCTAGTTATTCAGTATTATATACTAATCTTAATTACTATTGACATCGGCCTCCTCGTCAGGTTATTCTAGAACATAGGCCTCCTCCAGACTCTTCGAGTGATATCTATTCCTGGCTGACTTTCTCCATTTCTTAGGAAGGTCATGATCCCACTTCTTGATCTGCCTGCCTCGACGACGCTTTCCATCTCGAGGGTACCATGCCCCTATGGTTTTGGACCATCTTTCTATCTTGGATCTCAACATGTGACCAGTCCATCGCCACTTTAATCCTTTTACTTTTCTGGCAACATCGACCACATCCGTTCTTTTCCTAATATTCGTGAGTCTTTTATCTTTTAATTTGAGTCCAAGCATGCTGATTTTCATATCATGTTGGCAAAGCTCTAATCTTTTGATACAGTTCTTTGTTAGTTTCCAAGTCTGACGTCCATGAGTAAGTATCGGAAGGAGGCAAGTATTAAAAACTTTTGTTTTTTCCGTTATAGGTATGGATTTGTTTTTCATTACATTCTTTTAATTACTACTATTTCTTTAATTAGTATCTTGCCCATCTGTTAGTTATTCTCCTTTGTGTTTCCTTCTGCACTTGATGTTTAGGTGATATGACTTGGCTTAGGTATACATATTCATCTACGTAATGTATCTCTTCATTGTTTACAGATATTCTGATTTTAGAGCTGTTGCTTATGTTTTGTTTTCGATACATTCATAGTTAGTCCTACTTTCTTGCTTTGTAAGCTAAGTTCCCGTAACATTGTTGAAGAGTAACTTGATCTTCAGCAAACATAATCAAATCAGCAGTAATTCGTAGGAGGTTCATGCTGTTAAGGTTTATGTCTATCCCTAATTTCCAATTTAAGTTTCTAAATATCTCTTCCAGTACTGAAGTAAACTATTTTGGAGAGAGTGGATCTCCTTGTCTCACTAACTTATGTATTGGAAATATATCTCCAACTTTTTCTAACTGTATTTTCGATTTGGAATTTTATAAATATGTTTTCTTGTACTGATATTATTATTTTCAATTCCCTGATTTTTTAGTGCTATGTAGATGAATTCGTGACTTAATATGTCAAAGGCTTTCTTAGCGCCTCGTTGGTCGAGTGGTTAGCGCAGACACCTAACGTATAGCGATACAATGAGGCTCGGGTTCGATTCCCGACAGGGACAGGCATGTATGTGATGAACATAGAGTCTGTATTTCTGGGTTTGGTCGTTTATAGTCTCAGTATTTATAATGTATATTTCTATCTATTAGTATTGTTGTCTAACACCCTTAACACAAGCAAATAATTTGCTTACCTACGGGTTAAATCAATGTGTGTAATTTGTCCTGTATTATTATTGTTATTATTATAGCCGACAAAGCAGATATAGTAGGTTTACCCATACTCATTATACTTTTCTAGTAACTGATTTACTAAATTGATATGATCTATGGTAGAGTATCCTCTACGAAAGCCTGCTTGTTCTTTTGGTTGTTGTTCACATAATTTCTGTTTTAATCTTCCAAGTATTATTTTCGAGAATATCTCTGTAATTATAATTGTCTGTAATATTCTTGTCTCCTTTTTTTATATATAAGTACTATTGTCAATTCCGTCCATTGTTTTGGGATTTGTTCAGTAGCTATTATTTCATTGAAAAGCATTGTGAGTGGTTCAGCTATCAACTCTATTGCGATTTTTAATGGCTCGTTCAAAATTCCATCATCCCCTGGTGACTTAAAGCTCTTTTGTGATAAAATCGCTTTTCTGGTGTCACAAAGGAGTATGGTATCAATCTCTTCCTCTGATGTAATAGTTTCAAGTTCTTTTTCAGCTACGGGTTCTTCTTCTTTTCCAGTCTTGCAATCTTGGCATCTTGGCAATCTTTTTTCAATTATAGGAATAATTCTTCTTTTAAGTTTTTAAAGTCTCTGGTCACGGTGATTTGCAGGTTTTTTCTGGATTTTTAGAACTACTCATATTGATCGTTCCTCTGACTGACTGACTGACTGAATTAAATTTATTGATAACGTCACTGTTTTCTAAATTGTAGTGTATATTTGAAAATATAAATGCCATTTCATTTCTATACTGCCACCAGGTGAAATTCATGTCCATTTTGTACTTAATTTTTTCTTATAAACGGTGTTCATAATTTTAGATTGTGTTCTTAGGCAAAGGAAATAAGTTGTCTTCCATTCTTATTTCTTGTACCTGTACATTTGTGTCCGGTTATATATTCTTCACCTTCTTGTTTTGTTCCTATTTGGCTATTTAAATCATCATTGTTTCATGTAATGTCTTATAGAACTTGTCTTTGTCTTCGTCCTTTGCTTCCTCGGTAGGTGCATATACCTGGATTATAGATATAGGGTGCTTGCTTGTTGGTATTCTGATATTTAAGGTCGCTATTGTAACAGATTTCCCTATGCATTCTTCAATGTATTGCTTGTATTACTTTTTATTATAAATCCAACTCAGTGTTCACCCTTGTAGTAAAAGATAAAGTTTTCGGACTCGCAATTTTTTTCTCCCATACCTCTTACTTTACTTTATCCTAGTATCCTCCAATTGTTGATCTCTAGTGCCCTTTCTAGCTCTGCTAGTTTTTCATCTGTCCTAAGTGTTAATGTATTCAGAATATAAAGAACTTATGTTGTTTTTATTTACTCTGTGTTTTCCCCGTTCTTCTGATATTGATTCTTTTATGTGCCCTAAATTAGTATCTGATTTATATTTTTGTAATCTACTATTTTTTTTTCTTTTTTTATCTTTATTTTTATCTAGGATATTTATCGACATTTAAATTTCATTTCGTTGTATTTTTTTCAAATGCAGTATGTAAAACTACATAAAATTAAGAAGATATTACAGCGAAATATTCTAAAAAAATCCTTTAATATTTAATTAGTTTTTATTAATGGACCATATTTTAAACGGAAGTAATAACTTTAAAATATAAATAATTAATATGAATACTACTAAACATACATCCATACACCTACTTTCCAAAGATGTGGGAGCTCGTCGTAGAGTGGTCGCCAGTAGCCAGTAGCCAGTAGCCAGTAGTCAGTAGTCACGTACCTACTCGTGATGCGGCCACGTGACGGTGAAAGCGTCTGAAGGCCGTTGTTGTAACGATCTTATTTATATACAAATGTAGATCCGGATTATAAACTTTTATGTGCATATTTATATACTTTTTCATAAAATTTGTTTGTCTGTTTGTTCGAGCACATCATAGAAACTAAACAAAACATTGATTCAGTGTGCAAAACATAGATGTAACTTTAAAATAAAGTTAAATATTTAAAATTAAATTTAATTTACTTTACAGTATATTATATTAACATATATATATATTCACTGACAGCGGTTATTAATTGAATTAACGAGAGCATATCTAACACATTATAACATTATCTCATTAAAAAATATATTTGTTTTTTTAAAAAGGTAATGTATTGTAATTATATTTTTTTGGTAGATGGATATTGTACTAACTTTGTCTTTAGAATATCGTCCTCAAGCAACTGTTTATATATTTTCTATTTAATATATTAAATAAATTTAAAACGACGAATATGACAACGAGGACAAACTCAAGAAGAGTGTTTCAAATATTTCACCAATAAGAATTAGAATGGTTCTTAAGGGAGGTATATTATTATAGCTGTATATTATTTCATTACAATAAAAAGGCTTTTTTAATAATCTTATAAATTAATTTCAGAAAAAAACCATTGAATAAATGCGTTTCTTACAAACACTGCTCTCTGCAGTCGGCAACAGCCACACCTTATTTATTCAAATTCTAAAACCTTTAACACATATGTACAGAGAACAACGACTACTTACTTACGAAGTAGTTCTTAATATAAAGGTCAATACTCGCGTCGCCACGACAAGGTATTAGGAATTATACGGGAAGCGGTTAGTCTTTCAGTAGCAAGAGCGCGGAAGGGTATAACAACCACGATACGATCTGTAGAATTCGTAAAAAAAGGCTCCTTCAAAAAATCAAAAGCGAAGCCTTATTCAATATTAGGCGCGGCTCCTGATTGGATTCTCATGATGGACACGTATGAAAAGCATTACAAAATCCCTGGGGATGTTGGTGTTTCGTCATCCAGACCTTATTCCTGTGTTCGAAACATCTGAGGCGCGTGATACTTGTGGAGCTTACTGTTCCTTGGGAAACAAACATCCCAAGGGATCACACATTCAAGCTCAATAAGTATTACGAACTGACTAACGAACTGATCAGGAATAAATTTATAGTTAGTTTGTACGCGTTAGAAGTGGGAGCGAGAGGTATAACAGCAAAATCTCTCTATAGCCTACTTAAAGACCTTGGCCTTTCTAGAACAAGCATCGGTTCATTTCTAGAACGTAATTCAAAGGCGGCATTAGTAGGTTCTTTCCAAATTTGGTTAGGTAGGGCTCTCCCTACCTAACCAAATTTAGGCCCTCACTCCTCTGAGTGTGGAGGGTGAAGGTGAGCGTTTTTGCGCATAATAAATGGGCCCCTTAAACCTATTCCCGGGTCGCAAGTCCCAGGCATTGCTTGCACTCCTCTCCTTGCAACGCGATGGGCCCGGCACCCGCACGGTGAATCCATTGATTGCTAAGAAGATTCGTCTCGTCTATATATATATAAACAGATTGATGGGAAATTGCTTTAAATAAACTATGCGCTTCGGCCAACAATGTTGTAATAAACAAATAAAATAATAATAAATTGATCACACAAGGATACAAATCATTTTAGCAATCTGTATTCATATCCTACATGATCTCACTTAGCTGTAAAAACTTTAATGCTATAAATACGACCTGCATTATAGATAATTGATCTGTCCTGATGATACCGGATTTGTTTTACTTCAAATAAACCGCCATGTTTTTTATACTAGTTGTGTACATTTAGAAGTATATTATTTTTTGTTGTTTTTACTAAGAGAATTAGTTTTTGTATTAATTAGTATTACAGAATGATGTTTATCAACCAACCAACGAACATAAACATTAACGTTATATATTTTATTAACGCAAGATACGTTTTAAAAACTTCTAAATAAAAAAAATATAAATATTTATTATCGTAATAAACGCTTCTAGTAAATGTAGAGCGAGCTTTTTTATAAAGAGTTGCAAGAACCAGCATTTATCTTACAATACCTCATAAAATACTCTTGTGTTCGAAAAAACTATTTAGGTGAGATCTAAAAGTCAAATATGCTACATGTCTGTATCAGTTTAACCTACTTTGAGGCTGTCAGAGGCTGCAACTGCGCACGAGTTGAGATATGTCAACATATAAATCATTCTCTCGACTTGTCATCTGACTTTATATTATTCTACTTATTGCAAATTGAAGACTATAGTGTATGTTCTGATATAACTATTAATATAAAATATATTAAGTATTATTTATGAATGATCTTTGTATTGATGTCTAAACATTTCGTATTTGGAGACACTTTACACCTTTAACTATACACAGGCTATATATTTCTGTAACCAGATTGTTATTTATATAAAAGACAATATTTTTTGTTTGCCTGTTTGTTTGCTTCCGTAACTAAAACATCAACTTGATTGCAATGCAATTTTAGGTAATGTTGCTAAGCAGTAAAATAGTAAAAACAAATTGTATATTTTCTACTTGTGTTAAAAAAATATTGATTTACTTCTTATTATTTCATATTAATAATACGATATTACATTTTATCTACTTTTCTTTTATTCAATAAAGAATCCTGCACTCACACAAGACACTACATTCGCTACTAAATCAATTAAACCTAAAACTAAAACTCAAACATTTTTATCTACCTGATTTAAAGTACAGTAAAACAAAAAAACTCCTATCAGTATTTATCGATTAACCACTCTTAGAAATTAAATGACTATAAATCAGACTTCAATGTAATTTATTGTTCATTGGCTTCGACTATGAAATAGAACTACATAAAAGATTAATCGGAGCCTGCATGCTTCTTAATTAAATTAACTTTTGACATCATCGTATACACTTGATAACTGGAATAACTGGATGCCACATCCACCGCTAGACCTGCTGACAGCTAATAACATTATTTGCCTTTCAAAGATCTTTTATCTATTGCTCTAATTTCTTTGAAATTATTTAATTTATTCATTACATAGAAATGATTAATTCCTTCTTGTTTCTTTTTATTTTTGGAATGTTTTGGTTTTATTTATGTAAGTTACTTAGCATGTATCTTTGAACTATTTAGGAACTAGGTTACACTACGAATATAATTTGTACTGAAATAATTTAAAGCTATATGAGTACAAAAACTGCACCGTTTAACTTAATACGTTAACTGAATATCAATATCGATATAATTTAAAATTAACATTAAATACCTTGTCTTATGAAATAAAATATCATAATATAAAACCCTTTTAGCGTTGACTTTTTAAGAATATAAGTTAGTATAATGTAAATAAATCCTATAACTTATAAATTAATTAATTTATACTTACTTACTTATAACATGTAGTATAACAGAAACAATATTTATCGAGTTGTTTAGATATTTTACGACAATTCTAATTCACGTTAGAGTAATAATTGTGCAACATGTATTACAGTAGTGCAGGTGTTACTGTATCTGATACAGGCAGGCTCTGTGTCCGCTCTCAGAGCAGAGTAAATCATTTTTAATCTTGAAAGGAACATGGCGTATCGTGATGTATCTAGCATTGAAATTGCTTTGAGATATGTCATTGTTTTTTATTGTATCTCATCTCTTTTAAGACCTTTCTAGAATATGTAATGTATTTGCATTAAATAAATGCCAAATAGTGGAGTAATAAAAACCTGCGCGACATACGAACGAACACACATTATATAAACATGTGACATTTTACTTCAACCAAGTGTATTTACGTATTTATAAATTAAATGATCAACCGACTCTACCGTCCACACGGTTTGGACTACTTTGTAAATGTTTTTAGATCAAGTAAGGAGCATGCATTTATAAACATACATTTTAAGACTTAATTTTAAAGCATATAAATTAAAATATTAGTACATTTGCTGATATTGTTAAATCTTTTGTTTCAGAGGTGTACTACGAGAAGCAGCGATACGATGGATGGTTCAACAACCGAGCGTATCCCAACTGGGGGTCTGTTGGTAAGTACTTTAATTATTTATTTCATGTCTCAAAATAATATATCATACCTAAAGACGTACACTCAGTGGCAACTAGAGCTCACCAGAACAACATATACATAGCTCTCAAACATCGTAGCATGCAAGACTCACTTGACACAACATTATAAATTATTCATTTGAATAAAATTTTGATATTTTGTATTTAAATTTTATGGCATAAAAAAGTCTGGTTTTTATAACCATCATTGGTTGTTACATAGTAAACCATAAAGTTTGTTACTTTTAATTTACGAATCTCAAGTGAAATTTCCAAAAACACTTTAGGCTGTAACAAAAATAATGTGCCGCTTATATAAATGTTTACAAGGTTGAATGTGTAAGTGTATCTTATCATACCTACTAACATGTATTGGTTAAGCTAATGGCAGCTCATGTTATATTTGTTTTAATAAGTATATGTTAAGGAGTCCTTGAACAGTTTTGAAAGATAAATAGTCTATGAATATTTGTATGTTTATTAAATTACACTTAATGGATCCTTACGATATCAAATTTGCTCTGTATGGTCTTGTTATAAATAATTAACTATAGACATCTTTACATTAGATATAGCGATTTTCCTCTTAATAGTTTCCCTACAAAAGACATCAACGAGATACAGCGCTTAGCCATTATGATCTCTTATATAAGTATAACCTTATACTTTGAACATTTATGTAAATTATTGTACATAGATGGTTTTTGCATTTATATTAAAACTGAACAATTGCTGCACATATATATCCTTTTAATTACTTAAAAAAATATTTATGCTTCACTTTTTTATTATTTTTTTAATATTATTAAAAAATATTTAAATATATATATATATATATATATATTTAAATAATATTTTATATATATTTTATTATATACATATATATATATATTAATATTTTTTGCAGTAAATTGATTACGTCGATTCCCTCACTGTATGGAATAACTTGAAATCCAATTAAATGTTCATTGAAATATGTTCTTAATTATTAATTATTATGACCTAGATTTTCTGTACCTACTCTTAGCACGATAGGTCTGGAAAGTTATGTCGATAATTACGTCATATGATTATAGAGCAATGATTAAATGTCCAGATAAAATATATATCAATTTGTCATTCGGCAAATTACGCAATTTTATAGACACGTATATTTGGATTAAGGTGATTATACATTTAAGGAGTGACATGTTGTGAAATAGCATATATTATATATAAGTATAATATATTATTATAAGATAAGGAAATAAAAAAAACATATAAGACTAAAAATATTTTAAAAATATAATATCTGTTTATATTTAAGTTATCATTCATTCAATAAAATATATAAAAAAGATTCTTAACTTAGACGCGGATATTAAAAGATCAAATGTAACTTTAAACATGTCATTACTTTTCAATATGGTCGATAACGTAACGTTTATTTATCGTATAAATTGAGACCACCTAAACCTAAATCAACTGTTTTAAAAATTCGAAATTTTGCACGTTTAAACTTAGATCATTTGAGGAGTGATGCTGAGAAACTTGATTTATCTCTGGTGAATGCAGCATCTACTATCGACGACAAAGTATCTTTTCTCAACTTTACTGTTCTCACACTGTATGACGCTCACGCACCAATACATACTGTAAAATTAAAGCGACCTCCAGCGCCATGGATGACCGAGTCAACTCGCGCTGCTATGACTAGACGAGATCGTTTGTTTAGAGTTTTCAAAAAAACTCGGGATGAACACAGCTGGTCAGCTTATAAGATTGCGAGGAATCGGTGTAATCAGGTGATACGAATAGCTAAGCGCTGCTATATTCATAATAGTATTAGTAACTCTTCTTCTCCTGAAATATGGAAGTTTCTTTACTCTATTGGCGTATGCACACCATCCACCTTAGGTCATACTTCTCCTCTATCATTAGATCAGCTTAATAGTCACTTTGTCTCTGTCTCTCAGTTAAACCCCACAATCCGTACCCAAACGCTAACTCATATTTCCACAATACCGAGTCCTGATATACCATCTTTTGATTTCATACCTGTACATGAGGATGAAATTAAAAAATCTATTTATTCTATTAAGTCTAATGCTGTTGGTTGTGACCATATAAGTAGATCTATGATACTAAATCTATTAGATTCCCTCTTACCTTTAATCACTCATATTATAAATTTCTCTTTAAATTCCGGCGATTATCCAAAAACTTGGAAAAACGCTTTTGTTCATCCATTACCAAAAATCCCTCAACCCACTCTTCCTAACCACTACAGACCTATCTCCATATTGCCATTCCTTTCAAAAATCTTAGAAACCTGTGTATTTAAGCAAATCTCTTCTCATTTATTTAAATTTAATCTACTTAGTCGGTACCAGTCCGGGTTCCGCCCAGGTCACAGCACCAATACTGCTCTTATCAAAGTGTCCGATGATATTCGAGGTGGAATGGACATCAAGAAATTAACAGTGTTGGTGCTTGTCGATTTTTCAAACGCATTTAATACAGTTAATCACGAAATCCTTCTTGCTATACTATCTCTATTTAAATTCAGTCCTGTAGTCGTTAAGTGGTTTAATTCTTATCTTTGCGGCCGCCAGCAATCAGTTTGCTCCGGGGATTCCTCCTCAGTGTGGGCCAACATACTTGCTGGTGTGCCGCAAGGCGGAATACTTTCTCCCATCCTGTTCTCTTTATTTATAAATACATTAATACGTAACTTCGACTGCTCGTACCACTTATATGCTGATGACCTTCAGCTTTATGTGCAAACAAGAATGGATGATCTTCCAAACGCCATTTGCACTATTAACCGAAACCTACGTCAATTGAGTCTATGGTCATCAAAATTTGGTATTTCCGTTAATCCCGAAAAATGTAAGGCTATGATTGTTGGTAGTACAAGACTGTTAGTTAAAACTAATTTAGATAGTTTGCCAACAATTATATACAACGCTAATATCATACCACTATCGAATTCGGTAAGAAACCTGGGGTTGCATATGGACAATGGAATGAGTTGGCACCTGCACATTAAAGAAATTTGCCGTAAAGTCACTGCCACATTACAGACCTTATATCGGACTAAACATTTTCTCCCACTTAAGACGAAGATAATGTTGGTTAACAGTCTTATTTTACCCATTATTGACTATGCAGATGTTTGCTACCCCGATTTAAGTAACGACCTACTCAATAAGTTAGAGCGCCTCCTTAATAACTGCATCCGTTACATCTTCGGTCTACGTAAGTACGATCACGTCTCTCACTTTCGCACTCAACTTAAATGGCTCACTATTCGTCAGAGGCGTAGCTCTAGAATACTTTGTCTCCTTTATTCAATCTTAAATGATCCAAATTCACCTTCTTATCTAAAGGAAAAATTCCAGTATCTCCATGAAACTCACGGCAAAATGCTTCGTTCATCTTCTAACCTTAAAACGGTAATTCCACCGCATAGAAGTGATTTCTTTCACAAATCTTTCACAATTCAAGCTTCACTACTCTGGAACGAACTACCTGAAAAGATCAGAAAAGCTCCCACAAAGACTTCTTTTAAAAGACTGGTTAAAAAACATTTCTTAGAGTCATCTTGATAAATAATTCTAATTTCTATTACGTGTTATATAATGTTTATATTGATAATTATATATATATATTATGTGTGTATATGTATATAGGTATATGTGGATGTTAATAATTATATTTATTATATTATTTTAAACATGTATTTAATATCTATTGTTTATATTTAGTAAATTATATTCATGCTTTATTGTTTTATCATATATATAAAATAAGGACTTATAAATAGATTTTTAGTTGCCTACCGCAATTTCTCACCATTCGCTGAGGTTAACTGGTAGAGAATGCCAATAGGCATTAAGTTCGCCTTTTGTAATAATCAATAAAGGGTAAATAAATAAATAAAATAAATAAATAACGCACACTATGAGGTTCACAGTCCTACTCGTATTACAACAGACATACGCTCCAACTCAATGAACAATCTAATTTATTTGCTATAATAATATACCCACTGCAAAACCAACTCCAACACGAGGCTACAAGGATGTCATAATCCCTGTTCAGATTAGATATAGTTTGGATAGAACACTTAAGAAATCAACGATTATTACGATACCTATTGTAGCAGTATTATAATAAAGCAAGTCCATGCTAAAAATAGAACATTTAAGAGTTTTTTGTTTCTTAGATGTTTGAAGATTTTTGTTTGTTTAATATTTAAAAGGCGCTAATCTCTGGAGCTAAAATAAACTTACATTATATTATATTTACAATAGCTATACAAGATTATATTTATTATATTTACAAAAGCTATACAAGAGCTAACCAAACATGCGTTTTATCTCCTCGCTCCGAATGCAAAGTTCATGACGACTGAACGAATAATCATTACGCCACCTCACGAACGTAATTATTCAACAGACCATACCTATTAGCGGCTATCAATCACGAACAACCAACATTGAACCAACGTTGAAGCCTAATCGATATCTGTATTGATCTTTAAAGGGCATTTAACGATTTATTTTGGAATTCGGTCTGTTGAAAATAGCGAGTATATTTTTACAAGCTGTAATCGACCGAGGACAGACACACACACACACACAACACATAGCCAAGCACACATCGCAAAGGTGTTATTTGTCACTCAAGCTACTTTAATTCGATTTTTCATCCAATATCCGTTTGGTTTACATCCTTCTTCCATGGCGCATTTGGGCAACTTATAAGTGATATTATATATATATACTGAGCAACATAGTCTCTTATCATTTTGAATTAATTATATTATTATTAAATAAAAAATTAAGTGAAGCTAAATCACGTATTTTTTCTACAGATTCTTTTATTTCATTGTTATCATTATATTCAGTGTTGTTATCATTTTTCAGTGTTCTCGTGAAAATAGGAATAAAAATAGTTTTGTTAACTTATATATAAACAGCTCTAGAACAAATTTAATACAAACACATCCTTTATGTGATGTTTTATAATATAAGATCAAATTAGTTTTTTTGCTAAAAATATTCTGAAAAATAATTTCCCCGGGTAAGAAGTATCCTGCGTGTTTACTGTGGCAATAAGCTATAACCACCCCAAGTTCGTTTCCATCGTCCAAATTCGTTTTATGTAACAATATAAAACAGTTTCGGACTAAATATTGCACAATAATTGGAACACGTCTTCCATTCTCAAAGATTCAGCTCGACATAATCGTGCAGCTATTGCATGTCATATTTCAACTTTTTATCATTACGTATTAAGATCTCTATCTATGTTAAATTTGGTCATTAACAAAATAACCTAAAGGTACAAAATAAACTAAAGGTACAAAATTTCGTTACCTAGTGGATAATTTAGATAACATTGATAAACCTCTTAACTCCACAGTTATTAACCGCGTGTAAAGCACATATCAAGTAAAAATATTATTTATTTTATTACGCAATATTATTACTAACAGTTAGTCAGGAAAGCGAAAATCACAAAAATCTTAAATATTTTCAGGCAGTCGCCTCACGAGGAAGACGCCCGCATCCTACGCTGATGGCGTGTACATGATGGCAGGAGTGGACCGGCCTGGAGCTAGGACTCTATCGAAGCTCTTCATGAGGGGTCAGGATGGGCTGCCGTCACTAGTCAATAGAACTTCTTTGCTTGCCTTTTTTGGTAAGTAAATTAACAGTTACGTAATAGGCTTCAATCTTTATTAGTAGTTTTCTATTAAGAAGTCGTTAATGCTTGAGTGCCCTAGAAATTTAATATATTTTATGACACCGAGGCAAAAACATTTTTTTTGGTCGTCAGGTCAAATCGTAACTGGAGAGATAGTAATGGCGTCAGAATCAGGGTGTCCTATCGAGCACCATCGGATACCCGTGGACAAATGTGACCACATGTATGACCCGGAGTGCCGCGGGGCCATGTACATGCCCTTCCACAGAGCCGCCTATGATAGATCCACTGGACAAAGCCCTAACAGCCCCAGAGAACAAGTACTCTTATTTTTATTTACACATTATAATGTTACTAAATTTTAACGTAAATATCTGTTAATGTTAAACATCTCTTTGTGATGTCCATAACCTATTTTTATAAAGCTATAATATTTCATAACTACGAATGTCGTCTATTTTATAAAATGGGTTTTTCCGTGAACTATTTCTGAGAACTATAATATTTTTTTTCTCAAATGTTCAAAAATATTTAACGCAATAGGTTAGGCAAGTATCATTTGATAGATGTCATACACCACACGATTGTTGGTCTGCAATCGAAGGTTAAATTCTAGGCAATAAAATTTTATGGTACCTTCTAACCTAGATCGCATCCAACGCAGGCATTAATTATTTATTTAATATTTCGTGCAATCAAATATACTAAACATATACATTTTCAAAATTGTTTATGGTTTTTTTAATTACCAGTAATAATAATGTGATACAACTTACCCCATAATTTAAATAAATATTTGTTCAACTCGTGGTTAACTCTAATAGGACAACTCGTTAGTGACCCTGGCTGTTAAACCGAAGGTTCAAATCCCACTCTGGAGAATTGTTTGTATAATCAACAGTTTGTTGTCGCGAGTTTAGATGTCCTTCGTGTCGTTTTTTCTCTGATACGGGACTTATTTTGACTCAAATACATTGTTTCATTTACAAAGAAAGTTTGTCTTTGTTACAGATTATATCAAGTTGTTTTTTATTTTAGATAAACCAAATAACATCATGGATCGATGGCAGCTTCGTGTACAGCACCAGTGAAGCCTGGGTGAATGCAATGAGGTCATTTCAGGTGCCGCCAGCAGCCCCGCCTGCATCTTTATGTACATTCATATGCTTACAATATATATCATTCAATTATACCAAAAAAGTGTAATCTCTATAAATGACTAAGCACTTTTTGGTGTCATTAAAAACTAATTTCAAAAAATATATTTAAACGTATTACTAAGTACCTAGAGGAAACAAATTCGTCGGTAGAGCCGGTATATCATCAGGTCATATAAATGTGACAGTATAGCTTACATACGTTCACAATAAAAGTATAATGTTACTTAATAGTTAATGAACTTTAACAAGATAAACTCTACTTATAAGCCATGTTTTAACTTAAATTAAGTATGACAACGTATAGATATAATATGTGTAATAAGATTTATTATAAATTATTATTAGTATATGTAATTATAGAATGGAAGCCTAGCGAGTGAAGGTGGACTGCCATTACGCAACAAGAAACGTGTACCACTATTCAACAATCCCGTTCCTCACTACATGAGAATGCTCAGTCCTGAAAGACTTTTTTGTAAGTAAAAATTACATTACGTACTTAATTGGGCTGCATTATTGAAAATGTACTTAAATTTAATAAAATCTCGGGTAATTAAATAAAATCTAATTTATTTAATTACATTATGTTCAATATTTAGGATACTTGAATACTTTTAGTATTAGGAGATCCTCGTACAAATCAGAATCCAGCCATGGTGACATTCGGGATCCTGTTGATGCGATGGCATAATGTGATAGCAGCACGGGTTCACAGACAACACCCGGACTGGAGTGATGAGCAGCTGTTCCAGAGAGCGAGGAGAATTGTTATTGCTAGTTTACAGGTATGAGGCATTGTCATGCGTAGAATAGAGAAGACGAAGCTTCTTAGCATTCTATGCCTTCTTTTACGAATTCTACGGATCGTTTGGTGGTTGTTATACCCTTCCGCGCTCTTAGTACTGAAAGACTAACCGCTTCCCGTATGATTAAACTAATAAAAAATAATAAAAACTTACTTATCACTTAAATAATATATATCTATAGGTCAGGAATGATTTCAGAATATTATCCTTTACGAATACGTACCAGCGTTTCTTGGTGTACCAGTCCCGCCGTACAGAGGCTACCGCGCTGAAATAGCGCCTGGAGTGACGCATGCCTTCGCAGTAGCTGCTTTCCGTTTTGGTCATACCCTCGTACCACCGGCCATTTTACTCAGAGACAGAAACTGCAAATTTGGAAGAGCTCCTGGTGGGCACGACGCCATTAGGTTGTGTCAGACATGGTGGGATGGTAATGTAAGTAAATTAAATGTGTTAAGGAGCTGGGACAAAAGATTAAAAACTTTAGCAAGATTACCTTCAGTAAAAATAAACTCATTGTTCAAGAAACAAAATATAGTCATGCACTTCTGTCATTCTAGTAGTAACATTACAATATGATTATCTACAGTCATAAAATAATTTATATTTGTAGGACGTTATGTCTCAAGTGCCGATAGAGGAAGTTCTAATGGGAATGGCGTCACAATTATCGGAGCGTGAAGATGCTTTGCTTTGTTCTGATGTACGAGATAATCTTTTCGGGCCAATGGAATTTTCTAGAAGAGATCTTGGCGCATTAAATATCATGAGAGGGCGAGATAATGGACTCCCTGACTATAACACCGCTAGGTAGTCACAACTTTACGCTGTTTTCTGATAAAATTTTGTGTTATGTAAAGTAATTGTTCCTTTTGAACTTGTTATTCGTCTTAGAATTGTTAAAAATTTCCAATAAATATGGTGTGAAAACTTCATAGTTCATCCCATACCGTAGTCAACTGCAACGCGCAGGAAGATCTTTTCGAAGTTCATAATATTCATAAATATATATATTATGACTTTTAATAAGAAAAATATTTTCAGAAAATACTTTGGTCTTCCAAAAATCAAAACATTCAATGAAATAAACCCTCAGCTTTTCGAAGACAATCCAGATCTTCTTCAAAAGCTGATACAAATATATGAAGGAAAACTCGACAACGTTGACGTTTATATTGGTAAGGTTTTATTATCTTAAAAGTGAAACTGTTCGTTCTTCTTCTATTGATCTTTTACAATATAAGGTCATAATATTTAAGGTGGCATGTTGGAGTCAACTGGCCATCCCGGAGAACTATTTAGAGCTATCATAACGGACCAATTTTCAAGAATCAGAGATGCAGATAGATTTTGGTTTGAAAATGAGGCAAACGGGTAATTATTTCTTCTTAATTATTAGCACTTTAATTTCCCGACTAGTTTCAAACTCATTCGGATTATTTACCCATGAGTACGAAACAGGGAGGACTTGTGTTCGAAATTAGTAGGGCAAGTTTCTATACAATTAACGTGAATACAATCGGGTAAATTTAATAAAATACATATGTATAATAATCGCGAAAACAAATTACAGCATTTTCACTCGAGAAGAGATCGACGAACTGCGACGTATCACATTATTTGATATAATAGTAAACAGCACTTCAGTTGGACCCAACGACATACAGCGAGATGTGTTCCATTGGAGGGATGGAGATCCGTGCCGTCAGCCTTATCAATTGAATGCTTCTAAGCTTCCTCCCTGCAAGTACCTTAAAGGTTACGACTACTTTGAGGTATTTATTTATTGCACGGTTATGGTAACGCATGTTATGATTTAGTTTACGTAAATAACCGTTATATTTTTAGGGAAACGAGTTCGCATACATCTACACATGTTTGATTCTTGCATTTGTACCTATATTATGTGCTGGAGCTGGATATGGTGTGGTAAAACTTCAAAATAGCCGTCGACGACGTTTAAAAATACAACAGGAACATTTAAAGAACAACGGCGAACAGAAAGGTAAGTATTCTTTTTAGGAAATCCGAGATATATTTATATATTTTATTTTTTTTTATGTCTAAAGGTTCTGTAGACAAAATGGTATGTCGCGAATGGGTACATGCATCACATAAACGACTTGTGAAACTCCGATTGGGACCTGAATCTGCACTTCATGTTACGGATCGCAAAGGTGATAAGCTACGCACTTTACCATTGGAGCATACCGATCAGCTCACTGTCTTAGAAAGTCAGGTAAGACTTAAACCAACAAATGCTCTTGAAATAATTCTTAAGAAGAATAATAATTTCTATAATATACTGTACCTTAAGGGGATTTTTTGATACTTTGTTATAAATCGTAACATATTTTTTTTAGGAAAGTCGCACCAACAAGAGACCTTTGGTTCTCATCAGAGTGCCACGTGAACATGATCTTGTTCTAGAAATGGACTCACTTGCATCAAGACGAAAATTTTTGGTCAAATTAGATACATTCCTTGCACAACATAAAAAAGCATTAAATCTTACACAGGTACATAAATATTACAGTAATAACACAATATTCACTTATTTTTCCCTTCTTAAATTATACAAAATTGATCAAAGGCCCCTGACCTACTCAATTTCATAATACCTAGGGTCACCGAGAACAAATCTTATCATCTGCTGAAACAAGGGAAAGACGACAACGTAAATTAGAACATTTCTTTAGAGAGGCATATGCTATTACGTTTGGTTTAGCTCCCGGTGAAAAGAGAAGAAGAAACGAAGATTCTGATCCAGAGGTAACGATATATTAGTAATATTTCAAATAAACCGGACGAGCTTAAAACAAAGAAAATTATAGACGAATAATTTTTATTTACTTGCAGTCTATCGTAATGAGAACATCCCTATCAAAGAGTGAATTTGCGAGTGCGCTTGGAATGAAATCAGACGCCGTGTTTGTAAAAAAGATGTTTAATATTGTAGATAAAGATAGTGACGGAAGAATATCGTTTCAGGTAACCTGGTTCGAACTTTATAAAATATACAAGTTGTATTAATTGATATCAATAGATTTAAATTTAGATTTGTAAAAAGATTCAAAAACATATTGCCTCCATAGGAGTTTCTGGATACTGTGGTATTATTTTCTCGGGGAGCTACAGATGAGAAGCTTCGAATCATATTTGACATGTGCGACAACGATCGTAATGGTGTAATAGATAAAGGGGAGTTGAGCGAGATGCTGCGTTCTTTAGTTGAGATAGCCAGAACTACGTCTTTAAAAGATGAACATGTCACCGAACTTATCGATGGAATGTTTTCCGTAAGAATTTATCATAGTATTTACTTAGATTTATACGAGTCCACATTTGAATTTAACTATTTTCAACGGATCTAACTCGTACAATTGGATTTATATTTTACTTTTGAACCTACTTCACGTTTTACACTTATCACTAATCCTGTTCACGGTAAAAGGAGATGTAGGTGTTGATCAGTTAGTGTAGATAATATGTGATTATTATCCATTCAGAATAGTTTTATTAAGAACTTCTAATTTTGTATTTTATAAGATTTCTTGATTAGACTAGACTTATACAAACATACATTTTATTAAATTATAACAGGATGCTGGTCTCCAACATAAAGATCATCTAACATATTCAGACTTTAAAGTTATGATGAAAGAGTACAAGGGAGAGTTCGTTGCTATTGGCTTGGATTGTAAAGGAGCTAAACAAAACTTTTTGGATACCTCTACTAATGTAGCAAGAATGACTAGTTTCCACATCGAGCCATCAATGGAACAAACAAGGTATGGTATATATATTTATATCTTTATAGAACTGGCGTTAAACAAATAAAAAACAAACTTAATTTTATTTTGGGGTAATAAAAACATTTAAAGTAAATAACTAATGAAATTTTATACTACAATCATATAATATTAATATTATTTATATAAGAGAGAGAGCGATTAGAAAAATAATTTTTAAAAAGTGGTAATTAATTAACAAAAATATATATTGCCGAAACCCGGGATTGAACCGGGGACCTTTAGATCTTCAGTCTAACGCTCTCCCAACTGAGCTATTTCGGCTATACACATATTGTTGAAAAGAATTACAACAATAGGTATTAATAAAAAAATATCCTTTTTTTTACAGACACTGGTTTCTTTTAAAATGGGATTACCTAACAACATTTCTTGAAGAAAACAGA
Source organism: Napeogenes sylphis (assembly GCA_959347405.1). Classification (NCBI taxonomy): domain Eukaryota; kingdom Metazoa; phylum Arthropoda; class Insecta; order Lepidoptera; family Nymphalidae; genus Napeogenes; species Napeogenes sylphis. The sequence goes on from OY365776.1 coordinate 750,665, forward strand.
CAGAACATATTTTATCTTTTCGTGTTCTACGTTATCACTATTGGATTGTTTGTGGAAAGATTTGCTCATTATTCGTTTATGTCTGAACACTTGGACTTGAGACACATAATGGGTGTCGGTATTGCTATAACGAGGGGGTCTGCTGCTTCATTGTCTTTCTGCTACAGTTTGCTATTATTGACGATGTCAAGAAATTTACTTACAAAGTTAAAGGTCAGTTTTTTTAATAATCTGTTTTATACTTAATACTTATGGTACACTTCTCACACATAGCACATTTTCTTATTACTCGGGGTTTGATCGTTTTTTAAATATAGTCTCAGTATTTATGTGTGGTCTACGTATTTGTATCGTTGTCTTACACCCATTAACACAAGCAAAAATAAATTGCTTACTTAGGGGTTAGATCAATGTGTGTAATTTGACCTGTGATATTATTGTTATTATTATTACTCTGAAAGGTAACTTGTTATCAATATGCTATTTATTTTTTCTTTATAAAATAATGTTAAAAAAATTATTGTTAAATGACATTTTGCTATTTTATTATTGCAGGAATTCAGTGTTCAACAATACATTCCCCTAGATTCGAGTATCCAATTTCACAAGATCGTAGCCTGTACTGCTCTTTTCTTTTCCCTTCTTCACACTGCTGGACACATGGTCAACTTCTACCATGTTTCCACACAGCCGGTAGAAAATTTGAGATGTTTGACCAAAGAAGTCCACTTCACTTCCGATTTCAGACCTGGCATTACCTACTGGGTATTCCAAACAGTAACCGGTAAAAATACTAGTCGATTAATGTGTTATATTCATCTCCATGTCTAGAGTTATTATTTTAAAATTCGTTATACAGGTGTGTCCGGAGTTCTCTTATTCATAATAATGTGCATAATATTCGTGTTCGCCCATCCTGTGATCCGCAAGCGGGCGTACCCTTGGTTCTGGAGAGCCCACTCCCTGCACGTGGCGCTGTACGCCCTCTGCCTTGTTCATGGACTTGCGAGGCTCACGGGTGCCCCGCGCTTCTGGATCTTCTTCCTTGGACCAGCAATTATATATACCTTGGATAAAGTAAGACTTTTACCATATTGTGCACAAAGTTTTATTCATACAACCATATAGTATTTGTATGTAAGTCGTACGTGAAGCAGAAACTGCAAGTTACGATTAATAATACCTACCTCATAAAAAAAATCTGTAATCAGCAGTTGAGAAGAGCTATGCGTTTCTTTGTCTGAATCTTCTGACGAGCTCAACTAATTGAACGGGTTTTGTTTACAAGTCAAAATTGTTAAATTAATATCTATTATTTTGATTACTATCATTTTTATTTTGCTAAATTTGTTCATCTTGACATGTCCAAATAAATGTAAAACATTTTCATGGAATAACGAATTTTTTGACTTTGAGTAAATATTGTGACCTAAAATGAATTAATGTAAAACTGTTTTAGGTGGTGTCATTGAGAACAAAATACCTAGCTTTAGATGTTCTAGAAACAGAAATGTTACCTTCGGATGTCATAAAAATAAAATTTTACAGGCCGCCAAATCTAAAATATTTATCGGGTAAGTAGCTAATATACCTTTTTATGTTTGAAGTTTTTATTATACAATTATGATTGTATTGTTATGTTTCTTTATAGGGCAATGGGTGCGACTGGCATGCACGGCATTTAAGAAGGAAGAGTTTCACTCGTTCACTCTGACGTCATCACCTCACGAGAACTTTCTATCGTGTCACATAAAAGCGCAGGGACCATGGACTTGGAAACTTAGAAACTACTTTGATCCTTGCAATTTTAACCCTGAAACACAACCTAAGATAAGGTAAAAAAGAAAAAAATCGTCCACCTTATACATTACCTACTACATCTTTTTTTTGCATTTAACATCTTTTTTTTACATTTACGTCTTTATATGAAGAATCCAAGGGCCTTTCGGGGGTGGTAACCAAGACTGGTACAAATTTGAGGTGGCTGTGATGGTGGGCGGTGGTATCGGTGTCACTCCATATGCTTCAATATTAAATGATCTGGTCTTTGGAACCTCCACTAATAGATATTCTGGAGTAGCTTGTAAAAAAGTAAGTGTAATTTTTTGATTTTATGCTTATTGAAGTTACTTATACCTTTGATCATTTACCTCTAACATCAAAATTTGATACTTTACGACTCATCTCTATTTCCTTTTTTTGCTGACTGTGTGATTTATACATTTTAGGTGTATTTCTTATGGATCTGTCCATCGCACAAACACTTTGAATGGTTCATTGACGTGCTCCGTGACGTAGAACGCAAGGATGTCACAAATGTTCTTGAGATACACATATTTATTACACAGTTCTTCCATAAATTTGATCTGAGAACTACAATGCTTGTAAGTATATAATATATATTTTTGAGTAGACATATAGTTCCATAATATCATTAATATATTGGTATTTTGAACGTTTTAGTATATTTGCGAGAATCACTTTCAAAGACTTTCACGGACATCAATGTTTACTGGCCTGAAGGCAGTAAATCACTTCGGCCGGCCCGATATGTCTTCATTTCTAAAATTTGTTCAGAAAAAGCACAGCTACGTAAGTATAACCATTTCAAGCAGTATAATACTTTTTAAAATAGGTTAACGTCTTGATAACTAGTAGCTTGTGTTACGCGTGATTATGTCGCAACTATCTCAAAGGATGTTATTTTAAATTATGTGACTTCTTTGATGCAATAAATGGATTTGATTTGCCTTTCCATTCGCATGCAATAAACTGCAGTCGTGACTTTGGGACCATTCTCTTAATAGATAGATGCCCTTCTCCTTCCATACACGAGGACACATGCTTGAAAAAAAAATGCTTCGTTATTAGATTTTTTTTATAAATATCTGAAGAGTTAATTGCTATCGAAATGTCTGCTAGAAAATGGATTTTTCCGACATTTTTTAAGCAGAATATGTCTTAATAGTTATTTCCAAATACTTAGGTATCTAAAATTGGCGTATTTTCTTGTGGGCCACGACCGCTCACCAAATCAATAATGTCAGCGTGCGAGCAAGTCAACAGAACCAGGAGACTACCCTACTTCATACATCATTTTGAAAACTTTGGATAAAAAATGTTACATTGTACTAGGTCCTAGTCGTAATATCTGTTTATAAAGTTTAAAGTTGTGTCTCTGTTAGTCTATTATGTCATGTTGTCTATCATTATAGACTCTTCTATGAAATACTTTGAGCTTTTGTTTCAAAGCCAATTGTTTCTGAATTAAAATGTTCTTGATTAATAAAACATATTATGCATATTTACTTAAGGCACGGATTTTTGTTCAATCGTGTTCGAATAATATTTTATTGTTACGTGTTTTTACAAAAATTATCATCTATTTATTTTCATTCGTCGAGATTAGTACAAAAAAAATCATCTACAAATTATATTTTAAATTAATGAATACTCATTATGATCCAAATTAGGCTATGCATTAATTATTACAAATTATAAAATTAAACGTATATTGTAAATATAACTAATATTAATAAATAACTACTATTACTTGTATGTCGTAAGTTACCATTTTTAATATTTTTATATTGTAAATAGAGTTACAATACAGCTTGTTTCCAATAAAATGACTTGTTATTTAAAAATAATTGCCTTTACCACAATGGAATGAAACTCACCTAAGTTTCATGGAATTATTATGTAATTAATACTACGTTCTAATTGTTATCTTCAAATCTACGGGGAGCGGTAGTTCTCATATAATAAGTTCCCAAACCTTCGAACTCATACTTGAATAACTTATGAACAGTAATTTAAGGTTAGCTTCGAAGTAAAAGGAAATCACTAGCCTTGCGTGAACTAAACGAGCGACCAATCATATTATGTTTAATATTATATTACTCGAAATTCAGTAAATTTAAATATACTGTTTCTATTATGAAAGTTAACTCATTTAACCTAACTTTTTTATGTTTATGAGGTAGATACAGGAACTTAGATCTGTTTTATTCTGTTTTTAACATTTCTAAACCGAAGCAATTAATATTTACAAACTACTAATTAGTGTATAATACCTTAACTAAAAATATTACTTTTTATTATCAGACAAAATATCCCAAGGCCATATTCGGTCGACACAAACAATAATAATAATAATAATAATTAAAAATATTAGGCTTCAAATATGTAAGAACATGTAACAGACCGTTGTGCAATATAGTATTGTTTTTACATTTATAATAAATGTTCAGTTCTGATATCATCAGACGTGATAAGAAGTACAATAGTACTGTATTGAGATTACAAACTTTACCCACATTATACATATAAGACTAAACACTAATTGAAGATGAGAATTATTTACATAAATGAGGCCAGTCATGTAGGAACATCACCAACGAGTGCTGATTAATAAGAGATTGTAATTGGTTCGTCTGCGGCGCGCTTGCTTCATTTTACGACTGACTGTTGACCTTCTGCTAGTAAAGATGTTTATCAGATATAAAACAGTTTAAAGTGATTTATTTACATAATATGGCTCTTTAATTTAATCAACTATTTCGAATTATTTATGCTAATGGCTATATATATATTTTAAAAGCCATAAGATAAGTTATTTCAAAAACTACAAAAATTCTCCCATTTCCAGATTTAAATATCAAAACCGATCTTGACTCATCAATACTGCCAACTAGATTTGTATTGTTATAGAAGAACTCTTACAACTTTTTGAGATTTTAAATTTACTTTTATTATAGCGTTGACCTTCACTTAATTACAAAAAAAAGGGGAGAAAAAATTAATAATGAACTCTCACCAAGCCCCCCCCCCTCTCCCTCTGTTCATTATTAATGAATCCTATGCTATCTTCTTAAGAGTCCTGCTATAATAAGACTAGCTTAAAGAAACAAGTTTCCAAATACTTTATTCCATCTAACTTGAGGTAAGGAAAGTGGAAAGACAACATTAGAAAAATCTAATTATCGTCATTTTCAATTGCCCAGAATGTGTACAGAATAAGGACTGTTTAGTAAAACTGGACTTGAATCACTCATATTTTCATTTGAATACTATCATACGACTATTATATGATAATCACGCATATTTTTATATGATTCTGAGCAATATAGTGGCATTTGTCATTAAACGTCAACAACTATGATGGGTGATTAACTTACCCAAATCTGTAATGGTTCCGTGTTAAGCACCTTGAATTTCTGGGTGGACTTCGCATACAGAAATCAACATAGAGTCCTTGTTCAAACCGAGTGAGTCCATACTTAAGACAACTATGCCTCGTGCATTGTTCGTCGAGAAAGATTGCACTGTCACATAGTGTAATACAGCATACTGTTCGAAAGTACTTGTAGGTACGTGAATAACCTCGCAGACAATTGAGCTAAGATTTTATACTTAAATTTATACCCGACCATTTTCATTAGTTTTCAGTAATAATATTCACGGGCAGAGACAAAAAGTCGTTGTCTTTCAGTAAGTTATTTAATTAGTAATCTACCACCTACCGTCAGCGATCTTATTTTGCTTGTAAAGAATTAAGTATGCAAGATACTCTAACTCCCACCAAAATATCAAAAAAGGATAAGATAGGCAAAACCGAAAAACACTAAAAAGACGAATACTTGACTCAAGAAGGATTCCGGATGTCTTAAACTATAAAAGTAAGTTTTATTGTAGGTCAAAACTCTTTAAAATAACAAATATACAATTGAAGAATTATCACAGGAAAACTGTACAGATTGTGCCTATTGCAATATTATGATAGTTCTTTTGAAACTTATTTCAACATATTTTACATATTACCTAAACACATTATAAAAATAGTGACGAGGCCAGATTCATTATGAAGATAAATAACCATACTAATATAATAAACCTGAAGAGTTTGTTTTTTTTTCATTTGATGGCCTATTTACTTAGAGAAGGTATTAGCATTATAGCATTTACACTACGACAATTACAACAGGTAGTGGACGGTATTTTAAAAAGTATAGCATGTCCGATGTTTGTTTGTTGTGCTTCTGAAGATACTCCGTTGCTTTTCGCCTCTCTCCAGCCGCTTGGATGGGAGAGGGGCTCAGGGCGATGCTCATGAGGGCATCTGGGTCCATCTCTGGACATGATCATGGCTACTGCGAAACTTGAGACGTGTTCGGTGAAGCGCTCGCGACGAATTGTATAACTCCTCGCGGACCAGGGGTCTCCGGTGAGACGTCTCAAGTTGGTTGGTCACGTTGGTTTTGCAAGTGCGGCAAGGCATAGGTCAGGTCTTCTAGATGTTCATCTTTATTCATAGTGAGAGTTTGAAGAGAAATACTCATTGCAGAACATACAGCGCGCCTCTCGCTGTATCGGTGAGCAAAGAGCTTCTTTTATGTTGAAATGTACAATAATTCAACACCGAGCAAATAATTTACCAAATTAAGAAATGTGAAACGTTATTTATTTTCTACTACGTTAAATATTTTTAATTTATACCAATTAGCTACATGAAGTAATAACCGCTGTATGATGCGCTATTGCTCTCTTGTACTTTTGTACATAATTATACTTAATAAAAAATAATATTCTAAGCTTTTCAAATTATTACATTATGTACTTTCATAATTTATTCATTAAAACCTCTTTTTATCGCTAGAGTCAGATCTAAGGCACTATTATACTCGTAAGATCAGAGTTTAAATCATTTTAAAACTCTCATCACTTCGACATTAACAGAACATTTTGAAAAACATCATAATTATTTTGAATTCGCATAAACTAATAAATTTCGCAAGATGATGTTATCACAGGTTAAGAAACCTCAGCTTTTCCCTTAGACTCTGATCATTAATCTGTTTAGTTGTTCGTTTATAGAGTCCCTCATTTATATTTTTATGATATGTTCATATATTTTAAATGTATGTACAAAATGCAAAATAAAAACGGATATTTGCAGGGTATTTGAACCTGCAACCTCTGGGAAATCCTCTCGCCACTCTACCAATTGAGCTACCATACAGCGATTCGGTTAAGCTTATTTATATTTATTTAAAATTATAATAAAGCTAAGTATGGCTCTACGTTCGTATCATATTATTTGACGTTTATATAGTTAAATATTACAAATGTTTTTTTTTTTTTTTTTTTTTTTATTAATTTCTACTTTTATCCACGGACACGTCGCCCGTGCACTTTTCACATTTGGTTTGTATTTTGCATATTAATTGTTGAAATTTTGAGATAACATACTCAAAGAGGAGTCTATTACTACAGGTACCTTAAAAACTATATTAGTAAGGTAAGTCCTTTGCACAGCAATTACACATACTTATATAAATATAAATATTATATATATATATACATATATTTTATTTAATTTTTTTTTATTTATTTATTTATTATTTTTTTTTATTTTTTATTGTACAATGTTATAATGTGAAGTATAGTATAAGTATTTGATGTATAAAAAAGAAAAATATTATTAAAGTTAAATTTCTTACATTTTCTCATTAATGCCTTCCTACGAAAACACTATTGTGGTGACCTACTGTTATTTTTATTTTTTTCACTCATCACGAGCAAGGTTTCCACGATAGCGAAGTTTCTGTCTTTTATAGCCATCTTGGTATTATATTCTATGATGTTATATTTTGTCGCCTTCATCGCTCTCCTGATGAATCTGCCCGTCGCGTCGTCCTCGCTGTCGGTAAAATACACACAGCTCTCGGTATGACGCGACACTGCTACAACCGCGTGGGGAACGCTGTCGTGCAGTTGCATCTTACTCCTGGTGTTGATTATAAAAACGGAACTGAAAGTGAGTCCTTGTGCTTCGTGTATGGTTAAGATACGCGACTCTTCGCCTGATCCATAACCCTCGTTAGACAATGCTATCTTCTCTTCCTGGGTGTGTACTAAGTACAGGGTATTAGGTTGGGATCTGGGTATTTTCGATCCTGTGTAATTGAGCATTGTTAAGGACTGCACTAGTTTCCTGCTGGAGTAGATGCCGGAGTAGACCTCTTCTAAGGCATACGCGACATCTAAGGGATTCCGATGTGTGCACAGTAATTCTTGGCTGATGGACGTTATCAGGGTGGGACGACAGTACCTCATCTCGAATAGATTATCTCTATCGATGTAAGGTAACTGGTTCACGTCACCGACGAGGAGAATTTCGGCAGCGCCGGACAACCGCGTAGCCATCGCTATGGATCCGAAATGGTTCATAAGAGCCTCGTCTACCACCAAACGTTGATAGATTTCTGACTCTTTGAATCCATTTACTAATACAGAGGCCATCGTACGCACTCGATTCTTTGATTCGTCACCTATACGCTGAGAGATCTTCTCTCTTAGATCTTTAGCCGCCTCAGTTGTGGTTGTAACGATGACGTCCTTCTCCGCGTCGAAGTGCGATATTATCCACGTGGTTTTGCCACATCCTGGAACCCCGTTGACCCAGTTTAGTATTGGCACGGTCCAAGCTTCAAAGTTCGTTAATGTGCTAGCTTTGTCTAGGATCATATCAATATTTTCAAATCCGTAATAGATTTTATTAAGACTAAACAAACCATTTCATGTTGAGGTTCAAATACTTAGAAAAGAGTATGCATTTTTTAAATTAAACAATTCACCTTATACATAATAAACCGAATTACATAGTTCAAATATTTTTCAATGTTCGCATGACCCTTTCCACTTGGTCTTGGCTTTCACGATAAGTGCTTATTCGTTTTGGAGTGCAAAAAAGAATTAACGCATTTTTAATAGCTTTTATGGCGTTAGAAGAACTCAAAATGGGAGTATATTCAAGAAGAACATATTTTGTAAAGGCGTCAATTAAAACGTAGCAATACTCCTTTCTGTCACTTTTCCAGGAAAGTTTACCAGCTAGGTGTCTTATCAAAACTTAAGTGCTTAATTTCTTTATGGATATGACTTATTAAAGAACAGACAAGAGAACGTGATATAGGTAAACAACAAGAGACGCCTCTACGCTCAACTTTTCTATATAAAATTCCCTGTCTTAAGTCGTATATTCGAGATATATCATCCGGTAATTCATTATTATTATTTATATTTATAATATCAGAAAGCACAGAATTTAACCAGCCTTTATTCAATTCTAGAAAACTAACGCGTCGCGGTTGAGTTAAATTAGAATCTAGAATGTTTCTAGATAAAAAGTCGCCGTGTGCACATCCCTACCATATTAATTAGGTCATGATCTTTTACCATGAATTAGTTGAACAAAACTCTTTTTTATAAGACTACGTACCGAGCCAGAGTAAAAAAATGAAAGGCAAGGATAAATCACTACAGCACATTTTTGTTGCATAAGTTGACTTCCTTGTTCCCTGGAACTGTCAGAATGTTCTTTTTTATAATCTCAGGCAGGTGTTTACAACATGACCCAATTCGCCACAAATGCAGTAGGTTATTTGAGGCTTCCGGTTTTTCGATGGTTCCGTAGTTTATGATTCAAGTACCGTTTGGAAGAAGGACGATTAAAGTTACTACTTTCACGACAGTCCGAACCACGATGCTCCATTTCCCCACATAAATAACCTGGACTACGATGATTAAAAGTTGTTCGGTAAGGCTGTGAGTCGATTGGATAGTATTTGTCATGTGTGTCTTAAAAAGCTGCTCAGTGACTGACAATATTTGAATTTATCTATTTTCTAATATTTCCATCGCAGTGACTTAAAACCGAAATAGCAAAGCCTGTTATTACTTTCTCAGTTAGATTTGCTTCAGGAATCTTCTCGATTAACTGCTATAGGCGAAGACAAGCTTGCGTTGGGGTTTCACCCAATTTCATTAGAAATTTTAAACTGGTCTAAGTGGTCTTAAGCAAAACGTGGGGCGCGAGAACTGGGCTTTTAAAATTTCTTTTACTTGATACCATTCATATTGACTTGGTTGAATTTTAGTCAAAAGTATAGCAGCACGGCCCTTAAGAGCATGAGTTAAGGTTATTAACAAATTAATACCCTGAATATTCTTATTAAAAATGATTATATCAGATTGTTGACACCAACCCTTAATTGGGATTATCGGGTCAAATGGTACTAAAGCAACATTTGAATTTGATTTTACTAATCGAGATGATAAGTCACTGGCTATTTTCGAGATTATGGCTTCTATATTTCGGTTTTGATCCTCCATGTTTGGGGAGGGGCTGAGGGGATACCCCCGGAAGTGGGCTGATCGTATCCCACTTTGGATGTCAGAATGGGGTCAGACATCAGAAGTAAAAGGCAGGAACACTTTTAAAGATTTATTACAATGAATCAAATATATTAAGATTTATTATAATACGCCTAATTTACATTTAATCAACAATTATCAATTTATTATCAGCTATTATCGAATATAAAGACTAACATAGTAGTTTAATTCAAATAAAGTACAAGACAGTCATTAACAGTGATGAAAGTCTATAAATCACTTTGTCACCATGTGACAGGGAGTGAATAAGGCAGGTGTTGAGTACCGTACCCGACGGTATTCCGTGCACGGAGACACATCTGGGTGAAATGGGTGCTGATGCTTAATTGCAACGTCTTAAATACTAGTTGGGGGAGCAATGGCGTCCGGTTCGATGGTCCGGTCCGTCCGGCTCGATGGCGGAGCAATGGCGTCCGGTGCACGTTTCACTAACATCCGCATGGCGCCGTCTCTGTTACACTTGACAGCCGCCGTCTTATACATACATACGCTTATAAATGAAAATACATATATCCATATAAATAAAATAAAAATAAAAGATACGACAATAAACACATTATAATTTTAAAAAGATATTTTTAAGGCACCGTTTAAACAAATCTCATAACTGTGCAAATTCAACATTCAGAGGGAGGTCTATCCAAATCTAATAGTATGCACTGTGAAGGAATTCGAGTAAAAGGAGGATTAATAGTAAGGAATTTTACGGATAAGATTTGGATTGGAACGGAGAGAAAGATTATGAGAGCTATCCAAAAGCAAAGCCAAAGCTAGCCAAAAGCTATGAAAGCTAGATGGAGGAGAAGGGATGATCAGAAGACAGGCGTTAGGTGGGTATGGAAATACAAGTGAGCAGATTGGGATGAGATGCGGCATTTTTTTGCGTCTTATTCGGCGATCGGTCAGCTTTTCTTTATTGGATCCGCTGAGTTGCGCGGAAGCTATAACCGATGGGATGCATCGGGCAATGTAGTATTTCATTACATTTGCTGACGTAGCCATCGGTGGCAAAGCTAGCCCATGGTTTAATGCCAAATGTGGTCATGCTGAAGACCGAAAACATTCGGCATATCTCATTTGGGCTGATGCTCGCAAAACGCAAAGCTTCGGATGTAAATTCAAAGAAGAGAGCCTTTAACCAAGCTGCCAAATCCTACAAAAAGTCATTAAGGAAGGCTCGTCTCGATCGAATCGATCAAAAACGCAGACTGTTCACCGCCAAAAGGAGCTCTGTCACCTTGATTCTTACTTCCCAGAATGTATCCTTGGAATACAGTGACCGGCTTCAGTTGTTAGGCTTGACGGTTTCCTCGAAACTCCAGTTTGTTCGATGCATTGAGTCCGAAGCAAGTCCAGCTACAAAAAAGCTTACCGTTCTTGCAAAGGAACAACACTACGGAATTCGATGTCTGAAATGTGCATCCCGTACAAAGAGGTATGGAGAACATTGCTTCGTTTTGATGTGTATAAAGCCAGTGGTTCTGATGGTATACCAGCCATTCTGCTCCAGACATGCGCAGCTGAGTAGTCTCCTGTACTGTGTGCTACACACATTTTAGACGAAGCCATCGAAAGCAACGGAGAAGCGGTCGCCGTCCCTCTGGACGTCTCGATGGCATTTGACAGCATCTGGCATGCAAACCTTTCAAGCAAGCTTTCAGCGTACAGTATATCTCCTGATCCAGAGATCTCTCCGAGTCGTTGTCGACGGATGTCCCTCGGAAACCTTGATAATAAATTCCGGAGTGCTTCAGGGGTACGTTCTTTCTGAAACTCTTTTTCTGCTGCACATTAATGATCTGCTGAAGCGCTGTACCTATGGGTATAAAGACGACAGCAGAGTTGTAGAAAGATATCTACCGAGTACTCGGGCTAGTAGAGATCAAGTACAATCTGAACGAGAAGCCATGGTGCAACGTTTAAATGAAAAACTACAGGCAGTCTCCGCATGGGGCAATGCCAATCTTGTCGGTGTTGCCGGCCAAATACAAAACGAGTGTCTTCAAGAGAAGAGTGAATGGGTTGCTAGGTTAATGCGCCTTACCACCTATGCCTACATTTCCACTCTCCATCAGGTGGAATGTAGTCAAGCATTAACCTAATATTGTATTAAAAAAATAAAACATCTGCCCAACACAATAATTAACATATCAAATTCTAAAGTTTTAAAATGAAGTCAAGTAATATCAATACTGCAAACCTGCTGGTTATCCATAACTAAACAGACATCATTGGTCATCTTTTCCAAGGCAGTAGCCGTACTATGCCCAGGGCTGAAGCTGTATTGTAATTTATTTAGGAGATTTTTTTTGGTTAAGAAATCCGTTAAAAAGTAGTCACTTAAAAATTTTAGATAGAAAGGGAAGGATGGATATAGGACGGAAATCTTAAGAACAGGAAGAGTAAAGAAGATTGTGATAGGAAAAATTTAGTGTAGATCATTGGCCAAGAGTTTCTACATGATTAGAAGAGGCGACTAGAACCAGATCTAAAAAAGAGGAGTTACAGTTAGGGACGTGATAAGTACATGAGTATATGCAAGTTAATATGACAGGTAATAGAGATAAGGAGGACTAGAATAGAGGACCTGTGCCCGTTTTAAAGTAAATAAGTGTTAAAGTCCTCTATAATAATTGTATGGTTGTAGAAAGGACAGAGTTGCTCCAAAAGATTTTCAACTGGTCAATGTTAGGGTTATAATAGATACCAAGAAGTTTGGAGTGTAAAAGTGTTAGTTCAATGAATAGATGTTCAGGATCCGTATTTTAAGTTTGTAGGGCATTTCAATTAAAAAAAAAAAATTCGAGATCGCAAAATAAATAGCAACTCCACCACTTCCTCGCCTAATGCTATCGTTATGCATTAAATAAAAATAGGTAGATAAGGTTCTAGCCAGGATTCAAATATTAATACTGCGATGTTAAAAAAATGTATAAAGATAAAAACATTGTTTGTCAATAAACACATGGAACGAGTCGCGAGCAACAGCTAGTATTATATGTGTGAATGTTTGGATGAATGGATGTATGTTACTCAATCCCGCCAAAACTACTGAACGGCCTTTGATGAAACTTGGCAATGCTCATGAATTACTAATAAGTATTATAAATGATATTGCTCCACAATTATCCTTAATTTTTAACAAATGTATTGAAACCGGTACTTTCCCAGACTTAATGAAAAATAGTAAAGTAGTTCCTTTGTTCAAAAGTGGCGATAGACTAATACCCGGAAATTATAGACCTATCTCTATTTTACCCACTTTAAGTAAAATTTTCGAAAAAATTATACTAAACCAAATGTCAGAATTTGTTTATAGCAATGAAATCATGCATAGTGAACAATATGGTTTCACCAAAGGCAAATCAACAACTGATGCGGGTGCCGCGCTTCTTAAGCACATTTACGACGCATGGGAAAAGTCACAGAATGCAATCGGAGTGTTTTGTCTTAATTTATCTAAAGCCTTTGATTGCGTGGACCATCAAACATTACTTTGCAAACTTAATCACTATGGCGTGCGTAATGCTGCGCTTGATCTTATTGCCTCTTACTTGAATCAAAGAGTTCAGACGGTTGATGTAAATAATTGTAAATCGGTTGGATCTCACCTAAAAATGGGTGTTCCACAAGGATCTATTCTAGGCCCTTTCTTATTTTTACTCTACTTTAATGATTTGCCCTTTTACGTAAAAGGACTATGTGACATTGTACTTTTTGCTGATGATACCTCAGTTATTTTTAAAGTTGATCGTAATAAACCTAATTTTGACAAAGTTAACTGTGCTCTGTCACGTGTTCTTCATTGGTTTGAAATTAATAATTTGGTATTAAATACTAAGAAAACTAAATGCATGGAATTTACACTTCCTAATGTAAAAAGTCGGGATTGTAGTTTATTCCTTAACAATGAAGTGTTAGAACTGACTGACTCGACAACTTTCTTAGGTATAACTTTAGATAAAAAGCTCCAGTGGAACCCCCATCTCTCGACACTCGCAAGCAAACTTAGCTCAGCCGTCTTTGCAATTAAAAAAGTAAGACAATTAACAGACGCTAATACGGCTCGACTCGTTTATTTTAGTTATTTTCACAGTATATTGTCTTATGGTATCTTACTATGGGGCAGCGCTGCCGAAATTAATTCTATATTTATTTTACAAAAACGAGCTATACGGGCTATTTGTAACTTAAAAGCTAGAGACTCCCTAAGAGAAGTTTTTAAAGAAATCGGTATTCTTACGGTCGCTTCTCAATACATTTTTAATAACTTACTATATATACGCCAAAATTTAAATGACTATAAAAAAAACAGCGACAGACATACTATCAATACAAGAAATAAAAATAGGCTTGTAACGCCTAAATTTAGACTTCAAAAAGTTAAGAAATCCTTCATGGGCTTGAGTATACGCATATATAATAAGGTTCCACAAGATATCTTAGATCTTCCTTTTCTTGGTTTCAAATCTAAAATTAAAGGTATATTATTAAATAAATCTTACTATAACATTCAAGAGTTTTTGGTTGATCGAAATGTGTGGAACTTGGGTCATTGTATCATAAATCTTGGGTCATAAATCTGTATTGTATTGCGAATAGCTAGTAATCTCCGCAATTTGTTTTTTGTTGTAAATTAATTTTGCTTTATCGACCTTCTGCATCACACCGATTCCTTAGAAGTCACTACTTGCGGTAGCATCGGGAGTCGGGTTGCCTCCCTCCCTCAAATATGTGCGAAGGGGGTGATGGCTGGCTCTTGTGTTATGCTCGTGAACGGGTGCTGCTTGCGGTGACTGGTTGTGTGGCAGGCCGAAGATTTATGTATATATATGTGTGTATGTGTGTGTGTATGTGTGTGTATATATATGTAGTATATGTAGTATATGTGTATGTGTAGTATATGTGTGTATATGTGTATATTTACTGTTATTATTATTTAGTTTTCGTTGCCTGAAATCATTGGGCTTCTTTTCCGATTGATTGCGACGGTTCTAGTTGTTCCAAAATTGCATTTAAGTTTATAAGATAAATAAAATTGACTCATTTGCAGGGTTGATGTTATAATTTATAAGTCAAACATTGTTAAATTTTATTTAAAAAGAGCAACTGTTGAGTTTCTGGCCAGCTCTTCTCAGCAGAACAGCATTCCGAGCTGGTGGTAGCTTACTCACAGACTGACTATACTGACCAATTTAATGTAATTGACGATTCAAAAGTGCGTGTAAATGCCTACTTGAATAAAGATATTTTGAATTTTGAATTTTTTGAATTTTGAATTGAATTTAACAAAAATAAAAATAAAAATAAAAAAAAGAACGTTGAATACTCTAACCACAAACTTTTTTTCTTCACCTCTACTTGATTTTGTTTCGGCCTTTTGCCATATTTCATTTTGATAAAATTTTGCCACATTTTGATAAAACCGCAATTTTAAGAAGCTTTTTCGAAGTGGTATGCATTGGCTGCAATACAGTCCTTTAAGCGTGTAAGGCCAGTTATCAATAAAAGCACCCGCTCTTTCCATAGGGAAATTCTTCACTGTCAATCGTATGGATTGTTTTAGGAAGCAAGTAAGAGCAAGTTGTACTCTCTAAAACTGACATAATGATAATGAAATGATAAATCATAATCCAGCGGGTTAAGATCGGGACTAGACGACGGCCAGTCTTCAGCTCTGATGAAATTTGAGATGTTCGCTTCCAAACAACGAACAACTGCGTGGACCGAGCTTACTTGGTTATTGAACATGGTTTTATCGGAATGTTATCTTGATACAATTTTGGCGATGTTTGATACCTTTTTCACAAAAATATGGCTCAGTCACTCCTTCATAGCTAATAGCCCACCAAACCATCACTGAAGTCGGATAATGCCCACGTTGCACTCTGTCGACAAATTGGGAAGCTTCCTTAGAGATTTGAGCATAAATACGGTCATTTCGTTTATTAAAATGTTGCTCAATTGAAATTTATTTCTTATCCGTAAACAAAATTTTTCTGTGACCACCCTTTGCGTACCGCGTCAGTAGTTGTTTCGATTTTACCACTCTATTCATCTTTAATTTATCAGTTAAGAAATGACCAGGGCGTCTCTTATAGGCTGCAAGTCCTAAGTCATCCCTTAAATTACGCGACATGGTTGTAGGTGCTATCTTCATTTCCCAAGATATTTTTTTTTTTGCTTTTGGACAGGATTTCTTTGATATGTTTTCCTTACTGCATTGACCACCTTTTCCGTTCCAACACTACGTGGACGGCCAGATTTTTCTCTGTCACAGACAGAGGAAGTCTTATTGTACCTATTAATAACCCTTTACACAAACATTTGACTAATACCAAGTGTATGAAGAGTTTTAAAAATTGCATTTGGCTTCATACCTACTTTGTGTAATGTAATCACAGTGATTCTGTTCTTTTTATCACCCCACTCTATTTTAATATCGCAAAATATTGTACAATGTATTGGCGCTAAAACGAGAAAACACAATGAACTATCGTATAAAAATGGCAGATTCCAAATTCAAATGTAATATTTTTTATTTTTAATTGTAACAGTTTATATAAAAATTTAATGGGCATTACATACTTACCAGTAAAGAACAACCAAATAAGCACTAATTTATAAAATCTATCTCACCTCCATCATATTAACCAACAATAACAAACACTGTGTGTTCGTAATCTTGACAGAACCCTCCATAATTGGAGACACGTTGATTTATTAATCTATTTCCATCCTACGAAAGTTTATAGCCAAATTTTAACAGAACTTCTATAACAAAACATATTAAGGTTAGGTTACTTACCTTATGAATAATACAATAAATGATTATGAAACCCAACAACATGTCAACTATTAAAAATTACCTACGATTACCTACATACAACTGTAGCAGATTTTTTTTTGTTTTTTCATCTAATACCCGTTAGATCTCGTACGCTGCGCAGATTAGATTATGTCTTATAGAAACTATAAACGAGTTACAAGAATACAATACTTACGTAAATATCAAATAATGAACTAATGATCTATTTAAAAGATGTGAAGATCGTCCGTGATAGGTCGATGCACATTACAAGACGGTCACATTATTATCTACATCTACATCATACATCTATCTAATGTACGTGTTATTGTATAGTGAAGCCGTCTTTGTAAACCATTTTCCACAACCTGGATCAAGAAGAGTGAGAAGAATTTTAATCACTAAGTTCCAAATTAACGCAATTATGTACAGCATAGAAAGTTTAAAAAATGAAGATAATATCATTGTACAAACCAATTTTCACGAGATTTTGATATTTTTCAATTTGTTAGATTTATCTAATAAAAATAATTAAAACAATCTCATAATAATATATATCAAAATCATAATGATAATACAGAAAGCTTAAAAATTTTTTTATTTATAATATATTTCTGCAAACAGAAACCAACACAAAGTAGAGATTAATAAACAAAGACATTTTAAAATATAGCTTCTTCTGCTCCTGTCAATATCTCCAAACCAAATATTCACAAGGTTATTAAAACAAAACTAATAACATCTATCATCCATAATAACCTAAACCGAACCACTTGCAATATCTTCATTTACATATTTTAACTAAATAGACTAAGCTTAAGCTCTGTTGTTATAATTGATTTCACTTTCAAAAACTTCGTTTACGACAGATAAGTCAACATGTGCTCTTTACTTATCGTGGCTACGTGATATATACGTCGCCCTTAATACCACAACACTTTTTTAATATTTAGACAATTATCAAAGTGGGCAAACTTTTTTTCCTTAAGGTAGCATTAGTTTAAAATTACAATAACTATGGTGGTAGGATGGCCACTTAAATGATGGTACGGTTTTCGATTCCACTATTCCCTCTTATGTCTCAAAAAAACACCAGAATTTTATAACATTTTAGAAATTTGTTTTTACGTCGCAAAGCAACAATACGGCGGTACAAGATAAAGACTTCATGTCACTCTCCAAGTTGAAAAGAGTATTAAAGAAAGACATTGTAGATGGATTGAAAGTTTCATGGTTAAATAATTAAGAAAAATTAAAAAAAAAACGTAATAAAAAGAAAATAGAATTTAAAGTAGTACTAATGACAAAAAAAATATTAAAGGCAAACAATATATTTTTATCTAAGATTTAAAGAAAACTCTTGTGCAAAAAGAAAACTTATCCCGGACACTAAGTTGAAGAATTATATTAAATAATCACAACCACTCCACAAATCAGTTATAAAACATTTAAAAGTTGCATATACCTACTTGTTTTATATGATACTTTTAAATGTTAATATTAGTTAACAACATATCTAACACCTACCAATATTAATTCTATATATATATTAACTCCTGTTATTTGTCGTAAACGCTTACATAAATTATACATAATTGCTTAATATGCTTTATTATATTTAATTGAACTAACACCGTTTGAAAGAATTCAAATGTAAACTGTGGATTATAACTTTTAATTATTTTTAGGAACCCACAATTAAATTAAATAATAATTTCAAATAACTATTTTTGTATTAACAAGGTTTAATCTTTTCTTTAAGTTCTGTCGAGTATTTTATAGGTCTGTTTGTGTCATTATATCTCTGAAACAAGACAGTTGGAAAAAAGGTAGGAGACGAGTGTGGTTGAGAAAATCAACAGTACCTTGAAAATTGTTAGCTAAATAAACTAAATGAAAGAAATAACGTATTCTAATGTTACATTCGCCACTTGCTTATTATATAACTCAGTATTTTGTTGAAGACTGATGCGATATTGAAGGTTCTTATGAATAATGTAATTTCAGCTCTTACATTCTCTAAATATTTGAGTATACTAATTAACTTTGTTTTACATGTTTTTGCTAAGTTTAACATTTTGTTATCCAACGAAATTAACAGAACATTTAAATATGTGAATGAACGTTTACCTTAATTGGGTATTAATTGATGTATCCTTAAAAAACATATTGTTTTCTAACTTCGGTCAAATAATGGAATTAATAATGGTTTGAATTAAGGTACACAAAAAAGAACTTAATATTTATGAATACACCCCACAAGGTACAGGTACACACTAAAATTATAATGATTTTTAACACCAAAATATAACGATAAATTGCAGTTTAAAGATTTTTATAAATGTAGTCATATATTGTCAGACATCAGTGTTTCCTTTTTAAATGTTTTCATAATATCATTGTTACAGAAAGTTAAATGTTAGTAGAAGCGGAAAATGATCATAGGGGCGGATCATGTTCCGCTCGGGTGCGCCTGCGCATCGTAACATAGCTGTTCCCGCATTTCCTCATTATATGCTTCCAGTAAAAGAAAGTTATTAGTACATATTAAATTTGTATTAAGCGTGTTTAAAAAGGAAAACATTTTTTTTATAATAAAATAAGGAATATAATATGCTTGTCTTAAAAATGGCGTATCTGTCAATAAGTTTCTATTAATCACGATCCAATGATAAGAAAAACCAATCGTACTCCGCGTTATTAAGAAAGCCGTTTTCGCCGCGCGAGAGAAAGAAAGAAATGAACATTCGTCCCTTTCTAACTCGCTTTCGTTCCGAGGTTCAGAGGTAGGCGAAGGCGAGAGTGAAGTCAGGTTAGTTTTCAGTGATCGCGCGCCGACGGCACTCAACCGGTGACCTCCGCGGTACCTATTCAAATATCTCGTGCTAGTGTTGTGTTACCGTTGTTTTATGACACGAGTGGTACGTACATCAAGGACGCGTTAGTCGATTTCCCCAGGTACATTACATTTGAATAAAAGCAGACCTCCCAGTACATAGATCATCATGCATTAAAGTTGACATCCTTGTCCTCAATGATACCAACTTAAAGTATTTCTCATTACAATTATATACTTCTTGTAGCAGATTTTAATAACTCGCTCTTTACTTGAGAAGCAATTTGTTTTGACATTAATGGCAAGACGATTTTTTTTATCTTTTTTTTATCGAACTCATAAAAAAAATTACAATTACAAAACAGTCCGTTTCCTGCACATGCATGATTCCATATAGAGCCAACCTGTAAACTTGGTTCCTATTGACATTATTCTACTTCTGTGCCGATAGCATCTGTCGCATTAAATAGCGCAGCATCATCTCTAACACCGATATTTCAAAATAGACTCAAAGATGTTTCAAAATAAACCAACCACAGTACAACGTTATCTAACATGGCTTCAACAAACTGTGAAACTTATGGATGACGAAACTTGTCAAAATTAAGATAAAGCAATCGTCTATACAATAATAAAGTTGTAATTAATCGTCTCTGCTTGTAAGATAACTTGGGCGTGTCCTAGACTGTGATTTTGTGTATATATTTAACAGTTGGAGGTCTGTATCGCGTTTAGTAAAAATACGTGATGCCAATACTTAAATACCTACTGCGACGCGAACTAACGTACCTACCTACCTACCTATCTACCTACCTACCTACATACCTACCTACCTACCTATCTATCTACCTACCTACCTATCTACCTATCTACCTACCTACCTACCTATCTACCTAATTACCTACCTACCTACCTACCTACCGTGGTGATTATTTACGATGACTATAAATATAACCTTACTTTTTTGTAGGTTATAAAAAATACAATTTCTTAGTATCGTACTACATTACATCCTATAACGATATTGCAAACTGACCGCTTGTCAAGTCATGCAGTTATAGTTATAGTTATAGTCCAAGATTTTTTTTTTCCGTAAGTTCCAACAATTCGTTTTTTATATACATATATTAAAACTATGTTATTATGTTTTTCACTCAATTACTTGTGTAATTACTATACATAATTATAAACTTGGATAACTTCATGGATTACAAGTTGCCTAAATATCATAATGTATGCGTGGAAAATAACTGTTTAATTGTCAAAGGTTAACTTGCGAAAACCCTGTCTCAATAGTAGTAGTAGTGGCGCTAACTAAATAATAAATCGCTACTAACTTATTCACCCTTGAACTACCTATTTCACATTAAAAATGTTTCGGTTGTAAAGAAAGAATTAAAACCAAATTATTAAAAAAAATATATTAGATGTAAACTAATAATAAGTATTATATTAAATTGATTTCCATACGTAGTTTACAAAATATTATAAGAGTGGTTCTTAAACAATTCATATTAAATGAATATTTATGATTGGATTAATAATCACTGTCCATAGAATAAAATTAAATATCTATCAAACCAATAACAATATCAATTATTAAGTTACCTAATTTGAATTTTATTATGTGGTAAATTTTAATCATAAAGAAGTAAGGAAGTCAGTATTATCTTATAATGGTTGCTAGTTAACTCAATAAAAGTTGTAGTCATTTATGTAGATGGCAATAAATGTAAAACCGGTATTCTTAGTAGTTAAACTCAAATTGCATCACTAGTTCAGAGACATGTGCCTACGGTCTTGACATTTAGTCGAGTACCATCCTTATCTGTTTTCTATCGTATTAACATTTCTAACATGTAGGTTGTATTTATAATATTTAATGTATTTACCTATGTTATTGATCTTAAAATCACAAAACTCTCAGCCGATGTTTGTGTTAGATTAAAAAGATTTAACAATTATTTGAACATAAATATTTATGTATTTTCCCATCAGATGTTGATTGGAATAAAGATAACAGTAATTATTATAAGTCCGCACAGCAACTAAACCGATAAACACCCAGTTTTAAAATCGATTTTACAATAAACATTACAAGTAATAGGATCGTATAGGTATAGGTATATACCTAACAAACCGTTTACTAGTGATACCGATATAATTATGTAACAAAAACAAAATAAGTTAACCATCTATTAGAAACACAATATTATAATAACTAAAATGATGTAATTTCTTAATATTACTTTACATACAATGCAATGGTTCAATCACTTTGACTATTAGTAGGTAGGTAGTACTTGTAGGTACTACTTGATATCTTAACCAAATATCGACGTGTCACCTTAAAATTAAATAATAAAATTCGTTATATTTAAAAAAAAAGGAATAAGAAACTGTGTGAAATACAATACATAATATATATTAGTGTTATTTTCTAATAATGTACTGGAACAGGTATTGGGAGATCTTTGTTATTTAATCAGCCTCGCATCAGCCTAACACAAGATAAGCCTTTGACCATAAAACAAAATGTAATCACTACATTAATTTGGTTATAACCGCAACGAGTTCCAGTTTCTCACAGACACACAGACACCATTGTGTACATTATATTACTGTCTATAGCCACTGAAACAGCACATGACGTAAACCATTGTTTTTGCCCAACCAAGTATCACTAGACGATGACTAGCTTGGTTTATAATTGCCTAATTTGACAACACAATGGAATTAATAAACATTATGCTTTCAATAAAACCCTGTAACTTAAGGCATCATGGTTCAAGCGGTTCTATTTAATAGTAATATTGCTAAACGACAAACATACCGAACATATTATATTTGAATCAAGTTGAGGCGGGCTTGAGGTAAGTTGTTGTTGCGGGTTACGTGCTGAGTTTTATTTTTATGACAAAGACAGTCAAATACAAAAGATATTAAGTTATTGCTAAAATAAACTAACCGACGTCATAACTTGTCGTGTAAATAAAATAACTTAAATTCCTCTTAAAACGTATAATTACAAGAAATCTTTAAAGTTTTGCAGACGAGGTAATGAAGAAGTCACATAAACTTCGTAAGCGAGGAATTTCGGGCAAGGTCGGCTGTGGTCGATGTTTGACCACTCTTGCGCAACCTACACTAGTACCTACCGCATCACCGAGAGGTGGACTGTTTGCTGTTGCTGTTGCTTTTTCCTTATATTTGTTTTTGACACTTAAACATATTAACCGTAAAAGGAGGTCAGCATAAATAAATAATTGTCAGTATTACTATTTTCAAGATCCATACAAAAACATACATACACACACGTAATATGTTTTGAAGCAATAAATTACAAACCGTTATAAATATATAATTGAGCACTTCAGATGGCACCGAGTTATAAAGTATATTATAATATCGTGACAGGGCAGGTAATAGCTTTGCTATCTTAGACATCCATTCCAGTAATAAGTAATTATAGGTGTATTGAATCAGTGATCGGACGTAATGGTGTGTAGCCAGTCCACTCACGACCAGTCCAGGCGCCAAAATGTTATTACACTTGCAATATGACTTGGTATTGTATGGTATTATAATAAAGCAGCTCTACCACAATAATAAAAACAATCGTCTGTTTTTTTAATTTCATTAAAATCGTTATTTGTAATACCAGCAGTGCAGCTGAATCGTAACATTAATTTTACACTTCTTTTACCTTCACCTAAAAAATAGATTGTTTCTTATAAAGATTATTCGCGGAAGTTCGATTTCGTTCGTTCCAATCAAACTTTCTCAGACAGTGTCTTGGAACAATTGCAAGAAACATCCATTGAATACACTTCGAATCAATAAGTTAATTATAAAATAACATTGTAACGTACTATTATCACTATATAGTATAAAATAAAGTCGTTTTTCTACGTCTGTCTCCATCATTCAAATTACAGGTTTATAAATATAAAACTTATGTATATCAGTACAGACAGTACCTACAGACAGTACAGACAGACAAGCCGAACAATTCAGAGATTTGTAATGTGATGTCAACAAACATAGTTTTGTGTGCTGTTCGGAAACACTGGGACTTAAGAGATAGAACAAATAAACCTACTACAGAATTGTGTATCTTTTAAACATCGATATGAAATTTGGTGATCATTTATATTTATTTTAAAGGATAACGAACAGGAACCATTTTGTATCTTTTACATACGTGTTACAAAAAGAAATGTTATATTTACCTAGCTATTTTATACAATACATTACTATTTCTTATTCCTTTATACATTACTAATGTTTTTCATTAAAATGGATATCTTCTATTCGAGTACTGTATCTCAATGTATCTCAATTGAACCCCTGCGAAGCCGGTCACTGTAGTGACAGTATCAACTATTGAAAGTTCGTTATAAAATAAGAGAAATCATTATTTTGAAATCTCTTCACTTCAAATTTAATTAGGTTAAGTCGAAAGAGACAAGTACATTATGTTATAAAAAAACACATATTTTTTTTTGTTTTTAGACGTCCGTGAAACGCCTGCAAACTGAGAATTAGGTATTTATATACATGATCCGTCTTTTAGCACAGAAATATGTTAATTGTCAAAGTTTTAGTATTAGTTCAAGAGTTCACAGATTGTGATATATAAAATCAAAATCTTTAATGAAAGTCAGTTTCATTGCAAACCATTTTATTAAAAATCTCGTTTAGGCATCAGTATTGACATCTTGACAAGGCGTGATGCTGGCGGAGTGCATTCTTCACAAGGAGGGACTGGTCCTGTCACCTGTGGCGCGGTGCCGGATAATAGTCAAATATACAAAGTGTATTTTAAGTGTCATTGGAACATAGATCTCCCAGATATATTACTCGACACGGCTAGATGTTATAACGCCTCTAATATAAATAACTCTGTAGCATCTTAAATAGAATAGAATAGGTTGTTTTTATTTTCCAACACACACCAGTGAGAAATAAAAATAAAATAAACAGAATTAGTCTATACAAAGAGAAAAGAACGTTTTGATATTCAAGACAGTTTATTTTAAGTAATAATAGATTTTGGCTGTAATGTATTTAAAACTAAATATATAAAAATAAAACAATTAAACTGATGAACTTGTTTTATGTCATACTTCATTGTTTTATTTAAGGATTAATTGTAAGTCAGGTCAGCGGGCCTACCATGAACTCTTACTGCGATCCAATTTACGACCTACATTGAATCGTTTTGATATTTCGTACCATGAGGCTGATAAGACGACCAGTTTAGATCGCGACTTTAACAAGTCCCAAAATAAACCGCTAACGTTATTTCGTTCATTCAATTCGTACCATGAGCTGTCTTTTCGACCTAAACTGCACTGTTTAACTATCAAAACTAGCGATTCAATAAAAGTTGTTATTATCGTAGCCTAAACAGAATTGTTACGAATTATATACTGTAGATACTTGATGTTAATCCTTATTTATTAGTGTTAAAGATAATTATATTATTATTTTTAAAGATAAGTATGAGTATAAACTATAACTTGTTTTAAATAAGTATAAACTATAAAATTATAAACCAACGAAGATCTTTTTTTGGAGCTGTGACTATGACTATGAAGAAAATGTTTCACAACATTTTGTGACCATCTTACAATTGTAGCTTTGTTTTTAATACATACCTGTATTTTATTCAATTAATGAGGTACCTTCCTTAGTATACTAATGTACCTTCCTTAGTATACTTCCTTAGTATACTTAGTATACTTTATACTCGCTGCAACTAACTTTTTAAATTCGATTTGTGGTTATTCCAATAATAAAAATAATGCAATGGTTACCTATTGTTATATTTAATGTATATAAAGCTGACACTATTTCTTAATATTAGAGACGATTAATTAATACTTCCTTTTCATCATTATTTTCAATCTTTTTCTGATTTATATGAGAAAAAATATATATTAACAACAATATCAAATTACTATACCTATAATATGCTTAACATAATATGCTAATAATATTTATAACATTTAAAACGGAAATAAATCCTTTGAAACATCACACACGCCAAATTATAAATGTTTGTAGGTATATTCCCTATTGACCTTCTGCTAACACTATTAAAACTTAATCACAATCATAACAACCGCTCTTAAAGTGCGATGTAAACGTTAATTTGCTGCGAGCTGTCAACGACAACTTGAAATAAAAGCGGACCAGCGACAATTTCGTTCATTCTTAGCGATTCATTTTCGACCCAGCTAGTAATAGGTGATGGTACGAAAACGAGCGATTCACTTTTTGAACCTAAACTGAACTGCATCGGAACAGAATCGCTTACTAAAAGTTGATGGTAAGGCCCCAGAATTGAAATAGTTTCCTGATCAGTGACCGTACTTCAACTTCTAGCTGCCTTCAGTCTCAAGTAGGTACTCAGTCTTTGCGTTTGCTCTGAGTTGCAACAACTACCTACCTACCTACCTCTAGTCTATAGTCTATCCGGACAAAGAGGCTAGATTAACACCCACTCGCCAAGATTGGATAAACCCTTCCAAAGCTATTTATTACTCACTAAGAATAACCTACATAATATAGTAGGTAGTAGTACTATAATACAACTCTAAAGAGATGTAAATATCAAACGACAATAGCCTACCTATATAAAAACAATAAACTGTGGATTGGTTAACTAAATACTAATAAGAAGGCATCTTTTAACGAACTAATATTTTAAATATTTGGTATTCTTTCAGGTTCTAATAAGAAGTGAGAGGCGACCTGTGAACTAGTGATAGTGATAACTATATACCGGTTGTATTCGTGAGAGTGATGTGATGTGATGTGATGAATAGTGATACATCTTGACGTGGAAATGAAAAGAGAAAAGTACAAGAAGAGATTTTATGCATTTCGGTGAGTACTGAATTTGACGGTCTCGTAAAGTGTTTTAAATTATGTAAGATGTAATATTTAGGGCTGCAATAAACATTATTCCCATAAATAATTACAATAAAGTACAAGTAAAGTAATTCTTCACGTCGACATTAACATTAAACGAGACATTTAACACTTAGTGTACCACTAGTCACTAGTCACTAGTCACTAGTCACTAGTCACTAGTCACTAGTCACTAGTCACTAGTCTACCATAATTGTGCCTGAGATTCAGTTGTCCAAGGCTAAGTAGATTCAGTTACGACATTCCGCTATTTGATACGCCTTTTCTTAGCGCTGCAAAATAATTCATTGTCATTAAATTATAATATAACAACGCTATAATAATCAGATATAATACACAATAACCTCAATACAGAATTAAAACAATTTTGTAATAAGTAAGTATAAGTTTTATGAGGTCTAAACAATTCTTGACCTCACTCACGATTCAAGAAAATAAAGCCATTATAAAGTCTAATTATAATCAATATTTTATTGAGTTATCCTCAACCCATTTTGTATTATATATTATTTATAACTCATATCATATTACATCTTAATCCAATATTTATCATTCGTTCTCTTCCTACACCTATCTAAATAAAATGTATGGGAAACCATCTAAGATTGATGTCAATCTCGGATTGTAGATTGATTATTGATCTCTGCTGTAAATCTACACACAGTCAGCGGTTTTATGGTGATATAATTGAGGTGGCGATGACGTAAAAATCTGGTAACACCACGCGGTGAAAGTGTCAACCGACCGGCTGCCAACTTCCAAGCCGGGTTTTGCTTATAACGTTATTACTATAAAAAAAAAACATTTTTTTAAAGATTTAGCCTCTAGGGAATAAAGGGACAGTAATTAATTTTCCATATACATATATGAAATATTTTTATATAACCGTAGATATTTATTTAGATTTTTTATTTATTTAGGAATTGTCTAATAAAATAGTTTTACGAAGGTTTTTGTTATATTATTTTCGCATTATTTGTGTGTTATAGGTCTAAAACATTTAAATAGACTAATAATTATTACCTTCGTGAAACGGTTATTTCTTAAGAGCTGCCCATAAAAGAGAAAATAGTTAAAACCGTCAGACTTCATTAGGACGTGTTAAAAGTCATTGTCATTGGTGACCAAAAAGTGGAACATTAAAAGTAATTATCATGCTTCAAGTCCTTCCAACGAGCAAAATGCTAAAGAAAGCTGGCTTTCTACAGAGGTAACGTTGCCCAATCCTGACACAAGGTCGTCTTTGTTGACAGCCTGCGGTCATGACCCTAAATGATAATGATTACTTCTGACTGAGCTATAACGAGACCAATATTTAAAAACTTATGAAAGAGACTCGTTATCAGGTGGGTGGCTCAAAGAAGAACCTATCCTGGAGATGAAACAAGAAAGTTCACCTCGGTGACTAGAGAAAAGTACGTAATGTCTGAATATCTTTTTTTAATTTCATAGCTTCATATTGTAAATTTTAACAAAAACCTGTTCTGAATAAATTCTTAATATATTATGTACTAGCTCTTAGAATATGTACTAGTCGTTAAATTAAATCAAAAATACTGTAATTCAGGTCTGTACTATAATACTATGATCCTGGAAGCAGGCTTGAACAAAGAGGTGCAGTAGTAGTATGTAAATAGCATTATATATTCGTTTATTTTTGCAATTTTTATATTAAATATGTAGAAGATTTGAAAACCTTTTTGTTTTACTGATGTGAAGTTTAAGTCATCATCGACGTCCACTTACCTCAATTATTTAGGGTCAGAAGAATATATTAAATTCTTCCGCGCGCTTCTATAATTCGTAATTTCAGTAAAGCCTTTTTAATTCGTTCTTTGACATATATTTTTTTGATGAACACCATCCAGGACTTCTTCAGACATCGTCTTCTTATAATCATCCACATTTATTCCTTTTCCGCGGCATAGTTATTATCTTTCCTCATTAAGTGATCATCCCACGACAAACAATTTCTCTCATCTTTTTTATCAGCAGTGCTTCTTCAAAACTACCTCTTACATACTAATTTCTTATTTTACTCATTCTCCTCACGCACACATCCATCATTAGTCTAATTTCAGTGGCATGCATTTGTTTTCATTTATATCTTTCATAGCGTCCCAGCATACCGATCCAATAATATACATATAGGAAATACTATTTTCAATTTATTTACGATTTTATATAATTTAAATTTTATTTTATTTATTTATGGATAATTAAAAATATTCCTATTACATCATCTCTTAAGTCATAATATAACATTATCAAATAATTTTACAGTAGACGTCTTAAATCAAAAAAGTAATAGTTTCATCACGCTATAGAAAGCGTAATAATCACCTCAAATAAAACAGAAGTTATCAGTAAAGATACTATAACGTGATTGGTGGATACTTTAACATTATTATATACATATTTATTTATGTTACCCGGATGTACAAAACAAATAAATTAATAATTATATTTTATAGTTCGGGAGTCGCTCCCGCATGCAGTTTTAATTATTGATGTAAGCAAAGTACACGACAGCTTTGTCAGTAATTAAATATTAAAGTATTAAAACATTATTTATTATTATAATAACTTTTAATTAGAAAGTTTGTATTACGGTTTTACTTTTAACAAATAAATATTTTTGTAGGAATATACCTTCAGTAGCTATAAGGAATATAATGACGAATAAATTCTGAGCAAGCTTCTTTTTTTATATAACTATCTTTTAAAAGAAAATATTGTGTGTATCCTATAACCATTATAAAAATAATGTTACCATTAAATGTTACGGATTTTTTATTTATATTTGATGTCATGATGTGTCAGTCTGATAAAAATTTTATTTATATTTGATGTCATGGTGTGTTAATCTGATAAATATTTTTTGTCCTCTTATAAGTCTTATCACAAACATAAAACTGTTTTCGTTTCAAAAAACAATAAAACAACAAAAAAAAGATGAAAAACACGATCTTAGACTTTCAAAAAAATTATAAAACTATAAACTCCGTAGTAGATGGTTATTTGTTTATCTTCTATCTGTAAATCTTCTCCCACATTCATCTCTAAGGGTCAGTGAGACCTTGGGTCCATCTTCACAGTTACCTCAATAATCACCGAACCACGATCATTAACCGACAGGAAGTGTCATACATAATAATATCTTAAATAATGCCTGTTCACGCAAACAAATCATCTATGTAATTAAATAATACAATCTAAGCCCTGAGGCCACAGAGGTTATTTATTAGTGCGGTCTTATAGTGTATATAATTATGTACTTATTGTTTTTTTTTATGATTATATAACTTGTTTGTTGTTATTTATAATAAACAATATTTTCAAACCTCTGTAATCTTAAATGTCTTTTATCTGCCCTCGGTTGTAATGAGATCAGATCAATCACTAACCTTCAAAAAAACCTGAATGTTCAGTAACCGAGAATAATGAGTATTTATTGAAACACTATTCAAAAGAACTATTTAATAATAAATTAATTTGCATCGATAAGTACTGAGAATAATGTAAATATAATTGTCATCATCATTATTCGAATGTTATTTACTTTGAAAGCCTGTTGATCTTGACTCCAGTTAGTGGTTAGTGTCTTCAGTTACTGAGCCCAAGGTCGTGTGTTCGATTACCGCACGGGATAATTTTTTTGAAATTTATATTATAATAATTTTATAAACAAGTCCGGTCGCTCCGTCATTTGAGTGTCATATGAAGATCAGAGAAGTGGTACCACCGCGCCGCCGACAGGATGATAACTACTCCTAATATATTCATAGTTTATGTAACATCGAGACCACATCTAGTAAATGCAATTATTCATATCCATAAAGATGATATCTGTACGAGAATCCGTAATTACAATTTTAATAATATGTGTTTCATTTTATTAAAACCAATGAAATTCAAATTTATATAAATATACATCATGATACAAGTATCTCACACGTCATCTCATTATATGTTATATGATTCTTGTATAAGCAAGATTTGAGATCGAATGTAAAAAATGTCTAATGTCTCATGTGCTGGCGACACTCAGATATATATTGTGACGCAAACATTGCGCTGGCACTATGATATTGCTTTTATCACTGAGTTGCATAAATATTCTATATGTCGATACATGCTTAATAAACATGTATTTGCTATGATAGTCATTAGTTCTGTTAAGTCACAAATGTGTATAGTGTGAAATATTTCCCATAGTCAGCGGCCGTGGGCGCCATTACCGGCTTACGCAAGAGGGATATTTGGCAAAGAAAGCGACGTTAAATGCGTCAGTCATGCGGGCTCTGTGCATACACACACATACATACACACCGCAACGAATTGCTGTAACCATAAACTATTTCGTAACCACATTTTCATAAGTATTGTCGAGTTAAAGTGAGAAATAAGTATTGAATTAGCATCCCTTTCAAGAATATTTCTATTGTATTTTATATATTGGCCTTCATCCGATCACTGGAATAATACCTACATTGTTTATTAAAGTTTAAGAATAAGAACAGGTTAACAATGGAACAAGGCATGTTCTTATATTAATCAATATTAAAACACACCAATCCAAATTGAGTCAGCTTGGTGGTGGTGCCACACACACAACACATACATGACCTTGATTAATTACTTAAATGTCGGCGAACACCAAATGTTTTGCACGTTTAGCTTCATTATGAACTTGGTGAACACTGAGCCCAACATAGACACTTCCTTATCGGCATCCGGTTCGACATTCCCTTAACATCACGACATCTAGCGACAGGGATATACATAGATATATACATTGTAATAGTGTTTAAGGGTAAAAGCGGAAGTGACATAACCTTCTGGTAACTTTATTTACGTCATGCGACCTCCGAATCCAGATTATTATTAAACATTGAGTATTTAAGTATAATACGTTAAATAATATTCATAAACGCGATTACGCATTTAATGACTAAATACTTTTGCAACTCGACAGCCTCGACGCTTGTAAGTTTCCATAGGTACATATACATACATACATATATACATACGTATGTATGTATGTATGTATATATGTATATATGTATGTATGTATATATATATATGTATATACATATACACATACATACATACTGCAAACTTATAACATATAATGTTACAGTCGGTGTGTCTTCATTACTAAATAGTAAATACTAATCAAATCTATGGAAATCCTCCCACGACCAATACTGAAATAGCCATTTAAGTGATATTGTTAAAACAAATTGAGATTTAATTGTTTAAACTATCGGAATATCTCACATAAACAAATTAAGGTGAGTTAAAGTATTGATTGATTGAGGTTTCAAGGTTATATAAATATATATATATTTAGTAAATACTTGCGATGAGCATACATTAAGTATGCTTGACTTTATATTCACCGGTCCTGGATTCAATCCCCGGCCGGATAAAATATTTGAACCATAAATATTTATATCTATCGTGATGACGGAAAAT
This sequence comes from Napeogenes sylphis, assembly GCA_959347405.1. Classification (NCBI taxonomy): domain Eukaryota; kingdom Metazoa; phylum Arthropoda; class Insecta; order Lepidoptera; family Nymphalidae; genus Napeogenes; species Napeogenes sylphis. The sequence goes on from OY365776.1 coordinate 782,971, forward strand.
ACCTTGAAAAAATTTACAAAAGAGTCGTATGAGTTACTCTTTCCACGAAAAGAAGTCGGATCCCAGCAGTGGGCCGTTTATGTGCTCATTCTATATAGTCTATACACACACACCCGTTGAGATTAATTGGCTCATGGGTTATACAATGCCCTCCATCATAGAAACCAAGTCATGAGAGAAATGACTTGAGCAATGTCACTAACTTGGCAATTGTTAGCAGCACTTTCTTTATTTAGTCAACTAATATAAGTAGACTAAAGTGAAGAACATTCTATAACGTTAAGTGTTAATATTCAATTTCTCTTTCAGTTCAAAATGCCAGGTAGGAGGAGTAATTTGTATCCGTGTATTATATATATAGGTGAAATAAGTAATAAGTCAAATTCAAAAATTCTTTATTCCAAGAAAATGTTTTACATTTAACGTTGTATAGGTGATATAAGTAACAAGTCAAAGTCAAAAATTCTTTATTCCAAGAAAATGTTTTACATTTAACGTTGTATAGGTGATATAAGTAACAAGTCAAAGTCAAAAATTCTTTATTCCAAGAAAATGTTTTACATTTAACGTTGTATAGGTGATATAAGTAACAAGTCAAAGTCAAAAATTCTTTATTCCAAGAAAATGTTTTACATTTAACGTTGTATAGGTGATATAAGTAACAAGTCAAAGTCAAAAATTCTTTATTCCAAGAAAATGTTTTACATTTAACGTTGTATAGGTGATATAAGTAACAAGTCAAAGTCAAAAATTCTTTATTCCAAGAAAATGTTTTACATTTATTTAGACACGTCAAAATGAAACAAATGTTGCAACAATTTCTATTCTTTTTAAAATTTTCTAGGTTCTTGTGAACGTACATAAGATTATCAAATATATAGGGTGTTTCTCTACTAACGGGAAAATTTTGCATGAAATTTGTCCTGCTCACTTTTTGTTTTAAAATAGGGTTTTAAATATATAGAATGAAAGTTATAACAAGGGATTTTCAAGTCTATAAATGGCTGGAAGATTACTCTGCTGTTTTCAATTTTAGAAGTTTTTTTTTCGGTGCTTCATTTTCATTGACCTCCTCCCTCTTTTGAGGATCATTTTTATAACATTTGTATCAAAATTTTGCTGTTTTTCTCTTTTTTTTCTAATATTTATTCTCTCGTCATTTTATATTTTTTTTGGGAGGTAATTGGCATGGTAAGTCGTTTCTAAGCTATATTTGTAATTACTGTACTAACGGATAATAACTGCATATAATCGATTTAGTAGCTAATTGTATTTAAATTTATATAAAAAACAATCCACTGGAAACTATAAAACTTCCCTGTGTTGCGTCGAAACAGGGGATTGTCGCCAGGGGACTGTCACCAGGGGACTGTGTTTTCTGGCACTAAACAGGACTGTACTCATTATTTACGAATCCTAGTTTATTTCACAGTTAAATAAGTAACTGTACGTTTATTTTCGTAATCGATATATCAAAATCATATTCTAATTAGAAAAAATTACCACTCAAACTACTTACCAGGGGACTGTTACGCATAACGGCCCCGACGCGTGATTCAGTAACTATGGCAAAAAATTAAACTACCCGCAAAATGATGGCTCGGTTCTGACTCGATATGATCGAACTTCACACTGTCAGCGATTCATTCAACACAAAATTGAGTCGTTATCATAGACTATATAATTTTGTTTTATTTTTTCAAATTAACCAGAGGATTGTGTTCAAATATTTAGGACAACATTCAGGCGGTAATTTCGAATAATTATTATTACATTTACGTAGTGTTTGTTCAAAATATATAATTTTCAGTATATTTAGTTTTATAATATACTTTAAATTTGTTACACGCACATAAATATTATTTTAAAATTGGATTTAAAGTGAAGATTCTGGGATGGGGACGCGCCAGGGGACTGTATTTTGACAGGTTGGGATTAAAAGAAAAAAAGATATAAAACATTTACATGGTCAACAAGTAGGTAGCCTCAAAGATACTGAAATGTACTATAGTTTATATATTTTCTTAAATAAAAAATATCCAAAACAATGTGCAATTTGCTAGGGACATCAATTTTCCCGTTAGTAGAGAAACACCCTATATATATATATATTGTACATATATACACGTTAAGGTTCAAATTTTATTTTTTTTTAATATTTATTTTAAGGAGTGCCTACCGGACAGGTTGCAGATTGCCCGAATAGACTTTTTTTGCAATATATAAAAAATAGTTAATAAATATCAGCAAAAAAAAAAGTCCCGTTGTAACTTCGTCTGTAAATGTGCGTATTTTCTTAAGAAATGTTGGAGTTAACTGCAAAAGCTGCCAAGCTAAGTGTATTTACTTGTTTAGTTAAATATAAACCCCAATCCAATTTTTCATCTATGGTATTTCCTAATAATAAAGTACTGTTCACAAGATCTAACTGGGTTCGGCTCCCTTTACATTTGGTGTTTAATTTAATTACCACTTAAATGTAAATTCGCTCGCTCGCTTCGTTTTATCTTAAATAAGAGTGACTTAATTAATACAAGTTTGCTATAGTTTCTGATTTGGTATGGTAAATCATTTATGTATATTAAAAATAGAAATGGGCCTAAAATTGAACCTTGAGGGATACCGTTTTTTTAGTTGACCTAACAATTCGTTTACCATTTATATACAGTACTTTTGTGTTGGTACGAAACAATCAGGAGTATCTCTTACACAATAATACTGTAATTTTCAGATTTATGTAAGTGTCTCATGTTGGACGCAATGAAATGTTTTGGAAAGAACATAGAAAACATCTAAAATATCCATTAAATCCTCCCTTGCATCAAAAATATACTTTAATAACTCAACACCAGCGTAGATTATAGAGCGATCCCTTGTGAAACCAAACTGATCACATGCTTGCATGGGAATAAAATGGGAATTTAATTGATTTTAAATTATTTTTTCAAATATTTTACTAAAAACAGGCAGTACAGAAATAGGTAGGTAAAGTTAGAGGGGTCACTGGTCAGTAGTGCTACCTGTTCTACTTCACGAGATCAGTTACTACACCGCTGTCAATACATCTGTTAAATAGTATTGCTAAATAGGGAGCAATAATAGTGAGTCATTTATTCATAAAAATACATTACACGTCAAAAAGTTTTAAATACAAGTACTTACCTACCTATTATTAATTATGTCAGAATTCCAGATATAACAGTATTTATATTATTTTACACATTTCAAGAATTAAATAGACATAATATACATTGTTAATTATATTATGTCTAAATATTCATAAAATAATAGATTTAAAATAATATTTAGTCAAATTTCATATTTTAAAATTCCTTGTAGCTGTAAAAAGAGGCCTCGATATTTCAAATTTGTGTTTAACTGAGTTAAAACTGAATGCGATTTTAATGGATTGAAGAAATCTGTTAAAGACATCGAAGTACTTTTCGAAGCTTTAACGGTAAGATTTCGACCGGTTAGAGTACCGTCGATTATGTTTCTGCCCTTTAAAGCTTACTGAATTCCCCAGAAGTTAAAGTACCTACTGTTTAATTTTAAGGAATTAAATACTTTAATAAATTCAATAACAACAATAATAATGTCAGGATAAATTGACCTAACCCCTAGTTAAGCAAATTATTAGCTTGTATTAAGGTTTGAAGAACCTATTATATAGAATATTTGGGTTTATATGTTCTTGGACAAGAGGCAGTCTTAACTTTAGATTATCGTAAAATATGTAAAACATAAAAACATAAAACATAAAAACATTGTCTATATACGTATTATTATTGCTGAATAACTAGTTACATTTAGAAGTAGACATTTTAAACTTAATTAAACTGAATTAAACTGGTAGAGCATTATCAATTAATAAATCTACTTTAAAATATCCAGCTCAAATCCGAACAATATACAGAGGTATTTTTAATTAGTTGACCACCTCTTGCAGGCAGCCTCTCTACATCAATGCCAACAACATTTGTTCTACGACTTTTAACAAATCTTGATAAACAACACAAGAAAACGAAACAAAAAAGTTTTTGTTCCCTCTTTTACTTATTACTCTGTATTTTGTAAGAAGTACTTAAAAGGTCAACGCTCGGACGACATACCGACGTCAGAGTTAATGCCAGATCAGAGACAACAAATAAATGATGTATGGGAAAATTTAAATTTTATAAAATAATAATTTTAAAAAGTCGTAGAACAAATGTTGTTGGGATTGATGTAAAGAGGCTGCGTGCAAGAGGTGGTCAACTAATTACAAATAACACTGTATATTTTTTACATATACTTGCTACTTGTAACAAACTACTAAAGGTACATTAATTTTGGTCATTTCTGTCTAATTGTTTTTTTATTGTTGTCTAAGCCAAATCAATAAGTAGTTACTTAAGTAAATTATAATAATTAAAAAAAAGATGAAATAATAATTGATATATTACGAATGTACAAGACTTCGCCAGGTATATTATTCACACATCTTTATAACGCACCCTTACTGATAACTGACCTTAACGAACTAACGATAATGATGTATCTGTTAATAACAGATTGCTATTTCAAATATTTAATTCTACACGAGATTTCAATTACAACTCAATCACATTCTTTACAATAGACTAGACAATTCTTAGAAACACCATTAGTACGTTGGTGACGTCACTACGCTTAGTAATGTAAAAGTCTTAAGAATTTTAATACAAGTCTTAAGAAAATCTATACTTTTATTTTGAAATATATTTTCATTTTTACAATATATCACCAACACCGTCATGAGGAGAAAATTCAATGATAAAAAAAGATGGGATGATGAATCCCAAAAAAAATATATAATTACTGAAATTCAAATGATCATAGTACATTCTATAGAACATGGAAAATACATTTGTATCGAGACCAATAATAACAAGCATGGCTATTAAATATAACATTAAATAAATTAAAAGAATAGATCGTATAATAAATACTTCCAATCATACCTTCAAGTACACGTAAATGTAATCGTAAATTAGTTGCATTTCAGTTCATGCTTTCAATACAGACAATTATAGACCATGATACATGGAGGCCAAGTTAATATAAAATACATTTTCCGAAAAACTACTTAAAGAATATCAAAAAAGATATAGTTTTGAAGGATACTATCTTCGTCAGCCGAAATGATATTGATTTGACAGGCTGCTTAGGAACCAATAAAAATAGTTGATAAGGTGTGATGAAGCTTCACGAACTGTTACTTGTAACCGACTAAAATATATTACTTTATGCACTGGTTACTTCCAGTGTCACCTTGAGAGGCGACCTCTGTGCAACCTTCTGCCAGAGAACAGGAAAACCGGATGCTTCCGTGAACCTGCCACGTTAATGATATATTTATTATTTTATTAGTAGGTATGAGTTTTTGTTGTGTCTGTGCTATTTATTATATAGAAAAATATTTTTTTTACCTCGAATATCTGAAAAGTATTCTTATTGTTTGACAAGTTGTTTGAAATTTCAATAAATTACCTATATGTTTTATAAAAATAAAAAGAAGCTTGAAATATATTGTAGTTTAATATCATACAATGTCTTATTTCACTATCGTTTTTAATCATACCATATATTAATTGGATCGTAAACTAAATTGTTAAAGGTTATGAAAGTTTGGGCTTAAACTCTATGTATTTTATTTTATTTTTTATTCTAATACAAACGACCATCATCTCTTGGCGGCTTTTTGCACAGAATTATTACTCTGAATAATATAGTTTAGTTATTGTTCTGTGAGTTATTATACAATTTGACATCAGACATACAAAGAAAACATATGGATTAGTTATTCATTCTATATTTATTACAAAATTTAAATACATATATCTACTTATATACTACTATACTATTACTTATATATACTATTTAGCGATGGTTTGTTGGCATCCGTTATTTCTAATTAAAATATCTTAAACTCCTTTGTATATACTTTGTAATACCCACGTATTACGTGGTTGTGCATTTTTTAGAATATTTGAAAAGTATTCTAATCGTATGTTAAGTTAGTGGTTTTACTAACAGCAGTTTGATGTACAGGATATTTCACAACCAACCTCTTCTCGGACGTGACTCACGGCTAGATCAGATGCACACTATTCACACTACACTACTCCCACCGCACTGCTCACACCGCACTGCTCACACCGCACTGCTCATACTACTCTGCTCACACTACACACTACATTACTCACTACTTACTAAACTGATATCATTTTAAGCTTATCTGTCCTTCTTACTTGTTAAATGCCTCTAAAAAGTTTGTATTACTTAATATTTAACAGTTGTTTTTAGATCACTATGTCATTATTTAGTTCTCTATTCGGTGTAGCTGCGTTCTGTATCAGTAGGAATAAAATAACGTTATATAATAATGTACATATACTATATACTATTTTAGCAATTATATATTATTTAATAGTTTATTAATAGGTCGTGTGTTGTGATCGTGTGTCGGTCGGTCACAAATTTGAATTGCAGTATCTGTATGCAAACAGTGATTTAGCGACTGTCAGTTGACAATAAAAAATTAATACTTTAGGTACACAAACACTTTCTTTCCTAGAGTAATATTTCATGTAAATGTCTACATGTACATGTCTGCATGTGTCCTCACAGGCAGTGCTCTAAGTTGTGTTGTAAAACTAAGACAAAGTGTGTTTACCTTAGACTTTGTTTACGGTTAGACGTTACACACTAACTAGGTTGTGTTACACATTAAATTGTTAACTACTTTTAATGATATAAATGGTCTTTCATTTTAGTAATGAGTGATTTTTTTTATTTTTTTTATTATTAATTTCTACTTTTATCCACGGACACGTCGCCCGTGCACTTTTCGCATTTGGTTTGTATTTTGCATATTAATTTTTGAAATTTTGAGATAACATACTCAAAAAGGAGTCTATTACTACAGGTACCTTAAAAACTATATTAGTAAGGTAAGTCCTTTGCACAGCAATTACACATACTTATATAAATATAAATATTATATATATATATACATATATTTTTTTTAATTTTTATTTATTTATTTATTTATTTATTTTATATATATATATATATATATATATATATATATATATATATATATATATATATATATATATATATATATATATACATATATTTTTTTTTATTTTTATTTATTTATTTATTATTATTTTTTTTGTACAATGTTATAATGTGAAGTATAGTATAAGTATTTGGTGTATAAAAAAGAAAAATATTATTAAAGTTAAATTTCTTACATTTTCTCATTAATGCCTTCCTACGAAAACACTATTGTGGTGACCTACTGTTATTTTTATTTTTTTCACTCATCACGAGCAAGGTTTCCACGATAGCGAAGTTTCTGTCTTTTATAGCCATCTTGGTATTATATTCTATGATGTTATATTTTGTCGCCTTCATCGCTCTCCTGATGAATCTGCCCGTCGCGTCGGCCTCGCTGTCGGTAAAATACACACAGCTCTCGGTATGACGCGACACTGCTACAACCGCGTGGGGAACGCTGTCGTGCAGTTGCATCTTACTCCTGGTGTTGATTATAAAAACGGAACTGAAAGTGAGTCCTTGTGCTTCGTGTATGGTTAAGATACGCGACCCTTCGCCTGATCCATAACCCTCGTTAGACAATGCTATCTTTTCTTCCTGGGTGTGTACTAAGTACAGGGTATTAGGTTGGGATCTGGGTATTTTCGATCCTGTGTAATTGAGCATTGTTAAGGACTGCACTAGTTTCCTGCTGGAGTAGATGCCGGAGTAGACCTCTTCTAAGGCATACGCGACATCTAAGGGATTCCGATTCCGTGTGCACAGTAATTCTTGGCTGATGGACGTTATCAGGGTGGGACGACAGTACCTCATCTCGAATAGATTATCTCTATCGATGTAAGGTAACTGGTTCACGTCACCGACGAGGAGAATTTCGGCAGCGCCGGACAACCGCGTAGCCATCGCTATGGATCCGAAATGGTTCATAAGAGCCTCTTCTACCACCAAACGTTGATAGATTTCTGACTCTTTGAATCCATTTACTAATACAGAGGCCATCGTACGCACTCGATTCTTTGATTCGTCACCTATACGCTGAGAGATCTTCTCTCTTAGAGTAATAAGTGATTTTATGTATGTCTGAAATAGAAATACATAATATTTTAAGAATAATAAGGAAAATCGCTAAACAGCTTGCGAACTGCCTTTTATGAAAGCTTTCGTGAATATATCACTCTAGAGTTGATCTTAGCATTTTTTGTAGCCACGCGTCGAACTGTTGTACACAGAAAGATTTAGACTGGTATATCAAGCAAAAGATAAAAAGCAAATAATAAAAATGCTTTAATTTGCTTAAATATTGGAATAATTTAGCAAAATAAAACAGGTATTTGTAAAGTCCTAGTTCCATTTATCAAATATCTTTAAAAGACATAAAAGCATCCTTATTTTGAAAAATTTGTATATATTAACTCAATATATTGTAATTGTTTACCGACTTAAAACGAATATTTTCTATGTTTCCATTGCTTTAAATAGTAATGTTAGTGATCTCTGACCTCTTCTTCTAGGTTAAACATAACCAAGTAGAAAAACACCCGCTGTTAAAATCAGGACGAGTAGCATTAGACGGACTGACAATGCCACCATCTTAGAGCCCCGCCTATATCGTCATTTACTAAGAATCTGCCGTGCCTTGCCTCATCCAAATTATATACAAAGCTGTCCTTTTGACTTTCTTTATTGTCCATCTCACAATGTATTATACATATCCAGAGTGGGGTGTACAAAACATGCTCGTTCTTATTATTATTAGAAGATGTCTTACCTTCAAAGAAGAAGCCTTTATCATCACATTAAAATAAAATTTAAAAAACCCCCCGATACAAAAAGACATCTAAAAAGGTTAAAAATAATTAAAATTAAAAATTTTAATTATAAAAATTTTCGGAGTTAATGAATTATAACTTACACTATAAAATTTCGATATTGTTATTTCGTTATTTACCTAGCATTTTGAATTCTTCCTTCACATAATAGTTCTTACACAGCATCCGCGTCTCTTCGACATTGATATTTTTTTATTCATTGGTAGCTAACTTTAATAAAACAACAATCTGGAGATTGTTGTTTTTTTTTCTATATAATCTAGAGCAATGCTTGACTACATTCCACCTGATGGTAAGTGGAATGTAGTCTTAGGTGGTAAAGCCCATTAACCTAGCAACCTATTCACTCTTCTCTGGAAGACACTCACATTGCATTCGGCCGGAAATACCGACGCAGGCAAGCTGTTCCAATCCTTCGCTGTACGAAGTAAAAAAGACGAAGCAAAGCGCTTCGTTCGGACAGGTGGAATGTCCACAACAAAAGAATGGATACCTGCCGTGCGTCGGAACGTCCGGTGATGGAAGGGGGCCGGGGGAATAAGCTCGTGTAATTACTGTGCACACTCATCAAAATGTATCATAGGATACTGAGAGGCTAGCAATTCTACTCCTATGTTCAAGACTGTGGAGGTCGACTTCGAACAATCCGGGATCGCCTATGATCGCCTTTTTCGACTCTCAATTGAGTCCAGAACCGCAAGATGATACTTTCGACACCAGCAAATATGTGACCACAGTACTCTACAAACGACCGGATCTGTGCTTTGTATAAAACAAGAAGCTGTCCCTGTGTAAAGTACTGCCGGACCTTCGCAAGAACGGCAAGCTTTGCTGCTGCTGCTCTGGCTCTTGCTCAACCGACCAAATTGAGGTTCTAGGAAATCTTTAAGCCTAACAACTGAAGCCGGTCACTGTATTCCAAGGATACATTCTGGCAAGTAGGAGCCAAGGTGAAAAGGCTCTTATTGGCGGTGAACAGTTTTGCGTTTTGGTGGCGTTGAATTTGACAAGATTGGCATTGCGGAGACTGCCTGAAGTTTCTCACTCAAACGTTACACCATGGCTTCTCTTTCAGAGTGTATCTTGATCTCTACTAGCTCGAGTACTCGGCAGATACTTTTCTACAATTGTGCTGTCGTCTGTATACCCATAGATATCGGGCTTCAACAGATCGTTAATGTGCAGCAGGATGTTGCAGAGAGAACGGACCCCTGAGGCACTGCGGCATTTATTGTCAAGAGTTCCGAGGAACACCCGTCGACAACTACTCGGAGAGATCTCTGTCTCAGAAAGTCCGTTACCCAACCGATCAGACCAGGATATATACAGTACGCTGAAAACTTGCTTATAAGGCTCACACGCCAGACCCTGGCAAATGCCCTCGAGACATCCAGAAAGGCGGCGACCGCTTCTCCGTTCCTCTCGATGGCCTCGCCTAAACGTGCGTAGGGTACACTAGAAGGTACCCAGTGGTTCTATAATGGCGAAACCCGTACTGTCGGTAACTGAGGAGATCGTTACCTTCTAGATACGCTAGAAGGCGCGAGTCAATACACGCTCCATAATCTTGCAGAGTATGGAGGTGATTGCAATCGGTTTATAATTGACAGGATCAGCACGGTTGCCTCTTTTGGGCACGGGCTCCACTTTGGCAAGCTTTCAGGATTTTGGCACTATTCCAGTCTTGAAAGAGAGGTGATAGAGACGTGTCAGTACAGGAGACAACTCAGCTACGCATGTCTTAAGCAGAATGGCTGGTATACCATCAAGACCACTGGTTTTATTCACATTTAAACGACACAATGTTCTCCATACCTAAAGAGGTTTGTTCGTGATTCGGATTTCAGGCATCGAAATACCGCAGTGAGGAAGATATGCTGGTGAAGCATTGCCAGTGTCTAGGAGCAAATTATCAACAAACAGAAAAGCAAATACATTCGCTATCTCTGTTGCTTTGTGGGCCAGGGATCCAACCAGCTTCAGCAGAGCAGGCAGTGAGGGTTGGAAGAAGTTCGACTCGATCGTTTTGGCAAGGGACCAGAAAGCTCAACTGCCTTGATTAGTTGGTTTGACAAAGAACTTTTCGCCATTCTTAGCGATTCGATCAAGACAAGCCTTCCGTAATGCCTTTTTATAGGACTTGGCAGCATGGTTAAAGGCTCTCTTCTTTGACCTTACATCCTGAGTTTTGTGGCTTCGAGCATCAACCCAAGCCGAATGTTTTAGGTCTTCTGCATGACCACATTCGGCATTAAACTATGGGCGAGCTTTCGTACCCATTGCCACCGATGCAATGGGTACGTCAGAAAAAGTAATGAAATACTCCATTGCCTGATGCACCACATCGGTTATAGCATCCGCGCAACACGACGAATCACGGCTAGGTCGCTTTGCGTCACGACTTTGCCTGATAGGTGGTAAATTGCCGGCGACCTGATGTTATGGTCTACCATCTAGAATTTATATAGAATTTATATATAATTTTTTTCTATAAATCCAAAGAAAAAAATTATACCGAAACCAATTAAATACTTAGGTACGTCTTAGTTCCTTTGAGAAATGTTTTAAATTTATATTGGAAATAAGAAACACAGTTATTTCGTAATTTTATTTATTTATATTTTGTATTCATTATTATTATTTAACGTATACTTATCATTCTGTATTAGAAATATATAAAGACCTTGTATTTACTTGGTTACGGAAGTGTGATATATATATATATATATATATATATATATATATATATATATATATATATATATATATATATATATATATATATACATATATACTCAATAGGACTACGTCTTCGTATGTCATAAATATGAATATATTATTAGAGAGGTCACTTGTGTAGTAAGATGTCTCTTCCGGTAATATTTATCATAATCAGATGATTAATGATGTCTAAAATACATATCTTATTTTGTATTACACATCCGGTATTTATTTACTTTAGAATATATAGGTACATATTTCCATTTAATGATTTTTATTTTTTATTGTTTGGGGACGTAACTTATATAAATATAACTAAATACAATAACAGTAATACGACCCTGTTCTATGGATGGAATGCTGGGCTCAAAAGTAACTGGAAGAAAGACCAGTTCATTAACTTGTTATGCGACTGCAATGTAATGTTGAAATTGATATATGTAAAATAAGAAATGATTATGTAAGAGATAGTTTAAAAAATAGCATCGGTAATAGAAAAGGTGAGAAGTAATATTTACTCGCGGTACGATAGCAAACAACGAGAAGAGTCTTGACTATCATAAAGTGGATGCTTAAAAGTGAACAAAGATCGAAGAAGACACGGATAGAGTGCGTGAATGGAAAAACTATAAAAATATAGAATGAAAAATAAACCGATAGGATAGATAAGGATTCGAATCCGCGACCTTTGGGAAATCTTTCCCTCGCTCTACCACTTAATAATATAAAATATAATTTAAAATGAGCTTAACATGGCTATACATGTTCATAGATTTTTTAAACATTATATACCAAATTAACTTACAATTTAACTAGCACGTCATGATATAGTAGTAAAAAATCACCCCGACCGCAAATAATTGGGATGAACTAACTAACTTTAGATATGTTACATTTTTTACCTGGTTTGATTGCTTACAGGATGTTATCTGTTCACTCTCTGTGTTTAAAAATAAGGCATAACATTAACAGTCGCATCTTACTCCAGTGTTAAAATTGCTATTATTCTTTGTTAAAATTATAATATATTTCACATTTCAGTTGTGATTCGTTGGTCCATACTGTAGAGACTTTGTATTTTATAAAAAGTATTTATGTAATTTATTGTAACTATATTTAGTAACTTAGTTTAAAGTGTAAATGACAATCGAAATGCTTACAATATTTATTTTATTATAATTGGATTAATTGTATATTTTTAAATTTAAATTTGTGACATCATTAATTTTATTTTTATTGTGATTAATTTTTATTTGTAAATTGCCATAACTGCAAACAAAATGTGCCTGTGTTGCTCGAAATAAAGACTTATTATTATGTTATCATTTATTTCATATTAATCTTATTATTTACATTTATACATATAACATTAAAAAAAAAAACATTATAAATATAAATATAAAAAACAGTATCCCGCCGACGTGGGCCTTACGACCAGTCCGTCGGTGGTTAGGGCGACAGCGAAAGAAACTTCCTCACAATGCGTGCCGTACCCAAAACTGCTGCTCTTTGCATCCGACCCTTGATCCAGTTTTTTAGTGAGAGCCTCTTGAGATGATGATCGAGACTCTTCGCTATAAGACCATTGACGGAAACTACCATCGGGACAATTATTGTTGAGTCAACATCCCACATGTCGGTAATCTCGTGAGCTAAGTCCAAGTATTTTGACAGTTTGTCCTTCTCAGCTTTCACAAGATTAGCGTCACACGGGACACTGATATCAACAAGAAATGCCAGGCGCCTAACCGATCTACCAGCACAATATCAGGCTTATTGGCTACAATAGTCCTGTCCGTTATGATAGATCGGTCCCAATAGAGCTTAGCATGACCATTTTCCAAAACTGGCTCCGGTGAGTACTTATAATACGGCACTTCAAAAGGTACAAGACCGTATCGAAGAGCAAGTTCTTGGTGGATAATCTTGGCTACTTGGTTGTGCCTGTGCAAATACTCTCCATTGGCAAGATGACAACAACCGGAAATAACATGTCTGATGGATTCTCCAGGTTGGTGGCACGCACGACATATATCAACAGTGCCATCCTTTATTATGTATTTCCGATAGTTGTTCGTCTTGACAACTTCGTCAGCAAAGCCGATAAAGCCGATCTGGTATCATTACTAAGCGTTACGCAAACGTTTAGTAATGACATTAGGATGGAGTTTGGTGTAGATAAATGGTTGGTTGTTTGTTATTATTATTATTATTATTATTATTGTTGTTATAAAAACTTTTACTCATCTCTATAATGGTTTTCTCAGCACAATACGGGCGGTCGCCAAGTAATTGTACTGTTGTAGATTTTAAATTTGCTTAAGTTTCTTCGTTCTGTAGAAATTTCCTGACTATTCTGCATGTGTTAAGTATGGCAGCTTTTTGTACAATAATATAAATATTATCTTCCATATTTAATAGTTTCAAGCTATGATGAAGATGATTGGGAATAACTCCGGTAGTAGACAGAACTATGGGCACTACATAAACTTTTTCTTGTTTCCAAATTCTTGCGATCTCTTCTTTAAGTTCTTGATATTTATTGATTTTTTCGGATATTGATTTTTTAATATTATGCGTATTAGGAACAGATATGTCTATTAAATATGTGGTTTTGTGTATTTTATCTTGCAGTGTTATGTCAGGTCTATTATAATGTATGGTTTTGTCGGTTAGGATAGCACGGTCATAGTATAGTTTGTATGCTTTGTTTTCAAGGACTGATTCAGGTGAATATTTATAGTATAGTATTTTTTTGTCGTTTATTAGTTCGTGTTTAAGAGCAAGTGCTTGGTGGATGATATTAGCTATTTGGTTGTATCTGTGTGTATAATCTTTTTGAGCCAGTATCGGGCATGCTCCAATTATGTGTTGTATTGTTTCAGGGCTATTATGACATTTTCGGCATTTATCGTTTGTTACAGTTGTATCTTTTAAAATGTGTTTACGGTAGTTTCTGGTGTTGATGACTTGATCTTGGATTGCTATCATAAAGCCTTCTGTTTCCGGGAATAAAGTGCCTACTTTAAGCCATTTGTTTGATGATTCTTTATTTATATGATCTTGTTCTAAGTCGTGTGGGTGTCTTCCATGAAGAACCTTCTTCTTCCAATCCTGGGTTTTTTGTATTTGAGGGTCGGTAGAAATATGTTCAGCTATGAATGTATCACCTAATTTGAGCGGGGTATAGTTATAGTCAGCTGTAACTATTGCTTTATGCATAACACTTGAGGTGGATTTATTATGAAAGAATGATTTTAATGTTTTTATTTGTCTCTGCCATTGATGTTGTATATCAATAAGGCCTCTGCCTCCCATACTTCTCTTAATAGTTAACCTTTCTATAGCTGATTTTGGATGTAAGTTATTGTGTTGAGTAAGTGTTGTTCGTGTTAATCTTTCTATTTTTTGTATATCTGTTTTGGACCATTTAACTACGCTAAAAGAGTAAATAAGTATAGGAATTGCAAATGTGTTTATTGCTTTAATCAGACGCCCCCCAGAAAGTAAACTATTGCAAATTTTATGAATCCGTTTTTTGTATTCCAATGTTAATATTTCTTTGGAAATTGTGTGCTGAATGCCCTTTAACTGATTGTATCCTAGATATTTATAGAAATCTTTTGCTTTAAGTGAAGTTATAATTTCGTCATTGTTTGTGTTATAATTCCCGGATCGGATTTTTCCCTTTATTATAAGAATAGTCTTACACTTATCAATACCAAACTGCATGTTTATGTTTTTGCTAAATTGTGAAGTAATATCGATAAGATTTTTCATTCCTTTTTCGGTCTGCGCATACAATTTTATATCGTCCATGTATATTAAGTGAGAGATAGTAATAGCATTATTATTATGTTTTAGTCGGTATCCAGTTTGGCTCTGTTGTAGTAAATATGATAACGGATTTAAGGCAGGACAAAACCAAAAGGGACTTAAAGAGTCTCCTTGGTATATACCTTTTCTAATCAGTATTTCTCTAGTAGTAATTGAGGTGTGAGGACTATTTAAGTGTATTTTTGTTTGCCAATGTGTCATCATATTTTGTAAAAAGTGGACTAAGGAGGTGTTTACTTTATAAATCTGCAATATTTGAGTTAACCAAGAATGTGGAATGCTGTCAAATGCTTTTTGATAATCTATGTATGTACAGTGAAGATTTCTATTTTTAGAAGAGGCATGTTTATGAATTGTAGAGTCTATAATAAGTTGTTCTTTGCAGCCCATGTGACCTCGCCTGCAGCCCTTCTGTTCTTCTGCTAATATGTTATTTTTCTCAATATGTTTTATGATTTTATTTGTGACAACTGATGTAAGTATTATATAAATGGTTGGTAAACATGTGATAGGTCTATACTTTGATGGATCTGATGAGTGTTTCCCTTTCGGAAGCATATATGTTATCCCGGTTGCAAAAAATGTTGATATACTTTGGTCACTCAGTACTATTTCCGTCAAGTTCTTCGCTATGATTTTATGTAGTGAGGTTAGTTTTTTGTACCATAAAATTATGAATCTTATCTATTCCCGGCGATTTTCAATTATGAAGTCTAATCGTTGTATCTCTAATATCTGCTTCTGTTAACTCTGAAAAACCCATTTCGTCTAAACCGTTCCATCTGCTTTCTTCTTTTTTGATCCATTCTGCATTATAACTATGTTTTATATCATCTTCCCATATTCCCGACCAAAAAGTTTCAATTTGTTCTTTTGAAGGTATATCTGTTTTTTGTTTGCTGTCGTGTGTTTTAGGTTGAGTAAGTTGCCTATAAAATAGTTTTTCCTTATTGCTAAATAGTCCGTTGTTTGTTTTGCGTAAATCTGCTTTTTTATATCTTTTAAGTCTGTTGACTTTGAGTGCTAATTTTTGTTTTTGTGTATCTAGATATTCGTTCGGTTTTTTATTATTTTCTTCATGTTTAGTATGAGTGGTTGTGTGTTTAAAGATCTGTTCTACTTTTTTAACTAGCTTGCTTGATGTGTTCCCGTTAATGTATTGTGTAAGTCGACCGATATCTTGTCTTAATTTTTCTATATCTTTCTCTAATCTGACTTGCCATGGTGGTTTAATGTTGTTTTCGTTTTGTAACATTTGTGTTCGCTATTATTTTGTAGTTTAATTCTTCGGATATAATGTAAGCTGTACAGTAGATTAATGTATGTATATCAGTTAGTTTCATGTTGTCTGTTACAAAGTTTGGTATTATACGCGTATTAAATATATGAATCAGTTCAGTAAGTTTTCGATTATATATAATTTTGGGAAGTTTAGGTCTTACTATTGCGTCAATTTTATAGAATTGATTGAAAACTGTTTTGAATTTTACAAATATTTCTTGAGTAAAACTATCTGTGATAGGAGTAATGTTAGTAGGGGCCCCGATCTCAATTTGATTTGTAATTGATTGTGATATTTGTGTGCTGATATTATTATTGCCTGATGTTGAACTGCTAGATTGAGCGAATGTGACAGGTTCTGTGATGATTTCTGTGTCAGAGTGTAGCACATAAAAAGGATGTGTACTGATTTCAGTGTCAGAGTATGGCACAGAACTTTCAGTATTTGCCTCTTCTTTGCTTAACTTTGTTTTTACTTCTTCCTTTATTTGCTCTAATACTTCTAATGTTAATAAATTGTTTCTTAATATTGTTCTCATTTGGTCTGAAACTCTTTGTTGACTTACATTAATATCCGGATACTTTTGCTTGAAAATCTCATGAAGCCTTATTCTGTATAGCGTCATGTCTGTCTCTAATTTGGTGATATAGTAGTAAGTACGCATAATAAATATGTTAACTTCTTTACTCCATGACATGCGTACTCTCGGTTTGCCAGCCTTGGTGGGCGCAGATAAAAAGGTGTTTGCCTTCTGCGCAACATCCAATTTTGGGATTGGTGGATCAGTGGTGCTACAAGTATTTGGTAATGTTATGTTAGGATTAACTGATGTATTTGATGAATTTATCGGTTCATCGGCTGTAGCATTAACGTCGTGACCCCGCCTGCTCAGAACACGACGACCGGCTGTAGCATTTTTCTTGGGAGGAGCCCGCCTGTTCAACTCTTCGCCACCGATGGTTCGTATGCTGTAACATCCAGCATCGGCTCCAGATGTGCCCCGGCGATCGCCCCCGGGGAGCGATCCATTACGATTTTTGTTCTGTCGTGTCTCCATATTTAATGGGTAACCATTGCCTTGTATGTCATTACTAAACGTTTGCGTAACGCTTAGTAATGATACCAGATCTGCTTTATTTGGTGAAAATCATTTGAGATCGTCCATGTACAAAAGATGTGAAATGATCTCACCCCCTCTGCGAAAGCGAAATCCCAGTTTTGAATCCCTAAGCAACGTGCTTAAGGGGTCCAAAGCCAGGCAAAACCACAAAGGACTCAAGCTATCACCCTGGAAAATACCTCGCTCAATCCTTACAGGTTCGGAAGTAAGAAGACTTCCTCCGCCCCCTGGAAGACAAAGGACCGTTGTCCATTGCCTCATACATGAATCAAGAAAAGCGCATAAATCTGTGTCAATCTAGTTCTAGTACTCGTCTCAACCATGTATGAGGCACCGAATCATAGGCCTTTTTATAATCAATCCAGGCGGCGGAGAGACCCTTCTTACCTCGGTGAACCTTTTCATTGATGGCCATGTCAATAAGGAGGAGCTCCTTAGTACCACGAGACCCAATCTTACTTCCATTTTGAGCGGGATCTAAAATTATATTTGCATACAAATGTGTGTTTAATTTTAAAGTCAAAATGGATGTAAGAAGCTTATAAATTGTTGGTAAGCACGTGATAGTTCAAAAGTTCTTTGGATCTGTGATACTAACAGACTTGTGGAGCAGAAAGATGACTACTGTTGTCATAAAAGATGGTAGGGATCCGGACACGATGGCTTCCTGGAATTGCTCAGCCAAACGTTCGTGTGAAGACCGCAGCCATTTAAGCCAAAAGTTATGTAATCCGTCCGGCCCAGGAGTTTTCCAGTTATGGGTCGAACGAATTTCATTCCTAACATTATCTGGGCTTATAAATATAGCCTCCATTGTCTGCAGGTGTTCACACGCGCGCTCAACAACACGCATCCAACCACCATCGTTGTGATTAATAGGCACTGACCAAATATTTTTCCAAAATGTGAACATTTCTTCCATATTCAAAAAATCCGCAGGATCTGATGGGATACAGTCACTCTACGCAGTAGAATGCCGAGAAGCTCTCGCGTTACCTCTTTCATTAATATATAATACCTCAATTGAAACCGGTATTTTTCCTAGCGCATGGAAAGAGGCTAGAATCGTTCCAATTTTCAAATCGGGAGAGGCCACTGTTGTTGAGAACTATAGGCCTATATCTATATTAAACGTCTTCGTTAAGGTATTCGAAAAATTGCTACGACCACTTATATCATGGCATATTAAACCTTATATATATCCGCATCAGTTTGGTTTTTATAAAGCTCGTTCTACTGCAACTAATATTGTATCATTTGTGACACTTTTGACTGAGTCTGTAGACTCTCGCATCCCGCTTGACACTATATATACTGATATAAGTAAAGCTTTTGATACCGTGGATCATAACATCTTAATTCGTAAGCTCTCCCGATTTGGAATTACCGGAAACTTGCTAAAATGGTGCGCTTCGTATCTTCAGAATCGTACAGCCAGGGTTGTTGCCAGTGGATATTTCTCTGATTCTTTTTCGGCCTCCTCGGGCGTTCCACAGGGTTCAGTGTTGGGGCCATTTATGTTCAATATGTTTATAAATGATATAGCACCGCTCTTTCGGCATTCGAAGTGTTTTCTTTACGCTGACGACCTTAAACTTGCCAAACAGATTCAATCTGAGACTGATACTTTGCTGCTACAAGCTGATATCAACCGCTTAGTCAATTGGTGTGAAGAAAACAAATTGAAACTTAACATTGACAAGTGTAAATATATAAGGTTTACATGTAACTTACAAAGCGGCTCTCAAGTGTATTGTATTCAAAACACAAAACTAGAAGAAGTGGAAACTATAAAAGATTTAGGTGTTCATTTGGATAAAAAATTGCGCTTCAACGTCCATATTGATAAGATTGCCACAAAAGCTTTTCAAATACTGGGGTTTGTCATTCGAAATTCAAAAGACTTCAAAAATCCAAATACCAAAGCCAGACTTTATTCAGCATTAGTCCGATCTGGACTAGAATATTGTGTTCAAGTCTGGTCACCACATTATGACGTGCACATAAAACGTATTGAGAGAGTCCAAAAGAGATTTCTTTGGCATTTGTCTTACCAATGTAACAAAGCTAGACAATTACCTTCCTATTGCGACCGATTATCTTTTTTTAATCTTGAAAGCTTATCCAATCGTAGACATTTCCTTGACCAACTGTTTTTGTACAATTTGGTAAATGGTTATTTAGACTGCTCCCTTTTAATAGAGAAACTACACTTAAATGCACCTAATAAACTGCCTCTCCGCACAGCATTTTCTCCTTTTTATATAAACACATCAAAAACTAATCCTGGTCAGAATGCTACAATGAATAGAATTCAAAAACATTACAATTTACTCGCGAAGCAAAATGATATTGATATTTTCTCGGACAAGCGTCTAACATTTAAGCACAAAGTTCAAAAAAAAAAAAAAGTTCTTGCAGCTATCAAGTCCACTCCGCTATGTTAATAGTTAATTTTGTTGTTTTGTTTCTTTGTTTTTTTTTTAAATTTTTTTAATAAACTTTAATTGCGGCTTTGGAGGCGGTGCGTTGTCGTCTGATCGTGTCTGTATAATGTTTTATCATTGTGATATTCAAGTCACGTTAAATTTCAAAATTTGTACTAATTTGATTTCTTGTTGTATTTATTTTTTTTTTATATTTTCCCTTTTTAAATTTTTCTTTTTTTACTAGATATTATATAAATTTAAGTTAAAGGCATTGGCCTGCATTTATCCAGTAAATGTCCGTTCAACCATGTCGTGGCGACTTGTAAATAAAACAGCACTTAGATTTAAGCTAGACTAAGTTAGTATGTATAAACTTTATTTGGTTTATGTTTTGTAAGCTGTCCTTAATAAATAAATAAAAATAAATATTCGGTAACTGCCCATCAATCACCCTCGTAGCAGATTCCTCCCAGCTTCTATAAACCTTTCTTTGGTCACTTTGTAATATGCGATTCTGTTTATACCTATTTGCACGTTGGTTATAACGACGAATTCGATTTGCCCACGCACAAACTTTCTGCTTCAGGTAGTCTATACGTTCTGTTACATAGGCCATGTAATCCTGAGGTCTAATGCCAGTACTGGCAAAGGCCTGTGTAACATAACGCATGACTCTCGGCCGGATGTTTCCCGATCTGAAGCAGATTAACTTGCCAATAATGACCCTAGCTGCGCTGATACGCCGTTCAATCCTCATCTGCCATGCGGGTCTGTCCTCAGTGGACCGCTCAACCCTATCAGGCTCAGGAAATCTGACACGGGCGGAGCGGCACGTTGTAACAGCTGCACAATAAAGAATTGAATGGGTATCAGTGAGACTATTGCTAAAACGAAGATAAGAGTCTAGCATGCAATCTAGAGCCATTACAAGCGAAATATTACGTCTATGCATGGGAAAACGGGGCAACCGTGGCCTGTCGCGGGCTGGTATTTGTTTAAATTCCAAAATCGCATCCTCCAAAGTCCTCCTTAATTGCTCATTATCTTGGGTACTTACGGTTGAAATCTCAACGCCCTCCACATCAGCATCTCCAACCACTAACCATGCCACCGAAGGAGCGGACGATAACTGGGCTTGCGAATGGATGCTTTCGGTGGTGAATGCAGAGACTGTCACCTCGGAGCGAAGCCGGTCAAGTGCGGAGTCATCCAACGCACGATTACGTTGAATAAACCGCACCTGATCCGATAGTCATTGGGCCGAAACGGTCAGCTCTAGTTCAAGGACCTGAAACAAAGACAGCAAAAGGGGTTCGCCACGCAGTGAGGTTAGTGCCACCCTCTGTCGCCCTATAGTACGCTCGCATGACATTTTCGTTCATATTTTACGTCCATTTCATGCGGCGCACTGCACCACCGACGGCGGGGGCCGAACGCGGGGCGGATGCCCCAGTAGGCCCCAAGCACGGCAGCGGTGGCCTCCCACGGCGCGGCGCTGGAGGCGGCAGCTCGTCGTCATTGCTCGACACGACTTCCTTAGGAGGAGTTACGTACTCCTCCTCTGATGACGTGGAGCTGTTCGGTGCGACGGGCTGCGGTGGTGGGCGTGTGTTTATGTTTCTACTCCTTGTGATCATCATTTAAGTGTCTATTTTCACATTGTCACAGTTCACTTATTTTTCAGTTACTTTTTGTAAGTAGTTCACAGTTTTGTATATTTTTTTTTTTCGTTTATTTTGCATTTTGTATAACTGAAAGAAATGATTTAAATATTATAAAAACTGGATTTTGAAAATAAATATAATTATTAATTAATTAATTATAATTTTGAATATTTGATTATACAGGGTTATTTGTAATTAATTATTAATTCTACGACTTTTTACAAAATGTCTACATGAGGTAGTCAAATATTTAAAACAACCCTGTATAAATATGTTTGTAGGCCCACTTGTTATTTTTAAAAACTTTGACTTTGTCGGATACGTCAGCATTCAAGAAGTAATTCATGCATTCATGTCAGTGTGGGAGGGAACCTGTGACGTAGAGTGAAGAGGACAACCGTTGGGTTTCAGTGGGTAACCTGGTGACCTGGCGCTCTCTATGTCGGCTATTCATAAACAACTATTTCTACCCTCTCATGCTCCGGGGGGTCTCCATGACTGTTTTCAATGCACGTATAGTGCACTGAGTCAATATTTGTTTAAAACAAATTGGGAAATTCCCTTCCCTAAAAGACAGACTATATAGACAGAAGTCCGTGTTAATAAGAGACATTATATACCTGCAGTCATAATTCTTGATGGTCGCGGTCAAACTGTCTCTAACACCACATTATACTTTGTTTATTAAATTTTCAAAAGATGATCATTACAATAATAATGAGTTTACGTTACTTTCCTTTGTTGCAATTTCAAAACTAAGGGATTTAATTTACCTACTATTTAATTGTCTTTTGAGTTCCTCTCAAATTTTCCAGTCATACTTTAAGCTTTGTGTTTATATCAAATAATAAAATACAAAGAACAATAACAATGTCAGAAATATAATATTAATAAGCATAGTATGTATGTGTGTTAGTGGAGCACAACCTTATGATTGCGGGACATATTCCAAACTGCTGAATCACTGTTCTCTTACTGACCCAGAGCAACGCATTTGACACATTCAATACACACTCACACTGAGTAGTGAGTACCTCAAGACAGTAGTTTGATATAAACAACTTATGTCCGTCAGATATTTATAAAACTGGAAGTAATTACTAAAAAATGAAAGCTCCTTTTTTAAGGACAAATTGACACGCTTTAACGGACGCTAATATGTAAAAATATTAATTTGAATTTCGAATAATGTTTGCAAAATGTAATAATGACATTATAAAATGATATTTCAACTTCATAGTTATAAAGTGACACATTCGATCAACAGAAATACCGAGGATTATATCTCTTGCCTCTGAAAACTTAAAATGATAAAATACCTACATCGTAATAGTAGTTCTGTAAACATATACATTAAAAACTATATCACTAAGGTTAATGTTAACTGTGATTATATAAAAGATGTACAATATATGTATGTATGTATTTCTAAAAATACCATGTAACTAATAAACACATTTTTTGACTGATTTTTAATCTGATTGTTAATAATCAATGTAAAAGTGTAAAAGAGGTTAAATCTAAACTACAATAAAGAAATATAATCATTGGCTACCCAGAGAGGCACTTCTATCCATCTTTCGACGGCTTCCTGTGAAACATAGATACTGTAATTGTCGTGCGGTTTCCGCGAGATAAACAAAATAAGTTTAGACTTATTTGAGAGCGAACAGTCGTGACAAAGGCGCAGTAAGCCTCGGTGCCGCGCCGACGGAACCTTGAATACTCCTTCCCTCGGTAAAATAATAAAACGTTCAGTCCGGTCTCAGTCTCAACGGATACAACACGATACGATTTCGCGAACAATGAATCCCGATTAACTTGATGTAGTGCAGTGATAACAATTGATACCAGTGACCTGTGATGTTTGGTGCCGGGACCCGCACTCAGATACTTGGTGATACTCAACTTTTTATTTAATAAAAAGGTAGGTGGTTTTATAATAAAAATAAATAGAGCGAAGGTAACATATTTTGTTTCTTAGGAAGTGATTACTTTAAACTTAACGTAACACTTAAATTATGATTTTTTACATGTATTACATCATAACGGATATATGTACATATTAGTGTATTTTGTCCTGAGTAAATGAAATTAAAAACGATCAGACTTAATAGTCTTATAAAATCTCTTAACTATTACCGGATCTATTAATTATTACAATTTAGTTTATTAATGATCTCGAAAATAATTAGTAATATATAATAATAGATCGATTGTTTTATATATTCGTTTATATTTAAAACTCACTATTTAAAGGCGATTTCAAGTTTCAAGATACGAAGATACTTTTGCAATAGGTACCTACTATAAATTAGGACCATTACGTTAGGATTTTTATTGGATTGTAAACAATATAATAGTGTAAGGCTAGAGACTGAAAGTCATTCAAGAATGCGTCTCATGTTGACTGAGTCGCAACTCGCAGGAAACGGCGATATTGGTCGCATTTAAACTAAACAAATAAGAAGAACTCAAGAACCTCCCATTGTTTCCGTTTGTTTCTGTTTATTATCTCAATATGATATATATTCTAGATTCTAGATATCTCTTCGCAATCCTTCTTACATTTCTATTTAAAAATATAAACACTTTAAGACATTTATTGAAGAAAACTAATAGCAAAGAATAATTGTACCCGTTCTATACATTTAACACCGCCTCAGGTCCTAGCGCCTGAGACAATCATCTATGTCACGACTTAAAATGCAACATACGACAACAAGACCAATAATTATAAACAAACAATTGCAACATTTGACACACAAACAGCACAACCCATTCTAACAATATAGTCTGCTGGTCGCCCTCGTAATTGTTTATAAAGGTCATTTGATATGTCCTGCTTTTTCAACTATCATAACATTGAAGTGAACCAACCTTTACCTAAATACCACAGGCGGTAACACAATACGATAGTGATATTCGTAATAAATGTAGAGTGAAGAATAAACAGAGACGTCCTGATAAAGACGATCATACTCGTATGTAGAATGCTAATTTCACAGAAGCGAGTAGCGATACAGTAGTTAAATTCTTCCCGACGACTTTCCGTATCGGTTTAATTTTCATTCTATATTATTTATGAATTTTAAATAAAGAAATACTTCAACAATAAGATACTTCTTACATTGTTAAGAAGTATAAAGAGGCAGAAGTTAAAGATAAATCATTACAGTGCATTAAATTACTAAAAAAAAGAGAAACTAAAGATACTGTGCTCGTGTGCAGCCATAATGACGTCATATATATGTATAGCCACATCATCTTTACAGAAGTAACATATTTATATGTACTCAATATACTCGTACCCCGCGCAAACAGTAGAATAGAGTCCTACCAAGAAATATAGATAAGTCAAATCGAATTGTCTGTGCGGATGGTCTGTAAGGAATGTACGAATTAATTGTTTTGTCTATGGACGTAGTTAGTGCCGAGGTTAATCTTTATTACCTAATATGTAACATGTGAGACTGTTTGTTGATGAAAAGTCTTTAACCAATTTGTACATTATATTTGCACACAACTTTCAAGAATTGATGCAATTAAGTTAGGCAATAAGTATGTTTTCAGTCGGTTTCCGTCTAATTTTGGTTCAATCTTTAAAAAAAATTGTCCTCAGTACTAACAAACAAACAACATTTTCAATTTTAAATAATCCCTGCCCGTATCGGTTTATTTTTCATTCTATATTTATTTAAAATTTAAATAAGCTTAACATGGCTATACATGTTTAATAATAAATAATAGGTTATTGAATAATAAATTGAAATCAAGAGGTTTCTTTTAACATTAATATATTAAAATGACTTGATTAATGAACTATAATTTGTTTTGTCTACAACGCTATTACTTAAATAATCCTCTACCACTTTGACGGCAGGATTTATAAACTGATATCTGTTATCTTTTATTATAAGCGGCATATAATAAAAGCCTGTGCCAGTAGTCTTTCCTGACATGGATAAGAATAAAATATTTAACACTACCGTCAAAGTTAGCATAATGTAGCTAAAGTTATTACATATTTTATTGTTAACTCGTGAACTTGGGAGTTGTGAACGCAATGTAGACGAAGGTAACACCCAAGAACATCCGACATTAGAAGCACATTCACTTAACATCAGCATTACAGTAAGTAAGTGTTAAGAGAATTGTTCATACCCAGTTAAGTTTATTATGGTAATAAATATGTTGCAATATTACCCTGATTTTTTATTATATTAAATTGATAATTGTTATATAATTTACAAGAATCCAACATAGCAACAGAGAGTTCTCGGAGTCTCTGTGTTGTTTATACGCTCATAACAAATAAATGTATATACCGATTCAGTTCATAAATAATTAACTAATCATTATATAAATAGCTTAGAAGGCAACGAAGGGCCGCCTTCAGGCTTCACGGTTCAGCTCACGTTCAATTAATATTTGACCTCATCTATTATTAATTCACTCTACTGCATTACAAATTATTAAAAACATATGTCTAAACATATCGTTCCTAAGAACGAAGGAGACTGTTCTTTTAAGATATGTAACTTGTTATCATCATAGAGATCTTGTATCTTTTTATAGCATACTTATGATGCATAATATACATGTTAATAATATGCAACGTGCTTATAAAACCTCACTATTCTCATATTTACATATTTACTTGGTTTTATCACTTAACATATAATTTCACAATACGAGTACAACAAACACAATTATTTCAACTACATAAGCAATGACGTTATAGATAGGTGTTTATTTTTCATTTTATATTAATTTAAAAAGTATATAAATATGTATTTTTTAATATGTATTTTGAAACTTTACCTTTCATAGATTTAAAAGACTATTAAGAAGCTTAGTGTTATCATTGTTAGGTATTAAGAGTAGAAAATACATCAATGTTAGGCAATACTGAACAAAGTATATATGTATATAATAAACAAAGGATTTGTGTGTAGTGTCATTTGTTATTTTTTACTCAAAGCATTACTACTCATCCGTTCGACTTGTAGTCCTTGACTTATAAGTAGCTAAATGACTCCGAGGCTTGAACCTATCAATCTTTCTGTCAGAATAATCACTCAGCAAGGTTTCTACCCGCTTTGCTGCAACGTAACTAAATAAATACATAACATGAAATATATTTATGGTATTGATATCGTACATCAAAGCACACTAATACATTCAGATTGATGTGTGAGTTGTGACAATAACCACTGTACCGTAGTACGTTCGTTGACGATGGTGTCTATTTTACGAATTCAAATAAAACTATTTTTACGGATGTAACTCGCGTATAATGAATTAAATTATAAATTTACATTTTAAATCTAACCCGACGTTTCGAATGCTTTGCAGCAATCGTGTTCATGGTAAGACGAGATGGAGGTGTCTGTCAGTAAGTCAGTTAATGAGTGACCTACCTCCAATGGTTTCTTAGTTTCCCTGCGTACAGTTAAGGATTCACACAAAACGCACTAACGTTATCTTGAGGTCTTACAGTGCAGTCACGGACATGGGATTTTATATTTTTCGAGAGTGGGTCCCAGGTGTTAGATAATCCCCAACCATCTTCTCTATTAAAATTAGGATGTTTTTTACTTTCAATAGCCTCACGAACCATTCTTGGAATGTAACGTTGTTCTTGAGGATTTTAGGTTTATCAAATCTTATATAATGATTGGGCTTGTCTATGGTATGTTCACACACTGCTAACTTTGATGTACGCCTATGCTTGATATCCGATATGTGTTCCTTAACTCTTTTACCGATGCTCCTCTTTATTTGACCTATGTATGACAAGCCACAATTGCAGTCAAGTTTATATACTCCAGCACATTGTAAAGGAATATTACTTTTAATAGGTCTCAAGAATTGGTTCACTTTCCTTTTAGGTTTGTAGATAGTTCTAATAGAAACCTTTTTTAAGATGTTGCCGATTCTGTCAGTAACTCCTTTCACATATGGTAGTAGGGCCGGTTGACGCTCAACTGTGGGTGGCTTGATTTGGTTTCTGCGACGCTGGCGAGGTACGGGCAGGTGGTTGTTGAACATGGCGTGCTTGACATGCTGCAGCTCGTCCTCTAGGTGTTCAGCGTCACAGATGTGTTGTGCTCTCTGAAACAAAGATTTGCCAACGGTAGCTAACTGGCTAGGGTGGTGGTGTGATTTACCATTGAGGTACCTATCTGTATGTGTGGGTTTCCTATAAACAGTGTGTCCTATTGTATTGTCAGGATTCTTGATAATAAGAATATCAAGGAAAGCTAAAGTATTATATGATTGCAATTCCATTGTAAATTGTATTTTGTTGTTAATGGAATTAAGGTGTTCTAGAAAAGCAGATGTTTGATTCATAGGTAGTATTGTGAAGGTGTCATCTACGTACCGTTTAAAGATGTTCGGTATAGCAGGTGCAAAGGACAGGGCCCTCGCCTCGAAGTGTTCCATGTAGATATCGGCAACAACGGGGGAGACCGGGGAACCCATTGCCACTCCATCGACTTGTACATAGAATTCATCCTTCCACATCAAGTAGCCAGATGTTAACCAATGCTTGATTAGTACTGCATATTCTACAGGCATGTTGTTATCCTCCAGCTTTCTCTTGACAATTTCAATGCAGTCAATCACTGGAAGGCTGGTAAATAGTGACTGTACATCGAAACTAACCATAATGTCGTTTTTATTTTAACCAGGCTTTCGTTTAAAAAAACCGCATTCAAATCCGTCCACGCGTTTGGTTGCTACATTGCCACAGACAGACACACAGTTACACAGATCGACAGGTCAAACTTATAACATCCCTCTTTTTGAGTCGGGGTTAAAAAACAAAACCAACAATAAACAGTATTGAATCAGCGCTAAATAAAATGACTGTGGAATCCATATTTTCTACCTTCTTCTTATACTAAACAGTCTGTGATGTAGTATTAGATTATTTATAAACACCGGGCTAGTTAAAATTTAATGTAACATACCACTGCAATAAAAAAAATAACATTACTAATTTACTGCTATGAGAAGACAATTGTATTAAAATGTTTACTAGTTTTAATAAAGAGTTCTTCCTAACTTGTTTTGTGTAAGTTATATTATTATATATAATTTGTGCATTCTAAAGCTGTTCGTAATGTTGTGTTCCGGTTTCGTAACGCCGCGCTGCAAGGTTGCCGGCCGCTACCACCTACCTACCACTTACCTACCATTAACAGACTAGTTAGACGTTATGTTGCTATGAGGTATGCATATGATAAGTCGCTTTGCCTATTACCATATTTTGGTGTCAATGGTCTGTAACATGTTTGAATTTAATATCTCTTCAAATATGCTAAAAGTGTTTTCAAGAGACTAGACTCATTAAGATACTGTTTTATAAAACTTAGTGTGGTTCGATACCTATTTTATTACTTGGTACAGTTTTTTTTTCATATTATTGATACAAATAGAATCCAACTTATTTAAAACCAAACTAGATTTAAGATAATTTATAAAACTAACGTATGAAAATAAATTTAAAACCGGGTATAATAATTCTAGTAAATGTCATTACAAATATATTACTTATTTAAAAAACTGAATAGGTATTTTTGTCTACAGAAAAGTTTTAAATTAATCATAGTAGTAATACGTTCGAAATGAACAGACAGACTGGAATTCCCTTAATTCTCTTTGTTAGGCTATCTGTATTAAATATCTTATTACTGGGCCTTGGCTTGAATACCAAATGTCCGTTGTTATAGTCGGCTGTCAGGTGAGAAGGTTGTACAAAAAGAACTGTCCAATGCAAACTTGTTACAGTTGAAGCACTAATGGCGGCTCCGCTCACTTCAAATATTACCGGTGCCTGATGACTGCGGTCATTTATGCATCAGTGTGATTTATGAGCTATCTAACAAGCACAACATACAGACACCACTGATGAATTAGTTTTGCAATGCGACGATCGTACCGGCCGCGGCGTGCAAGTAATTAAACTATCTGTGAATAACTCAGATATGACGGCAACAAAGCTTGGATTATTATTTGGACCTTGAATTATTTATTTAAATTGAACATTTAAAATGCATTAAACAACAGTTGTTATATCTAACAGACTCAAGACGTAACCTCGTAACCCAACACTTACTCTATTATGTGTGCTATGTTCTTGAAGCGGATAGTTTTCGCGATCCAATAGCAAGGTCGAGCGGTGAGTTGATCGGAACTCGGTTATTATATAAGAGTACATACTTATTTTATTTAGTTATTTTTAAGAAACAGTATCTCTACTGTTACTGTTCCTATTACGGTAAGGTTTGAACTATCGTAATTCATTGGAAAGACAATAAGATAAAGAATGAGATGCTCTTTGCTGTGGCGTTACTCGCTTCGATATTTAGATGAAACAAGACTATTTTATTTTAAAATATATTTTTATATATGGAGGTGTTTATCTATAATTTACTTATTAAACGTTTTAATCATATGCATTCCTTTCGTGTTCCGAAAATATTTTTAATATCTTTTCTTTCTTAATATTTAAAAATGTTTGGTAAAATACTAAACTTATACAATAACATATAATAACAGTTCATTCATCACATCATTCATCATCATCATCTTCATCACAATTTAATTTATACAAAAATGAAAAAGCGTACACCTGTCTGTGATTATAGTCTTATTAAAAGTATTTCGAAATATCATTTTATATATTTAAATTATTGTTATTTTAGTATGAAAAGTTTTTTTTTCTCTAACACAAGTCTAAATACAAATATGAACTGTAAGTGAGCTTATAGTCTGGGGTCCCATTGCTACAAACAGATCACTCAAAAAGATATCATAGAAACCCCTACGGTTGACAATTATTAATAATCGGATGTTCTTAGAACCAGTTCTAATATCTGAATACCGTGATTACTGTAGGTACTACTCCGGTGACTTTCACCCGTAGTCCGTACTTACTCTTGAAATGAGTTTCTTGGAGCACGTGTCTACATACATTACATACATACATTACATACATACATTACATACATACATTACATACATACATTACATACATACATTACATACATACATTACATACATACATTACATACATACATTACATACATACATTACATACATACATTACATACATACATTACATACAATAACTCAGATTAAGGCGAGCAAGCGAAAGAACGAACCACTGCTCCTAAAATCACCTGTGGGCTGTGACTCTCTTAATTTGAATATAATAAAAAAATAGTATATTTTTAAACATAAGAATATTGACATTTATTGGAAATCTTATTAATTTACAAATCATGAATCATTTATATTTAATATATTAACTGGCTTATTAATATTTAAAATTTTCGAATTTCTCAGCTATACCTACTAGTTTATCAACGCAATACATCATTATTATAACATCACAAAATAAGAAACATATTATATACAAGTGTAGTGTGTGTGTGTGCGTTTTTAAATTACATTAATACCTACATTGATTATCGATAAAGCACTGAGTGCTGACCTCGCTCCAAGTTTTAGAGGTCATAACAAAATGAACCACCACACTCATTAGTGTTCCTTCAAGTGTGCCAACTTGCTAACATCGCTTATCATATCTTTTGATAATTGCTCTGCTTCATTATACAACTAAATTAAAACTAGTGTGCTTCTATTCTTCCTCTCTTTGTTTGCTTCTTCTTCTTTCTACAAAATTACAAACATTGCTTAACACCGTATATAATTCTAAACTCATCTTAATGTAGTTTTCAAACACAGACTACGCCATCAGTTAAATATTATTCAATAAACAGATGAATAAAATTAACATAAATAATTAACTTACTATTAAAATTAATAATCCCTGTTCTCGGAGCAGTTCCTGTTATAATAAGAGCTGTCGGCTCTCAAATAAACCACTTTGACTTATTAAGACCACAAACTAACCCTTACTTTTTTTTATTTCTTATAAATAGGTTCTATACCATTAATCTAAATATAGAAAAATTGTTGAAATAGTTTCAAATATGAATTTATCAAGTTAGGCTTAAAATCCTAGAATTCACATCATTATATATTCGTAATATGTACTATGAAGTGTGAAAATATCTATAGAGGTGTGTAGCCACGTCTATAGATATTTTCACACTTCATAGTACATATATATTAAGCTTATTTATATAAGCTTATATATCGCGGGTTCAAATCTCTGTGTATTTTTATATAAATGTTCTATGATGTATCTAAACCACTTTCAGTATGGATATCGTTCGCCTATCCATGAAAAAGAAGAACACAAAAAAATGAGATCGTCTGCTAGGTAGGTACCTACTGTGACCAACAAATACCTTCAACTAATATTGTACATCGGATTGTCTGACATCTATCTGCCGTGCTAGATGTTATCGGAAGAATCAAATCGTACTCTTAAAAGAAATTTGACAACTTGTAAGCTAGGTCCTATCTACAGAAATATGTAACTACTTTGAGGAATATTCAAGTTAATTAGTTGTTGTGTTAAATATTATTACTTTCAGTTAGCGTCAAACGGACAGTCAGTTATTCAATATACAGCAACGTATAATGCTCTACTTAAGAAACAATACAGAGTTATCTACGAAAAACAGGTCACACATTACATTTCGACATCACTAACAAAGGATACGTCTGCTTTTGTTCACAAGACATTTTAATTGTCAGCCAAAATAGTGGCGCCAAAATAAGGTTAACAGGCTAGCAGGTTATGAAGGCTGCGTATTATATAACAGAATAATGTTTGTTTAAATTATTAAATATGCCTAAGACGAACGACTATAATGATGTATTTTAATAATGGAGAAGGCAAAGACATCGTTATTCGAAGCACGTTTATAAAGTCACATATCCAAGAAATAGTTCGTATAGGCAAGGTTGACTCACCTCTAGGATTACCAACATCCTGTTCGCCGGCCTTGAGGTCGACCGACCCTCACTGAACATATTAAAATCAATATAATTTTTTAAGGAAGATCACTAGTATCATAATATTTAAAAACCAGTACTGCATTATTAGTAGACATCAAAATATTTTATATTTGCAAATTCTTTAATAAATTTTTTAATGAAGTTATTAAAAAAAACTAGCTCCTAATGTTCCTACAAAATCTAATAATAAATAAGTCCTAATTAACATAATATACATACTTCTGGACAATATACCTGTTCTTACTTTTATTATATTATTATTAACATAAAATATATTTAAATCTATTTTGAGGTAAATTGTTTTTATAAACTCTTCAATTGCCACAAGTCCTTTTAGCGTCAAGTAAATAAAAATGAAAGAGATGGACTTCATGGACGATTAAGACTTTGTAAGTTATTTCTTTTACAATAATATGAATGATGGCAAAAAAATTGATTTAACTGTAATAAATTATTGGTAATAAAATATATATATTTTAAATACATTGTATAAGAAATATGCGAGCATAACAAAAAGTATCTATAGTTTTCTTCAAAGAGTGACGCTGTCCCTGACCTTGTCTATATCGCCCTTGCTATCACCTATGAAGGTCGAGCATCAGCTGACCTTAGGCTCACTGACCGCATGTTTCCGGGTTAGGGCATTTACATGAAACAGCTTTCCTCCAATATATCCGTGTAAAGAAAAAGTATATAATCGCACCGAACAGGACCTTCCTTATTTATAAAGCAAAAAGTTATTACCTATATCAAAAATACACTTAACAATACGAATTGCTAATTCAACATAATTAATTAATAATTACTTAATCTACGCTGCTTCACATTCCAGAGTAATGTATTTATCTTTTTATTAATTTATATTATTTTCCTCGTCGTACTTAGCAAATTAACAATTACTAGTAATTAGATTTTATTGCTAATTCAATAAGTCTATCAAAAGTATAGCCATAATTTTAATCTCCAACAGAATATCTGCTAATAAGGTAGGTAGTATAAAGTTCACCTCAAACAGGATATATATCACAAGTCATCAAATGAACACACGTCGGTGTATCTCGTGTTAACAAAACTGTAAATATTGTATATGTATGATTAATAATCTCATAAACACTCATCGACTTCAGATAGTAACAAATAAATGACTATTGTGTTTTAATAAAAGATAAATAAGCTATATGTTGAAGGTTCTCATAGTAACGTATATTAAAGCTAGTTATTGAATATGATAACCTCGGCTGAGCACTTGTTCTTCCGGTTGCTGACGGCTGCAGGGAAAATACAGATTCGTTTCCGATTCATTAGCGCCTGCTCATTACAAACAATTTATGTCAAGAACTTCGACTTGAATCGACTCTAAAGGTCAAAAATTCATACAAATTACTCCTTCAAATGCGTTTTAATGTTTAGTAAATCAAACATTTATATATTTAAGATAGTGGCGGATATTTTTAATGTTCTATACATTAAAGATATTAATATTTTTGGATCCTACCACGAAGGTGCTCAGCTAAATAGTATTCTTACAAGTAACTCAGAGTATTACGCAATCCTCGGTAAGTAATATCTCCTATATCTCTTCTTCTTTGTAAAATATAAACCAAATTATAGAATTATCTACAATTTTCAAAGCAATTTGTGGTTATTATGTTCTTTAAGGAATATATTTAAAGAGACACGATCACTGAGACTGAAATAATTCATTTTATTAATATTATTTAGGATTATAAGTAGATTTTGTTTTATTTTTAAACCCTTCAATAAATTAATGTTTATGACTATTTTTATATTTGTTACTCAAGTTATCAGAGATTACCGCCCAAGCTTTCAAGTTCTTGTTGGGGAATTGAAACAAATAACTTTTGACTAAATCCATTTTGCATAACTCAAATAATACTACTGCCATGATTAGGTATTTGACAAAATAATTCTTTTTAATTCAATCCTGTGACTGATACGAGCTGGATGTAATGAACTAAGTATGTTACAAAAAATATTTTTTAAATTTTGGTAAATAATGGTCATCCGTTTAGATATTTTATACAGAACTATGTAGAACAGGCAACCTTTATTAAATGCATATGTATGTAACTTTACCAAATACAACTTGAAAAACTGATTTACGATATTGAACGGATAATTCATTATTAATAAGTTACCTATAAATTTTCTCTATCTTAAATACCTTTCTTCGTGATACTGTGTTAAGGCCGCGCGCCGCATTTTAAACTACATATTTACCATAACCGCTTACGTCCGCGTTCTAGTCGGACATTACATATTTTAAACACTTCACTCTATCGTTTATGTGAACTTCATAAACTGACAGACGATTTGTAATCAATATAACTTTTTTAGTTGTTAGGAACACTTGAATATTTCATTTGCTTTGTTTTATCAAATTGATTATAATTATTAATATACTCATTAAAATTATATATATATTATTAATATACTCATTAAAATTATATATATATTATTAATATACTCATTAAAATTATATATATAATATAATTAATATACTCATTAAAATTAAAATTTGTAGTTATTAATAGTACAATATTAACTTTTCGTTCCAGGCTGGGTGAGCGATGAAGGGGTGGTTCGACGCTTTCCGCGAGGAAGGCGGTCCAACCCTATACGCTTACCACAACCGCACGGCCGTCGCCGCAGACGTACCGGCGATAGGCCTAATAGTGGCAGCCCTTACACTATACATTGCGTTCCTAGCTATCTTTCCGGGTATAAGAAAAGAGGTAAGACATTCATTCTATTAGCATGAATATTTATAAGATCCACAATTTAAATAAATAATTATACATCTTCTGTGCATATAATAAAAATGTCACTGATCCATTTCTGTAAATATTAAAAAAAACATCATGAGAGGCCTTTATATATGCAAGAGAACCCAAAACAATGCTTTTTCTTTTTTTTTGTTCGTCTGTATGTCTGTATGTTTGTGCACGCTAATCTCAGAAACGGATTGGATGCAGTTTTCGGGAAAATATTGTCATGGGATTCACTTTATACTTTGTTTTTTTTTACAATCGGTTAATAAATAAAAAAGTTAATAATCTCTTATTGTCGTACCATTGCTGCTTACCAGTTTGAACGTTTATAGTTTTTACATACATTGGTAGGTACAAAGGGTACTTTTTATCAAAATCGAAATCTACGCCTACGAAGTCGCAGGCACAGCTAGTATTTATCATTTATATACGCCTAAGTAATTTATTGTTTTTGTTTCAGCGATTTTCAACATTCACAATTGTCACCCTTAGTCTCTTTGTTGGTACTGTGATTTTAGGTGAGTCAAAATATCTTACATAATGCTAATATAAGAAAGAGCACAAGGACAAAATATAACTAATAAATTAAAAAATAACTTCAAGGTTAGAAATAATTGTTTTTAAAACGGAAACATGACTACATTAAACACGTCATGTTGTAACAATAACAATGTACGTGACAGACTAGACAACAGAACAACAATGAAATATATTGAAACCTTATTTTATACGATTAATATACATATATATGATATGTAGCAAGTTCATGACAACAACATTTTAAACTGAATTATGTCATATCTTGGTAGCCAGACAGATTTTTAATTGGATAAAGGTTAGACTTTGATAAATAATCTATAAAATTAAGAAACAAACGATTTATTCATGTGGATATTCTACTTTAGAGCTGCCTTAATTTAGTAGATAAAATGTTAGACATGAAAGGTATGGAAGGAATGACAGGGAATGAAATGGTGATATGTATAAGAGGTGTACCGAAAGAGGTTTTTGGAAAAACGAAAGTAAAGGTAAAATTGAAAGGGACACGTGGTGGTGGAATGATGAGGTGCAAAAGGTACTTAAGTTGAAGAAGAATGCTTTCAAGGCAGTGTATAGATGATCAAAATAAAGAACGGAATAAGCGTGCAAAAACAGCATACACGGTGCATAAAAGGGAAGCAAAACGGATTATTGCAGCTGCTAGGGCGAAGGTCCAGGATAAACTGTACCATACACTGCAAAGCCCGCAGGGACAAAAACGTTTGTTTAAAATAGCGAAAGAAAGAGAAAAGAATGGTATAGACATAGCGCATGTGAAATGTATAAAAGATGAAGTAGGAAAGGTGCTAACAAATGATGAGGAAATTAGAAAGAGATGGAAATCTTATTTTGAGAGACTAATTAATGAAGAGAATGTTTGGAATGAGATACTAGAAAGTGCCCTAGCAGATGAGGGGTTAGTGAATGAAATAAGTATGGAGGAAGTAAGGAAAGCTGTGCGAAGTATGAAAAATGGGAAAGCCGTGAGACTCGATGGAATACCAGTTGAGGTATGGAAGTTATTAAAGTGTGATGGATGGACATGGTTAGCGATATTCTTCAATAAATTGTTGCAAAAAGAGGCGATCCCTCATGAATAGTGTAGCAGTTCGCTAGTACTTCGTCGGACATCTTTAAAAACAAGGGTGAAGTACAAATCAGCAATAATTACAGAGGAATAAAGTTCATGTCACACAGTATGAAGAATGAGAGAAGAGACTTAAATTAGCATAAGTGAGTTCGGATTCGTGCCTGAAACCGGAACAACGGATGCCATTTTTGCCCTTTGACAACTGTGCGAAAAGTACATACAAGTTCATAAATTCAAATTCAAATTCAAAATATCTTTATTCAAGTAGGCATTTACACGCACTTTTGAATCGTTACAATTACATTAAATTGGTCAGTCTGTGAGTAAACTACCACCAGCTCGGAATGCTGTTTTGCTGAGAAGAGCTGGCCAGAAACTCAACAGTTGCTCTTTTTAAATGAAATTAAACAATGTTTGACTTATATATTATAACATCAACCCTGCAAATGAGTCAATGACCCAAGTTCCATACATTTCGATCATCCAAAAATTCTTGAATTTTATAATAAGATTTATTTAATAATATACTTTTAATTTTAGATTTAAAACTAAGAAAAGGAAGATCCAAAATATCTTGTGGAACCTTATTATATATGCGTACACTGAAGCCCATGAAGGATTTGTTAACTTTTTGAAGTCGAAATTTAGGCGTTACGAGTTTATTTTTATTTCTTGTATTTATCGTATGTCTGTCGCTGTTTTTAGTATAAGTATTTAAATTTTGACGTATATATAATATATTATTAAAAATGTATTGAGAAGCAACCGTAAGTATACCGATTTCTTTAAAAACATCTCTTAGGGAGTCTCTAGCTCTTAGATTACAAATAGCCCGTATAGCTCTTTTTTGTAAAACAAATATAGAATTCATTTCAGCAGCACTGCCCCATAATAAAATACCGTAAGACAAAAAACTTGAATATGGTGTTCGTTGACCTTGAGAAAGCGTATGATAGGGTACCTCGAGAGGTTTTGTGGTAGTCTTTGAAAGAGATAGGTGTGCCTGAGAAGTATGTAAGACTGATCGGTGCAATGTATGATGGAGCAAGCACAAATGTTCGGTCATGAGCTGGCGAAACTGAAAAGTTCGGTGTGGCCGTTGGTCTGTTCCAGGGATTGGCACTTAGCCCTTACTTGTTTCTCCTGGTGATGGATGCTTTGATATTAGACATACAGGAGGAGGCTCCCTGGTGTATGCTGTTTGCTGACGATATTTTGTACGTTGGAGAAAATGAACTTGAGGTGCAAGCAGGCTGGAATAATGGCAGTGTAGACTGGAGAACTTCGGAATGAAGGTCAGTTGGACCAAAACAGAGCATTTGTTCTGTGATTTCGGTGTTTCCTCCAGCTTTACCTCAATTGCCTTAGATGGCGTGTCCCTTCCTGTATGCTACGACTTCCGCTACCTCGGTTCAGTCGTTCAAGGTGATGGTGAGATGGATCGGGATGTAAGGAACAGAATGAATGCCGGATGGATAAAATGGCGACAGGTCACAGGGACAACATGTGACCCTCGAATTACCCTTAAACTAAAGGGGCAAATATACAAGATGATCATAAGACCTATCGTAATGTATTGTTCGAAGTGCTGGGCGACGTAAGGGGTGAATGAGGGGAAACTACACGCGGCTGAGATGTGAATCCTAAGATGGATGTGTGGTATAACTAGAATGGACAAAATTAGAAATGAGTATGTAAGGGGAAGTATGAAAATAGCGCCTGTGACCAAAAAGCTGTCAATCAACAGATTAGCGTGGTAGGGGCATGCTATGCGAAGGGAAGAATGTCATGAGACGAGGAGAATGTTAAAGATGAATGTGGATGGAAAGAAGAGGAGAGGAAGGCGTACGTAATTAAAATAATCTAAATAAGACAGACTATGAAACTCATTATAATTCTACAATGAGCTATATTGTTTGCAGTGTGTAAGCACGGGTCGTCTTGGCACGTGGCGGGGGCGCGCGTGGCTCGAGCCGCCTACAGAGCCTTCTCTGCAGAACGGCTCGACTGCTGGCTCGCCGTACATGTCGGCTTGGGACACGTCAACGTCACACTCAGTGGTATTCGTTCTTTCATAGACTAACAACTTTCAGAAACTTATAGATCCAATTGTTGGATATCTAATTTTAATATAAAATCTTATTGTTTATAGCACTATCGTGGGGTAATGACTCCAGGGGCGACCCGGGAGTCGATTATAATGAACAGTTTAGATGGGAGGAAGCCGGTGCTATACAGGAATGGTACCGAGCTGGGCTACTACGAGGTCTACCATATCCCGTATTGTCTGTCGCCGAACATTTCGCCGCCGAGCATGATGGATTCGAATGGGGAGCTAAGTACAGGGCGGCGGGCTACACGACCGCCACGCTGCTTTGGTATGACAGTACAGCCATTAGTTGTGGCGTTGTCGAGTTCATCGGTAGGGTTTGGTACATCCCGTCTGAATAGGGTCAAAAAGATTCAAAATTCTTTGAACTGAAGATGCAACAATATTATCATATTTGTTTTTTTTCTTTATATTAGGAACAATAATACTATTATGAACTTCACAACGCCACAAGCCTTATTGCCTCAAGCACGACTCAGATAAGACCGTGATTAGATAATTGCAACTTTCCAGGACGGCGCTGGCGTTGTGGATGTTGATGAACCTGCTGCTGGTGGTGGTGCCGCGGTACGGAGCGTATGCGATGGCCTCGCTGGGCGTGACGCTGTGCGCTGCCGCAGGCGGGTACTGGGCCTCGCTACCTAACGCTCCTCTGGTCGTCCGGCTCGATGGAGCTATGTTATTCTTTTCTATGGGCTGGTGCTTCTGGCTCGTGTTGATTGCAGGTTTGTCTTTTTGGTTTCCTCTACACTCGGTTGTCAATGGAATAGGAGAACATAGTTGAATTAATTATTTTATTATTGTTCTTTACAGGCACGGTATGCATAGTGGTCGGCCTTCTCATAGCCGCACTTGACCTGGTGTGGCCGCACCGCTTCTCGACCGTTCTAGAGGTGGATTACGACACACCGTACGACCGGCACGTACTCATCGTGGACAGCCGACAGAGGGCGCGGCCGCAGGTGCAGAGCTCACTGCCTTCGAGGATACTTAGGTAACATATAATGAACAAATACATCCCATAACCATTCGTCACTGCTTATATTTAGTAGGTATCTTTATCTTTGAAAATATCTTTAAACGAGTATAGTCATGTTAATCTTATTTATATTTATATAAACATAGAATGAAAAATAAACCGATAAGCTTAACATGGCTATACATGTTTATAGATATTAATTTCGGTAGTTGCATCTTTTCAATGTTTATCTATCTGCAAAGTTAGAAACATTGGTTAGGATTTAAAAAAAAATAATAGATGTCACCACCGTCCCGATAAACACTTTCTAGAACGATTTTTCTTGGTGGTAGACCATAACATCGGGTCGCCGGCAAAGTTACCACCCATCGGGAAAAGTCGTGCCGCAAAGCGAACTAGTTGTGTTCCGGCACGTTGCTCGATGAAGCCGTTTATGGGAAATGAGTCTGAACAGCTGCGGTATGTTGGCGAACCGGTTGACGTCGAGTTGGTGCTTGTTTTGTCGGGTGTCTAGTTGAGGAGGGTAGCGGGATCCGAAGCGACGGCTTTCCACTGGCCGCCCGCAGATAGTTGGGGGCCCAATTAGTGGGTTAGCCACCCACGAAAGGCTGCCCCGCCAGCTGCGAAAAATCCCAGGGTGGCTCCATCGTGCTGGTTGGCGACCAGACGAGGAGGCCCGATGGCGATCCCTGGAGGGGTTTGGGCGTCCCCGCAGTCTCCAGACTAGCCTCCCAGTGGCACGACAACGTCAATTTCGATACGTAACGCCTCGTTCAACTGCCATTTTCCATCCTATTCAATTTTATATTTTTTTTATGAAAAATCACAATAAAAGAACAAGTATGTTCAGCGGTTGCACTCCTCCTCATTCAAAGTGCACCTCTCTGATATCAAGGAGTTGCACTCTAATATCCTACCTGTCCGTCACCATCTTGAGACAGAGCAGCCGCTCTTGCTCTTTTTGACGGAGACGCAGATACAATGTCCCTTGAGCGCTGCAAACTTAGATTATACCGGTTACTCGTTAGAACACAACTTTAGCTCACGGGCCGGAGTCTGTGTGTACGCGCGGAACGACCTCTGTATCCAGCGTCTCCGTCACCTTGAAGACCCCACTTTTTCTTCCCTTTGGGTTATAGTGGACACAGGAAACGAAAAAATCCTGTATTCCTGTGTCTACCGTTCGCACAGTGGTGACCATGAGACAACTCGATTATTTGAGTATCTTAGTGAGGCTGCTGCTGATATGGCTCTGCATCAGTTCTCTTCAGCGCAGCTCGTCTTTTTGGGGGACTTTAATGCCTGTCATCAGGACTGGCTGTTCCCGTACCAGAAAACCGACCATGCTGAAAGAGAAGCGCGGAACTTTGCGTTGTCCTTGGACCTCTTTCAGCTGGTGAGGCAAGCGACAAGGGTACCAGATGTGGTAGGCCATACAGCCAATTGCCTGGACCTTCTGCTGACAACTGATCCGGACAGGTATCGTGTAGAGGTCACGTCCCCCTTGGGAACCTCCGATCACTGTCTGGTGAAATCTGTGTTTACATATTCCCCACCAGCTTTCGAACCTCATGGTGTTAGGCGCATATGGAAATACAAGACCTTTTTGCGTCTTATCCTTGGCGGCAGGTTTGCTTCTCTTCTTTGGATCTGTCGAGTTGCGCGGATGCTATAACCGATGTGGTGCATCAGGCCATGGAGTATTTTATTTCTTTTGCTGACGTACCCATCGGTGGCAAAGCTCGTCAATGGTTTAATGCCGTCATGCTTATGACCGAAAACATTCGGCATACCTCATTTGGGCTGATGCTCGAAGCCGCAAAACTCTGGATGTAAGTACAAAGAAGAAAGCCTTTAACCAAGCTACCAAGTCCTATAAAAAGGCATTGCGGAAGGCTCGTCTTGATCGCATCGTTAAGAATGGCGAAAAGCTCTTTGTCAGACCAACTGGCAGTCGAGCTTTCTGGTCTCTTGCAAAAGGGATCGAATCGAACTCCGCCAACCCTCACTGCCTGCTCTGCTGAAGCTGGTTGGATCCCTGGCCCACAAAGCAACAGAGATAGCGAATGTATTTGCTTCTCTGTTTGTTGATAATTTGCTCCTAGACACTGGCAATGCTTCACTAGCATATCTTCCTCACTACGGTATTTAGATGCCTGAAATCCGAATCACGAACAAACCTCTTTAGGTATGGAGAACATTGTGTCGTTTAGATGTGGATAAAGCCAGTGGTCCTGATGGTATACCAGCCATTCTGCTCAAGTCATGCGCAGCTGAGTTGTCTCCTGTACTGACACGTCTGTATCGTCTCTCTTTCATGACTGGAATAGTGCCGAAATCCTCGAAGCTTGCTAATGAGCAACCCGTGCCCAAAAAAGGCAGCCGTGCCGACCCTGTCAATTACAAACCGATTCCAATCACCTCCATACTCTGCAAGATTATGGAGCGTGTATTGACTGGCGTCTTCTAGCGTATCTAGAAGGTAACGATCTCCTTAGTGACCGACAGTACGGGTTTCGCCGTAATAGGTCTACTGGGGACCTCCTAGTGTATGCTACACACATTTTAGGCGAGGCCATCGAGAAGAATGGAGAAGCGGTCGCCGTCTCTCTGGCATTTGACAGGGTCTGGCATGCGAGCCTTATAAGCAAGCTTTCAGCGTACGGTATACCCTTGGTATACAGTGACCGGCTTTAGTTGTTAGACTTAGAGATTTCCTCAAACCTCAACTTTGGTCGGTTCATTAAGTCCAGAGCAAGAGCAGCAACAGCAAAGCTTGCCGTTCTTGCGAAGGTTCGGCAGTACTTTACACCGGGACAGCTTCTTGTTTTATACAAAGCACAGATCCGGTCGTTTGTAGAGTACTGTGGTCACATATTTGCTGGTGCCGCAAACTCTCAAACTCAAACTTGCGGTTTTGGACTCAATTAAGAGGCGATCCCAAATTGGTCGAGGCCGACCTCCAAAGCCTTGAACACAGGCGTAGAATTGCTAGCCTCTCAATATTCTCTAGGATACATTTTGGTGAGTAAGCGCAGGATTTACACAATTTAATTCCCCCGTCCTTCTTCCATCACCGGACGTCCCGAGGCACGGCAGCTTTTCATCCTTTTGTTGTGGACATTCCACCTGTCCGAACGAAGCGCTTTGCTTCCTCTTTTTTAGTGCGTACAGCAAAGGACTGGAACAATTCGCCTGCGTCGGTATTTCCAGCCAAAT
Organism: Napeogenes sylphis; assembly: GCA_959347405.1. Taxonomy (NCBI): domain Eukaryota; kingdom Metazoa; phylum Arthropoda; class Insecta; order Lepidoptera; family Nymphalidae; genus Napeogenes; species Napeogenes sylphis. The sequence goes on from OY365776.1 coordinate 826,619, forward strand.
ATAATGTGGGTGTTTTCAAGATAAGAGTGAGTAGGTTGCTAGGGCAATGCGCCTTACCACCTAAGACTACATTTCACTTATCATCAGGTGGAGGTGGTAGTCAAGCATTGCCCTAGATCATATAAAAAAAAAACACGATCACATATAGAATGCTTAATTCACCGAGGCGGATAGCGATACGGTAGCTCAGTTGGTAGAGCGACGGGACAGTTTCCCAGTGGTCGCGGGTTTGAGTCTCTGCCCGTATCGGTTTATTTTTCATTCTATATTCATATAAATTTTAGTTTCCTTATGTTTTTTACTACCGTGTGTAAAAATCATCCATAAAAGATGATAAGTTAAGTTTCGATCTTCTTGGCGGTCGTCATCTCTATTGCTACAAAACAATATCGTTGACTGTAACAAAATTGTACCTTAGTTATTTAATCGTGAATTAGCCTAACTATTGTTTTAAAATATAATTTATTATTATCTAACTTTTTTTAAAGGAGGCTGTCATCAAAAACTCGAGATCCAGAACGGCAAGTATCAATGTCGGCTGGACCTGAGAGTTGCGGGCGTGACAACCCTGCTTTCCAACGCGAACAAAGGAAACCAAATTCTCCATGGAGGTATCCTTTGTTTAGGCGGCAAATTAATCGGTGGGTTGAAATATTCATAATCGTTATCGAAATTCGTAAACCTTTTCGAAATTTTAAAATATGTCTATTATTAATTTTAATTTATATTTATTTTCCTAAATTGTTTCATTTCAGCGTGGACTCGGCATCAAGTGTGGGTTCCAGCCTAAATGGGGCCAGTTCCGGAATTAAGATGTCGCCACTGGCTAGCAGCCCATCCTCTAATTCCCTGGCAATGTCTCCACAGAGGTAAAAATCTCCTTTAATAAAATCATATAATATTCGTTTTAAATTTCTGTTATCTTAAGTAACTTTAATAGGTTTTTTCTAGTAAGTTCTCCGGCCTGGTTCACTTTACTCTACCACTCTCAAACTAAATATAGAAATAAGTTAATTCTAAATACATGTGTCATATTTGAAGCTTCTATAAAAAAGTAATGAAAGTAGATTTAAATCATAATAACATGTATATGTTACTTCCAGATATCGACCTCAAATAGCAGCAGCAGAAAGAGTAAAAGACATGTGGTGACATCTGGTGACATGTGATGACATTGTATAAATTAAGAATATTACTACAAATTAGACGATCTCTTAGTAAAAGTTGGCGATCTTTTTAAAAGCACATTCAGGAGCTTAGAAAGGCTTAGACAATTAGTATTATTTAAATATTTAAACCTAATATAGAACCTGATATGGTATTTTAATTTAGTCGTGTAAATATGTACCTTTTTTAATTTTAAGCAAATTAATTTAAAACCTACATTTCCGCCCAGTGTCATAAGATGTATCAAATAATTGTTATTGAACCTCGTTTTGATTTAAAATAATATAGTTCTAAGTACACAAATACATCGGACACAAGTGAATGCTTTGTGCCATTTGTAAATATATCAAATAAGTTAAACGATATCACAATTAGGAATCAAGTAACATTACATTTGTAATCAACATCAACCTCATTTAGGAGAGGCTAAATACCCATAATGTCATAATTATTTTGACTAATTAGCATAATTTGACAGCAAAATATATTGCTAATTACAAAAGTTCAAATATAAATAAAATAAAATACATTAAAATAAATTTACTTGTGGAAAGAAGTCATTTAGTATACAATTATATTTAAGTTATTTATTCTGGAATAATTAACAAACTTTTAAAACTACAAGTCAAGATAACTTTTGATGTGAAACCACAGATTAAAAAGGTTTTTTAAAAAACAAAAAAAAGAGAAAGTATTTAAAATTGTCAATGAATACTTACACTACTCGAGTGAATAAAATGGTTTTTGTTCTTTTGTTTATGTCGATTATAATATTTTACCAATATTTATAAAAAAATATTTATAAATGAATTCAATTTTATTATGGTTTCATTATAGCATTGTCATTGTTGTGAAAATGTGTTTGCAATAGTGTTTATGAACGTGTAATACCTTATATAATAGCTTATAAAAAAATGATAGTAAGCTAAAAAGATATATTTATTCTTATCAAAATACACCAATTATGTAATATTGCCCGATTTTTATTGACGCCTGATGACAAAATGAATCGGAATCATAAATTTAAAATATTAACCAGCTCTAAGGGACGAACAGTACATCGAGGCATTGAGATATTAAAATCTTTGTAAATGATAATACATGATTGTTTTCCCATGCATACTTTTCCTTTTTTATTAATTTTTATCATATGCTCATTGTACTTTTTGTGTTTATTAATATATTTTATTTTTCTTTATTAAGAAAACCAACAGCGTTACAGTTTATAACTTATGAACTAATCAGTATAGTAATGTTAATTATAGGTTTCCCTGGATTATTAGTAAGTATTACATGCGAACAGACATATAACTTCTAAACTAACAGATACATAAGAAAAATAAAAACAGTTATAAGTAATTACATACGTGTGCAAGTTAACTTAAAAGGTCTTATTTATTTGTTGTTGTTTATTTGTGATTAAATTAATACGTGCTTTGAAGGTGGTTTTAAAGCAATCAAACACATGGATTTCAGAAAAGGTGGTATTATAAGTGCGAGAAATTCGAGTGAGAACATTATTTTTGGCATGGGGCGGAACGTGTAGCATTGGGGTATGTCTAGTGCGACGTAACGGGGCATTACGGGGTTCTGGACAATCTATAAGACCATTAACAATGTCATAGAATAAACACATATCCAGAACTTTGCGCCTGTCTTCCAACCTCAAAAGGCTAAATGCGCGACCACTATCTCTGTTGGTTGTTGGAGGCTTACGAAGACGATAATTGAGGTGGTTGACAAATCTTTTTTGGATGTATTCCAGTTGATTTATGTAAATAAGGTAATGTGGAGACCATATTGGGCAAGCGTATTCCAAAACACTACGAACGTAGGCATAGTAAACTGATTTTAGGGCGGCAAAATTTTTAAAGACTTTACAGGAGCGCAGTACGAATCCCAAATTACTCAAAGCTTTGGTAAAAATAGTATCTACATGATCTGAGAATGACAGTTTATAGTCAAACAGTACACCCAGGTCTCTAACAGTTTGGACTTTGTTTATCGGTACGTCATTAAAGATTTTTCTTCTTGAATAACTTACATATTGGAATTTTTTAACGTAAACCGTTATGTTATTTTTAATGTAATAATTATGTAAATTGTAAAGGTCCTCCTGAAGAGCGTAACAGCCATCGATAGTTTTTATACTATAGAAAATTTTCTTATCATCGGCGTACTGAAGATGTTCAGCATGTTTCAGTGATTCCGTGATATCGTACAGATATGACTTATTGCCATTATTTCACGAGAGTGCATTTCCAGCTTTTTGATAATATCATCTTGACTGTCGCTTGTAGTCTAAGTCCTGGACAGCTTTTTTAATATCGGAGTATTCTTCTCTGATACTATTAATTTCTGTTTTTAGGTGTCGTGAAAATTCGTTAAGTTGCTTAAAGTTATCGTTAATTTGAAATGTCTCCCGACCAAACTCAACTTTCCTCGAAAAGTCTTCAAAAGCTTCCTTAAACTCATCGGTATGACCGCGCTTCCGTCGTGAAATGTTCCTTATTTCCGCTACCTGATTATTAACGTCCACAGATAGATCCGGCAATGATCTCGTACCTTTGCTTGGAGATAATGGCATGATGACTGTGTATTGATTCCTAAGTCTGTTTTTTTTTTTTTTTTTTTCGTTTTGTTTGTCTACACTGTTAGCCCTATTGGCTATTACAGCGTCACCGGGGGAGCGGGTGGATCAGGACCCTCTAAGTCTGTGGTTGACGCGATACTAAAGGTTGCACTCACGAGACTCAACAGCCCGTCTTAATATGGAAGTTACACAGAAGTTTCGACCGACACTATTATTAAACAGAGTTCAATTTAGCACAACGTTAATTAACTTTATTTTATTAAATTAAACTAACTAGTTTGCACGTCCGTTCGCAGTAAGACGTTGTGAGTGACTGAGTGAGTGAGTGTATATTAAAAATTTTAAAAACACCTGGTACAAAAAGACCTCTAAAAAGAATAAAAATAATATTATTATGTACTTATTGAAGTCGTTGCGTCGGGGGACCGTTGTACGTACGTTGATAGTGTATATATTACGAAGTTAATCATTGAGGATTTAGACTATACTATAGGATATCGTAATTTCTCTATTAGCCTTGGTAACTTACTTGCATTTTAATTTCTTCCTTTACTAAACGGTCCCACCCCACAACGACTTCAATAATTACATAATAATATTATTTTTATTCTTTTTAGAGGTCTTTTTGTATCGGGGGTTTATTTATTTTTTTTCTGCTTTTAAACGTTATGTTACTGGTTTATGAATTGTACTAAATGAACCTACAGACACACAAAATTTACAATTCTTTAAGTATTTCTATTAATCTATCCTAATATTATAAAGAGGAAAGATTTTTTTGTTTGTTTGTTTGAGGCTCCGAAACTATGGGACCGATTTTGAAAAAAAAAACTTATAGCTTTAGAATCCTACATTATGATGTACAAAGGTTATATTTAATGCGGGAAATATCTATATTATATTTAATAAAATATGGATCCACGTGAAAGTTTCGACAATGTAATAAATTTTAAATGTATTAAGTAACATGATTCAAGACTTTTTATATGGGTAGGTAGATAGGTAGGTTTCATATATACGATTATTAATAAATATAAACATTTAGAGTTAAAATGATTTACAATATATATTTCAGATATATTTACTAATAACACTATTATGAAGGGATTTATATTATCACTAGCTGTTGTCCGTGATTCTTTATGACTACGATCGTAAGCCATTTAAATATAAATTTACAGTCCACGTGGACGCAGTCACGGGCAACAGCTATCCCTAATAAAGTATTTTACCTCAATAAGTGTAAAAACCTTTTGGCTTTTCATAACAAGGCTTTTTTTTCCTGTATAGCGCGGGCTAAGCCGCGGGGAACAGTTAATTATAGCATAAGACCTCTACCCGCACGAATAAAACGTCAATATCTTGGATACGACTATTTTTATTTCAATCAAACATGGATAAGAAGCATCTCCACGAGCATGGCTTTCCATTAAAAAATCCGCATTCAAAGCAGTCCATGCGTTTGGCCGCTACATTACCACAGACAGACACACAGATACACAGATCGACAGGTCAAACTTATAACACCTCTCTTTTTAGTCGGGGGTTAAAAAAGGAAAACCAACGCAAGGTAATTTTAGAATCTTTTGTCACTAACACTTCACCCACACAAAAGACAAAAGTTGACAACTTTTTTTAATGGATTTTGATGGAGGATGGAAGCTTAATTTTATTTATTTATATCAATGTGTAAATCGTCATCACTACTTTGACAAAACTTGGTATTAAACACACACGCATATGAAGTACGAGAATTACGTGTACATCAAACAATTTTAATATTTAGAATTTATTGTTTTTTTATATTTTGAAATATATAATTCGATTACTTTTATATTGCTTTTGTATAGCTCGTATGTAGAAATTGGACATGTCTTATAATATAATTATTATTTATAATATACTATTTAGTGCTGCAACTGGACTACCTGGAGCAGGTCAGTTTGGGCAACTTGTAACATGTTGTGAGCCAACACTTAATTTCATTATTTCACTTTAAAAATAATAGACTACTCGAATAGTATACATTTATAGTGTTCTTATCGTATTGAAATCAGATTTTTAACCCCCGACCCAAAAAAGAGGGGTGTTATAAGTTTGACCTGTGTATCTGTGTGTCTGTCTGAGGCAACGTAGCAGCCAAACGCGTACGGATTTGAATGCAGTTTTTTTATTCGAAGGCTTGGTTCATCGAGATGGTTTTTAGCTATATTTGGTTGAAATAGAAGCAGTCGTCTTCAAGATATGAAGCTTTTATTGTTGCTGGTGAAAGGTTCTTATACAATATTGATGGTGAAAACCTAAACAAGTAAAATTGGTGTTTGCGTAGGTTCATTTAGTACAACATAGAAAAACGTAAAATCATTTTTAGAAGCCAAAAAGCATATTAAATTAAAAATTAAAAAAACCTCCAATACAAAAAGACCTCTAAAAAGAATAAAAATAACATTATTATGTACTTATTGAAATCGTCGCATCGGGGGACCGCTAAATAAAGGAACAATTCAAAATGCAAGTAAGTTTCTAAGGCAAATAACGAAATAACATCAAATCGTATAGTGTAAGTCCTCATTCATCAGCTCAATTTTCTTTTAAATAGATACCATAGTCAACGTAGGTACAACGGTCCCCGACGCAACGACTTCAATAAGTACATAATAATATTATTGTTATCCCTTTCAGACGTCTTTTTGTATACCGGGTTTTATATTTTTTTATTTATTTTTTTTCAAATTGTCTTGCGAGCCAAGTCAAATCATGCAACAGGCCGAACGTTGCCCACATATGCCCTAGACCAGTGATTCCCAAAGTGGTCTATATTGACCCCTAGGGGTCTATGACAACCTGCAAGGGGTCTACGTTAGCGAAAAAAAAATGGGGGTCCATGGAATGAAAATGGGGGTCCACGATAGTGGATCTCAACACATACACTGACAGTACCTATTTACTTACATCATACTATCTTATAATATCAAAACATATACATTATTTATAAAAGTACCTTTGAAGTAAAAAACATATTATATTTGTTTATAAAATTGTGTAAGTTGTAGGATGTTGGTATTCGCTTTGTGGTCGCAATACATTTTGAACTTGTAAAATCCTATCAGCAATTATGGCTGCAAAACAACATCCCCGTTACTTATCCCGTATTATGGAATATAGCGAGGAAATTTTTAATTTCCCTTCCATCGTCATACCTAGTGGAAATGGGGTTCAGCGCTGTTACCAGTCTCCTAACGAAAAAAAAAACAGACTGGACATCATTAGCCGATTAAATTTAAGATTAACCCTTACAAAATTGACGTCAAATGTTGATAATTTATTATTAAAGCATCAGGTTCATCCTTCTCACTAAAAATATTGACTTATTGCTTATGTTATTTTATTTTGAGTAGTTTTAATTTAAATTCAATTAGTAAATGTATAAATTAACACGTGTTTTTACTTTAAGTTTTTAACACTAAACTTCACTACAGTTAAAAATTTACAGGAAATCAATATCAGGTGAGTAGGGGGTCTACCTAACACGGAATAATATGGCAAATGGTCTACGACACAAAAAAGTTTGGGGAACTTTGCCCTAGACTCTAGACAAAGGGAAAACAACATTTTGTTAGTTTTCTTATTGTCAGCAGACGTTATTTAATATTAACATGTTTTACTATGAAGGTACTGTGTTTTACACATATCTAGTACACAAAACTCATTACTTAAAAGTACTCCGGAAAATAAGACAAATTCTAAAAATTTGTGAAAAAAACAAATATCTTACATAATATTTCAGAAAATAAATTAAATGAATTCAATTTTAATTGTTTTGGTCATAATTGTTAACGTGTTTCTGTCTGTAATAATGTTTAAGGAGGAATTTTTAAAAAATATTTATATTTTTTATTTTATATAAAAAATATAAATATTTTTTATTAAAAAAACAGAACTACGGAAGTATCTACAAAGTGTCAAAATTGTTATATTAAGGTTTATTATTAAATATAAATAAAAAATATTTTATTCTAAATATTCACAATATTTGCCAATATACAATATTTTTGTTAATAAAAGTTATGCTATTAAAAATTTTACAAGGAAACCAAATTTATATATATTCATTAAATAAATATGATTCAAAACGAATAATATACATTTTGAACTGGATCGAGTTATTAAAGAATCCAAATGATGTTTCTATTGGGTTTGTTCTTTGACGAGATGCTCGAGATTCAACTGACACAAGAATGCGTTCCAGTTCACGTAAGCATCGCTAATAAACGTCTCCGCCTCTGACCAAAGACGGCACTGAAACAATTATTTAAAATTGTTTATTTACATCACATTAATAGAAGCATTCCTAACATACAATATAGTATCGGTCTCGCAGTGCGCCGGAGGCTGTGCGAGCGAGAGAGATGAGCGACCCTCTAAGTTCTTTCAATCAAATATTTTTAGATGTTTGATGACCATTTTAGTAAACGTTTATCTTGAGTTTTACTGTTGTTTCAGGGGACCTATGGGCTAGTCACCATCGCAACGCCGGCAATTATAAAACACCAATTCAAACTTTTATCAAAATAAGTTGAGTAATGCGATATCTGTTTACCCTATCTGCTAAATACAACAACTTTTTCGATTATCCTCGAAGCCATCGCCTTCGCTCGTTTCGCTCGCTAAGTCTTAATATGCGTAGTATAATCTATAGTCTAAGTATATCCTGTTACGGTTTTTTGTTCTGAAATTCAGTTATTTCTAGTTCATACATTTGTTTGCTCTATGATTAGTAAACCAGTAGTAACACCGACAATGATAGTTTACCTCGGTGTCCTTGACGGGTGGAGCGTGACGCACTACTTTATCGTAATCGGCTTCGGCGAGGTTGTAAACCGGACGAGTTTGAAAATCGAGGAAGGACATGAGATCTTCGTACTGAATGTTGCAATTCTCGTCTTTTTCGAGCCTTAAAAACCAAATCGGAATAAGTACGTTTATTCAAATTTTTCATCGTCTAAACATAACAAAAAGGAAGCATTCTTCTAAAAATAGGGAAACACGCACTTATCGTCTAGACGATTACTCAATAATTTAAAATCACCGTAGATACATATTTACTTCACAAAAATAAAACCAAACCTTCTAAAACGTTCTAAAAGGCGGATAAGATCATTTACATCGCCCACCGTACCTCTCGTAGTCAGAGTTTGGACACGTACGTTAAGAAGTGGACCCACAGGTCACTCATATCTACCATCCCCGACCGTAAGTGGTACGTACACTTGCAGCATGCAGTCCACGAGTTCCCCCTTCAGCGGCAGGCGGTGCGCCCGCAGCAGCTGCCGCAGCACCCGGTGCGGCAGCGAGCCCGCACCCGACGGGTCGGCGTGCAGCAGACCCTCCCGCAACCGCGAGCGCTCGTCCCACAGGCCGCGGGTCAGCTCCGTGAACACCAACGACCTGGAGGTTCGGTCCGTACTCTATAACCGGAGCGTCCGGCGCGGCAACGTGCGGCAACGTGAGAACGGAGCAGGAAAAAGTAAGAATGCTACCTTATCATCTCGCGACGCGTACTCGTCTCCTTACCGGGATCTCCTCGAAAATAACGAATAATCGTTAAAAATTCATGTTCGGTCATTTTTTCGCACATAATTTCTTTAAGGGCTTGTCTGTAATAAAATAGTAAAGTTTATATATGTTCTTTAATAATTTAAAATGTGTGATATAAGTACTAAATACTTCACACATTATTAAGAAGCGAAAGACAAAACATTACTTAAAAGTTTCGTGACCACAGACAGACGCACGGACAGTACGCTATAAGGTGGCTGTCACTTCTTAATAAAAAACGTATTCAGTACGACACGAAATTTGAAAACATGTATCTTTTATTTTGTTTCTATTGCTTGTTAGAGTTTAACACGCGACATTGCATCGATATGTAGAATACTTTTTAATTAGAAAATGCGCCTATTTAAAAAAAAAACTCAAAAAGAATATATTTGTGCCCTAAAATTACAAAAAAGAACTAAAAATATATGAATTTTCAACTATATATTTTATAACTAGTTGAACTATTTGTACAAATTTTAAGTTATAATCTATGATGGTGTACGATTTGTTTCGGAAGAAGAGAGTGGAGCAGACCCAAGTCGCTGACAGTCGCTGGTAGTCAAATCATAAAAAGTCAAAATATATAACTTACTTGAAACATTTAACAGACATAAGTTCTTTTTTGTTCGGCAAAACTGCTTCCATATATTTGGCTACAAAACTCTTGTAGCCGTTCTCTTGTGAAGCTAAAGTTCGTCGTATTTTGTCCATAATTAACGTTATGTTGGCCATGGGGTACTAAAAAGAGAAATTATTAGTATAACTCAATTAAAACAATAAAAACATATATACATATATATAAGAAATTGAGAAACACCTCCTTGGCGTGGACTTCCAAGTATCTTAAAGCGTATTCGTCGGCCGCAATAAGTCTAAAGCAGTGTTTGTTGATGACCAGCTCGTTGCCGACCCACATATCTTTGTCGGTGTACGCTGGGGGTTCTTTCGGAACTAAGAATTCTACATCTGGTAAATACATTTTATCGCGCCGAAAGAATTTGCCGCCCTAATAAAATAATACAGTTTAAATTGCTGCAAAATCACTATTAGTGTTGTTTATCTTTCATTTACCTTAAACCCTGAATTACGTTCTCCCAGCTCAAAGATCCCAATGGTATCGTCACATAAAAAGTATTTGATGATGAAATAACGTCTCTCGTCTACCGGATTGTCATTAATCATTCTTGCAGCAAATCGAAGTATGTGAGAATCAAATCCAATCCTTACAGTTGAGAAAAAAAAATCAAAACCGACTACAGTAAAATAAACAAAGTACAAGAAAAAAAATTACATTCAAAATAAAACATGTCATCGCTTCTTCCTCTAGTAAATACGAGTCACAACAAATCGTTTTCACCTGTCTTTATTAAGGAATTTTAGAAAATCCCGGTGCGGTGCTTTCGGTTCAACCGTACGGCAATTCTCAGCCGAATCTTCGTAGGAACCGAAGCCGTTCCAAGGAGGGAGCTGCCGCTCGGCCGGGCTTGCCGATACACATTCCGTTCCTTCATCTTTTGGCGTTGGCAATGGAGTAAAGGCATCTAATCCAAAAGCATGTCAAGTTTGTTTATAGCCTATTGAAAGTGGAACTTAATGCAACAAGTGACTCACCGAACCCATAGGTGACACGGTAATATTCCTTTGTAAATGGATCACAATCTGTAAGAACTACTTTACGTCCGAACACATTGACTACAGCTCCGATAGTCAAGTCGGCGGGGCTGCAGGACGCCACCTGAGGCCCCCCGGTCATTTCTACGCGCGATGGCATTTTCTATAAAAAATGTTACAAAACATGCAATCCAATCCTCTGAATTGTCTAAACGTTCTTTTAAATTTTTAACTTTGCTCTTGTTTGTTGCTTTTTTTTTTATTAAATTATTAAATTTTAAAACTTACTCTCGGTAACCTCATCCGTTTTAAAAACATCGGCCCGGATTCCGTTCCAGAATTTGGTGGCATGACTGTTTTTATCTCCATGGTATCATCAGCGAGAAAATAATGAATTTCTAAGAGATGAATCGTACCGAATTCAGCTTCACGATCATCCCAATACCCATGAAACCTGAGTAATGTAATGTAAATATTTAAGGATTTATATTTCTAATTTATTTTTATTTCATCTGAGTTTTATTAACTTACCTTAACACTTGTCTATCAAAATCCAGGAATTGGCGAAACGGGCGATGTTTGGGAGGACGCCTTTGGTCCGGCGTTCTCTAAAAGTAAATGCTTTGACAGTAAAAGTGAAAAATATTTATGACCTAAACAGTAAGTTATTAATACCTCGATTGCATCAGGCCAAGGAGTTGGGTCAGGAACATTAATTCCAAGACGATTCATGAACACCCTTGTAAAGTTGTCACAATTGATAATCTGATAGATAAAAAATTATATGGAATTGATATTGTAGAGCTAAATATTATTATATCTTCTTAAAATGTACCTTGAATACTTTTCCAAAAAACGTTACTTCCCGTCCTATATTTAGATCTAGAACATCGTAGTATAGATCGTAGCTGCTCGGAAGACGAATTCTTTGGCGACTTATAAGTGTTCCTGAAATATTTTACAGACAGCGGTTTATATGTATTTATATGTAGGTATATGTAGGTATATGTAGGTATATGTAGGTATATGTAGGTATATGTAGGTATATGTAGGTATATGGTGAAAATTATCAAATAAAAAATATTTCTATTAAGAACATTTACCTTGTGACAAACCACTGTTCTCTGTTCTTGGTTCCATTACCTTTATAGTTCCATCTTCGAGATAGAAAAATATTTCAACTTTCCTTAAAATATTGGCACCCGATCGCATTTCTTGAAGTGTTTGTTGAAAAAAGGCTTGAAATCGCAATATCTGCATAGATAGAAATTACATTGATAGTTTGAATTGTTTTACATCGTAATTTATAAAAAAAATGAGGCTACTGGAATTTATATCTTTACTTATAGTCAAATAATAACGATATAAATGTAATATTTATGGAAAAACGATACGATGGAAACACCCTTCAGATTTGTTTGTTCGCGATGGACACAAATCCACTTATTTTAATTAACTTGGTGTGGTGGTAGCTCAATGTCCAACTTAACATGTAGAATATTTCTTCGTGAAAAAGTCGTTCTGTTTTAGCTATTTAAAAAAACACCGAGTTTTTTATTATTTATTTCAAATTAATATATCATTAAAACAAGTGCGGAGAAGCGGACTGGGAATTATAGCAATATATAAATGCAAAGATCCTTACTGTAAAATTTATTGACACGTCAAAACAAACCCAAATAGGTAATTGTTTTAAAAAAATCTTTGCGTGAAACCGTTAAATAGAGTAAAAAAACAAAATGTAAGTTACTAAGGAAAACGAAATAACAATATCTAATCGTATAGTGTAAGTCCTCGTTCATTAGCTCCAAAAACTTCGTAAAATAGACACCATTGTCAACGTACGTACAACGGTCCCCCGACGCAACGACTTCGATAAGTACATAATAATATTATATTTGGTCTTTGGTAAAACTACGAACAAAACGATAGTATTTACTATTAATTTTACATAAGAACCGTTCACCAGTACAAATAAAAGCTCGATATCTTAGAGACGACTGATTTTTTTTGGACCAAACATAGCTAAAAACCATATCAACGGACCAGGCTTTCGATTAAAAAATATTCCATTCATTGCGTTCATTCGTTGTCCTGCTACGATGTCAAAGACAGACACATACACAGATAGAAACGTCAAACTTATAACACCCCTCTTTTTGGGTCGAGGGTTAAAAATAGTCAAAATTGGCAAAATTTGTTCATTCATTCAAGAGTTTTTGGTAGATCAAAATGTGTGAAACTTGCGTTGTTGAATTTTTTGCGCGATTTCTGTTATATTGTATATGTCAAACTTGTTAAATTTCATTTAATAAGAGCAACAGTTGAGTTTTGACGACTTAAAAAAAGGTGTAAATATCTACTTGAATAAAGATATTTTGAATTTGTTTTTTTTTATTAATAAGAAGGGTCCAAGACGGATGCAAAATTTCTACGGAGTATTGGAGATCTTGATATTAAATAATCAATTAAGTATCAAAAATTAAATAGTCATAAATAATGTATAAAAGTCATTATACTTACGTGTTTATCGTACATTATCCAAGTTGGAAGATCTGGTGCCTGCTTTCGGCAGTACAAGGACGGGACGCGATTGATGCCCTCTGGTTTATCCACTAACATGTTCACTTTATCAATAGATGTGAATATAGGCCGAACCCCGAAACTCGTTTTACCAATCTGACAAAAGATGTCATTGGTTTATTTATTACTGTTTATATATTTCTTCCTGCAGCCCTAGTTATACTCAGTAAAACAGGCAAATAAAATAAGTTGATTGTTGGAAAGCTGAATAGTTCTATACTTTTAATGGTGTTTTTTTCAGTATATACTGAGTCAGTATAATATATATATAATCCATACATACATTTACAAGATATAAATTCTGTTACTGGCTGTTTACATACATTAAAAAAAACATCCATTTGAATTTCGAACATTAGCTTCTACGATAAAAAATATACTTCTATCCCGGATTATTGGATGTTTTTTTGTTAAGAGATCATTTATTTTGAAAATGGAGCGGGGCACTAAAGTGAATAGGATTGCAGTATTTGCACTTTACAAAATAGATAAGGAGCCAGCCGACATTTTTGATTCATGAAAAAGCTAGGGATTAGCCGAATGTTTGTGTAGTATACCATCCAAAGGTACACTGAAACCATGTCTGTTGATGACCGTAAGAGATCCGGCCGACCGCGGTCTGTTCCAACAAACTAGGTCGTTAATGCAGTCAAGGCCAGAATTCGTCGACAACCCAAAAGGAAGCAGAAAATCCTTTCCAGAAAAATAAGAATAAAACCGTGGACACTTTCTCGGATTATGAGTCAAGACTTAGGTCTAGGGACTTACCGGAGATACACAGAACATACTTTAAATAAGACACAAACAAAAGACTCGGAAAATCAAAACAGCTGTTACTTCGATAAGCGAACGAAAAAATTAAAATATATATCTTTGCCGATGAAAAAAAAAACAATTAAAGAACACTACAACAAGCAAAAAATTAAATTAAAAATTTAAAAACCCCGCGATGCAAAAAGACCTCCAAGAAGAACAAAAATAATATTATTATGTACTTATTGAATTCGTCGCGTCGGGGGACCGTTTAATAAGGGAAGAAATTAAAATGCAAATAAAATTAAAATTAAAATACAGTAATATATACACAATTATTCAATAAGTACATAATAATATTATTTTTGTTCTTTTTAAAGGTCTTTTTGCATCGCGGGTTTTTTAAATTTTTAATTTAATTTTTTGCTTGTTGTAGTGTTCTTTAATTGTTTTTTTTTTCATCGGTTATGTTACTAGTTTCTGAATTGTACTAAATGTACCTACAGACACAAAATTTTCAATTGTTTAAGTGGAAAAGATTTGTTTTTGTTTGTTTGAATTGAATGGGCTCCGAAACTACGGGACCGATTTTTAAAAAAATCTTTTAGCATTAGAATCCTATATTATGATGTACAAAGGTTATATTTAATACGAGAAATATATATTATATTTTATAAAATAAGGACGTGGAAAGTTTCGACAATGTAATAAATTATAAATGTATTAAGTAACATAATTCAAGACTTTTTCATATGGGTAGGTAGATAGGGAGGTTTCATATATACGAATATTAATAAATATAAACATTTAGAGTTAAAATGATTTACAATCACTTATTGCACTATGATGAAGGGATTTATATTATCACTAGCTGTTGGCCGTGATTCTTTATGACTACGATCATAAGCCATATAAATATATTTTTACAGTCTACGTGGACGCAGTCACGGGCAACAGCTATCTCTAACGAATAAAACGTCAATATCTTGAAGACGACTACTTTTATTTTAATCAAACATGAATAAGAACCATCTCGACTAGCATATCTTTCAATTAAAAAAAACCGCATCCAAATCCGTCTACGCGTTTGGCCACAAACAGCTAATTATTGAATAAGAACCTCTCTCCCGCACGAATGAAACGTCAATATCTTGAAGACGACTGTTTTTATTTCAATCAAACATAAATAAGAAATATCTCGACAAGCATAACTTTCGATTAAACAAAACTGCATTTAAATCCGTTTACGCGTTTGGCCGCAAACAGCTAATTATTGCATAAGAACCTCTCCCCCGCACGAGTAAAACGTCAATATCTTGAAGACGTCTATTTTTATTTCAATCAAACATGAATAAGAAATATCTCGACAACCTTAGCTTTCGATTAGACAAAACAGCATTCAAATCCGTCTACGCGTTTGGCCGCAAACGCCTAATTATTGCAAAGGAACCTCTCCCCCGCACGAGTAAAACGTCAATATCTTGAAGACGACTATTTCTATTTCAATCAAACATGAATAAGAACCATCTCGAAGAGCATAGCTTTCGAATAAAAAAAACCGCATTCAAATCCGTCCACGCGTTTGGCCGGAAATTTGCCACAGACAGATACACATATACACAGATCGACAGGTCAAACTTATAACACCCCTCTTTTTAGTCGGGGGTTAAAAATGACCGAGAAACAGCTCCAAAGAAACTTCCGAGATAAGGGCCAAAGCTCTGCGTGGCCATCATCCAGTCATAGTTTGGTGGGGTGTCTCCTAGCAATGTTGCAGACTTCATAAAGACTGATGGTTGGCCTTCAGCTAGTCCGGACTATAAATTATGGTCTATGCTAGTTCTCTAGGACATGGCCTGCTCTAAGCGCCACGCAAATATTGAGTCGCTCAAGAAATCCTTGAAAGCAGCAGTTTCCAAGTTTCCAAAGGAATCCGTTCGTAAATCCATTGACGACTGGCCCGACCGTTTAAAAGCGTGCGTTAAAGCTAAGGGTGGATACTTCGAATAACTAGTTTAGAACGGTAACATATTTTTTTCACTCTACATAATCACATATAAAACTTTTAAATAAAATATGTTTTTTAGAAATGACCGGATATTTTCTTTGTAACAGAACTTTTGGCAAGACTAAGTGTAAATGTAAGTATCGATAGTTAATAGAAAACATATAGTGGAACACCATCTTATTACGGCTTGGCTAGTCCTTCAAAAACTAGGAACAGCCTTTTTGTCAATTAAGTCGGGGAAAAAGGGAACTCATAATATCTTCTTAATTAAGTACAAATCATTTTCCATTACCATTGGGTTGGTTCCATAGCCAGGCAAAAGCGGCAAACGAGGGTTTCGAATCGCCATTGTTTAGGTGAAATTGATTTATTTTAAAAATACAAATATTAAAAAATATGTTTCACTTTATTAAGTTGCCTTGTACTAATAAAACACGAAAATAAAGGTTTAAAGTAATAATTTAGTTGATTGTCATAGCAACTGCCATTAAGAACTATGTCATGTTCAAATCATTTTATTTAGAGGCCAGTTTAAAAAAATATGATATAAACGCCAAAAACCTTGGTGATTTTTAATACTTATTTAGGTATTTTTTGTATTTCTTCAAAATCAATATTTAATATTCTGAAACACAGAGTAAGAGAGCAAGTCTAAATAGTCAAGAATCCAGAGCCCTCCAGAATCCAGTTGTTACTTGTAACTCGTTAAATATGTAAATCGTAATGTCAAAAACTTAAAAGTCAGAATAAAAATACATAATAAATACTGATAGACTTATAATTATATTCATTTTTTATTTTCATTTAAATCAGTGATACTTATTGCCTTTGCATTAGTACAACAATATTTTTAATATGTGTAAAAATTAAACAATTAACAATAGTCTAGTAATACGTATTTCCATCATGATTGAAATAAGCAATAAAGTTAACTCTTTCTTTATTTTCAACTCTACTTTTGGACCAAAAGAGGGTGAAGTAAGTTCTAGAAATCTTCACTTTATAAATATATTCACATTATACTTACTTTTTATCCTTGATTTGAAAATCTACTAAATAAGTTATTAAACTTAACATTAGTAATAACGTAGTAGAATCAAAGAAACTTTATTTGGTCTCGGATATTTTACCAGATTTGTACTGATATTTAAACTATTTTAGGAACTCAAACGGATACTATTTTTCCATCCAAGTCAAGTTGGTTCTGATGATCAGAAAATGCAAGTTGGTTTATGTGAAGCTGTGGTTCGATTTATGACGTAAGCTTTTTGTTTAAGTGTCTAATATTAATATTTAATAATATGCTATATAAATTATTCATGATTAACATTTCAGGACATTTTCTAATGAACCATGTGAAGCTTTACAAACACAATCTAAAAGATATATTTTTTATCAGCCTGAGAAGAGTTTTTGGATGGTTCTGGTACCTAAAAACTTTTAATTCTCATTGTCTATAAATATATATTTACTTAAATATGAATTTAAATCTATTTTCATAATAATTGGAATATATAGGACTTACTTTTTAAAAGATTTTGCTTATTTTTAGGTTGTTAGAATACCATATACTTCCAAACCATCTACAACACCTAAGGAAAAGGAGGAAGTGGTAAGCCAAACATAGAAGACTCCTACATCAAGTTTCTATTGAAATTAAAAAGCTAAGAAATATATAATTATAAAATAATATACACAAATTTATTTTTGTTACAGATTGAGCCATCTATTATATATGATTTCTTAGTATCAGGTTATAAGATGTTTAGAATGTTTCTTGGTCCTTTTAGAGACATCTCTTCTGAAGATATTTATTCCAAATGTGATAATTTTTTTACACCAGTAAGTATAAATTACAACTTCAATTTTTTATTGTATATAAAAAATATATATTTTTGTTTTTTTTTTCAGTATATAATGTCCAGAAATATTCCCAATAATATAAATAACGTTATTCAAGGTATAAATTATTTACCTCTAGAGAAAAATTCTTTCTTTAGAGTATTGTGTTTCATTGATCTGCTTGAAATTAACTATCCTGAGTTTAAATGTGTTTCATTTATTTATGATAAACAACTTATATGGTAAGTAATTTTTATTTCAACTAACTGTATATATATGTATATATTTATTTTCTTTGTTTTTTTTTTATCCAAACCATGATATGTTTTTGATATATAACCTTGGTTAATATTTATATAAAACATTTGATGTATCATATAACACATATTTGGCAATTTCATATTAATGTCTTACAGGAATGGTCTTGAAACAACTCATATGTTAACATTATATCAGTATTTAGTGCAATCTTTACTCCCTAAGCAAGTTGAGAAAGAAATTCAAGGAGGTCCAGTGACTGCTGCTGAAAGACATGGTCGTTTCATAAGTCCCCCCGAGGGGATTCATACTGCAGAAGATCTTCAAAAGCTACATAAGGTATACTTAATGAGAGAGGACGAGACGGAAACTAAACTATATTACTTAATTATTTATAGAACACTCAGTGCAACAATATGCTTCACTGTTGATGGTAAGTTTTGTTGGTTATGCACTTGCTTAGACATATATTTTTTTTATCTCTACATCAAAAATATACCTGTACTGAATAACTTTTTCTAATATATTTTTCAGTAAATACAACTCTTAACATAAACACCTTCAGATCTCTAGATGCATTCATAGGACCTCAGCTATCTATTATTGCATCTTCAATAAGTGAGCAATGTGCAATTCACGCTGTACAGAATGTGCAACTCTCCAGCTCTGAACACAAATTTTTGTACTTCAATAGACTTAACCTGGCATATAAATCTTCTGTAAGAACTACTGCCTTTTTTATAAGGTGTTAAGTTTATTATTATTTATATAATATAACTGGCAACCATTTATTTTATTTTTTCATTCAGACTCCACCATCATTGACACCATCAACAGCAGTTACACCAGAAGTTTTGAGTATAATAGCAGGTATACATGCAGATAAGAAAAGGTAAGATAAGAAATTTTTTAAAAAAGGTAGTATGCTGATATAGTCCCTTAAATTAATGAGATAAACAGTAAAATACTGTGTTTATATATATTTTTAGTCTTGGAAATTATGGTGAGATTATTATAAAGACACCAGATGAATACTGGATAACAGGAAAAAGTTCAAATGAACGAGAATTTTATGTTGTTATACAGGAAAAAAATGCTAATTTGAAAGATATTGCAGGTATATATGATAATAATTTGACTAGTTAAACTAATATTTGAACAAGATAATAAATGTTGTAAACATATTTTTTTTATTCAACAGATGAAGTAAAACGAGTATGTGAAGAGCAAATGAAAGGCATTTTCTTCTATCCTATCTAAGTTATTGTGTTTAACAACAAATTTTAGTTGTATAAATGTCAAACTCATTATTATCTAATTTCATTATGAAAGTAAATAAAAATGATTAAATTATAAATAAAATATCACAAAATATAACATGTCTTATATTATATGAACATTACACAGATATTAAATCTTATTTACAAAATATATTATATAAGCTTAATAATAAATGTATGCTAATCTGTTGACACCTTAGTTTTTTCAACCCCTGTAAATCTTGCATATATTTTTTTTATAAGAGCTTTATTTTCCAAAGCCCAGGAGAACAGTACAATTATTAGGCACATCATGCCAATAGCTATATGCATTACGATATTTTTAGTAAAGTGATATTCAGATGCTTTACAAATACAACCAGCCATAAATAAAGTAAATATAAATATTTTGCCTACATATAGGCCATGCAAAGGTTTATGGTCTGTTTTTTTATGTTTGTCATTTATAAAATGCACACTATGTAAAATCCTTGCCAACATATTTATGCAATTAGAAATGATGAAGCCAACTGGTCCAAAAATATATGTCAATACATATGATAGAATCAAAAAAGTGATCGAAAAGAAAACCATTAAATAATTGTAACTGTTGAGCTGGGTGCTGGTCATGGTAGCAAATGCATAACACTCTGTTATACCGTTAACTGCCATTAATACAATGGCACAACAGTGACTCTGGAGTAAGGTAACAGGTAATCCACTAGCAACAAATGCTTCCCCACCATACAATGTTAGTAAAGTGTGAGAATAGCTATTTCCAAAAATTAAAACAATAAGACCAATGGAAGTTACAGTTTTGCAAATGTGAGATAATACTATACAGGATTCTTGTATTTTGTTCTGATCTTGTTTGTATAATGGCAACTCTCTGCTAACCATTTGTGTGAAATAAAAGTAACTACTATCTTCTATTGGCCGAAATACAAATCTTGCAGCTAGACTTCCTAAATTATTTATAACATCATAAGTAGCTTGCTCAGTAAAAGTCATAACTGGACTGACAGACATGACATATTTCTCTCCTTCAGTAAGTAGCTGTTTAACGACTCCCTGTTTAGCAAAACTTACTGTAAGTATATTCAATTGTTTGTTAAAAGAAGAATTTATTGACCCTAAATATTTTGGCAAAAAATCTTTTAGAGATACAAAATTAAAATCCTCCATATCATCATAAAGAATTTTGAGAATATTCGGGGATAGTAATTTACTCTTCAGAGCACCTTTTGTATATAATGGCTTATATTTTATATAACAGTAGAAAAAACCATAATAAGCTAAAACAATTGCTGCAATACTTCCAACTTGAGCAACAGAAAATGCAATAAGAGCCAAAGATCTATCATAAATAATGATAGATATGAATAAAAGTGTTCTAACAAAAATATGTAATGTGTCCAAAAGGATTTTGAGCTTTACGAAGCAAAAAAGTTGTGACACAAGAGCCAAATTAGCACAGCAGAGTTCTAAAATACATGAGAATGCTACACTCCAGCAGCCAATAGTATACTGAAAAGTATATTCAGGATGACCTAGAGGCAGAATATTTAACCAGATATACAAAAAGACTATAGACAAAACACAACTAATGGGAACTGATAACCAAATTTGGTTTACTATCTGATTCCAATTAAAATCACCTTTTTGTCCCAAACAAACTCTATGGAATGGCTCTCTACTAAGAAACACAATAGTGCTTTCTAGTAATAACAACCTCACATTCATAATTCCAATAACTTCATGACCTACATTTCTGATAACCCATGCATTGATGATAAAAGTTACACATCTGAATAATATTTGGAGAAGTATGTTGAACGATGCATTTTCAAGACTGCTCATCAACAAATTGCGACCCATTTATATATCTATGGTTAAAATTATTCATACATTAACAGCGATTTCAGATGATGATGTTTGAATGCTTCTTTTTATGACATAGATCTTCTTGTTAGATATGCATATAGTGAACCAGTGATCATCATATGTGATAGATATTTTTTTGAATTTTTCCTCAGGTCCAAATGCTACTGCATCGATGCTGTAAAACGAAATTCGTTAGTAAAAACCAGCTAAGATATAATATTAATGAAAAAATTATAAAAATATCATCTATAGTACAGTAATATGCCAATAATTCAGTCTACACAATGACGTGGTTGATTACATATGGCCGTTTCTAACCTATTAGATATACTGATAAGATCAGTAACTATTGTTGCAATCCGTTCGTCGTTCTCTAGCTCACCCCCAGACTCTAGGACTGCTCCGTCCTCCGTCAGTATCAGATATCCAAGTTGGTCTGGAATTTTTTCCATTATAGCTGAAATTATTTTTCACAGAACAATGTAATACACTAGTTATGGGATTTCTGTGCTTTTTAAATATATCATTTATATAAATATACCTGCACAGACTATTTTATTCAATTATTTGTTGTCTAATAGACTAATTTATATTACATCGACATTGACATTTACAAATTACGAAGTGATATTTCTTATTTGTAGACTGTTCACTGTCGTTACCAAAAAGAAGGCAACATAAGCTTCAAGCATTTAATAAAGTTTGCTTTTCAGAGTAAGCACAAAGGGTTGTTTAAAAAAATAAGCCGATAACGTTCAAAGTTTTGGACAAGAATTCGTCCAATTTAAAACTCAGAACAATAACTAAAACATTTTATATTTAAGAATACTTAAATACGAAGCTTCTTAGCATTCCATGGGTTCACCGTGCGGGTGCCGGGCCCATCGCGTTGCAAGGAGAGGAGTGCAAGCAGTGCCTGGGACTTGCGACCCAAGAGTAGGTTTAAGGGGCCCCTTTATTATGCGCAAAAACGCTCACCTTCACCCTCCACACTCCTCTCCCTACCTAACCAAATTTGGAAAGAACCTACTAATGCCGCCTTTGAAATACGTTCTAGAAATGAACCGATGCTTGTTCTAGAAAGGCCAAGGTCTTTAAGTAGGCTATAGAGAGATTTCGCTGTTATACCTCTCGCTCCCACTTCTACCGCGTACAAACTAACTATAAATTTATTCCTGATCAGTTCGTTGGTCAGTTCGTAATACTTATTGAGCTTGAATGTGTGATCCCTTGGGATGTTTGTTTCCCAAGGTACAGTAAGCTCCACAAGTATCACGCGCCTCAGATGTTTCGAATTCAGGAATAAGTCCGGTCTGGATGACGAAACACCAACATCCCCAGGGATTTTGTAATGCTTTTCATACGTGTCCATCATGAGAGTCCAATCAGGAGCCGCGCCTAATATTGAATAAGGCTTCGCTTTTGATTTTTTGGAAGAGCCTTCTTTTACTAATTCTACAGATCGTTGGGTGGTTGTTATACCCTTCCGCGCTCTTGCTACTGAAAGACTAACCGCTTCCCGTATAATTTCTAATGCCTTGTAGTGGCGACGCGAGTATAGACCTTTATCTAGAAGTACCCTACACCCTACTAATAAGTGTTTCGCAGTTCCTATTGCCTCCCCACAGATGATGCAAGACTTTTCGGTGGCTTTGCCCCATCTTACTAAATTACTTTGATCTGGGAGAGTCATTTGGAATGCATTAATTTTAACAATGCTGGGGACCAATCATAAATTAAGGTGCGCCACTTCAAAGCTAGTGGAATACAAAAATCACCTATGGTCACCCATTCGTTTTGAATTTCTAGGCTCATCGCGTGGAGTCGGTAATTATCGTTTTCATCTTGTCGAATAAAAGATTTTGTTATGTCTATGTCTTGAACTTTCCTACTTGATCCTAGCCCTACTTTATTCGTTTGAGCACCTATCATAAATTTTTTATGGAATTGAAGTCGTGACTCGAGCTCCGAGGCAACTTTGTCTTTTGGGAGAGAAGTTACAGTATCATCTTTAGATTTTCCGATGATATGTCTTTTGGTAACTCTTAGATGTTTGTAGAGCTCCGATGGTCTCTTTAATTTTAATCCAAAATTGTTTCGGTCTCTAAATAAGGTTGAAGAGTCCGCTGAGTGCGCTAACCCGAGCCATAACTTCAATGTCTTTATTATGCTTGCATCTAACTTTGACAAAAGGGTTTTATTAATATCATAAACGAGGAAAGGCCAATTTAGACGTGATGTTAAAAAATTATCGTAAATCCAAGCTTTTTTGACGTTACTTATTGGTTGGTTGTCTACCTTTTTGAGATCATTTAAAAAGCTATCGACTATTACATCCAACGATGGAGTACGGCCTTGGTAATCGAATTTTTTACCTAAAAATTTAAACGGAGCTGCTTCCGTAACCGTACTAACGCACTGACCGCCTATTATAAGACCCGGATCGTAAGAGGTATATTTGGTATTCCGTCTACCCAGACACAGACTAAAACATTTACTTGGTTTTGTCCTCAATCCGCCCGTCCACATACAGAAATCCTCAACTACATTTAAAAGTACCTGACATTGTTTCGGATTACGTGTCAGTATCGCGAGATGATCTGCAAAAGCTAGTATGGATTCTGTGTATTTGTTGTTGAACTTAAACCGATATTATTATTCTGAGGTTGGGAACGAATGTACTCATAACGTTTTTAAAAGCAAATTGTCACAGCGCCGTCTATTTTTACCTTAAACATAACAGATGTACTGTTATACTTTTGAGTACAGCGTGACACCGTTAGCGGCGTAACAATAACCTATAGGTTTATTGTTTAGCACTTGTTAATTTTTTTTTATATTTATAAAAAATATGAACAGTGTTTAAGAAAAATAAGCTTTTAATGAGCCTGTTTAAAATTTCAAGCAATAAGCTTAAACTCGTTCAGACCTTTATCCTTTATCCCACCTCTAGTTACCAATGGTCATTAGTTTAGTACATATTCTTACTTCCTTTACTTCCTTCCTTCCTTCCTTTACTTCCTTTAACTTTATGGCTAAGCATTGCGTGCATTATGCCAATGCATATTACAATTTACTAGGGGTCGCCCGCGACTCCGTCCGCGCGGTTTTTAATGTTTCCTCAGCGCATGCGAGGAAAGCTCTCAAAAAAGAAATCTTTTCTCGTTTTTGCAGGATTTTTCATTTCTGCTTGACTTCTATAAGTCACAGCGAGATGACATATCCTATAGCCTTCCTCAATAAACGGACTATTCAACACAAAAAGAATTTTTCAATTCGGGCCAGCAGTTCCAGAGATTAGTGCGTTCAAACAAACAAACTCTTCAGCTTTATAGTATTAGTATAGATAATGTTTAACAGTAGATGTTACTGTTAGAGGTTGCCAGTGTCGCTATCAATTGTTTTTTTTACCCCAAATAGTATTTTTTAAAGTATCGATAGCCAAAAGAAAATTAAACTGATGATACAATTTTTTTTACATGTTTAAACGAAAGTTTGATAATCCTTAACATATTTTCGTCCTAAAAATTCGGATTGTTTTTATTTGTCAATAGATTTAGAGCTGAACCCCTAAGTTCTCTACGTTGAAGGTGGCGGTTTTTATAAAATTGTTCAATCATTACCATGACCGTGTTTATGAAAGTTTTTTTTTGTATATTCTCTAAATTAATGCTTGACTACATTCCACCTGATGGTAATTGAATCGTAGTCACGTAATCATAGGTGGTGGGGCGCATTAACTTAGTAACCTATTCACTCTTCCCTTAAAGACACCCATATTATATTCGGATGGAAATACCGACGCGACGACGAACTATGAAATACGAAGCAAATCGCTTCGTTCGGATAGACGGAATGTCCACAACATAAGTGTGGATACCTGTCGTGCGTCGGAATGTCCAGCGATGGAAGGGAATTACTTCATATAATTCCTTCGCACACTCACCAAAATGTATCCTAAAGATATAATAAGAATACTATATATAATAATATATATAATATATAATTAGAATACTGAGAGGCTGGCAATGCTCCGCCTGTGTTCAAGGTTGTGAAGGTTGGCTTTAACTAATTTGGGATCGCCTATAATCCTCTTTGCTCGCCTCTCAATTGAGTCCTGAACTGCGGATCTGGATTTAGATGAGACTTTGCTGCACCAATAGATATGGGACCAAAGTACTCTCCACACGATCGGATCTGTGTTTTGTATTAAACAACAAGCTGTCCCGGTGTAAAGTACTGTCCGACCTTTACAAGAACAGAAAGCTTTCCTGCAGCTGCTCTTGCTCTGGACTCAATACACTGACCAAAGTTGAGGTTCGAGGAAATCTCTAAGCCTAACAACTGGAGCCGGTCACGATATTCTAAGGGTACATTATGGAAGGAAGTAGGAGCCAAGGTGAAAGAGCTTCTTTCGGTGGTGAACAGAAACGTCTGCGTTTTGGTGGCGTTAAATTTGACAAGATTGGCATTGCCCCATGCAGAGACTGCCTGAAGTTTGTCACTCAAACGTTGTACTATGGCTTCTCTTTCAGACTGTACTTGATCTCTGCTATCCCGAGCTAGAAGGTCTCCAGTAGACCTATTACGGCGAAACCCGTACTGTCGCTAACTGAGGAGATCATTACCTTCAAGGTACGCTAGAAGGCGCGAGTTCTATACACGCTCCGTAATAATTGCGAAGCGTCCAGGATTTCGACACTATTCCAATCTTGAAAGAGAGGCGGTAAAAACGTGTCAAGACAGGAGACAATTCAGCTGCGCATATCTTGAGCAGAATGGCTGGAATACCATCATGGCCACTGGCTTTACTCACATCTAAACGACGTAAACGTTCGTGATGCTGATTTCAGGCATCGAAATACCGCAATGAGGAAGGAACGTGCTGGGTAAGCATTGCCAGTGTCTAGATGAGAATTATCAGCAAACAGAGAAGTAAATACATTCGCTTGCTCTGTCACTGTATGGGTCAGGGAGCCATCCAGCTTCAGCAGAGCAGGCAGTGAGGATGGGCTGAAATTCAACTCGATCGCTTTGGCAAGAGATCAGAAAGCTCGACTGCCAGTTGATCTGACAGAGAGCTTTTCGCCATTCTTAGCGATTCGATCGAGACGAGCCTTCCGCAATGTTCTTTGTAGGACTTGACAGCTTGATTAAAGGTTAGTCTAATGTAAACACAGTAATGTAAACACAGATTTACCACACAGTGATCGGAGGTTCCCAAATGGGAGGTAATCTCTACACGATACCTGTCCGGATCAGTTGTCAGCAGAAGATCCAGGCAATTGGCTGTGTGACCTACAACATCTGGTACTCTCGTCACTTGCCTCACCAGCTGAAAGAGGTCCGAGGACAAAGCAAAATTCAGCGATTTTCTTCCAGCATGGTTAGTCTTCTGGTACGGGAACAGACAGTCGTGATGACAGGTATTAAAATCCCCCAAAAAGACGACCTGCGTTGAAGGTTACTGAAACAGAACCATATCAGCAGCCTCACTGAGATACTCAAATAATCGAGTTATCTCCTGGTCACCACTGTGCGAACGGTAGACACACAGGAATACAAGATTTTTGGTTTCCTGTGTCCACTAAAACCCATAGGAAAGAAAAAGTGGTGTCTTCAAGGTGACGGAGATACAGGATATAGAGGTCGTCCTGCGCGTATACACAGACTCTGGTCTGTGAGCAAAAGTTGAGCTCTAACGATTAACCAGGATAATCCAAGTGCGCAGCGCTCAAAGGACATTGTGTCAAAAAGAGCAAGTGTGGCTGTTCTGTCTCCAGGTGGTGGTGGACAGGTAAGCCAACTAGACTAGTAAGCCCCTTATAACCTTGTTTCTTTTTTTGTACTTTTTCATTAAAAAAAAATATATATATAAGTGAATACGTCGAAATTGGTGCTGTCATGCCACTGGGAGCCTAGTCGGGACACTGCGGGGACGCCTGAACCCCCTCCCCCCTCCCCCCCCCGAGGATCGCCAATGGGCCTGCCCATCCCTGTCGCCAACCAGCACGATGGAGCCACGATGGAGATTTTCAGCGGGTGGCTAACCCACTTATTGGCCCCCAACTATTTGCGGAAGGCCAGCGGAAAGCTTCAGATCCCGCTACCCCCTTCGACTAGGCACTTCTATAAGTCCGCGATGGTACATGTTTATCTCTTAGGGATAATAATAATAATACAGCATTAATCCTTATCTAATTAAGTAACTTAAATTTCACATCACATTTCATATTAAATAATATAGCCTTTTACAGCATGTAATGTAAATAAATATTTTCGAAGATATAACAGATTTAAAATAAATAGTCATCGCGTTTGCGGCGGTACGGTCGGCCGGCGCACTCTGGTATGGAACCGTGCAAACCGTCTCAAAAATGGCTGTTGTAAATTTTCAGTATTCAAAATTATGTCAATGCATTCATTTAACTGAATGTCTAATAGAACAATTTTACCTGAAAATAAAATTGATATTAAGCATACTTACCTTTCTCTAAGCCATAAATTGAGAGAGACATCTCCGTTTCCTGTCAAGTGCACCGCTTTTAGCGCCAAAACAGCGTCCTTCCGGTCTAATCTAGCAGACAGTGGGGGTGGATATTGTGCATGCGCAGCACAACTCACTAAAATACTCATTGCGACTCAATTTATGGCAATAGAAATTGTGCCTAAATGTATATGAATAAGCAGACAGAAATATACATTGGCTTCGAGAAAGGTAAATATGCTTAATATCAATTTTATTTTCAGGTAAAATTGTTCCATTAAGCTTTGACTGTACCTTTCTTTAAGCCATAAATTGAGAAGTGTTTGTTATCGTCTGCTAGATTGTTTAAGTAAGGACGCCAATGTGATCAGTTATTAATTATTTTAATTATAAAACCAAAATTAAGGGACTGTTTGAAACATTTCGTAGAATTTGTTATGAGTTGATGTACATTTAAGTCAGTGCCGAGCGCCAGTTACCCCTTTTTAATATGTCATCTATAGGTACATTTTCTAACCAATTGGCAGAAGCGACTGTAGATCGTACACTACCCGGACTACAATTGATACCTGCATCTTTTAAAATGGATTTGATCCATC
The DNA here is from genome assembly GCA_959347405.1 of Napeogenes sylphis. Classification (NCBI taxonomy): domain Eukaryota; kingdom Metazoa; phylum Arthropoda; class Insecta; order Lepidoptera; family Nymphalidae; genus Napeogenes; species Napeogenes sylphis. Next base: position 855,264 of record OY365776.1, read on the forward strand.
CTCCAATTACAGTTCTACTTGCTGGTTTAGGGGTACCACATGTGTTAATAAACAGACTTTTCAGATTGCCTCTACGTGAAGCAGAACGTTCTACCAATTTATTTACCCAAAATACGAGATCTATACTTTTGTTACATTCGCATCTAAATAACCGCCAACCAGATTGTTTGTACCTTAAGTTGTCAGTTTTGGAACCGAAAGATGGCCATAAAACTATTGAACTATTTTCTGAAATAAAATTATCCTTTTCAATATTTAACAATGTAAGATCATGAACTCTGAGCCCTAAATATAGTAGCAGTAGTATTGCTGCTCTTTTAGATATTTCAAATAACGAATAGTTAGGGGGGAGATTATTAGTTCAATATTCAATCAAAGAATTTACGTCCCAAATATGTTTTTTATTCTTAAGTGCATTAATAGTGGGATAACAAAAACTACAGACAACAGATTTGTGAACGGCTATTGTAACTATATGAAAGTTTAAACTTCAAGTGTAAATTAAATGTAAATTAAATTTAAATAAGCTTAACATGGCTATACATGTTTAAAAATATTTTCAAACATTAATTTCGTTAGTGGCATCTTTTCAATGTTTATCTACACTGCAAAGTTAGAAACATTGGTTAGGATTTTCGAAAGAAACCTAATAGATGTCACCACCGTCCCGATAAAGACGATTACATATAGAATGCTTAATTCACCGAGACGGACAGCGATACGGTAGCTCAGTTGGTAGAGCGACGGGACGGTTTCCCAGTAGTCGCGGGTTCGAATCCCTGCCCGTATCGGTTTATTTTTCATTCTTTATTTCTATAAATTTAAATAAGCTTAACATGGCTATACATGTTTAAAAATATTTTCAAACATTAATTTCTGTAGTGGCATCTTTTCAATGTTTATCTACACTGCAAAGTTAGAAACATTGGTTAGGATTTTCGAAAGAAACCTCATAGATGTCACCACCGTCCCGATAAAGACGATTACATATAGAATGCTTAATTCACCGAGACGGACAGCGATACGCTAGCTCAGTTGGTAGAGCGACGGGACGGTTTCCCAGTAGTCGCGGGTTCGAATCCCTGCCCGTATCGGTTTATTTTTCATTCTTTATTTCTATAAATTTAAATAAGCTTAACATGGCTATACATGTTTAAAAATATTTTCAATCATTTGAGAAATTTGAGGAGGTGGAAGGTTTGTTCTCGTGTCTATCAAAACGTGGTCTAGGGGTAATATCTGGTATGGACGCCTTAAGGCTCGCGTCTCCAGATCTGGTTTCCAAAAAACTTTCTGCCAATCCGGAACTACCAACAGGTAAGAGCCGGTTGCTCGATTCAAATGTGCTAGAATCCTGGGAATCCAAGCTAGCTTGTAATGCCACTCGCGACTGAAAGCGTTGTGATAAACAGCTTTTCGATCTCGAATATCGAGAGACACATACTTCGCTACAACATGCGCAGTCTGCGACGCGAAGAGGTCTATCTCGGGAGTACCGAAATGATGAAAATTTTTTATCGTGGTTCCTGGAAGAAGATGCCATTGCGAAGATCCCATTTCCCTCGAAAGTCGATCTGCTGTGTAATTGTAACGACCGGGTAGGTGATACACAGTCGCTTGTATTTGGTTGCGATCTAGCTCGTGTAAGACTTCGTAAGTTAGGTCTAACAAGGCCTGAGACCTGGTGCCCCCCTCGTTTCGTAAATAGGAGACCACTGTTCGATTGTCGCTCTGTATCATTAGACTTGAATGGTACATGGTATGACCCCTTTTTTGAACAACTTTTAAAATGGCTGCCATCTCTAAAAGATTGCTGTGATAAATCATTTCTAGCTTTGACCACTGGCCTGATAAAGTTTAGGTGTTCAGTTGCGCACCCCAACCGATTTTGGAAGAGTCGGTTGTTAGAAAAAACGTCGGTGGAGCGTAATGCAGTGGAGACCACGCCGTACAGTTCAGCATCCACCACCGTAGGTTTAATATTGCAGGGTGCGGAAGATCTGCGCGACCTCTGACCTCTTCCAGCATCATTGTGTTGCTGAACAACTGAACGGCACGGCAGTTCAGTCGCCCTCTGGGAATGACGAAGCTGCAAAAATATCATAGCCCTAGCAGGCTCTGAACCTCTTTCTGACTCACCTTCTTAAGCGTAAGCAACTTATTTGTTTTGTGTCGAAGCGATTGAATCTTGGTTTGCGGTAGTGACTTGGTGTTGTTCCAAGTATCCCAAATGATTCCCAGGTACTCGATCGACCGCTGTGGGATCAATACAGATTTTGGAAAATTTATTACAAAACCAAGACTTTGTAATAAACGAATCACCAAATTTGTATGTTGCTGAAGAGTGTCTCGACGTTGATTCACTATCAAAAAATCGTCGAGATATATTTATTTTTATTTATTTATTTATATCTTTTCCATTTAGAATCATAATCTAATACTAGTACTAGTACTAGTAATAAGCCCTTCTGAAAAAGCACTTTCCATCTTAATGTTAAAGCTATGAGGGTTCCAAACGCGTCCTGGTCTGAGAAGAACCACACAACAAACTCAGCCGGATATATTTTTTGTTATTGTGATCACTGTTTCACAAACGTCAAACTTAAATGCAATTCTGGAACAACTAGAACCGTCGCAATCAATCAGAAAAGAAGCCTAATGATTTCAGGCAACGAAAATTAAATAATAATAACAAAAAAAAAAAAAAAATATATATATATATATATATATATATATATATATATATATATATATATATATATATATATATATATATATATATTATATATAAATCTTCGGCCTGCCACACAACCAGTTACCGCAAGCAGCACCCGTTCACGAGCATAACACAAGAGCAAGCCATCACCCCCTTCGCACATATTTGAGGGAGGGAGGCAACCCGACTCCCGATGCTACCGCAAGTAGTGACTTCTAAGGAATCGGTGTGATGCAGAAGGTCGATAAAGCAAAAAAATTAACAACAAAAAACAAATTGCGGAGACTACTAGCTAGCTATTCGCAATACAATACAGATTCATACCAAGGCCATACCGTCGCGTCGTCGATGTAATCCTTTACACTATAGTAGGATTTTTTTATTAAATTATTTTTAACATATAATTTAAATTTATTTAATGATAGGCTTAAGGCTTCATTTGGGAGCTTATTATAAAAACGTATACAATTACCCTTAAAGGATTTACCTATTTTATGGAGCCTAGTGCCGGGCATAGCGAGTTTATTTTTTTGTCTTGTATTAATTTTATGTAAATCACAATTTTTCTTGAACTTTGAAATATTTTTATGAACGTAAATTAAATTTTCATAAATATATTGATTGTAAACAGTCATAATTTTAAATTCTTTAAATTTGTTTCTTAAAGAGTCTCTTGGTCTCATATTATATATGGCGCGAACAGCCCTCTTCTGCAATGTAAATATGGTATCAATGTCAGTCGCATTGACCCATAAGAGTATACCGTATGACATTAAGCTATGAAAGTAACTAAAGTAAACTAATCGAGCAGTTTCCATATTTGTTAATCGACGTATTTTTTTAACCGCGTATGCAGCAGAACTTAGTCTGCTTGACAAATCAAATATATGAGGACCCAATTGCAATTTTTCATCTAAAGTAATGCCCAAGAAAGTAGTAGATTTGACCAAGTCCAAATCCTCATTATTTAATTGTACATTGGTTTTAACATTTTTAACATTTGGTAAACTAAATTTGACACATTTTGTCTTTTTCTTATTAAGCAACAAATTATTGGCGTTAAAACCATTGAACAACATCTGAGAGAGCATTGTTTACATCGTCAATAACAGATTGCCGTCTATTAACTTTAAAAGTAAGAGAAGTATCATCAGCAAACAACACTATCCCATGTTTTTCCCTCACTAGGTGAGGTAAGTCATTTATATAAATGAAGAACAAGAAAGGCCCTAAGATAGAGCCCTGTGGCACACCTATTTTTACCAAAGAACCAGGGGAACGTTTTCCATTCACATCAACTTTTTGAATTCTATCATTAAGATATGAACTAATTAAATCTAATGACTTATTTTTAACTCCATAATGTTCTAACTTTTTTATAAGGATTTCATGTTGAACGCAGTCAAACGCCTTAGATAGATCATAGAAAATGCCAAGTGCATCCTGTGATCCTTCCCAGGCTTCAAATATGTTTAGTAATAGCTCTACACCAGCATCTGTTGTAGGGCGACCGGTAGTGAAACCAAACTGGTTTTTGTGTAAGAGATTGTTTTTACTGAAATATGCCACAAGTTGATTAAGAATTATTTTCTCAAAAATCTTACTAAAAGTGGGTAAGACTGAAATAGGTCTATAGTTACTAGGATCTAATGAACAGCCGCATTTGAATAATGGAGTTATTTTACTTTGTTTCATTAGATCAGGAAATATACCATATTCTAAACAATTATTAAATATTAATGCTAAGTCTGGCGAAACAATGTCAATTATGGACTTAAGTATGTCAACAGAAAACCCCCAAAGATCACTAGTCTTTTTAACGTTAATTGATCTAAATACTTTGATTACTTCTTGAGCATTAACTTTTTCAAGCTTAAAACTGCTAACACATTGATCTACATTCTCTCTAAGTAAACTCATAGCTACAGCGGTAGAAGAATTTAAAGATAACGTTGTAGTCACTGTAATATTAGTAAAAAAGGTTTCAAAAGCAGTAGCAACCTCGAGGTCAGACGTAACATATTTATTATCTATATTTAATTTAAAGTCGATCCTCTGGGATTTAGATTTATTTTTCTTTATTTTTGTGTAACTCAGCAGATGCCCAATCACTAAACACTAATTTATCATTAACAACCACTGTTCTTGGAGTAAATATAAAGTTAAATAATTTAGTGAAAGTACTAAAAAAGTCATTGTACATAATATTGGGGTTTGAATTTTTCATCAAGGACAAATAGCGTACTAAGCCATTTTTAATTTGTTCGATACGTTCTACAGTCACTGGTATAAAACTTATTTTCTGTTTTGATTTTTCTCTCTTGCTACAACTGAATTTAATAAATTGGCCATAGTGGTCAGAATCTAATGTATTGAATAAAGACAAGACGAAGCTTCTTAGCATTCCATGGATTCACCGTGCGGGTGCCGGGCCCATCGTGTTGCAAGGAGAGGGCCTGGGACTTGCAACCCAGGAGTAGGTTTAAGGGGCCCTTTATTATGCGCAAAAACGCTCACCTTCACCCTCCACACTCCTCTCCCTACCTAACCAAATTTGGAAAGAACCTACTAATGCCGCCTTTGAAATACGTTCTAGAAATGAACCGATGCTTGTTCTAGAAAGGCCAAGGTCTTTAAGTAGGCTATAGAGAGATTTCGCTGTTATACCTCTCGCTCCCACTTCTACCGCGTACAAACTAACTATAAATTTATTCCTGATCAGTTCGTTGGTCAGTTCGTAATACTTATTGAGCTTGAATGTGTGATCCCTTGGGATGTTTGTTTCCCAAGGTACAGTAAGCTCCACAAGTATCACGCGCCTCAGATGTTTCGAATACAGGAACAAGTCCGGTCTGGATGACGAAACACCAACATCCCCAGGGATTTTGTAATGATTGAAATGATTGAAAATTTGGAATAACACTTGTAAAAATGTTATCAATACCAAATATTATATCAACAACCTTACTCCTTGTTCTCTTAGGATTTGCGCAATCCAATTCGTCAGACACGCAAAGACCTTTGGTGCCGTTGCCAACCCAAATGGAAGGCAAGTCATTTGCCAGAGTTGGTTGCATATAATAATCCTTAAGTAAGGACGATGAGCTGGCGCAATAGGCAGATGAAAATAGGCGTTCTTTAAATCCACTTTCACAAGCCAATCTTGTGGTTGGAGAAAGTCGGGGACCTTGTACATATTTACTAAATGAAATTTGTCTATTTGGACATATTGGTTTAATAATTTTAAATTGAAAATCGGACGAACTGAGGATAACGTATCTGTCTTTGCAACTAGAAAGATTTTGGATACAAAACTGGGAGTTATTGAGGCTTTTTCGATTACTTTTAGATATGCCATTTTTTTGAATTGAATTAAAATTGCTTTTGAATTCTTGGTATAAAATTTGTTGAAATCTTGGATGGATGTATTAAAGGAGGTCGACTTACAAATCTAATTCGATAACCCGTAATGATTTTTAATATGTAAAATGGTGCGCGATCATCGCGATCATGTCGAAATAGTCGACAAATCGGTCAATATAATGTGTTCTCAGCCACCGGTCGGTCCGCCAATCAAGAAAACGAACCTAGACGAGGTGACGTCCATAGTGAGGGCGCTTCACGCCAAGAAATCGCCAGGTCCCGATAAGATCACTAACAAAGTGATAAAGCTTCTTCCGCCTCCTTTAATTTACCTATTGGTTACCATTTTTAACGCTCTACTGGCCGGTTGCTCGTTTCCGGCCCAGTGGAAAGAGGCCATAGTGATAGGGTTCCATAAGCCGGGCAAACCCCGGCATCTGCCTAGTAGTTACCGTCCCATTAGTCTTCTTAGTTCCTTAGGGAAAGTGTATGAGAGAATCATCCTCTGTAGACTTAGATCGGAAGTCGAGAGACTCAAAATCATCTCAAATGAGCAGTTCGGCAACCATTCATGTTCCCATCAGGTGCAACGCCTCACGGAGCACATACTGATAGGGGCCACTGTGAGGGCCAAGAAGCATAGGACAGGAGCGCTCTTCCTCGATGTAGCTAAGGCGTTCGACAGGGTCTGGCACAATGGACTGGTGTACAAGTTATACCAGTTCAAGGTGTCGGACAGACTCGTACTCATCATACGGGACTACCTGTCGAATCGCTCCTTTCGCTACAGAGTGGAAGGCGTTTTGTCAACCCCCCGCCCCATCAGGGCGGGTGTCCCCCAGGGTTCAGTTCTTTCGCCCATCCTCTACTCCATCTACGCTAGCGATATTCCTAGGCCGCGATCTAAAGTGCACTTTGCCATGTACGCGGACGATACCGCGCTTTACACGTCCTCTAAGGATCACTGGGAGATATACCAACGTCTCCAATCCGCAGTCGACTCCCTCGAGAATTGGCTGCGGAAATGGCGGATCGAGATAGACCCTGAGAAGAGCGTTTCGGTGCTCTTCGAACGGGGCCCCCCAAGGATCCTTCCGCGAATCAAACTCTTTGATAGACCGATACCTTGGAAAGACGAGGCAAAATACCTAGGAGTAACGTTAGATAGAAAGTTAGTTTTCACTGCGCATATTAGGACCGTTCGTAGCAGAGCGGCCTACATATTAGGTCCTTTATATACGCTGTTAGGCAAGCGGAGTAAAATGTCCCTTCGCAATAAGGTGACACTTTACAAAGCTTGCATACGTTCCGTCATGTCCTATGCGAGTCCCGCTTTTGCGCACGCTAAGCTGAAACCTCTTCAGGTGATTCAGAACAGGTTTACACGGATTGCAACCGGGGCGCCGTGGTTCGTACGCAACATTGATCTCCATAGAGACTTAGACCTTCCGACCATCGCTCAGTACTTCAAGGGGCTTTCTCAAAAGTACTTTGAACGTGCTGAGCGACACCCGAACCCACTGCTGGCTGACGCCGCAGAGTATAGACCACGTAAGACTACTTTAGTCAGAAAAAGAAGACCCAAGTCGGTACTCGTTGACCCCGACGACGCGTTCACAGTAGGTAATAACGTGTACGCGTATGCATAAGTGACACCACACAACATACAGACACACACCGTATATACCGGTATAGACGAGGTCCCAACTGAGTAAATGCTCCGTTGCTCCGGCGTTCTGCCGTCGGAGGACGCTAGTGTCCAAATTTCCTTAGCTTCCTGACTAACGACGCCCCGAGCCGAGGTCCGTGTCTCAATCTGAGACGCCCTCGGGACGTTGTTCCCCATGGGGGCCCATCTGGCCCCCCCTTTTAAGGGCGGGTCTCCTGACCCACCCGCTCCCCCGGTGACGCTGTAATAGCCAACAGGGCTAACAGCATAGACAGACAAAAAAAAAAAAACAATGATGCTCCCAATGTCCTCCAAATGCTTACCTGATTTTCTATTTTCCCAGTTCGAAATGTCTGATGATAGTCAATTTTCGCGTTTATAACGCCTTCCCATTGAGGCGTGTTTCTGACGCTTAGATCCGCGGTGACGAAAAAACTCATCAGTTTTCTTCTTTTGTCCTTGCGCAAGGTTAAGAAAACCACTAGATGAAGGTTGATCGTATGCACTGTTGCGGACAGGCATGACATATCTACTATAACTCTCATTATGGCCTTTTTGCGCAAAAGGATCTTTATTGTACTTATCTTGCGCAGATTGTTTTCGATTTGTAATAACAAAAGTTCTCTGAACGCCATCTTGTTTGGTTACAAAATCTGTAAACTTTTGATAATCGCCTTCAGAAAAAAAATCATTAATTTTTACCGTAGTTGTTGCATTTTGAAGTTCAGACAACATATGACATTAGTTGATTTAAACCTTTCTGAAAATCTTCATTTTGTAAAATAACTGCATGCATAATAGCGGTAAGCGACTTTTCAACATTCGCTAAACAATAATTCTTGTCACATATTTTTATAGCATCATTACATTCCAATTCTACAAAACCGGGGGTAGAATTGTATAACTTTTGAATCTCCGAATAACGCACTTGAGACCAATCGGGAGAGTTAAAGTACTGTAATTTATTAAGTCATTCCAAATGTAGGTCACTAGTTCGTATAGTTTGAGATTTGAGGGTAGTTTGTAAATTCAAATCTATACCTTTTTCAAATCCTAATAAGTCTCGTTCAAGGTCACTTGTTTCAGGGATAGATAAGACTGAATCATTGTCTGAATTAAACGAATGTTTAGTGTTCTTAGAAAGATGATCATGTAAAAAAGTAACTTTTTTAATTAGGTCTCTAACAACACTTTCAAGTTTACATATCTTGTTATTTATTGTTAGACCAAGTTATTTCGTGGTGGTAGACCATAACATCGGGTCGCCGGCAAAGTTACCACCCATCGGGCAAAGTCGTGCCGCAAAGCGACATAGTCGTGTTCCGGCACTTTGCTCGATGAAGCCGTTTATGGGAAATGGGTCTGAACAGCTGCGGTACGTTGGCGAACCGGTTGACGTCGAGTTGGTGTTTGTTTTGTCGGGTGTTTAGTCGAGGAGGGTAGCGGGATCCGAAGCGACGGCTTTCCGCTGGCCGCCCGCAGATAGTTGGGGGCCCAATTAGTGGGTTAGCCACCCACGAAAGGCTGCCCCGCCAGCTGCGAAAAATCCCAGGGTGGCTCCATAGTGCTGGTTGGCGACCAGTCGAGGAGGCCCGATGGCGATCCCTGGGGGGGTTCGGGCGTCCCCGCAGTCTCCAGGCTGGACTCCCAGCGACAAGACATCACCAATTTCGAAGTCGGGTTTGATACGTACCGCCTCGTTCAACTGCCATTTCCCATCCCTATTCACTTTTATTTATTTTTTATTATGAAAAAGGTAAAAAAAAGAAACAAGTTGACACAGCGGTTGCACTCCTCCTCATACAAAGTGCACCTCACTAATATAAGGGGTTTGCACTCAAATCTTTTAGCTGTCCACCACCACCTGGAGACAGAGCAGCCGCACTTGCTCTTTTTGACGGAGACGCAGATACAATGTCCTTTGAGCGCTACATACTTGGATTATCCCGGTTACTCGTTGGAGCACAACTTTCGCTCACGGGCCGGAGTCAGTATGTACGCGCGGAACGACCTCTGTATTCAGCGTCTCCGTCACCTTGAAGACCCCACTTTTTCTTCCCTATGGGTTTTAGTGGACACAGGAAACGAAAAAATCCTGTATTCCTGTGTCTACCGTTCGCACAGCGGTGACCAGGAGACAACTCGTTTAGAATTTTTCATGTTTACATGGTCGTATTTTGATTATTTTCCATGAAAATCTATAAGTCTGACATATGGTGAGAATGGTTATTAAATACTTTGTTTAAAAAGTATTTAAGTGGACGTTTGAGTAAAAACAAGAGAGGTATAAAAACACAGTATCTAATATTGTATCCTTATTTAAAACTTTAAATAGATTTTTGACAGTGAACGATGTCGACCGATGTCGTCATCTTTATAAGTCATCGTCATCTTAATACAAGTCATATAGAAGCCAATACAAAAAAAGGAAAAGGGGGAATTGTTTTACTACGAATTTAAGGCGTGCGAAGCCGCTGGCAAAAGCTTGTTAAAAATATGAAGCTCCTTTTCTGCTTTAGTTATTATTCTGGGGTCTAAGCAATTGTCAATGTCATTTTCGCAATAATCTGAAATCTCAAATGTCAATTTAAATAAAAAAAAAGGAGTCATTTCGACTGTCAAGTGTCGAGACTCGATTCGCGATTGTAATTTACTTATGACTTTATTTTTTTTTGAAGAAGTCTTATCTTTGTTTGTGTTTAACTAATAAAAACCAGGATTATATCATCAGGTAATATTTCATCGTTTATACATTGATTAAAACCGTCTGAACGATTAAGTTCTTACCGAGATCATCATTTCTGCGACGCATATTGAAACAACAGACCACTGAAGGGAGCAATTGATAAAACGTATTAGATAAGTTATTCTAAAAATTATACAATTTATCAATTTACTACTAAGTTTGTACTTAGAGAAAGTCGAGTTAAAAATGCAAAATTATTAGTTTTATTTCAAAAACTTAAAACGATCTCGTCTGAGATTTAATACATAGGTTAACTAATTATTTGACCACGATTATCGAGAACTGTCTCATTATTATATTATATTATATTGAAATAGCTCATTACTTTAACTGTAATGCAATTTGCACATTCATCATTTTGTATTGATTTTATTACCACTGATTGCACAATGTTTAGATTTTATGCAATATAATATTTGCTATGAAATGTGCGAGTAAATGACAGCATAACATAAAAAGACTAAAGTGGTTATATATTGTTCTTAAAATTAGAATCTTGTCTTGGTTTTTATTTCATTATTTGCCCTAAATAAAATAATAAATAAAAAAAATACTTTACTAATATACAATAACAATACTTTAAAAATACTTTACAACAGGATTTTGAATCACAATGCTTTTTTTAAAGTATTGCATTTAAAACAGCAATATATTACAATTAGCATAGTATAATGATTTTTTAATTTTCTATGAGCTTCTAACTATTCCTTAATTCTAACAGGAAAATGTATTTTTTTTATATATGCATTTTCTATATATGCATATTCTATAAAGTACATAATGTAAAGTACAATTACATAATCAATGTTATCGTCATTTATTATTAGAGATGCACCAAATATTCGGTATTCAGCATATTGGGCATCTTTTTTGCTATTTGTATTTGGACGAAATTATTCCGTTTTGATGCCAAACATATTTGTTTTGCATATTTATATTTTCTTGGTTACACAACATGGTATAGAACTAAAAGACAAAACAAAGATTTATAAAATTCTATAAATAATATGTTGATTAAAGCTTAATAAATTCAAATTCAAAATATCTTTTTCAAGTAGGCATTTACACACACTTTTGAATCATCAATTACATTAAATTGGTCAGTATAGTCAGTCTGTGAGTAAGCTACCACCAGCTCGGAATGCTGTTCTGCTGAAAAGATCTGGTCAGAAACTCAACAGTTGCTCTTTTTAAATGAAATTTAACAATGTTTGACTTATATATTATAACATCAACCTTGCAAATGATTCAATGACCCAAATTCCACAAATTTTGATCAACCAAAAACTCTTGAATGTTATAGTAAGATTTATTTAATAATATACCTTTAATTTTAGATTTGAAAACAAGAAAAGGAAGATCTAAGATATCTTGTGGAACCTTATTATATATGCATATACTTAAGCACATGAAGGATTTTATAACTTTTTGAAGTCGAAATTTAGGCATTACGAACCTATTTTTATTTCTTGTATTGATCATATGTCTGTCGCTGTTTTTATTATAGTGATTTAGATTTTGGCGAATATATAGTAAGTTATTAAAAATGTACTGAGAAGCGACCGTAAGAATACCGATTTCTTTAAAAACATCTCTTAGGCAGTCTCTAGCTTTTAAGTTACAAATAGCAAATTATTAATTTCGAACCAATGAAGAACACGTGACAGAGTACAATTAACTATGTCAAAATTAGCTTTATTACGATCAACATTAAAAATAAGCGAGGTATCATCAGCAAAAAGTACAATGTCACATAGTTCTTTTACGTAAAAGGCTAAATCATTAATATAGAGTAAAAATAAGAAAGGGCCTAAAATAGATCCTTGTGGAACACCCATTTTTAGGTGAGATCCAACCGATTTACAATTATTTACATCAACCGTCTGAACTCTTTGATTCAAGTAAGAGGCAATAAGATCAAGTGCAGCATTACGCACACCATAGTGATTAAGTTTGCATAGTAATGTTTGATGGTCCACGCAATCAAAGGCTTTAGATAAATCATAAAACAGTCCGATTGCATTCTGTGACTTTTCCCATGCGTCGTAAATGTGCTTAAGAAGCGCGGCACCCGCATCAGTTGTTGATTTGCCTTTGGTGAAACCATATTGTTTACTATGCATAATTTCATTACTATAAATAAATTCTGACATTTGGTTTAGAATAATTTTTTCAAAGATTTTACTTAAAGTAGGTAAAATAGAGATAGGTCTATAATTTCCGGGTTCTAGTCTGTCGCCACTTTTGAACAAGGGAACTACTTTACTATTTTTCATTAAATCTGGGAATGTACCGGTTTCAATACATTTATTAAAAATGAAGGATAATTGTGGAGCAATATCATTTATAATACTTATTAGTAATTTTACTGTTATACCCCAAAGATCACCGGTTTTTTTCATATTTAGATTTCTAAAAGTTGTAACAATTTCATATGATGTAACAGGTTTAAAAACAAAACATTTATTACTGACTCTTACGTTATTCGTCAATTCGATGATTGCATCACATGATGAAGAATTTAAATTACGCGTGACTGTTAAAGGAATTTCGTTAAAAAAAGTCTCAAAAATAGCCGCCACAGTTGAATCTGAATTGATTTCAATATTATCAATTTTTAATTTAATAGGTTCATTAGCAGCCTTAGTTTTCCCAGAAACACTGGATAAAACATCTCAAGTTTTTTATTTTCTGAGTTTAAGATTTTATTTCTTATATAAATCGACTTAGCTTGTACGCAAACGTTCTTAAATATTTTAGAAAAATTCTTAACTTTATTCAAGAATACCGGCTCTTGATTCCATTGCCTCTCACCATATAAATCATATAACTTATCTCTACTTTTATATATTCCTACGGTAGCCCAATCACAAAATTTAAGTTTTTGGTATTTTGTCATAGTTTTCGGCTTAAAATAAACTTTATTAAAAAATAATATAAAACATATAAACTTCAAATCAACATTAATTTCTTCATCAAGTCTAAATATTTGTTTTATTATTACAATTCCTACAATTAGTATTTAGTATAGTCAACATTTATTTTGAACCTTAAATCAGATTTTTTTTAAAACCACAAATTAACATGTTTATTCATCTAGCCAGAAACCACATGTTGTTAGAACTTGTTTTTGTTGTTAGAACATACTTGTTAGAACTTGTTTAAGAATTAAGACATACAAACAATAAAATAGTAAAAGAATAATTCGCCCTAATATCCAGTTCGGTAAACGTTACGTACACCTTTCGATATTCGGTTATTCCTTGACAATCCGGCGCATTTCTAATTACAGTCCTTCAGATATTTATATTGAATATGTTACAGACCAAAATGCTGAGTTTTCGTCCCAAACTGGGAACTGAACGTAGCAGTGAGTGGCTTTGCTGCTTCTGTCTTCATGTTCGTACTGGTACTATCTTACTTGGATCATGGCACTTGGTAAGGAAATAAACTTGCATTACATTTTTAATACATTTTTAAATAACTAAGAATTCTTTAATCAGTATTTATTTTGCTTCTACTTAGTATTTATTGTTGCTCAGATGTCTCATAAAAATTAGTGAGTGTTCAAACCAACCAACCAACCGAGGACCATCAGCGTACAAGAAATTAAATAGATCACATATTTTCCCTCAATCGCTTTCTTAAGGAAGTAAATATATTAAGACACCATTACAATGATGCAACATTTATATTTTAGATACTACATCTCATTGCTCTGGGTTTCCTGGCGGCGGTGGTGCGCGATCCTAGCTTGCTACAGGACTTGCAGCGTGATTCATCTCCAGTGGCCGACTGGAGGGATATTGGAGCTCCTATGCCAACTCCTTTATCTAATGTAGAGACTCGCCCTAGTCCTTACCCACAGCATGGGATGCATCCTCGAGATCATACACTCATTTACCGTAAGCAAATCCAAAAAAAATATTTAAAGATGGTAAACATTTTATACACAATTCAAATAATTGCACCATTGCTCAATTGGCACCGCGCCGGAAGTCCGAGAGGTTGCAGGCTCGAATCCTGTTTGTTTTGATAAAGTTTTCATTTTATATTTAAGAATATGTTACTATTACAGACGTCTTACTAAAATACCACCCTAACTTAAAAAAATATTTTTGTTGTAAACAGGACTTAAAGTGTTTATCATCACTTTTATTAATTCAATATTTTTTTCCTTTCCAAGTTATAAATACTGAATGATAAGCTTGTGGTTTTTTCGTTACCTAAATGACCATCTAGATTCTAGAGTTTATTTATTTAATTTTGACGTACTTCATACCTTACATGAAGCATTTTTATATAAAGTAAAGTAGTAAATAGTAATGTGACCAATTCTCTATAATAAAGATTCTTTTGAATAAATATATTTTGAAAATCCTGAAATATGATACCCATGAACCCAAAACTTTTTTAGTTTATCTCTATGTTTGTTTGTTCTCCCATAACTCCAAAATTACTGGACGGACTCTGAGTACATTTAGAGTGGTTGTTGTCTCAATCAACAAATAAAGTACTTTTCAAGTTCATATATTGGTGTACATTTTAAGTGATCTCAAAATAAGAACAGACATATGTTACTAAAAGAGAATAAGTATAAAAGTGTGCTATTATAGTAATTGGTTATCACATTATGACTATATAAATTTCATTGTTTTGTTGTGCGTTCAATTATATTTAATCTCCTTTCTTTATATATTTCTCAATATATAGAAGGATAACTGGTTAACCAGCGTCTAAACTGAGAACTTTGATACAGGGCCTCTTGCTAAGTTGTGTGACAGTTGCACTTTAAATACAAACGACATACACGACCCTCCGGTACGACTGAGATCTGAGAACAACCTGAGAAGTAAAATTGATATTACGTTTTTAAGAGTAATATTTAAAGATCGTTAGTTATGATAACTCCGATGCGATACAGTTATTCACTATTAATTAACCCGTATCTGAAGCCACTTTTATTAATATTTTTCCTTCTCAAATATTTCGCGTCGGTCTTTTGTTATTATTCAGTATTATAATCTGTGCGCAGACGACGTGGACGTGGGTGCGCTGGTGACGGTGTGCACCCTCGCCATCACCCTCATGCTCATCTACGGCGCCTCCCGCGGCAAGCCGGCTCACTTGCTGCCCTTCTTCTGCCTGCAGATATTCGATTTTGCTATCACCGTGTAAGTTACATTTATATATCACTCTTCAAATTAAAACCCATCACGAGTATGATCGTTTAGGAAACTACATCATGTAATGACATAGGGAAGTACATAATATGTATAGGTGAATAAATTATAAGAAATAAATAAAAACACTGGAGACGCTTAGAGTGCATCTCGACTGAATATTGGCGATTCGTTGAAAATATAAGAATAAGACGGAAGCGACAATCTCATAAATATATAATAAATATGGACCGAGCCCGCCCGCCCCAGGCTGACGGCGACGGGCTACCTGTGCTACCTGCGCTCCATCCACCAGCTGGTGCGGGAGGCGCGGCTGGTGCCGTGGCGCGACCAGCTGCTGTCGCTGCCGGCGCCCGCACTGGCGCTCATCGTGCTCGCCGCGCTGATGCTCGCTGTGCTGCTCAAGGTACTGGTGGATGTTATTATTGTTCCCGGACAGTTCGTTGGTCCGTTCATAATACTTTGTAACCCCTGGTACGCTGCTGCTCAAAATGTTAAAAGTGCGTCGTCCGCCGCCTACATTAGAGCAAGAAATTTTTTTTTGCAAGAAAAAAATATTTTTTTAGTTTTGTATTCGTAATTGTTAGTCGAATTGTTTTTTTTCTTAATATTAACTGTAACTAACCATTGATGCAAATAAAACAAACAAGAGAAGCAAATTTTTATAGTTTTTTGCTTAAAAATTAGGTCAGGTAGAAACTATAGAATAGAATAGAATAAAATAGAATATATTTATTTAGCACACAGCACACAGTTACAGACAAAATAAAGATAACTTATAACTAGATTATAAATGCAAAATAAAAATTGTAAAAAGAAAAGAACCAAATAATAATAATTATAACTAACAACAAAAGAAAATAATAAGGAAAAATAACAAAAAAAACATTAGAAAGCCATAATAAATAAAAAATTAAAAAATAAACAAAATTAACATAAAAAAAATTAAAAAGAAATAACAAATATAAAAGAAATAAAAAATAAAAAAAAAAAGAATATGCAAATAAAATCCACCATAATTTATTGCCTAGCAACAGTGCTGTGCCCGGGCTAGGAAACCCAGTGCTGATTTGCAATGGCAACCTTATCATTACCGTGACGAATGATGGATACAAATGATTTAAATCATTACCAGAACCTTTAAAAATCTCAATAAATTGCCATCAATCTAATAAATGCAATGAAACTAAACATATCATATTATACTATTATATTATCTAACACAACTATATTATGCTACTAACTATTAAATGAATGTAGGTATAAAATAATAACAATAGGAATATTTATAATATTTATAGTATTTATAATATGAATGAGTGGTCGCTTAAATAAAAGGCAGTAAACTTAACAAAGTACAATTATTTATCAAATCCGAGGAGGCGGGTGGCCGGTGATGAAACATGACCAATGACCATTGACCATTCAGCCGCGGTGCGCCGGCAGTGCAGCGCGGCGATAGGAGGTTCTTTTATACTTTTGTAAATATGTAATTATAGTCAGTAAAAAACTGATCTCACAGGCGATGAACTGTTAGTTAGTCAATTCGAGACTCGAGCAAACCGCCTTCATACCAAATCCTTAAATATATTGAATAATTTGGCGTTTGCGACGGAGCCACAACCATAAGGTAAGTAACTTAATTAAAACTATTATACATTCTATATATACTAGGAAAAAAATATAATATGAAATACTAAAACATTAGAAATAATAAAATAAACACATACAACCTACTATTGTAGTTTTAACCCAAAATATTTTTATTATATACATACATTATAAAGAACCTGTAGCCTGTCTTAGTTAAGTGAATAAATAAATATATATTTATATATATACATACACATACATATACACATATACACATATACATATATACACATACACAGTATACATATACAGGTTGTTCTTATTTTTTTTAACACAAAATTACTATGTTATGATTATATACAAAATAAAATGGAAATATAATATATGTATATATGACATAAATGTAGTTAAAAGAAGGAATAATAATATAATATAATATCAGGACAAATTATACACATTGATCTAACCCCTAAGTTACCAAATTATTTTCTTATGTTAAGGGTGTTAGACAACGATACAAATACGTAGAAATACACATATAAATACTGAGAATATATTTAATAAACGACCAAACCCAGAAACACAGACATCTATGCTCATCACATAAATGCCTGTCTCCGCCGGGAATCGAACCCGAATAAAAATATTACATTGTTTTAAGAGCTTAGGGATATGTATTGTTTTTAGGTATTACAAACTGAGAGCGCTCCGAATATAGTGTTAAGGATATTTGTATGTAACCGTGTTTGTGTTATTCGTTCGAACATTTCATTTTATTATTTTATTATAAATCTATTCATTTTTAATATTATATATAAATATATGTATATTTATAAGTCTTTGTGGCTTTCCCTGGAAATTCCTATATTTCCGGGATTGAAAGATAGAGTTAGATAACAAGCAAACACCACACTGAATTGCATATAAATCCGCTCGGTAGTTTATTCTAATTATAACCCATTTATTAGTTTTTCTAAAAAAGGTTTGTATATGTTATTAGTATATTGTGTATTATAATATATTTTTTATAATGCGGAAACAAACACAATAGATAAACAGACAAAAAATAGGTTTTGTACCTATTGTTTTCTCGACTGCATAACGTAGAAATTAATTATCAAAAGAACATATTTTATAAATATCAAGATAAAACATTCTGTACCGACATAATATTGTTTGATTCATATTTGAACATGCCATTAATGTACAAAGAATGAGAAATTATTTAGAATCGTCTTAGATACCAAATTATATATTCCACAAATCTCTAGAAGTTTTGTCGGTGTATGTTTATGGACTGCTTGTAAATTTAGTGAAGTCTTCAGAAATCCAATTTTATTAAGTTTTCAAATGTGATGGAGACTTTAGTCTCTTGTTGTTATATATAAAACATTTTCTTCCTTCGTCATACTAGTCCTTCATTGAATGGTGTTTTAAGTGATTCTTTCCAGGCGGTTTAGTGTAGGCAATAAATTCCGTTTTGCGAAGACCTACAAAACAGAGTACAGAAACCGACTTATTATATGTAAATAAAAAAACAAATAATATACAATTTTTTTTATCAAAATTGTATTGAAAAAGAGCCGCTGGGAAATATACTACAATATCATAAATATCCAAATACAAAAAATATATATATAAAAAATATATATATATAATAACTTCGTATTGTGCAAATTAACAAATTCAAAATGTTCAAAATATTTAAAATATACTTAACTATAACACAATATTTAAATAACGATTTCTAAAGTTATTAGTTTCAAAATAATTATTGAACTTACTTTTCTTCTGTGAGAGTCGAATTATTAAAACTTAACCGAAGATAGTTCTTTGTAACATTTATTACATTTTGAAACAGTAGGCACAACATAGAGAGGAGTCTTATTTTTGTTTTCTAATATGTAGTGCTTTTTTCCATAATTGAAACTTTCGCCATTGCTAATTAAAAAATAAATTTGTGAATGCAAACATTTTTTACTTTTTTCCAGCAAACAGTTGAAGGCAATGGTTTAGTCTATTCATTCATGTAATACCTATAATATAGACTTTAAGGATAAGTAGCTACTGTACATTAATATATATACATGAATGTTTTTAATTTAAACACCATAGTTCAGAAATGTTGTTTGTATTGAAATTATCTAAAAACAATCATATTTCTAACCATTATTGCCTTTTTTTTAAACTATTCAATAATATGATTAACACAAATTGAATCAATATATTATTTGAAAAGTAAATAAAAAGTATTTTAATAATTTATTTTGATTTGGTTGCTTTATTTACATTTTTTCTTTTTCTTCTAATGAGATGTTTTATTTAGTTTATTTTATTTATACATTTTTATTTTTCTATAATATATGTTTATAAAACCCCTTAAAAACATTTTTAAGGAGTTTTATTAGGGGTTTTTCTAGTTAATTCATGACATTTAGAGTGGTTAAAAAAGAAAACTGTAGTTTTAGTTAGTTATTAGTTTTTATTTGTAGACACGCTTTGAAAATCTAATAAAAAAGTAAGACCAAATAAAATAAGTAAATCAGTTGTTAAAAATAAGGATTTTTATAAATTTTTATGAAGTTTATTTTACAATACTACTACAATACCATTTTATATTTCAGACTGAAGAAAAACTAAGAGGTGTCAAGGGACACACCCGGATGGAACGAAGTTCCTTTCGATTAATTATTGAAGGAATAGGGAATATGCATAAAATTGAAAATGGTCTCAAATACTTTTTTTTCGGATACTTATTATCATCTTATATAATAATTTTTTTTTTTATATTTACTAATCATTTAAGGCCATAAAATAATTTATGAAAAGTGAAATAATTTATGAAAAGTTAAGGGAGCGAAATTCAAACTTACAAAACGCGCCACCATTGGTCGAAAGGAAATGTGACGTCATTTGACACGACATTCAAATTATCGGCGTCGAAGATCATACTGTGGTATTAGTGTTACTGAGAAAAATAAATAATTTAAACCTATATTTTCGTGCTTAAAGGTTTTATTAAATGATATGATTGTTTAGGTAATCATTTTCCACTTCACTTGACTCAGATAAATTACTTTGTTTATAATCAGCAGATATAGAAGATATAAGATGCTATAGAAGTATTATCAGCTGTGTTTTCAGTTAACAATTTTCTTCTTAAAACAAAGGTTTACTGGTAAAGTAAAACTATGTCAAATAGTTAGTTTTACTGGTAAAGTAAAAGTATTGTGTGTTGAATGAGGAAATGGTAACAATGCTACATTTTGTTTTTCAGCAGATATATTTACAATGACACCTTTACTTCGGTTTAATATTACCTTGCACAGCTTAGTCATTTGGTAATTTATCTTTAAAATGCGAAAAGCAAGGCACTGCCTTGTGATCACATTAATTATTGTCTTGGCTGATTAATATCACAGACATTTGTATGGGCAGTACTAGGACTTACTTACTATATCACTTCTTTGTAAAGGTCAGCAATTTTTTTAAACACTACTTTTGATAGCTAACTCTGAAAAGGCTTCAATAACCAATGTCAATCTTTGCCTTTTGACTACGCACATTCTCATTCTTTCAGCTGGTGTTTTTGCCATAAAAATATATGAGGACCAACTCCTTTTTTCAAACTTAGATTAAATTTTTCTCCTCGTTGTTTCGTTATACATATTATATTCAATATTATTAGCTGTATCTTCCTTAACTTGAAATAAATCGACAACCATAAAAATTTCGTAAAACCAAAAAAAGAATACGGTTTTTATAGAAAGTTTTACTGCACTTTTGTAAACTAGGTTAGGTTAATTTTAAACTCAAATTTTCTAATGTTCAATAGCTAATGCAAATTACTATAAATTTAAAATAATTAATTAAACTTTTTATAAATAAAGTATACTTACGTTAAATTTATCTTCACAACAATATAAACACAATTTAAGACTTATATTATCCCTTTTAATTACCATAGACCATTGTTTTTGTATTTTCGCATCTTTTGGAATATAAAAAACACTTTGTCGGGTGTTTTTCTAATACTATTTTTGCACTCCGGTACTATACAATACTTGTAAGATGGTTTTTATCTTCTTCTATGACTTGTAGACACTTAAAACTTAAAATATGTATGAAGTGAATTAAAAGTTCATAGTAAACATTCACTGGACGTGTCATCGTGACGTCACGCAAAGCGCGCGCAAAACGACGGCGTTTGAACGGCTCAAATTTACTCAATGTTTTAATTTTCACTTTGAAAAAACTAGAATCTTTTCAAGCCTATTTATATTTTTTTCTACGATATAGAGAGTTAAATGATTAATTTACGTCAAACAAAAACATGAATATTACCTATTGCAATAAAAAAATATTAAATTATTAATATAAGCTAATATGCTAATGGATAATATTTGTATACTATTTTTGTATGATATTTCGACGATAATTTATAATAAAGGTAAATAAAATGAATAACTAAATTTAAAAGTGTTAATCAATAAACCCATGAGTTATTGTCCCGCCACCTAGCGGTTTCACTTTGTACATATATGTTATATAACAGATGTAGTTTGTTTGTTTGTTTGTGTTTGTTTCCCTAAGGTATAAATAGATGGCGTTGTTACAAATATTACGAGTAGGTATATAATAATATTATTAATAATAATAATAATAATAATAATAATATCAGGACAAATTACACACATTGTTCTAACCCCTAAGTAAGCAAATTATTTGCTTGTATTAAGGGTGTTAGACAACGATACAAATACATAGAAATACACATATAAATACTGAGAATATATTTAATAAACGACCAAACCCAGAAACACAGTCATCTATGCTCATCACATAAATGACTGTCTGCGCCGGGAATCGAACCCGAGCCCCGTTGCGCCGTGACACGTTAGGCGTCTCGTCTGCGCTAACCACTCGACCAACGGGGCGGTTAAAATACATTTACATTTGATCACAAATTTGTATTATTATTTTCATTTAAACTGCCTTATTTTCAAATTGATTCTAAAAGAACAAACTACAATATCAAATAAATAATAAAGAACTACCAAGCAATTTAATATAATACAAAAAATAATAATGATAGAAATGAAAATATCTCGCTTGCTTTCTATAAGAGAGAGAGAGAGGTAGCAAAACATGTGACAACTTTTGGACGATATGGAACTACGATAAGGGACTACGTTCCAATATTTTGATTATCGTGTTCTTTCCTTCCATTTGGTGTGATTACGATCACTATACAGGGTTATATGTAATTAGTTGACCACCTCTTGCAGGCAGCCTCTCTACATCAATCCCAACAACCTTTGTTCTACGACTTTTTAAAAATCTTGATAAACAACACAATAAACACGAAACCAAAAAATGTTTGCTCTCTCTTTTACTTATTACTCTGTATCTTGTATGAAGTGCTTAAAAGGTCAACGCCAGGGCGCCATACCTACGTTCAGAGTTAATGCCAGTTCAGAGGCAACAAATAACTTTTGTATGAGAAAACTTAAAGTTTAAAAACAATTAATTTTAAAAAGTCGTAGAACAAATGCTGTTAGGATCGATGTAGAGAGGCTGCCTGCAAGAGGTGGTCAACTAATTACAAATAACCCTGTATATAGATGAATTCTCTATGCTCATCTAATAATGTCATTTCGCATATGGTGATCGCCTTGTAAAACCATTTAATTAGATACCAATGTCGTAAAAAATCCACACGCCATTTTGTTGTGGCCGCCATAAAGGTTTTGCAAAGACGGCAATTTATAAAATAATTAAATTATAGTGTTCTGCTCTTTGAGGCCTTCAGTTTGATATCTATGGTAAAAATTAAGTTTGCCGACATCTTATTACGTCCGCCATATTGAATTTACAATAACATATTTTTAACACTTATCGTGTTCTTCTCGTTAAACCATCTTATTTGATACCCATATCCAAAAATCAGTTGCCATCTTGTTATGTCCGCCATGTTGGATTTTCAAAAATATATTTTTGCACTTATTGTGTTCTTCTTGGTAAACCATTTTAATTTGATGACCATGTCAAAAAATCAGTCGCCATCTTGTTTCGTCCGCCATGATGGATTTTCAATAATATTTTTTTCACTTATCGTGTTCTTCTCGGTGAACCATTTTTTATGATACCCATGTCGAAAAATCGGCCGCCATCTTGTTACATCCGCCATATTGGATTTTCAATAAAATATTTTTGCAATTATAGTGTTCTTCTCTGTAAACCATTTTATTTGATACCCATATAAAAAAAACAGTCGTCATCTTGTTTTGTCCGCCATATTGGATTTTAAATGGGGTCGTCGTGCAATTTATTAAGAACTAAAGGTGTATGCAGAGTTTCAGTTCAATCGGGTCACGGGCTCTTGATATAATTAAATTGTTCAATTTTACACATCACGTTCACACGCTACTACATATATACATAAAACATATTTATATTCCAATATAATAAATAAATAAAAAAATGTTATAAATTCGCGAAACTTAAACAACCTGTATATGGCTATCGGATGAATTATTATTTTGTATAGAGCGCAGATCTGCGCTCCCGGCAGACGACGGAGTCAAATTTTGAGCGCAGATCTACGCTTTCGGCATTCGAAGCATTAAGCTTAGATGATGTTTGTTTCCCAGAGCACAGTGAGCTCCACTAGTATCGAGCGCCTTAGATGTTTAGAATACAGGAACAAGTCCGGTCTGGATGACGAAGCACCAACATCCAAGGGGTTTTTGTAAGGCTTTTCATACATCATGAGAGTCCAATCAGGAGCCGCGTCTAAAACTGAATACGGCTTCGGTTTAGATTTTTTGGAGGAGCCTTCTTTTACGAACTCTACAGATCGTTTGGTGGTTGTTATACCCTTCCGCGCTCTAACTACTGAAAGACTAACCGCTGCGTGTACGATTTCTAATACCTTATAGTGATGACGCGAGTATTGACCTTTATCTAAAAGTACCCTACACCCTAGTAATAAGTGTTTCGCTGTTCCTACTGCCTCCCCACAAACGTTGCAAGACTTTTCGGTGGCTGTGTCCCACATTATTAAATTACTTTGATCTGGGAGAGTCATTTGGAATGCATTAAGATCAAATTTTAATAATGCCGGGGACCGATCATAAAGTAAGGTGCGTCACTTCAAAGCTAGTGGAATATAAAACCCTCCTATGGCCACCCATTCGTTTTATATTCCTCATCAGGCTCATCGCGTGCGGTCAGTAGTTAGCGTTCTCGTCTGGTCGAATAAGAGATGTATCTCCCATCCAGGGCTACTGCATCAGCGTAGTGTGGCGCTGCTACAAGTACCTCACTATGAGGAGCCACGCCATGCACAACCTCACGCCCTTCGTGATATCCAGCGAGGGAGCCTCCCCGCCCGCCTTCCCCGCCCCGGACTACTCCAGCCTGCTGCCCGACTACGAGGAGGCGGTGAAGCAGACGCCGCCGCCCTCCTACAGGGTCGCCACGCTCATGGCTGCCGAGGATGCTAATACTGCTGTGAGTTACGTAACCGTACGGACTCTGGAAGGCGGCGTATATACAAGTTCTTACACGTTAAACCGATCTCCAATGTCTCTTCCAGGCCGGCCCGCCCGCGCCGCCCGCCCCCGGCTGCCCGCCCTCCAACACGGTGGTGATGCTGCCGCAGCCGGGCTCGCAGGCGCGCGTGTGACTCCTCGCGGGCGCGTCGCTCGTTCAATTCTTTTAATTTAGTTCACTAACATATTTTTTGTATACTATATTGTTATATTTATCGGTCGGCTCGTGTTTCGTGTGAATATGCAATCTATTTATGTATTTGAAAATGTTTTTTATGTAAACGCATGCTCGCCTCTCGATAGTACGATTGCTTATTTGTTCCAAGTAGGTAAATAATCATCTGGAATTCTGTTCTCGTAAGCAATAACTCGTGTCATCGAATCGTTCGCTAAATATTATTTTGTTATTAAATCAGTATATTTTTTTTAAAAGTGTGCCATTATGATATGTTTGAAGAAATTATTTTTGTAACTGTATCATAAGTTCCAATTTAGAAAAGCACGGTTATTTTAGTAACATTCCATAAAGTATATACAAAAAAAATATTAAATTAATTAGAAAAAATATATCATATACATATTTTAAAGCTAAAGCAAAAATAAACTCTAATATCTAATTTGTGTCAATGAACTGCTTATAGCGTAATTATAAAGATTCTTATTTCTTATTATTTTTCTATACATAAAATCTATCAATACCAACCTAAATAATATTAAATGCTGCTGCTATTAGATGAAGTGTAGCCCAGTTTATAAAACTCTGTGCTCTGACATTGTAATGTAACTTCCAACCGCCTCGTACACTCGGAAGCTCCACGATCTATATATAAATACATCGTGTAATGTTTTGTTACATTTTCAGGAGTGACATTTGAATAAAACTAATTTAAATGATGTATATAATATTTCACTTTAGTGTCAACTAGTTTCAAAGGCGGATGTTCGTCCATGGGACATATAATTTGATAAAATAGATAGATTCATAGATTATGAAATAATGGTTAGACAACACTCAACAGTCGGGAACGGGTAACACTATTATGAGAAAAATAACAAAAAACGACGGCGAATACGATAAAATAGTTTATTATAAAAATATATAATTATTTTAAATAAATTGTTATGATTTATAAATTATTAGTGTCAATTAATCTTCCTTTAAATTAAATAAACAAATCAAAATATAACTAGTATGTAAATGATTAAGAGGCTCCAGTTAGTACGTTCCAGAAAAATCTATAAAGGATCGTAAAAGGCGTAAATTAAATAATAATTATGTAAATTGTGACAGATACAGTTTAATTGTCGTAAGTGGTTTCAGAACGGCCTAAGGAGTGCATTCTCTGGATGCCCTTCACATGAAGTAATGATGTACTTATTCGTATTATTGTAGTAATCGTAGCGTGGGGTCGTTGCAGTGACCCGGTACGTTCGTATATATCAATCTTTACATATTACTCTGGGTTGATAGCTAATAGAAATGTCTTAATATTATATAAACTATTAATTATATTTTTTGGGACAACTTAAATCATGTTAGTATTGTAATAAGTAAACACCTATTAAAATCTGTGTGTAATTTATTTCTAAGCACGAAATTACTGACACAGTAGGGATGTATTAATCTGAAATAAAATATCAAACGTCAGACGTATCGTCTTTTATTATCCACAAAGACCACACGCCGTTTAAAAATACGCTATAGATTTTTTACAGGAAAAAAGTTAGCGAATTGTTTTTTTTACTCTTTTGACACATTTTGCGAATCAAATGTATTTTTGTTGTATGATACAACTTAAAATCAAAGTACGTCGTATATATTTTGACTTCGGTATCTCAATACATTATTGGGTGATGGCACCACTAATCGACAGGCACCCAGCGTTCGACACTTAACACATTTTTTTTTAGCAAGAACTCGATTTAGACTTTTTCGAAATTAAACAATAAACATTAGACTTCCCTCTGTTATTTCAAAACTTTTTATTGCTTTCGTAAGACGGCGAAGACAACGGTTGACATAATTTGTGTTTCTCTGATAAAATCCGTTTTATTAGTAAAATCATTAATGTGGTTAGTTTGGAAACTTCATATTATTCATGTTAAACCTAATAGTATCAAAAAATGGAGTGACTTCCGAGTTTTATATTGAAATGGCTGTTAAGTAATCCTATCTCGTGGCAACGATGTATATTTTTTTAGGATATGTTAAAGCGGTGTTCGTCACTGGTTTTATCAAAATGACTTATCCAGTCTTCGACATTTGTCGAAACTCGAAACCAATTTTTTTAATTTTTCGAGTTGATGGAAGATTCTTTGTGTTGATTCAATCTGTATTCAAATCAAGTAGTTAATTTTGAACTACCAGTGAAGGACAGTGTCTATAACCGAGTGTTGAAGACTGGTTTACATAATTTTCAGATGACTCCTAGGACAAAATATATTCCTGATCAGATGGATAATCCTGCTACAATTAATTTTAGAGATTCCAAGTGATTTACCTGTTACCAAAAGTAATGATATACTTTATCCTGAAGCAATAGCATCGGCAAACAATAGTTTGGTATTTGAAAAAAATTCTAACATCTCTAGCATTGTTTCCGGAAACAAACCAACTCCATCGACTGCAGTAAAAAAAGACGATGTGCAAGTATTATGGGTTGTTGTTGCTATTCCAGCACCACTGATCCAAGAACGATCCATTTGTAAACGATATTATTAAAAAGAATTAAAAAAGAAAAGATTCCAAGCAAGGCTTGGCGTGAATATCACACCAAGAAAGAATGAAACTAAACTAGTAGAAGCGAAAGAAGAAAAAAAGGCGTTAAAGGAAAAATATGCAGAAGAAAGGAAAAAAAAAATCATTATGAAACAAAATAAAATGAAAATACGCCCAATAGAATCTACATACGAGTCAGATGTAGATGTTGATTATGCTGAAAGTGCCAACAGATGCGTGGAGGAAGAAAATGTTTTGGAAGATGAAGGTAGAGAAAACAATACCAACTAAGAGAAACAGAAAATCAACTGCGTTTCTACAAACAAAATTAAAATGTAAAAACCATGTTCACCCAAAAAAATATTTTGATTCGGATATGGATGGCCCATTGTTATCTTTTACACAAAATGCTGGACGTATAATATATTGATTAATTTAATATTGTTATTAAATCCAGAATTCCAGAATAAGATACCTGAAAAACTCATTATTTAATTAGTGAAAACCTCCCGTTGATAAAGTTGACAAGTATTGTTTCGTTTTGCTTTATAATTTTAAGTTATTGTATGTCAAATATTCATTTGTTTGTAGTTTCATTTGTTTGTAGTGTCACTTTTTCTAGGAAATCTTGTAATTTCCTGTCCTAATAATAATAAAAGCTCCCTCAAATTGACTCCTGTATATTAGCACACTTTGCATTTTCTGTGATCTATCTTAGGCGTTTGACTGTGAACATGAAATCCTTATAAAAAAGTTAGAACATTATGGAGTTAAGAATAAGTCCCTAGATTTAACTAGTTCATATCTTAATAATAGAATTCAAAAAGTTGATGTAAATGGAAAACGTTCCTCCGGTTCTTTGGTAAAAATAGGTGTGCCAGAGGGCTTTATCCTAGGGCCTTTCTTGTTCCTCGTTTACGTAAATGACTTACCTCACCTAGTGAGGGAAAAACATGGGATAGTATTGTTTGCTAATGGTACTTCTCTTATTTTTAAAGTTAATAGACGGCAATTTGTTATTGACGATGTAAACAATGCTCTCTCAGATGTTGTACAATGGTTTAACGCCAATAATTTGTTGCTCAATAAAAAAAGACCAAATATGTCAAATTTAGTATATCAAATGTTAAAAATGTTAGTACCAAACTACAATTAAACAATGAGGAATTGGACTTGGTCAAATCGATTACTGTCTTGGGCATTACCTTAGATGAAAAATTGCAATGGGGTCCTCATATATTGGATTTGTCAATCAAAGTTAGTTCTGCTATGTACGTGGTTAAAAAAAATCGTTTCATTAACAAATATGGAAACTGCTCGATTAGTTTACTATAGTTACTTTCTTAGCATAATGTCATACGGTATACTCTTATAGGGCAATACAGCCGACATTGATACCATATTTACATTGCAGAGGAGGGCTTTTCAAGCAATATATAATATGAGACCAAGAGACTCTTTAAGAAACAAATTTAAAGAATTTAAAATTATGACTGTTTACAATCAATATATTTATGAAAATTTAATTTACGTTCATATAAATATTTCAAAATTCAAGACAAAATGTGATTGATATAAAATTAATACAAGAAGTAAAAATAAACTAGCTATGCCCAACACTAAGCTCCATAAAATAGGTAAATCCTTTAAGGTTAATTGTATACCTTTTTTTAATAAGCTGCCAAATGAAGTCTTAAGTCTACCATTAAATAAATTTAAATAATTTGATAAAAAAACCTGCTATAATGTACAGGATCAAAGACGGTATGGTCTGGGAATATATTGTATTGTATTGCGAATATATAGTAATCTCCACAATTTGTTTTTTTTATAGATTAGTTTTGTTTTATCGACCTGCTGCATCACACCGATTCCTTAGAAGTCACTACTAGTCAAGTCAGTAAAGCATTTGGTCTGTTTGTAAATGATAACAAATCTCAGGTTGCTGTTGTAGGTAGTTCTAGACAAATTTCTAAAATTGATTTCAATATCTTAACTCCTGTAACCTGGGATAAAGTCATTATACCATACTCTTGCACAATAAAAAATCTTGGCCTGCAAATTGATAGTACACTCTCATGGAAACCGCAAGTTGAATATGTAAGTCGCAAAATATTTGCCACTATCAGTGGTCTCAGACGATGGAAAAAGTTGTTACATATTAAAACTAAAATTTGTCTAGCTAACACCCTTCTTCTACCCATCCTAGACTATGCAGACATTTGTTACCTAGATCTCACGGAGAAACTTTTAAATAAATTAGAACGTTTGCAAAATATGTGCATCCGATTTATCTTCGGGCTGCATAAATTCGATCATGTGTCGCAACAACGTGCGCAGTTGGGTTGGTTATCCATAAGGCAACGTCGAAATATGCACGCTCTTACTCTTCTCTACACTGTCCTCTTTCATAACCAAACTCCTCATTACCTCAAGGAGCGCTTCACTTTTCTTAGTTCTCAGTCTTTATACAATTCACGCTCCATTAACTCGCTCATATATTTTTATCGTAAGTATGTATACCATATATTATATAGGTTATCTATTTATTTATATATACGGATATATGAATATGTGTATGTATATTATTATTTGTATGTATAAATTTATATATAATCATTATTATTTAATTACTTATATAATTAAAAACGATAGTTTTAATTTTTATTGTGTCCTTATGTATAAATTCTTATTCTCGTTGTAGTGTGCTTGCACTATCCTATGACCTTGCAAATTTTCATTATTCATCAAGGGTTGTCTGTAAGAGATCGCTTTTAAGCGATAAGACCGCCTCTGCACGAAAATTTCTTACTTTATCAACATGTAGTAGTAGGCTACTTACTGTAATTTCTTGTAATAATTGTATGTGCAATAAGTTTTTAAAATAAATAAAAATAAATACTCTCAGTAGCATCGGGAGTCGGGGTGCCCTCCTCCCTCAAATATGGCGAAGGGGGTGATGGCTGGCTCTTGCGTTATGCCCGTGATCGGGTGCTGCTTGCGGTGACTGGTTGTCTTGCAGGCCGAGAGTTTTTTACGTTGTCCAAAATCATTAGGCTTCATTTCCGATTGATTGCGACGGTTCTAGTTGTTCCAAAATAATGTTTGAAAATATCTATAAACATGTATAATAAACCGATACGTATACGTATCGGTTTATTTTTCATTCTATATTTATATAAATTTAAATAAGCTTAACATGGCTATACATGTTTAAAGATATTTTCAAACATTAATTTCGGTAGAGGCATCTTTTCAATGTTTATCTATACTGCAAAGTTAGAAACATTGGTTAGGATTTTCGAAAGAAACCTAATAGATGTCACCACCGTCCCGATAAAGACGATCACATATAGAATGCTTAATTCACCGAGACGGACAGCGATACGGTAGCTCAGTTGGTAGAGCGACGGCACGGTTTTCCAGTAGTCGCGGGTTCGAATCCCTGCCCGTATCGGTTTATTTTTTATTCTATATTTATATAAATTTGTTCCAAATTAGCTTTTAAAAATGACGTTTGTGAAACAGTGATCACAATAAAAAATATATGTATCTGGCTGAGTTTGTTGTGTGGTTCTTCTCAGACCAGGACGCGTTTGGAACCCTCATAGCTTTAACATTAAGTTGGAAAGTGATTTTACAGACGAGATTTTTACGATAAATCTGGTATCGCAATACTCTTCTGTCACTTCTATTTTGACGTGCACAAGTCATCACCGATAATGATTCAAAGTGAAAAAGATATAAATAAATAAAAATTAATTTTATTTTCTTTAAGGAAATCATGTCTTTGATGGGCGGCTTTTATATGAATTAGTTCCTATTGCGACAACGTCAATAACAGGGTGTTGGTAAGTGTCGATTAACTGGTAGGTACTTGGTAGTCTATTACTGAATCTTCAATGTCCATAGGTGGGGATTCTTTATAAATGTAATTTTTAAATTAATTACGTATTAACTAAAATCACCAATATGTAACTGATATTATGAACATATTATTTCTCAAGCGTTTTCGCGATACTAAATTGTTCTCGCGATTGTCTACCTAATTACTATTCGTTTTACATAGTACTCTTAAAGTGTCTACTATGAC
This sequence comes from Napeogenes sylphis, assembly GCA_959347405.1. NCBI lineage: Eukaryota > Metazoa > Arthropoda > Insecta > Lepidoptera > Nymphalidae > Napeogenes > Napeogenes sylphis. The sequence goes on from OY365776.1 coordinate 886,902, forward strand.
TGGTATTTTAATATATTGAGATACAAAAAAATCGCGTGGAGGAAGCTTTGGATATGATATAAATTATACTTTTTAAGGTAACCCTTAATTTTTAGACACTTTAACATTTCGAAATAACGTAGGTACATTAAGATCTTTAAAATGTTTTGTCAGGCAATAAAATAAGTTTTACGCATTTATTCTGATAGCTTACCCGCTCCCCCGGTGACGCTGTAATAGCCAACAGGGCTAACAGCATAGAAAGACAAAAAATATATATTCTTATAGCTAAACAATTGAAATTTTCACAGATGAAGTATTTCTGTTGCCACATAACAACAAGTACTAAAAATAAAATAAATATTTAAACTCGCCCAAACAACAAACTTGGTTCTTTGGTACCTATATATAGTACCTATATATAGTACCTATATATAGTACCTATATATAGTACCTATATATAGTACCTATATATAGTACCTATATATAGTAGCTATATATAGTAGCTATATATAGTACCTATATATAGTACCTATATATAGTACCTATATATAGTACCTATATATAGTACCTATATATAGTAGCTATATATAGTACCTATATATAGTACCTATATATAGTACCTATATATAGTACCTATATATAGTACCTATATATAGTACCTATATATAGTACCTATATATAGTACCTATATATAGTACCTATATATAGTACCTATATATAGTACCTATATATAGTACCTATATAGAAACAGTATCTTAGAACTTTTAAATCCTTTCAAAATGATATAACAGAAAAACCTTTCCAAGAGTATGTTAAGGTTTTACAGAAAATAAATATTATTTACAATATAGGTACGACGTTCTACTAATCATTACGGAGTATTTATTTTGAATATGGTGATATTATTATTATTTTTTTGGTGTTCCTCCATGACTATGGGTAATAACTTTTAAACTGTCGCATTTAATAATTCATAACAATTTAAAAAACAGAAATTAACGCGTACGAAATAGGTATCACGTTACACGTAGGGGAAAGGTGCCTAAAGTGGGCACCAGCCTAAAGTGGGCACCAGCTATAAACTCCAGCTAAATAAACTCCACGCATCCTTACAGATCCTATAGCCCTTAACCCGCCCGTTTATGCTATAGTCGTTCCTAACAATTCGGACGAACTTTAAGGCTCTTGGAAAAAAATATATAATTTTAAAGCCTTTATGCAAAAAAAAGAAAGGAATGTAGATTGTGTTTTGTCTATTTTGGAGCAATCTTCTTTAATATAAAAATATATCTTGTGTTCTGAGTATATCTTACTTTTATTTAATCATACTTGCATCTAAATATGGCAGCCGATTTTAGGGTAGGTCTGATGAAAACGTGGACTTGACGTAAAGGCCCAAAGCGGGCAGGGCAAAGCAAGCATGCTAACTTTTGCCCTTGATGTCAGGTTTGCTATACCTTTTGTTGATTGCTTTGAAATTATGCTAATTTATTATTTCCTCTAAATAAGGGGACTGGATCCAATACATTGGTTGTGAAATGTAGGCTCATAATAAATGCACATCATACCGGAGTAAGTTGTGATTTATGTGCATAAAGTTGCCAAAATTCAGGAGAATTGGGTCACTTTTATGATTTTGTTAAGAGATTTACCTTGATTTTTTATGTCAATGGAGAGAAATCTATTGATGAGGTGATTTCTAATTATATCAAATAAAATTAGAAATTACCTTATCAATACATTATATCAAATAAACAAATTTAAGGGTCATAAGAATTCAATATTCTCTGTTTAATTTTATGTTCAATAACTTTTTAATTTTGAAAGAAAAAATGATTTACAAGTTTGTTTCAAAATTGAGATTTTATTGTTTAATTTAATTTTCTTTAATTGCAAAATTTATGAAAGTAGGACTGCAATATTACTAATGACGACTGAGTAATTATAAGAATGTTGATTTTACATAAAGTTTACGAACCTAAATAAAATAGAGGAATGCTCGCTTTGTCCTTATGCTCATGCCCACTTTAGGCCAGCCTCCGGGCAAAGCGAGCATTCGATAGGGTTCCATATTTAGGATCATAGTTTAATATTCTCAGTTAACCTACCTGTTAACTGCCTGACGTTTCGACCAGGTTACAGCGACTGTGGTCACAGGCAGGCAGTTAAAAGAAATATTATACTAAATTATAACAAAGTTTAGTTACTAACACCCTGCTACCATCTACTATCTTATGCCTAGTTTTAAATTTTACTTCTCGTCGAAGATGAATCAGCCCATCAGTGAGTTCAACTTTTAATTGCCTACCCATTGGTTTCAATGATTTTTTAAGACTACATGTATTTTAATTCCACGCTTTCAATCTTTTCACAGAAAGACGAGATGTTTGTCGTCACACGTTTCACGTCGTGTTGTCAAGTACGTAGGTACTATTAAACTATTTAAGTAGTTTCCGAAGAAAAGAAAATCCCGTGCAGATCACTTGCACATGATTTGTTAATTACAATAAAAGGATGTTGAACACCTGAAATTTATATATGTACCTAAAATTTTAATAGGCTGTAAAACATTTATAATCAACATTTTCAAAACGTTTGTCAATTTCTCTACTGATAGATATATTGAAAAATTATTAGTTGATTTGTTTTATTGTTCTTTATTTCAGCGCTGCGATGTTTATCAGCCGGCGTTGCAACATTGAAAGGTCAAAGTTATGAACGTAATTTACAAACAATGCATCGCACATGCGCGCCAGGCCGATGAGACACTGACTTCGCGCCGCCGTACCACGCGTTCTCTATTTATATCGACTTGACCTCCCCCACACACACACACAGCACAGCACTCACGCAAGCGCAATGCGCACTTTAAACGTCGAAAGTGAAAATTTGACATCATGATATCCTTCATTTTAAGGAACGGGAATTGTCTGGATTGCTAATTAAAAGCGAAGACGAAGACGCCACAGTGTCCATTGCAGCGCTAGGATGGCCGATGCCTGCATGGCACCGGTACTCCCCGATACTGCGGTAGTCGTACGCCACAAATCAGCTGGGTTGCCGGCTATTGGTGTCCGCTCGTGACGTCTCTTGGAATCTCTAACCCAGCGCCGGCACCATGGCTTCCACAATGCAACTTGAATTCACACAAGCCATGACCGATTTTAAAACGATGTTTCCCGACATGGACGACGACGTGATCGAGGCGGTGCTCCGTGCTAACCAAGGTGCGGTGGATGCCACCATAGACCAACTCCTGGCGATGAGTACCGACAATCAAAACGAACGACTCCGACTGGAAATGGAGCGCGTAGAAAGCAGTTCACCGTCACGAAAAAAAGATCGCCGTATAATTGGTCGAGGTGCAGAAGACGGTGACGACAATGACACTACGGCGCTAATGTAAGTACACAATGATCTCATTACATTCTGTTGTTATTTTCTTTAGAGACAAATGATCTATGTTTTTATTGCATTTAGTTCTTGATAAGTATTGCTTACATTTATTGTGTTTGCTTCAAAATTCTATTTTTAAGATCTAAACCTTACCCATATCCCAATAGATGATCTTCTAACCGGATAATTTATAGTTCTACATTTGATGTTTCTTCATATTCATAAGAAAAAAAAACTTTTTAACGATTACATTAATTAACGGGTCTCGAAATACGACATCGTACTGTATATGATACTGTATTTATACGTAGTTATTAAGAAATAATCTGTATCAATTCGACGAAATTATAAATCTTAGATTAATTGTGTACGTGTGTAGAATTCTAAGAAATTTGTAAGCAGAGTTATAAATGTATTACTTACATCAAAAAGCTGAGCAACAGCACGTAATAGGAATAAGTCTTACTAAATTATTAAACTTTAACGTCCCTAGGCTTTTAATAAACAAATTTTTAATTTAATTCGTTATCCTCGAGGCACTGTTTCAATTAAGACTTCAGAGTAGAGAGAGTTCAGCGTCTTAAAAGGTGTAGTGTGTTGCCACTATGGCCTTATATTTTTAAACAATATTATACTTTTAGTGCTGATAGTCGTTACGTAACATGTGTCGCTAAGAAATATGTACAATATTAACAACTTATCTAACTATGTATTATGTTCACATTGAGTACAGTCCTACTTATTGTGATTCAATATATAGATGCCAGGGTCGTTATAGAAATACTATAGTTAATTACAAATATACTATCTGAGGCCTATTTATCTATATTTTTTATATTGCACTAGCTTTTCCCGCGACTTGTAGTAAAACAATTCCCCTTTTCCTTTTTTGTATTGGCTTCTAAATGACTTGTTTTAACTGATACAATCAAAATTACGACATCAGCAGACATCGGTCACTGTCAAAAGTATATTTAATGTTTTAATAAGGATACAATATTAGATACTGTAATTTTTTTTATACCTCTCTTGTTTTTAGTTACATGTACATTTAAACACTTTTTAAACAGAGTACGTAATAACCATTCTGAGCATATATCGCCCTTATAGATTTTCATTAGACATAATCAAAATATGCCCATGTAAACTTGAACTCGAGCATCGACGTTATCATCAACTTGCAGGTTTTGTTTTATTAAAAAAAATATGTATTCTATATATATTAATATATTAATGCTAAATAATATGTATTAGACATTCAGTTAGCTATATGCATTAACAAATTTTTCAATAGGTACTGAACATTCACTAAAGCCGAAAATCTTTTTGAGACGGGTTGCACGGTTCCATACCATAGTGCTCCAGCCAACCGGCGTAACTGCCGTAAACGCGATGACCCTATATTTTAAATCTGTAATATCTTCGAAAATATTCAATTACATACTGTACATTACGTACTGTACATTACGTACTGTACAAGGGCTACATTGTATAATATTAAATGTAAAATGTATTTATGTTACTTAATTAGATAAGGAAATATATACCATCGCGGCTTTTCTTGTAGAATGTGTTTGTTTACGACTTCGCATTAGAAATCTTGAAATTATCAGTGGTTCTCTGATATATTAAGCATGTTATTATACATATAAACCTTCCTCTTGAATCACTCTATCTATTAAAAAACTGCAACAAAATCTGTTTTGTAGTTTTAAAAATCTAAGCATACAAACAAAAATAGGGACCGAGGCGGAAAACGACTTTGCTTTATATTATGTAATAAATAATGTCACTTTTAAACCGATAATGTAACATTTAATAATAAGCAAAACTTTCGTAAAATGGAGTAAAAAATTCGAGACAACATTTTATTGTTGTTGTTGGGAATGCATGTAGATGTAAATTAATTATTATTGTTAGGAGCTAGGTCGACTCAAAAATAAACTGACACCACACCAAAATTCATTAATATCTTTTTAGTAGATTTATTTTTCGGTAAAATATATCTGTTTTAATTTATTTGTTATTTTTTTAGTTGCTAAGTATTAGTTAAAGATTAGCTAGACGCTGATATAAAATATTTCTTTTAGTGTTTTTAGCATTAAGTTCGCCCTTTGTACCTTTTTTGTCCGATAAAGATTAATTAAATTAATGTTCAGAATTTAATTGTAAATTAAACATAAGTATGACAATACTTAAAACACTGTTTTATTTCCGAACGTGTGTAGGAGTTTGAGAAATTGGAAATATATAAATTAGGATTAGGTAGGTAGGTATAGTAAACCATGAGGATGCATTCACGAAATTCCAGGTTCGAGGTCTTGGAAAATTCTATAAGGATTTGACGAATTTAACTACATATAATGTAATAATAGGTATTTTTAAATTCCAATATTATACAAGAACTCTTTGGCCTGTCGAATCATTGGCTCACAGCCAACCTGAAAAATAAAATCTGCAATTTATATTTCATACAAGAATAGTGTAGAAGTGGATGAGGTTCTTTATTTGGTTTCAAAAGCAGGTATCCGTTTCGATGTTGTACTTGTACAATGTAGTCTTGTAGTCTTAGTCTTAAAGACGAAACTCGACGGATTATTAAGTTAAAGTAAATGCACAAAAACGTTATTTGGTAGGTTGCCTATAGCTTAACTTATAGCATAACCGTAGCTCGAGATCGCAGCGCTTTAAATAAAACCAACAACAATATGAAATAGAAAAAAAAAAAACAAGACCAACTTTAATCAGAAAAATTATTATTATTTTTTTTATGGAAGAGGAGGTCAAACGAGCTGGCGGGTCACAGATGATTTACGAGAGTTATAGTTATAGATTTACCTTATTAGTTATTTAGGCATCACCACCTACCAGGTCCAATTGAGAATCTTAATCATTCATTAACTTGTTTTTTTAATGATGTTAAAATAACTTGGTTAGTATTTAGATATGTGTTATAATAATTATCAAAATATCTATACACGATTATAAATAAGTAAATGTAACATATATATATATATCTTTAGAATCCGCATAATAAATATACATTTCTTTTGAGGAGCCCTTTATTCATGTTAAGTGCAAAAACCTGTAACTTTGGTTCAATTTACATTTAAAATCAATCTAACGTAAACATATTATCGATACCACTATTTAAGTTGTATTTAAAAGCAGGTAAAGAATGTAAAATTACCAATTACATACGATCATAGTGATCAGTGGCCTCTAGCCAATCAGGCCTATAGTAGGTATAGTAGCTATTATAATTACAGTTAGCTTCCCCCTCTCTTGTTCTTTTTTATTTTAGCAACCTTATCATAATCACCTCACTCTTTTATCTATATACTATTAAGTCAAATGATTTAAATAAACTCTCTACATAATAAAGTATAGTAACATTTACATCACACATTTACACACATAGGTACACACAAGGACACTACAGTACCTATTCTACTTGAAGATTTTCTATATATACTTCGTTTTAATTATGGTACGAAAAAAATATGTTATATTTATAAAAAAATACTTTCAGGAAAGTCGAGGATGACTCAATACCATTATCGGTCAAGAAGAAGTGGGTGCCAAGAATGCTTTGTCCTTTACCACCGATGTTCCTTCGTATAGCCCCTGGCACTGACGCTCGCATTGATTTAAGCCTAGACATGGATGATGATCGAATCGCCACCTTCCTCCAGAACGAGGAGTTTATGGCTGAATTAAGATGGAATCAAGAGTTCATAGCGGCATTGGATAGCGAACAGGGCAACAAAACTAAATGTCATGACGATGAAGCAGCGTTTAAAGAAAGACTTAAAAATATGGGTAAATGTAAGTACCTTTAACAATTATAGGTATCGTAAGAAAATTACTTTTTTGCTTAGGAAGGTGCATATTACCTATTTAAAAATATATATATTACTAGCGGACCTGATAGACGTTGCCTTGTACACGCGTCTTTAATAAAAAAAAATCATACTTTAAAAAAAATAATATTAAAAAGCTATCACAATGTCTAACGTCATTACATGTACATTTATCATAATTCGACACATCGATACCGTATGAATATGTAAATAAAGATTTTTTTGTTTGAATAAATGAATTTGTTTTAATATTATTTTTTTAATTTCACTTTTTACGTAGCGAAGCACGTATCGGGCCGCTAGTACTAAAATATTTTTCTTATTTCTATCGCAACGCCAACTGTCAGGGCAGACTATAATTAAAATATAATATTATTTAATATTTGACATTGCCATGGTAACGCAGTCAGTCGGAACTAATGTGAAATATTCCAAAATCACCACCTACTTACACATTAAAAATTAATCAAAAAACATTTTCCAGTGGACCAAATTGTGAATCTAAATAATTCTCAAGTCCCCTTGAACACACACAAAGAATTTCATAAAAATCTGTCCAGTCGTTTAGGAGGAGTTCAGTGACATACACACACATACACACACAAGAAATATATATATAAAGATATTGTATTAAATAAAGTTAATATTGCGCTAGGAATCAGTATAAGTTCTATGAAGTTGTTTTTGTTTTGCAGTATCTCGAAAAAAGTTTGCCCAATTGTCCCGAATGTTTTCCCGGGGAGGGCCACGCAAAAGCGGGAGTGCACGGGCGCCTTCCCGGGGACCTCCAGACAGTCTCCTGTTACAAGAAGAACACAGCGACGACGATGAACGACAACAGCCGTTGAATATAAAAATATAATGTGTATGTGTAGAGTGTCAGAAAGACTTTACGAAGCGCCTTAATTTATCGGAGTTCCACAAGGTTTCGTATAAGACTGGAATTGTTAGATAAGATTGATTAGGTTGTTGTTGGAAGCCTTTAAGAATGTACATTGTTAGATTACCTTGTTATCAGAAGACGGGGAGTGAGTCTACTGAAGAGATATTACAACGATATCAGTAATTGAATTGTGTATAATTGTTCTATTGTCGAATTCCATTAGGACTTAGGTAGATTGCTTTGTTTCATCTGAGAATTTAGATTCTTCAACTAAAAGTATTTTATTTTGTTGTCTCCCTAATAGTAAGCTGTAAGGTACTTCTTTAATATTTAGCTACTGTTTTGGTTCCAGCATCTTTTTATCTAATCAGACATTATTTCCCTACCATTTTAGATAATAATTAGTCTTAGAAGATTAATTTCGGTCCAATTTTAATGACTAGTACAGTTCTACTAATAAAATATGATAACTGTATTTATTTATTATTATTAATAGTACATTACAAAAATATCATATATGTATTTATATTTACACTGACACTTAAGGGGTACGTGTATATAGTAAGACTCCGTAGCGCACTCTTGAAGAACAATAACATTTGAAAGGAAGAATGATTCTTTGATGAGGCAGCAGAGGTTGTACCTTCAGCTTTCTCATCCACGCAACTATATTAGCTACTTCACACTAATCGTCTGTAGGATGCCTTGATTCAGACCGTATGCGATCTACAGTCAATTAATTAAACATCACCTTCGTATACAATTTAGTAGATAAAGATCGGAACTGTGTTTTCTAATTAACAAGTAGATACATTTATATAAATACAGTTAAAACTCAACGTTTAAGCGAGGAAGGAGCTTGTTATCTCAGCGAAGGCACTTTGGAGCGCGATACATGCCTTGTCACTAAACAGGTTTTACCATTTTTGTCATACGCTTTATTTATACATTTATATTTACTGAAAACGCAACTAAAGTTAGAATTAGCCTTTAATTTGTTTTTTTTTTGTATCTGTATATGCAGTAAGTATATTAGGGTGGCGTGGCTCATCAGTAGGCAGTGCGGGCAGTATGCGACCGGCCAGCCGTAGCCCACAACAAGCCTCGTCACACTTCGCAGGAAATGCGGGACAGACATCGGAAAATATTTGCATATTATAGATGAGATGCACCGCGTCAGAGAAGTGAATTACCATCTTAAGTTTTAAACATCTATAAAGCAAAACTGCCAACGGTATAAACTCGGCTTTCTTCCATAAATGTAATATGTATCAATATCAAGATATCCTTAGATTTTATATATCAGATATAAGTTAATAGGGATGTACACGAGAACAATATCTGTATAACGCGAGCCTAATGGTGCATGATGTGCCGATAACTGAAACAGAGAAGCGGCCACGCGGAACGGGAAAGTAGCGTCTGGGAAAAAGATTTCAACGATCACTCGCAGGGATTATATGACATGTTAAAATTACTGTTTATTTGTAACATCGTATGTGATTCTTGCTATCATTCATTAGCAATATTGAAATTGGTCTTCATAGCCGGCTGCAATACGGGGCCTAGGAAAATACTAATTAATATTTATATTTACGCATCCTGCTATTAAAACAAACTAAACGCAGAAGCCGATGCGATAACTGGTCAAGTCTACATTCAAACGAGTTGTGTATGCAGCTTCGCAGCATCGTGTTTAATCAAGAAATGAGAAGTAATGAGATAAATATTTTCTTATTTAAAAAACAAACAGAGCACTTTGTGCTCCCGTATTTGAAAATTTACGTTGCCACAGACTCTTACAAGTATTTTATAAAAGGTAGTTCATTAAGAATACCTCTAACTCATTGGTCGTTTTAAAAAAGGTTTTTAAATATAGTAGGTAAAAAAAGATTTTAATTTAAAATTTTAAGATAAAATTTAAAGGACAAAAGCTTTATCAAATAAAAAAGGTTACCCTTTTTCATTGTTGATTAGCATATTTCAGATGCACCTATTGAACTTCTTCAAATGTTAGATCGAATGTAAGGTATGGATTATGACGTAATGGTCAAAAACTAGCCTAGCAAAGCGTTAAACACAAGTGGTCTCGAGATCTGCTGAGATATGACCACGTGCATCCGTCACGCCTCGAAGACACTCCGACATTTAGTTTGTCCTTAGCCTTCGTGCCGCGCGCACGCACGAGTGAACCCGCCCCGTGAGTATGTATAAGTGTATCACCGACTTCAGTGTTCGCGACGAATAGAGGAATAGCTGCCCGGTAAGACTTAATTTATTTTTATATCACTTCATTGTATCAATTATCTAATGTTGTTATTTACTTTTTTTATAGATATCATAAACTCAATTTATTTACTTCTTATTTTATTTGTCTATTTTATAACAAGGATCTATATAGAAATATCTAATAATCTATATCGATTATTATTATTTATTGACATGATTTGTTCTGTTCTGTTAATGAAATACGTAGAATTATATATTATATTGTATGTATGTTGTTTTTAATGGATAATAAATTTTATTCTGCTTTCTTAACATTTTATTAAAATGTTATTTAAAAAAGATTGTTGCATTACAAACTAATCCACGATATACAAAGCTCAAACTAATTGAAACTTACTGATTCTAAGATAAATGTATACATACTTATAAAATGTGCATACGTATTAGCCGCACCGTGCCAGTTCTTTCTTCACACAAGTATTTTTCTATACCTTTAATAACTCTTTTAATTAATGTAGTTTTTATATTAAAAACTTTGTTTGTCATTTTGTGCCAATTAAAAAACATTATATTTTGCTACGGCTCATTTTAATTTAGATACTTTAAAACATTTTTAGTTGTGGATATATTTTTCTATTTAAGGTAAAAAATTAACTTAATACATATTTATCTGATCGTTTTCTCCATGTACAATAAAAAATAGATTATATTATAATATACTATTAAAACAACGTTATCGTACTTAAATACTTTAGTCATTTAAGATTAGTAAATATTGTAAAAGTCACATTTAGACGTTCGATGGTAAGCGAGCTTAACCAGTAGGGAAATAAATTATAAATGGAATGATTATATTTAATTAAAATTGAACATTATCAGTTTTAATATCGTTACATTTAATTTAAAAATGACAATGCAATTAAATAAATCGATAAATGTTCAAAATATAATCTCACGGGTCTGATTACGCGAGGAGAGGAGTCAGGAGATGATGTTTGACTAAATAGACTAACAGAAAGAGGTTAACGCGTCTACCCGCCAACAGGGTACCTGCAGATTATTTAAATCATTGAATTAATCTTAACAATGAGTTTTATTAAACAAATTATGTTACCTTTTTTTAATTAACAGATGATTATTTGTTTTAGTCCCCTCCACCCACAGACCTCAACTCCGTCTTCATACCCGTTTTATTACCAAATCCAAGCAGTGCCTTTACCAGCTACTCTTAGTCTATGTTTAAGTTCACGAGCAAACTTCTGGCATTTTTGGGACTGCTAACACCTTTCTTGACCCTGCACACAAATAAACACTTAAGTTAAATACGTATGCATGTTAAAACGCCTTAAAACATTTTAAAAATACTGAGACGAATACTCCTATAACATAATAACAACGCTAATAAGTGTAACAAAACATCAGGACACTCAACTGGTTAATGAAAAGGTCAAGAAAGGGTCTAGGGTCACAAAATAAGTCTTAAGTTTGTGTCCGTGAGCTACACATTCGAATAGTACCTAACTCACTTATATACCTACCTTGAACGTTATGTTCAGGCTTTTACTTGGGTGAAAGGTACTTTAAGTCAATACTGTAGTGAGGATGACAGAAATCTTATTTTATAAAATAGCATTACTTGAAAAATAAAAACTTATGAGGCCCTTTTTCTAACTACAAATAATTTTCGATTTGAAGCTACAACTGGTTCGTAAAATTTATTGTCAGATTATATTATTTTTTAAATAATGAGATTACGTCTATTTTTCTCATAAAGAATCCTCTTTATTTTTGTTTCTACTGGTACAATGGGAATTTTACTCCAAGAAATTATTTATTTTAAAGGCCATCAAACAATTAGACAACACTTATAAATACAACAAATAGGTAACACATCAGTGAAGTTTCCACCAAAAATGATACAATCATAATTTAGAAAATGGTGAAACTTGTACTTTGTGGAGTTTAGAAGGAATCATATGTAATCAAATGTAATCATTGGATTGTCATGTTTATATTTTTTAAAGGTAGTTCTTAAATTTTAAATTACATAAATACATTGCAATACTAGTTAGGTAAGTAGGTACTAAGTACTCTTAAAGTACTCTTAAATCTTAAAGTAGCATGGTAGCTTCATACTCACCGTGCATTATACTCTAATTATTCGTATTAGCTTAGCTTATTGTAGAATTTTATCTTGTAATAATCCAAGAAGAAGGCAATCCTATGCAACATTTACAGGATTTCACATTTTTTTTTAAATCGAGTAACAGGTAACGCGAATTTGTGTTTCTTCCTCGTGTTTATACTGAGTCATGTATATTACCCTACAGCAGTGTCGTAGCGAGAGGAAGAGGGCAAGGGGGGGTCATCATGCCCCGGGCGCTACTCACAAAGAAGCGCAAAACAAAAAGTGCTGGATATATTTTTTTTATAATTATAATTAATTTCTTTAAAATACATTTTAAACATAGTACCTGTTTAACACAATACATGTTAATTAGTAAATAAAAAGGCAAAAGATCAGGAGAAATGCTGATAGTCGAACTAGCACACGAAGGGTTCCGTACCATTATTTACATAAAACATCAAAAAGATAACATTAATTGTACGGGGCTCCCCCTTTAAATATTTCTTGTATTTTAATTTAATTATTTATATTTAAAGTAATTATGTTACTAAAAAGTCTGTGAATATTTTAACCTACGCCTACCTTGTGCCTTATTAATATTAATATTATATCGACCAAACAAAACGAGATTGTTTTATATGGACCTGCAATTATTTATTTTATTTTGTTTCTAGTACATAATTAAAATTACGAAAGTCACAGTGAAAGTTCTTAGAAAATAAAAAACTGATCAGATTCTTAGGAGGACTTAGGCCTCCCCTACGCAATAGTACCCGCTCTCCAGTCTTCGCCATCCAATTACTGCCAGCTACCCTTTTCAAGTCATCGGTCCATCTAGCCGGAGGGCGTCCAACACATTTGCCATGACTTCCATTCGAGACCCCGTCTACTTCACTGACCCACTTTTCTTTGACAGATATGACCAGCCCACTATTACTACAGCTTGCTACATTTCATAACTATGTCAAACACTTTGGTTTTCTACCAGATAAACTCGTCTAAGACTTTGTCCCTTAGAGAGATTCCAAGCATAGACCTTTCCATAGCTCTCTGGATAACATGCAGTCGGTGAGTCGGCCAGCTTCAGGTTTCACGTCTCGGCTCCGTTTTTAGGCATTGTAGCAAAGATGACTCGAATTTGTAACGGAATTTACCAAATGCTGCCCAACCAAGCTGCTCTCTTTTGGTGATTTCGCCCTCAAAACTGTCTCTACTCAACTGCAATTTTTTTTCCTTAGGTAAACGTACTCCTAAAAAGGCCCACCCTCAGTTTTAAACCTTGAACAGAAATGAGTTCGGAGATGATGTGTATATGAAATATTAACTTGTACAAGTTCATCCGGAGTCCAACACGTCTTGAGGCAGCATTGGGACTAGACATCATTTTCTACAGATTCTGACATAATAACTGTGCCATCGACAAAAGCGGAAATGCTTGAGATATTCACCATTGACATTGATGTCAATTTAATCCCGAATCGATGTGACGGTGTCACCATTCGAGGTAGTAGGTAGCAGAAGGAGTAGCTTTGTCAGGTGACTATTTCCAGTGTCTCTGTGAAACTTTGGAACCCCGATTTCACTCAATCGCCTTGTGTATGATGCGAGTGTTAAAGCTTCGTTGGTGATGCCTTACCAAGCTATGGATCTTTTTATAGGAACGACTAGATGTCTGACAAAGGATCGTCTTGTGTTTCTTATCGAAGTAGCATCAGTTCCTGGGTCTGGCTTGAAAGTTTGGACTTCTCACTGGTTGCCATTCTCACTTCGCGTATTACCCCTATTAAGACGTTTAAGTCGTGGTCAATATTTGCCAGGGATTCCAGTGCAGCGAATCTGTTTTGCGGTTCCAACTGGAACGCACCATGTCCGACTTGGGGCACAATTGGATGAAGAACGGACGTCATCATGTGGTTTCAATCAAGCTTAAAATTGATTTTTAGGCCCCTTACAAGTTGGTAATCGCTTCCAGTATTGTTATTACTGTACTATATATTACCTGTTATTGATGACTAAGACATTCTTATCCGTCATGATTAGGTCAATCTCGGTCTTATACAATATATATATTGTATACAATATATATATAGTCACGGAAAAATGATGTATCTTTAAAATAACAAGTAAGAGATCGTAATTTTTTTAATATATATACTTCTTAAGCACACAACAAGTACAGCATTTTATCGTTTCTAGGAAAATACAAAAACGCCTTGCTTGAGCCTACAGTTTTATTTATTTATTTATTAAGTTGTGAGTATATTTAAGATTTCATATTTTAATGTTTTCACATAAGACATTATACTAAGAAAGTAACTATAATCAAATAACTTGGCAGTAGTCACATCAGTCTTATTTTTTAACAACTTACGCGGCAGGGCTAAGTTTACTACCCGATCCAGCTATATGAGGACCCCATTGTAGCCTAGTTTCAACAATAATATAAGATAAACTATGAATTCTACGACATCATTCGCTTTTTCATTTAAAATTACATTAGTTTGCACTTGTTTAACATTAGAAATTGAAAATCTAAGATATTTAGTCTGTTTATTATTAAGCAACAGGTTAACACTAAACTAATGCATTATTCTAGAGAGAGCCTTGTTAACATCGTCATACATTACCTGATGCGGTTTCACTTTAAATATTAAAGAAATATCATCAAACAATACTGTCTCATTATGTTTGTCTACAAAAGTAGGCAGATCATTTATAGAATAATAACAAGGAATAGAAATGGGCCTAAGGCCTAATTAAACCTTGAGGGATATCAATTGGAGCCCCAGGCGATCTCTGTCCATTCGCTTCTACCCTCTGAATTCTAAGGAGTATGTAAGAAATCAAGAGCTTGACATCAATATTCTCAATGTCATAGTGCAAAATTTCCGGACCAATGTTTTTGTTGAACACAATCGAATGCCTTAGATAGATCACAGAATACCCCAAGAGCCTTCACTCATCTCACGCCTCAAATATATGCTTTAAATAAGGAAGACGCCGGCGTCAGTAGAGTGACCTCTTGGAAAACCGAACTGTTAATTGTAAAGCAAAATATTTTTATTACAATTGTCTATTAGCTGATTGAGCATGATTGTTTCAAATATTTTATTAAATGAAGGTAATGCTGGTGTTGGTTTGTAATACTGACTTTGCTTTTTCACTAGGTCATGAAACACCCCACAAAGGATACAATCAGTGCAATTGAATTTCCTCCCACTTTACAGGTCAAATAGTTTTTGTCTAGTCTTATTAATTCCTGGAATCACCTATTCATTAATGACGAGAATGTTCATTTAAATTCTGTATTCATCAGTTTGAAAAATTCATGAAATAGCTGTATTTATCAAATACTATATAACCACATCTATAAATTTATTATAAAGCGGCACAGCGACGTTTTCTTCGTCTCTTCAACAACAAACACTTCCTTACTGCCAATCTATACCCATAAATTTGACATTATGACCAACGTAATAAACCGATAAATAGGTGTCTAACCACAAAATACTAGCACCATAAACTATCAACATGTTCGAAAATATATAGAAACATGTATAGCAATGTTAACATTATTTAAATTTATATACCAACATATTTACGAGTGTTACGACTGTACCCTATCGCTTGATGGGTTATTAAACGCTAATGGTAAGTGCTGTCCGTTAAAGAAAAATAATACACCCTACAATAAGGTATTGTAATTTATTCTAATTACACTCCTTGCCTTATTTTAAGCTCAATATAAGTTTAAAATGATCCGTATAATATTCTAGTAAACCTCAATTAATTTCACTTAAAAAAAATAATCACAAAATAACCTGTTATGGTTATTATTTAAAATTTCACAAAACAGCAAATTAAAATGACTTTATATTAGAAAACAACTATAATACTTTCAAACTAATAATAAGGAAATGAATTTACAAAATAACAACACAACGTTATCACTAAACACGAGATACTCAAAAAAACAACAACCGCACGAATACGTTACGCAATAAGTGAATCCGAGAATCTACCCGCGCTGGCTTATATACAAATCTTCAACAATTGATCTGAATTATTTTCTACACGGCCTCTCCTGACAGGAGACCGTCCTCGGACTCCTTTTTCTTTATTCCAAGAGTGGCATAGAAAGCAAAGTCCCAGATTCTGCTGAAGACAAGTCGTAATTTTGAAGTTCTTGGACTCCGAGATCGGTAGTAACCTGTAGTGGCTGCTGATCTCCAGATGGTCCCACTTCTGGCTCTAAGTAGTCTGACCCTATTTCTGTGTCTGCACCTGCATGATAAAAAAAATATAAAACAAACACTATAGAGAACAAAAAAAAATGTATACAACGATACACAGCCCGCAAATAAGACGCGTCCGCCCTATAAACAAGCAATGTAACGCTGCTTTAGTGATTAAGCCATAGGCACGACGTTAGCATTCACTTAATCATGGGCACAAGTCAGAGGCACTACGTGAAGCTATAAATTGGCCTGGCACAAGTCAGAGGCACGACGTGAAGCAATAACTTGGCATAGCAATTGTTAGCCAGAAGCACGGCGTGAGGCTAAATCTAACAATTGTTAACCAGAAAGGAAGCACTACGTGAAGCTATTATCCGGCACACTAACTACCAAGTAACGGTCTGCAGCCCGCACTTGCACTAGGACTCACTCTCAAAATAAGCAGCACAAACTTCAGGTGTCCATTCTCCACGCCATGGGATCATATACTCGGCTGCGGCTTGGGTTGACTTTTCGTAGGATCCCGCCAAAAGTTGCAGTTCATAGCGTCCATGGGGGAGAATCTTTAGAACTCGATAAGGACCTCGCATCCCAGAGTCCAGTTTCCCCGTTGACTGCGCCTGCTTTCTAACAAAAACCAAAGAATTTAATTCATAAAGACGAGCAGGTCTCCTGCCTTGATTAACGTAAGAATCTTGGCCCTGTTGATTTTCTCTAAGTAGCTCTGACGCTCGTTGACGGGTCAGCTCTCTCAGAGCCTCGCGATTTGGACTAGAGCCTTCCAGTGCCACATCTCGTACCAGACTTCGAATAAGAGGTGTCGCTGCGTCAGTACCCACCAACAGATTGAGTGCTGAACGCTGTGTTGTCCGATGTCGGGTGATATTCAACACCAGCTGAAGCTTCCAAGTGATGCTAGGCCACCTCTGTTGGCGATAGTTAACCTCAATGCGAATCATATTCAAGATTGTCCTGCAATAACGCTCGACCTGTCCGTTAGATTGATGCATCTCGGCAGTAATTAAATGTACATCAGTTCCCATATTTTTAACCCAATCCAGGAAACTAACACTTTGAAACATTCGTCCCCTGTCAGCAATAATTAGATTTGGAGACCCATATAAAGAAATAGTATTAGTAACATGACGTTTTAATTCATCAGAGTCTTGCCTATACATTGGGTAAAGTAAACAGAATTTAGAAAATGCATCTACTATTACAAGAATGTATCGGTAACCATCTACTTCGGGAAGTGGACCCATCACGTCCATATAAATGGTGTTAAAAGGTACTTCGGGCTTCTCCCATGAATGAATAGGTTGTAATGGATCTCGCTGTACTTTCTTTTGAGATATACACACTAAACAGTGTAATACATATTTTCGAACAAAAACACGTAACTCTGGAAACCAAAAATGCTTTAAGAGCAAATCAATCGTTTTGTCCACACCAGGATGATCGTGTTCGTCGTGAAACACTCGAAGTAAACTTAACCTGTGCCCCTTAGGTATATAACACAAGTACCTGAGAGACTCACCAGTAGGTGTATACTTGTAATAAAGGATGTCATTTTTCACAATGTAACGACTGGCGTCCAACTGACCGTCATTCAGTTTCTGAAACTGAATCCGAGGACTCCGAGGTCCGAGTTTCTTCGTCTGAACCCTGAGAAATCTGTGCCCAATTCAAAGGCTTTCGAACCGAACACACATTGACCGGGTTTCGACTCAAATAATCGGCGTGAGACATTTGAGTACCCTTCCGATAGTCCAGCTCAAAGTCAAAATCCTGCAGGTATATCCACCACCGAGCCATCCTAGGAAGTAAATCTTTCTTTAATTGGGTTAACTTGAGTGCATTGCAATCGGTGACTACGATGAAGTGTACACCTACAAGATAATGACGAAAGTGCTGTAGCACTTTAACAACCGCCAGAGTTTCCAATTCGTAGGAATGGTACTTACCTTCAGCACCCTGCGTTAACTTACTGAAGTAAGCAACTACTCGCTTATGACCACCTTCGTGTAACTGTAAAAAAATACCACCATAGCCAATAGAACTGGCATCATGACCAGATTTTTTGCAAAACGTACATGTATCGGGTTTTGTAGGAACAAAAACGGGCTTAGAGATTAAATTATCTTGGTTTAGAGGGCGCTCATTTGAATTCGACTTAAACTTTTTACATACAGCCTGAGTATGCCCTGGCTGACCACACGAAAAACACTTTCCCGATTCAAAATGTCTTTTTCTTTGATTAGGATACCGTGATTTACTTTTATTTAGGTACGAACCGCTAGACCTAACTGGAACAGAATTAACCCCAGACGTGGAAGGTTTAACATAATTAGAAAAGAAATCTACAAGATTGTTTGGAGATAGTTTAGCATTTGTAGCACACGCCTTAATATGGGGATCGTTAATACCGCGAATCACAATGACTGTAATCAACTCATCGCTAAGTCCCCTTACAATTCGCAAACGAAGAAGTGACCGGTGAGCATAATCGGCGTAAGAAACGTAGTTATCCGAATTAGTGCTCATTACATCAAACAAAATACTGGCGACATCAGGAACTTTTGGACAAAAAGGTTTAAACTCCTTCTTAAAATTGGACCAACTACGTTCGGCGGTCACCCACTCACTTAACCACGACTTGGCATCCCCTTTAAGACAGTTACCGATTCGTAAAAGACATTCGTAATCGTTCCAGTTATTCAGCGATTTGGCACGTTCCACCTCCTCGCACCAATCATCGATATTCTGTAAATTTGGATCAAAATTAGAAATGTAACAGTTTGTATTTAAAGAACTAGTGGTATTTATAGCGCGGATAGCTTCTACAATACGGTCAGTAAATGTCGACGGAACACTTATTTGAGTGGTATTACGCTCCGAGTCTAAGTCCGGTACAGACGGTGCTTCCGGGGCACACCGCGAAGGCAGAGGGATCGACGGAGTCATAGACCGTTGATCCCTATGCGTGGACATCGCAAATCCTTCAACTAAGGAGGTCGCGCCGCGTTCAATCGGTTCATGACGTGGTACTGGTGAGAGCACGGGCCTCACATCACACTGCACCGGTGGCGGTGTGTTTCGCGCAGCTACCTGATTCTCAATAGATCGGAGACGTTCTAATATTGTTTCCATATCGCGCCTCAATTGACCGTTTGGAGAACGATCGCGATGTCTACTACGTCGGTCATCACGACTTCTTCTGCGACTTTCCCGTTTATGATAAATACGATCAGACATTACACACAATGTGGGTATATCGAACACTGAATAAAAAAAAATCACCAATTGATAGGTAACAAAATGAAACCGTAAAATTTTAACGTAAACAGAATCAGAACGGACGAGCGGGATAAGATCACGATAATCCTATCCCACTTCTGATCTAGTAAACCTCAATTAATTTCACTTAAAAAAAATAATCACAAAATAACCTGTAATGGTTATTATTTAAAAATTCACAAAAACAGCAAATTAAAATGACTTTATATTAGAAAACAACTATAATACTTTCAAACTAATAATAAGGAAATGAATTTACATAATAACAACACAACGTTATCACTAAACACGAGATACTCAAAAAAACAACAACCGCACGAATCGAGCGTTACGCAATAAGTGAATCCGAGAATCTACCCGCGCTGACTTATATACAAATCTTCAACAATTGATCTGAATTATTTTCTACAATATATTATTGTTATACGTACATACGTATACTATTGTTTTACGACTTTTAGATTTTACAAAAGATGATTTGCGTCGGCACGACTGGCCTGCACAGCAAAAGTATTCACGACAAGTAATCTGCTTCACGACAAGTATTCCGCTTCACGATAAGTATTCCGCTTCACGACAAGTATTCCGCTTCACGACAAGTATTCCGCTTCACGACAAGTATTCCGCTTCACGACAAGTATTCCGCTTCACGACAAGTATTCCGCTTCACGACAAGTATTCACGACAAATCCACTGGTCTTAACCATCGCCCTATCTCATCTATCCCATTATTAAAACGAGAGCTATCCTGTATCGATATAGAAACATTAAATATGAAAGTTCGTTTCATACTACAGTAATCCGTGAAAGAAAAATTTTCAAAATTAATGATATTGTACTCTATGCGTCTATAAGTAGGTGTGATGAAATTAATAAAAATCAACTCCAGACAGACAGATGAAGGACGAAGAATGAGAGTGCTCCTTTTACCTACAGCTTTTTTTTCCTGAACACAAAGTGTACAAAAACAAATTAAATTCAAAATAGGACGAAAACATATCTCTACGTTTGGAATGTCTAATTTTAATTTTAGTAGCTTCAGTTGCGAACGATGTATTATTTTATATTTACGTTATTTAATGTTTATTACCATGTAAGTGACTGTATTTTTCCTTAATGAGGAATAAATGTCTTTAAACCTAAGTGACATAAGAACGTGATATGGTAGTCTAACAGTGGGATATGGTAGGTAGAGAGTTCCTTTACTTTTGACGAAATGAAACTCCTAGAACTTGAGTGTACCGAGCAGGTAACTTGTCATCGAGATAGTTGGACTTTATTTAACAAACTTGCATTTTAAAGATCTTTGTTAACCAATGTCTTACCAGCAGTTGTAGCAGCAGCTGCTTACAGACGCATTGAACCCCTTTTCACCGATTTGCAACACAGAGCTGGATATTAAATTATCAACTCTCCTCGAACTATATTTTGGTAAAAGCACCAACATTACAAATATTAGAATTATTGGACAAACGAATCTAGAACGATTCCGATCCGCCACTTCACACCAGTCAAAAGTCAAACCAGTTAATAGTACGCGTTGAGGTGATCAGACATTTTACGAACCGTCAGTTTTACCTTTAAAATTCACAATTTCTTTAAAATTCACAATGTGACAGACACAGATATCCTCCCGTAAGAAAATAGATTCCCGATCGTGAATCACAAAGTGGTGTTTTTTCTTACTCTTGGGATTAGTAGGAATTTGGTCCTTCGATCGACATACCTGCGTATGTAGGCGTTTAACGTGAAGTCGAAGTTCGTATATTATATTTGACGACGTCAGGTACATTAGAACAAATTATGTAATTCATTATACTTGGCTAAAAAATGCCTTCCTCACTAAATTAGTCATCTATACTATATATTTGTTTAATACGAATGACTTGCAAATGGACTCAGTGTTATAATAAAGAATTTATGAAAATGAAACACTCGTATTATACTTTCATAAAAAATATATAATCATAAATGTTTCATAAATATAAAATATTGACATGTACAAAATAGTGATCTCGGAAAACATTTGTTTTAGATGTAAAAAAATGTTAAGTAATTATAATTTCTTTAATGTAATAAATCTCTCACACATATATAACAATGTATCTCAATTACTAGAATATTTCATTTATTTTAACTTTCCACTCTATTTTTCTCTAATAGGTAATGCATTTATGTTAACGCACCATTGCACGAGGAGGAGATTTAATTATTACTTGTTTCAATCAGTTATAATTGAAACATACTTAAATGAAACTGTATAATATATATTTATATATCTTGCACAATGTTTTTTCCTTTTTGAGTTGCAAATGCCCTTTTTCCTATCTTTTTATACCTACTAGGTATGTATAATGTAGTAGACGCAAAACATGTAATAATAATAATACACAATGCATTAATTAGTTTATGAATATTAGACGAATATATTTATGCTGTCCGTGAATCGAAATTACTTTTATGTTTGAATAAACATAAAGTTTTAGGTAAAACTTAAATAGTAATTTTATGCAAGTAATTTTTAGTAATAATGATAGCTTTATTTAATTTATTAACAAATCTGGTTTGTTTATAATATTAGTGACCAATCGTGTCTTACCATTACGAGAACCTACTTTAATAACAATTTATCTATCGGAACTGTATATAGGTTCCTACAATAACAATAATTTATTTGTATCGTATCATTAATGGCGGCAATTTGCAAACATCTTATCTAATCCAATATACAATGGACGATGATGCAAGTGAAATATGGAGTTAAATAATTGTTAGTAAGTGCGGCATGTGACATGCCAGTATTCGCAATCAGTTCAGTCGAGTTTCTCCCAGAGTATTTACGCTGCGCTGTTACTTTTACAACGCGCGGCCGCACATGACAACGCTCTGTTTCCCTGGGACTCATTGTCATGTAAGACGGTGCTAAAGGGAAAACTGACTTTCCACAACTCCTTGTAAGTTTTCCTCCGAACCACTTGCATACAATACGTCATTGGCTACTAGTGCTGCGTTTGGTGTTGAGGCTTTTTTTTTTTACAATGTACTGACGACGACCAATACACTACACTACGATACATAAAGAAGCTGCAAGGAGTGCTCACTGCTCAAGTGAAGCTTTTTTACAATCAAGAGTATTATTAAGATTTGGGTTTTATATTTGGTCTTGTAGTATCATAAGTGTCTAATGTTCCGATATGAAGGTGATTCAAGTAAGGATGGGTCGTTGATTTCAAAGGCCATAAATCAAGCATCACAAGCTTTGCAGATACCTGGACCAGGTACCTATTATTATTATTGAATCACCAGCATCACTTGCAAACAACAACTAATTGCTATCTGGTGTTACAATTTAATGCAAGACCAAGGACTTGTTAAGACATTAACATATATTTTTTTATTGTTCCACTTGTATTCTTTTTTTTGCGCATTTCCTGGTCATGTAGACCAAATAGTACTTACGTTATAAAATAACTTATTACAAACACAACCAAGATTCGGTTATGATTTATCGTCTAGACTGTAGATAACTCGACTAGATACCGTTGGGAAGATCATTTGCCGGCGCGATAGTCGAGCCCCTAGCTGAGTGCACACCGTTAGCTAAGCGCCAAATCTGTCTACAATACGCTCCGTGTACGTACTTTGATTCGGATAAGAAGTTTAAAGTCACGATCCGGTTCTGGGCTGTCTGCGTAATCTCATACCTGGATTAGGTGCTTCCTTGTATGGCCTTGATGCATATTCAAGCTTTATCACAGTTTACGACTTTAATTTACCTTTATAGAAGTACCACTGTGTGAACTTGGGAAGGCTATTTATACTTATTATGTACAAAGACCTTTTGTTTGTAATTTATTTTATGAGTATTCAATTGTAAGAACATTTAAGTGCAAACAGGGTGTACTTTTGAGATTATATTTGTTTTATCGTATTTAAAAAAAATTACACAATTAGAGATATCTTTTCTATGATAATATTTTCTCCAACTCTACCTACCAATTCATTAAATTAATAAAATCCTTTATTACAAGAATTTAATATCATGACAATGGAATTGGAAGGATATAGCCAATATACCGAAATACTTCAGGAGTAAATGGTAAAACTAAATGAAGAAGTTTCATAAAACTCAATAATCGCTTTTAACAACTCTAAAATATTGGAAACTTAATATATGGTAAATATCACGTAAATATAAAATATTTTTTATAAGGAACTAGTATTTGTTTATTAAAGAAGTCGATTGCATACATCATTACATAGTATAAAGCAAAGTCGCTTTCCATGTCTGTCCCTATGTCTGTATGTATCCTTATATCTTTAAAACTACACAACGGATTTTGATGCACTTTTTTAATAGATAGAGCAATGCAAGAGGAAGGTTTGTATGTATAATAACATGCTTAATATATTAGAAAAACACTGATAATTTCAAGATTTCTAGATTTCAAACACATTGATTTACGCTTACATTGCAAATGCTGGGAGAACTCTACGGGATAGATCAAAATAATGTACTAAGTATTGTATACCTTAAAAAGTTCTACAAGAAAGTCCGCGATGGTATATGTTTATCTCTTAGGAATAATCCACAATAGCCAATTTTTATCCTCTACTTAATACGAGAAAAAATGGCTTATTTACGAAGCAATTCTGAGCAATACAGCTTTAATCCTTATCTAATTAAGTAACTTAAATACATTTTACATTTAATATTACACAATATAGCTCATTGCAGCATGTAATTTAAATGAATATTTTCGATATTACAGATTTAAAATGTAGGGTCATCGCGTTTGCGGCGCTGCGGTACGATCGGCGGGCGCACTATGGTTTGGAACCGTCGCGTCTCAAAAATGGCTTTTGTGAATGTTCAGTATGGAATTTTTTTTAATGCATATGCATTAACAAATTATTGTGTATGTAAACTGAACGTCAAGACATATTATTTAATTTTTTTTTTTTTTATTTTAATAAAACTAGACCTACAAGTTGATGGACAAAGTAACGTCGATTGTGTAGCTCAGAATTCCTCAAGTTTACATGGTCATATTTTGATTATGTTCAATAAACATCTATAAGTGTGATATATGGTTTGAATGGTTATTAAGTTCTCTGTTTAAAAAGTATTAACGTTTAAGTAAAAACAAGAAAGGTATAAAAAAATTACAGTATCTAATATTGTATCCTTACTATAAACTTTAAATACATTTTTGACAGTGAGCAATGTCTGCCGATTTATTAGTGATTGTATCACTTAAAATAAGTCATATAGAAGCCAATACTAAGAAAGGGGAATTGTTTTACTACGAATTTAAGGCGTGCGAAACCAGTTAGTTAGTTAGTTATAAAATAATGACATTTAAAGACCACACGCCTAAATAAGTCTTGAACGTAAGAACGGTTTCTTTATAGTTCTCATTCTTGTTTTTGAAGAGTTATTTTTGTGTTATTTTTTATTTTTGTTTACACATGCTGATGGATATACGTTGTGCTATAAAAAGTTACTGGAAACTGGTAGGTTGTTACCAGGCAGGTTGTCGCACCAGGCACCGGTGTTCCTTGGGGATGAGAATTAATACGTTCGTTGCTCCGAACATGTCTCTCACAGTCTCTTACAGTAAAAACTAAGGAATACAGCATTATATACAGAAACGTAATGGCATTATTTGTAATAATTTAAAAATAAATGATTATTTATGTCAGTTAAGATATCATATAGTCAATTAATGTATGTTAAATAGTAGACCTATTTTAACTCCATCAATAGTTTTATACGAGCTTAAATTTTAGCAGGTAGTTTTATAATTTTCAACCTATGTAGAAGAAAAGTTAACTTCAAAAGAATAATTTATTAGGTAAGTATACCGAGCAAGAAAAAGGTAGGAAAAATCTGAATGCGAAGATGAGCTATTTATTATTTATACATAGCTATACATTATTTATACATAGCTAGACATTATTTATACATAGCTATACATTATTAAATTTAAAGTAAGGATAACAGTAAGCACATGCTTAAATTTAAAAAGATTATTTCAAACCAGACATAAATATTTTAAAACTAAGAATATTATTTTATTGTATACACTTATAGGTGTTTTATAGACTCCAAAAAATCTGTTACTACATTTACATTATATTATGGTTACAAACACTCACATACGGGGAAACGGAAACTCTACTCAATTAAATGTAGCTCAATCGAATCATACATCTTTCACGAATTTAACACAACCACATACACAAAATCTGAACACATTCGGAACTAGTAACTACGTACCATTATACCTAACTATTTGTACAACATGCTTTACATTCTTAGCACCCTAATGGTCAACAAGTACCAAACCTAAGACCTTGCCGTAGGGCTACGGTACCATACATACATACACACACTAACACACGTGCATACAACACACATACACACGAACGCACACTCACTCACACACATGCACATACAGATGCACAT
The DNA here is from genome assembly GCA_959347405.1 of Napeogenes sylphis. Taxonomy (NCBI): domain Eukaryota; kingdom Metazoa; phylum Arthropoda; class Insecta; order Lepidoptera; family Nymphalidae; genus Napeogenes; species Napeogenes sylphis. The sequence goes on from OY365776.1 coordinate 913,390, forward strand.
GCTCACAAATAGTCTATTATAGAAACTTAACTAAAATACCTATACCTTTCGCTTTGTTTGTTTCAAAAGCTGAAGTAGATTGTAACAATTACTATGCAGAGCTCAACCCTCAATACAAGCATTAAATATGTTAAAGAGAGGGTCCAGGCCACAGTTTATAGAAAATGTATTTTTTTTAAATAAATTAAGATTTATTTATTTATTATTACTATCTATTGAAAATCTAAACAATATTAATAGGTACTCTATATTATCTTTTCGATAAAAAATTATGCAAAGAATACCTACCAAATCGGTTAAGTTAGGGTGCCTAGAGGTACAGGGCGACCAGTAAACCGGTTCGGTCGAGAGATTCTTTGTTTGGTTATCGCTAAGTCGAGACGTCGCGTCTCGAAAGCGAACACCTTGTCGGCTAGCTGACTAACTGACGGCGCGTTTATCACTTTCAGAAACAACGGAGTGCGCGAATGTGTGTGCACCGAAGATTAGGCAGCTGAGGGCCGGCCGGGTCTCATGGCGCTCATAGCAGTGCGCGCACTGCTCGTGACCGCGCTGCTGGCGACCCTCGCAAATGCTGGTGCGGCCCGGTTTGGAGATCGTCTAGCACCACGCGTACCCATTCCCTACGCACCACGCAACATTCCCGCAGCACACCACTATATAGACAACGAAGATGATGAAGCATTCGAGCATGATTACGATGATATTCATGAAGAAGACGAGACACCGCAAGAAATTATACCGCCATCGCGACGACCTACTCGTACTGAAGCACATCGTTTAGAAATGAGCACTGAATATTTTGTTATACCAGATAGGAAATCGTTGACGCCAACGACATCTCGAATAATTGTCGTATCTACGATACCGCCGGCAAATATAACACCCTCAACAATATTATTACCTCATATTATCCATATATTGAGAGCAGAAACATGGGCGGTTCCGATATTAGCATTAGCATGCGTATGCATGATAATTATTGGTGGCTTTGAAGCATTCGTCGTATGGGGCGCGAGTCGAAAGGCGCCCAGTCAACGTCATTTACTTTTAGGACAATGTTTACTGTTCGGACTTTTTACTTGTGCGGCAACCGCTGCACTTTTTACTGCAGCACCTACTACATTTACTTGCGGTGCTGTACGATTTGGAACAGGAGTTGCGTACGTGATAGTGTTCGCGTCATTGCTTGTGAAATGTGTCTTTTTATTAAGCCTAAATGGTGGAGTGTATTTACCGGCGGCATACCAGGGACTCTTGTTATTTTTTGCGGTAATGATTCAAGTTGCAATAGGTGCCCAATGGTTAGGCGGCTCGCCGCCTAAGCTCAGTAATGGAGCTACGAAATGCGATTCGCCATTAGCGGACTTATTACTTTCATTATGTTATGCCGCATTTTTGATTGCTGTGGTTTGTGGTGTAGCGTTAAGATCGCGCGGCATACGCGATAATTATAGAGAAGCAACACACATCGCAGGTGCAGGTGGCGCCACTGCAGCGGTTTGGATTTGTTGGATAGCGGCTGCATTAGGAGCGCCTGAACAGCATCGAGAGGCGTGTGTCGGAGCAGGACTAATAAGCACTTGCGTAGTAGTATTTACTATAATGTTTGCACCGAAAGGCCGGCGACTGGCCGCGTTAGGTCGCGAAGGCCGATGGGACGCAGACCGAGAGGAAGGGCTCAGTTCGATAGGCGCAGCCGGTTCTGGCTACTCACCCTCTTTCTTCCACTTCAAACCAGTCAAATACGGAATGGTATCCGCTGCTGCTCCAGTGCCAGCGCTGCCGCCGATGCTCGACCGCAAGGATCCTCAAGCTCAGCCAGCCGGTTAGTTAAGTATCTAAAATGCGCTAAGATGTGAGAACTAGCGCTTTAACGCACTGCTATATCTGAACACAACCCGCAAAATCACTTTTGCAGATCTCTATGGAGCTATGTTCGCTGGCTCGCACCCGCACGCACGCTCACTGTGTCCTCCGCCGCACTACCCCTTGCACCCACTAACGCACTACCACTACAGCTATCCACACTATAACTATCTTCTGCCGCCAGGTAATAAACTATCGGACATACTACGAACATAGATTATAACAACAAGTTCTATAATAACTAAATACTTAATAATATCATTCGTAATTACTCAACAACTAATTCTTTTTGATAAAGTAAAAAAAATATTAAAAACTAACGAATAGATAAATTATATTTCCAAAAATAATAAGCACATTTTCTTCCTCTTGTGCCAATTGTTCTTTAGAAGAAAGTATTACAATTACCTACAACTTATTTCGGAGATGGTATACATTATATAGGGTTATTTGTAATTAATTGTCCACCTCTTTTGCATATAGCCTCTTTACATCTATCCCAACAACAATGTTCTACGAATTTTTACATATCTTGATAACCAACACAAAAAATACAAAACAAAAAAATGTTTGCACCCTCATTCACTTATTACTCTGTATTTTGTTAATAGTACCTAAAAAATCAACGCCCGGGCGCCATACCTATGCTCAGAGTTAATGCCAGATCAGAGGCAACAAATAAATTTTATATGAATATTAATTTAAAAATCAAATTTCAAAAACTATTTATTTTTTTCAAAAGAGTAGTAAAAAACATTTCTTAGAGTCATCTTGATAAGCAATTCTAATTTCTATTGTTTTATATTGTATATATATATATAAGTATGTATAAATGATTATATATATTATGAATTTATACATGTATTAAATCTCTATTGTTTATATTTAGTAAAATATGTTCATGATAAATTATTTTATTGCATATATTAAATTAATAATTTATAAATACATTTTTTAGTAGCCTACCGAAATTTCTCACTATTCGCAAAGGTTAACCGGGTAGAGAATGCCAATAGGCATTAAGTTCGCCTTTAAGGTAAATAAATTTGGAGCTGAAATTTATTTTTTCTGAGCATGTTTTGACAATGAAAGAGCAAACGCTGGTGTTTTGTCTTTGCCGACGCTTCCTTCTAATGAAGATTTTAGACTTTAAAGTGTTTGCTAAAAGTTTTACTACAGAATTGTATTTGTTTGTAATACATCAACGGAAATGCTACTTTTCGCGTCTCTCCGACTAACCTTCCTGACAAAGCATTTCTAAACCTTCTTCAATTTTTAAAAATTAATTGGTTTTGTTTTTTGTTGTAAAATACCAATTTTAATTTACAATAGAAGGAATGGGAGGTATGCTATGTCCCTGCCCTTCCCTTGGTACGCCCATGTGTATACTGTTGATGGTGCCTAATATAGGTATCATATTCTTGATTTATGTAATTGTGTTGCTTAGGTCTGATAAGATAGTAAAATTTTGTAAGTTACTAGACATGTTAATTGACAGTAGGTTCTGTACAGGCGTGATAATGCGTCCAGAGGAGGGCAACGTGTACACGAGCGTGGAGCCTACCTTCAGCAGCAACCCCAACGTTTACTTCCAGCGCCCCGAGCCGTTGCACGTCGGCATGATGTACTGAGCCGCTGACAAACCAGCGTTCCACGGAACAGTGTGATTTGACAGTGCACTCTTTATTATCAGTGATTGACTGTCTATTAGGTTAGATTATATATCTTTTAATGCCTTGTGTCAAATATATTTGATTATTTAAAGACAGGAAGCTATGTAACTTTCATTTTCACTTTTATGTAAAGATGTCAGTGTAAGTAATATGTCAAGATTTGATAATTATCGTAATTGAGGTAATATCAAGCCTCTGTGTAAATTAAATGAACTTGGATACATACAATATCGTCATATTTAAAATTTGTAAGATTTTTATAATGGAATTGTGATTTATTAGTATCATACCCACCCAAACTAATTTGAGAACACTCATAAGGCCTATTAAAATAAAGATAGCTTTAAGTAAAATATAAGGTCATTTTTCTACAATTGTAAATAAAACTACAGAGTGTTAACATTTGTTTTTATTACTTAATATTAAAGTATAAATTCTTTCTAAAAATGAACCAATGTGAGCGCATTCAAAAATGATTTAATCTGTGTCATCTATCATACCTGCATCTTCTATTGTAAAAATATCTTGTTCATACAGTACTCGCACACAGATACACACACACACACACAACTATAATCACTTGGTTCCGGTGGAGAGCAGAGCCAGGAGACCTGAGGCCACGGTGAGAGACACAATGTAATTGCTGTATTGAATGGTTAAGAAAATTATTAGGACCATAATATGCAATATACATATATGAAATTAATAAAAAATAACATTTAAAAGGATACACGGCAGGTGTGAATGTTCGCAGAATGTAGAAGCTGCTGAGAATCACAATAGTCAGAAACAAAGCATTGTTGTAGAAAATTGAAAATGTTGTAGCTTCATAATCAGCAACTTCATTCTTCTTCCATAAAATTCTAAAATAAATAAAATAAAATGCATGTCAGGAAGTCCTAAAAAGCTTAAAATAAAATTATCTCAACAATTAAAAATATTAATCTTAATATTATAACTTCATGACCAAAAAGTATGAAATAATATCAACAAAGAAATAATAATGTTTTGCCTTAACTAAAATTAATATTTATATACCAAATGTTTTTTGTGTTTAATATAGAAATAAAAAACAACTCTTAAGATCTTTAAGATTTAGATTTAAAAGATGATTACTTACCTTTCATCCTTTTCCTTTCTACTCATTTTCTTCTCATCTGCCAACTTCCTGGCCATTTCACGAGCGACGGCATCTTCACGACGGACTGCCACACGATGTTTCAGTTGGAACTTTGTGTTACGGTACGCTAAGGCAAGCAGCCAGGTGCTGACCACAGTTACTAATGCAAACCAAGCCAATGATGTGCTTATTTCTAAAGCATGGACTCTCCAGAACAGCCCTGTAAATATTTTTTATAGTCGCATCATATGTACGATATTTGATAAAGAAGGAATTGTAAACTCTTTAAAATGATATGAAAATGGAATATAAAATTTTAATGAAGCAATAGAATCACTTACAAATAGGTATAGCAGAAACGATGAATGCATTTCCATAAAACAATGCAGAGGACTTGGTAGAAACATTTCTGCTAAAATCTTGCAGGAGCAACTCTTCTTCTTTAGTAAAAGCTTTGTTTATTTTTCCTGACATTATTATACCTTTATAAATAAGGCTTTATTTATTAATGATAATCACAAGAGGAGAAAGCGAACAGTTAAACTAAACTATTGTAACGTGTCCATTTACAGCTGACAGGGCAAAGAAACGAATCGCCGTCCGCTCAATCGACGTCAAGTGACGTTTAGCTTACATGTCACTTGACGTTTGTGCATCTCACACCAACGTGTCAAATCCATAGAAATTATATTATGTATATGTATAATATCTCTATGGTCAAATCAAAACAGATAAACGATAATTGCTGTTATTATATTTGAAACAGTTTAAAATAATGTACTTACACCATAGAATTATTCTACACTCTATGGCTTACCTACCTACCTATGCCTAATACATCCAAGGGAGTGTTCCCTTGGATGTATTAGGCAAAAGTCTAACTTATACTTTCTGGCAATAACCTTGGTTCAGGGAAAATAATAAAAAAATATAAATTTGAACCTATATTAATATTCTCATCGATAAAACATTACCAAAATTCTGTTAAGAATTGATTTTGTCCCTGAAAAACAAGCAAGCCATAAGGTCTGGTTCCGATTGAGGCAAACTTTATTTGCTCCTAATACTTGAGAGTTACACAGAAATACCATAGAGTTTATTGAAGCAAAATTCCTACATGCTTTCTAAATTATACCACCATCACGCCTGAGTGCATTATCTGAGACTTAAGCCAAACTGCTTTTAAATTATTATTGTATTAAACAAAAATAAAATTGTAATTGAAACAGAAATAAGTGAACGTAGTGGCTACGCTAAAACAAAGTTATGATTTAGAACTGAAAATATCAATTCCCACTAGATTTAGTAATATCTATCAATTCGACTTAAGCAACGGTTTAAGTAAAAAAGTTATAGAACTCTATTGTTTGTAACTGGTTTTATAAATTTCATTTACGAAGTCTATAGGACATATTAATAGAATTTAAATAAATTATTGTATAGTAATCATATCATTTTTTTTAATTTATATATTATAAAATAAAGAAACATACATATATTTAAACACATTTTAGTCACAAAACATACACTTGTTAGAATTTTAACGTGTGTGAGATTTGTCGAACACTAATATAAATGTTAAAAAAAAGCATTAACAAGAATAAAACTATAGTTCTCATAAACATTAAATGTACCTAAATCAATTAAACTAAACAAAGAATGATGAACACACGAAACATAATAAGCATGGGCGCCGCCAGGATTATTTTCAGGGAGGTGCACTTCCATCTATACATACTATTTGCCAATATTAAATATAGAAATAAACAGGTATAGCATATGGATAATAGAATTGTATAAAGTACTTTTTCTGCGATCTGTCTGACAGTGACAGCAGTCTAGTGAGTAGGACAAACAATAACTTTGTATGGAATTTGGCTAAATTTTGACGACAGATATACATCTATTTCACTCACTCCGTATATTTATTTTTTCTAACACTCTGTCGTTTCAAACTGGGTGACATGCAGTCGATGGGTCAGCTTCACCGGCAGGTTCCATGTCTCGGCTCCATATTGAGACATTGTGGCAAAGATGACACAAATATGTGACGCAATTTTACAAATGCTTCCTAGCCGAGATGGACTCTTCCTATGATTTCGCTATCAAAGTTGTCATTAAAACTGCAACTTTTACCCTAGGTTAACGTAGTCCTAAAAAAGTTGTCTACTTCGAGGGTTACCTTAGACAGAAATGGGTTCGGGGATGATATGTTTATTAAACATGAACTTGGTCTTGTCCAAGTTCATCCCGAGCCCAACACGTCTTGAGGTAGCATTGAGAGCAGACGGCATTTTCTGTAGGTCTTGCAGAGATTCTGCCACTATGACGTGTGATATTCGTGAGATATACGTTGAGATGCGTGAGATATTCACCATTGACATTGATGCCCATTTACTCCAACTGAAATGTCTTGAAAACATCCTTCAGCGCATTGGTGAAGAGTTTCGGGAATATAACGTCGCCATGTCTTACACCTCAAGTCAACTGGATAGGACTTTTTTGAAGGTTCTTTACTTGGACTGACATCTTTGCCATTTGGTAGAGATTTCTCAGAACATATCGCCAGTCGACTTGAGAGCGCTGCAAAGACTCCAGACTAGCCCAGGTCTCAACGAAGTCGAAATCTTTCTTCTGGTCCACCAAAGCCAAACTTTTACGAAATCCAGCCTGCTTCGGTGGCTGGAATTTGTCAAATATGAATGCCAGACAATTCGTAACAACTCTGTAATACAGCTTATAATTGTGACTCAGAAGTGTAATTTGCCTATAGTTCGGGGTAGTCGCATTGGTTATCACAGAGTTGAAAACCCTTTTTAGGTCCGCAAGGACTAATTTCTCTACAGCCCTAACGAGCTCATATGTTACTCCTTCTTCCCCGGGAGCCTTTTTTAAATTGTTTAAGAGCCGTCTCGATTTCGTGAACACCTATGTATGATAGATCGTCTGTAAAGTGGCGGGTAAACGGGGCTGTACGATCGTTTGGTGGAGGGTTCGGTGCATAGGGGGCATACAGATTCGCATCGAAGTCCTCCATTTCAGAAAATATCTCGAGCCTATGACTTTATTTATTAAGTTCTTAAGTATATTTTACATTTAATATTTTATTGTTTTCTAAATATATAGGGGCCCTATAAAGGTATTGTGCCCCGGGCGCGAGTTAAGCTCGCTACGCCTCGGACTTCAATCTCATGGCGAAAATGCATCTATGGAATTTTCGGTAATTTTTGAGAAAGCTCAGAAAATTTGCGAGAAACTAAACGTTAAATTTAATAGTCCTCGAGTAGTGGCAAAACAGTTTTACAGATCAAATCACCCATCTGAAACTGTGGAAGAATTTTTCAGAAGATCTTTATTTATTCCATACTTAGATTGTATTATTTCTTCACTAAAAAATCTATTTTCTTCAACACATAAAAAAGCATTTTCGCTTATGCAGCTTCCACAAATAATGGGAAAATTAGATAAATCTGATTTTTTATCTATAGCAGAAGATATATAGAATACAGAACCTTTACGGAGGGCTACTTCATAATTTTACTGCCGAGGTACCGAGGTACTGCCACATGGTATGAGGTAATGAAAACAAAGGAAGCAAATAATGTGATTCTAAATGAATCTGTTACTGAATACGTAGATTTTTCCATAATTTTTAGGAGTTTTAGACATGAGAAAAAAATATAGTCATAATTTTTTAACGAAAAGCCGAATTTTGGCAGACGAAAGAATTAAAAAATTTTTTTTTTTGCCTTTTTGAAATATGTCACTTACCAAAATTCGTCTATTATATTCTCTACGATCAGGATTTTTTTAGAATTTTTTGAAGTAGTGAAATAATATGAAAAAAATAAAAACTCATTTTTTTTCTAAAGTCGTGCGTTTTAAATAACTTTTTTTAGCTAAAAAAAATGTAACTAATATAATTTTTTGCTTAGTATTTATAATGAAATTATATAAATAAATAAAAATTCTAAATAAATCCTGCGTGTAGAGGAGTATAATAAACATTTTCTGACGAATTTTGGTGAGTGACATATTTCAAAAAGGCCTAAAAAAAATTAAAAAAAGCTTTCGTCTGCCAAAAATCGGCTTTTCGTTAAAAAAATATGACTATATTTTTTTCTCATGTCTGAAACTCCTAAAAATTAGGAAAAAAATCGTCATTGATAAATTGTGAATTTTAATATAAAAATAAAAATTTTATTGAAAAAACAGTTTTTTTTTGGAAATCTCGACTACCGTTAGAGTTAAAGAGCTAAAAATTGGTATGAATTATTTTTATTCGACACTAAAGCGATCCCCTAAGTATGAGCCAAAAAAGTCGCGGGGCCAGATTTCTCATATAAATCCGGCTATGCCCTTTGGACAGCAACCTAAACGTCTTCGGTTATTATTTAAATTATAACTCATTACGCCAATAAATTGCTAATATTTTTGCCATACAAAAGTAAATGACTTTGTTGATTTCTCATGAAAATTATTTAGCCTATGTCACTGACACGGTCTTCACGAATGTAACGATAAGTCGTTTGGTTAAATCAGTCCATGCCGTTTGGGCTGTAGTGCTTACTGTCATCGAAATGGTAATATATACATACATACATACAAAAAAACATATATACGTACGAACACAAATATACATATACATACACTCGAAAGCATTACTCTTCAGCTGGTTCAGTCAGTAAAAAATTAAAAAAACAATCTATGTACTTTCTTTTTGGACAGGGGGGTGCAACTGCACCCCCTTGCACCCTGCTGCCGGCGCCCATGATAATAAGTGACGTCAGCATTATTCACTATAAGATTTGTTTATAAAAGTATAGATTAATTATTAGTATAGATTTTATATAAATATAGGATGAAAAATAAACCGATACGGGCAGGCATCCCGCGACTACTGGGAAACCGTCCCGTCGCTCTACCAACTGAGCTACCGTATCGCTGTCCGCCTCGGTGAATTAAGCATTCTAAATGTGATCGTCTTTATCGAGACGGTGGTCCCTGCCCGTATCGGTTTATTTTTCATTCTATATTTAAATAAATTTAAATAAGCTTAACATGGCTATACATGTTTATAAATATTTTCAAATATTAGTATAAATTAAAAAATATTTAATTTTTATCATAAATTATTTATTATAATTATTTTTTTCTTATTGAACTGAGTTATTGAGTTATTAGTTATAGGTGTTGTTGTTCCATGATATAAGTATATAAATATATATACGCCTTAACACATACTATTATATTAAATATATATATATATATATATATATATATACATTTAATATTATCTGGAACAACAGTTTTTAGAATTCGCAATTGTAAGACGTATATTTTATGGTTAACTAAGATGACTTTTGTATGTTCAAGATATGGATCGTGATAGTCCATAACTTATTATCGATTCAGCCTAAGATTCATACATTAATATGATAATTTAAAATGATGTTAAGTCGAATATATTAATGCTATTGAACAATCCTTTTAATTTTAGATCTTTCTCAAGAAATGTTTTGAGATTTTTGGCACAACCGATCACGGTACCTACATGTACGGTTATACAAAAAAATTAAATCTTTTAAATAATTAATAAATCTTGCAATACTTCATTGAGAACAATTTGTCAGAGTTATGAGTGTAAATAGCGACGGGGGAGACCCCGTCGAAAGAGCAAAAAAACGAAAAATTGTTGGCGGTTGTCCAGAAGGCGTCGTAAACTATAATATATTTAAAAAGCCATTGTATAAAAGATTGTTTCTAGAAAACCACAGTGGCGATTGTGTGGTGTATGTGGAATCTACTGAAAATGAAAAAGTCGGCAATAAAAACCCTATCGTCCTTACGAAAACCTTTACGGAAAACGTTAAAGGAATAGTAGGAGTACACCGAATAAATGCCTACAAAGTGGGCGTTACGTTTAAAAAACCCGCGCCTGCCAATAATTTCTTAAATATGGATAGTTTTTTTATTAAATACAAGCTCAAAGCATTCATACCAGCCTATATGACTGAAACTATTGGAATAATTCGATTTGTTCCCAAAGATATGTCTAATGAAGATATTTATAAAAATATTGTTGCTGATGCAGAGGTTGTATCAGTCAAGCGATTTATGAAAAGAGAAAACGGAAACTTAATACCCCTGGGCACAGTTGCAGTAACTTTTGCCGACACTGTTTTACCACAGTTTACCTTTATTAGCCTATTTAGGTACTCGGTACACACCTATGTGCCACCACTCATCCAATGTTATAAATGTTTAAAATTCAACCACTCCGCGAAAGTCTGTAGAGGAGATCAAATGTGTTCCTCGTGTGCAGGTCGCCATTCCTACAAAGAATGTGATGTAGAAGGCATCACTTGTATAAATTGTGGAGGTAGTCACTTGGCTATCTCTAGAGATTGTCCTGTAAAGCAGAAGAAAACGGCAGAGAAGAAAGAAAAGCACCGTCATCGTTCCTATGCCACTGTTGTGAGTACCCCACCACCCAATATAACATCTAAAACATTCCCCACATTAAATGAACCAAGTAAGTCAGTATCACAACATCTTTCTACGGTAAAAAATGTAAAAACAGCATCAAATTGTATTGATGCTGAACAAATTATAAATAATGATATAATTATCAGTGCATTAGTCAAGTCTTTAGTTGCCCTTGGTAATAATAGGGATGGTATACCTTTAACAAATAAAAAGATAAAAGAAATATTATTACATAACTTAATAACTTAATGGATACTTATTTACATATTATTCAATTTAATATACAAAGTTTAAATAGTAAAAAAGCATTATTAAACAAATTCCTTTTAGAACAAAAAGTTGATCTATGTTTATTGAATGAAACCTGGTTAAAAGATACTAGCAATATACCTTCTTTTACATCATATAATTTTATTTACAAAAACTCTAAAGATTGTATTTTTGCAATACCTGAAATACCAATAATTATTAATCATATTAAGGATAATACAAACAATATTTTTAGGGATGACATATGGCCAATGTATAGATGTAATTATAATTCTTTAATAAACCATTTACATATTAGCTGTAATCTAGATTCAATCCAAAATAAATATGATTTTCTAGACTTTATTAGTAAGAAAACTCATTTCTATACAATATACACAGATGGTTCCAAAAATATTGATGTTGTCACTTCTGCATTTTATGATCCTCAAATGAAGGTTTCAAAATGTATTCAATTAGACAAAAATTGTAGTGTCTATACAGCAGAAAGCTATGCCATATTGACTGCCTTAAAATTAATAAATAGAAATGTAGATATTAAGAATATATTAATAGTAAGTGACTCCAAAAGTGTTCTAGCAACTTTATGTAATAATAACTTAAGTTTTAAACAAAATTACATTATATATGAAATCAAACATATGTTGGACCAGCTGATTAAAAGTAATAAATTTATCGAGTTTGTGTGGGTGCCATCACACAGTGGCATATATGGAAATGAGGTTGTAGATGCTGCAACTCGTCGAAAATGTGACGAAGACCATTCGGATTTTATGAAAATCCCATATACTGATTTTTATTCCACCCTAAACAATAATTTCATACAAATATGGAGAGAATATAGAAAGCACATCATTCAAACAAAAGGAAAATGGTACGCAGAGGTCCAAAAAAGCTTACCTATTAAACCCTGGTACTATGACCTAAAGTATTCTGGGAGAAAATTCATTACAACAATTAATCGTCTACGCTTCGGACATTGCTTAGTTCCTGCCCATCTTTTTAGACTTAAAATCATAAAAAATAATAAGTGTGAACATTGTTCTCAAGAAAATGCGGATATTAAGCATTTAATTTTTGCATGTTCGTCATTTAACGTACAACGGCTGATTCTTGTCAGTGACATTAGCGAAATATCGCAACAGAGTTGTATAAGTGTTCCCCGCCGTGTTCAGGATTACTTTCAAATAAACATTATTTTAAGTCTATTTTTAAGTATATCTCGAATACTGTTGAAAATATTTAAATATTAGTGTAACTTGTAACAAATTAAATATTTAATTTAATTATTATAATTTTTAAGAAAAAAGAGAAGTGTAATGAAGCTATTTTTACTGTCATTGCAATTCAATGTTAATTATTTTTTTATAAATGCATTTATATTATATTGTTTAATGTTATATTAGTTTCATGATTTGACTTAAATATCATACTTTAAAAATAGACATGAATACTGTTATATAGCTAAAAAAGATTTAATGTTAATGTAATTCCATGTCAACTTATTTATAAATTATATAATTTTATTCTATTATTGCGACTGAAGGGCTTGTACTCATGGTCATGAAATAAATAAAAAAAAAAAAAAAAAAAAAAACAATTTGTCAAATTTGAACTGAGTTTGTCATCTGTCAACACAAAAATTTGAATTTTGAATGTGTAACAGTTTCTCAAGAATTTAATAGTTTACCGAAACTTACAGCGTTGAAAAGTCGAATTTAATTATTGTCTTGTAATGATTAGTCATTTATTAACAAAAAATAATAATGAGCCACTTTGAATTCTCTATTCCGTTAAACAAAGATGAGCTTTTGGAGTCTCACGCCGGACAATATCATGTTGAAGATGTTGTTCAACCCCGTTTGTTATTGTTAAAATTACAAGGTTATAAATTTTATTTGTCGAAGATACCATACAGGATAGAAATATTTAAATTAATAATTAATACATAAAATGATTATGAACTTTAGATGCTGCGCGGGGATATAATTCTGAAGGTATTGATTACATACTTGAACATTTTGATACGTATTTCTCTATCATTGTTCATGGAACAAAATTAGAGTGGAATATTATAAACAAAGGTAACAGAAATCACAACATTTCTTTTGTATCTTACCTGAAAGTTGCCATAAATTATAAGTAGAGTAAATTTGATTTATTTCAGGTTTTGATCATATTTTAAGAACGGTGAAAAGTATGTGCAATCATCTTGAGCCTATTTTACAAGAAAAAACTATTGATGGAGATGTCAGACTTAAAAATTTAAACATTGTTAAGATGGTTATGTATCTATTTACACAAATTATGAAAACTAAGGATACAAAATTGGCTGCTGATGTATGTTGAATAAAAAGAAACATTTTTATCTAGATATTTATTTATAAAACATTTTTTTTGTGTGGTATGTTAATATTAATGGGCTATATATCTTTTTATATTATATATATACAGTAGAAACTCATTTAATTGAGTTTTAAAAGACTAATTTTTGTCATTATTCCTTTGGATAATTGAAAATCCAGATAATTCAATATATGAAGAATCTTCTTTTCATTCATGGATTTTATGTACAATCATCTACCTCTGCCTTTGTCATCAGTACCAGTATCAGTGCAGTGTCCTTCTTTTAATTGTCACATGAAGCCACACTTTCTTGTCCATATTGCCTTTCAGACAGTCTATACATCCCTTTCTCGTCCGGCCTCTTCCTTTACATCCTTGTACTACCATTTCAACAGTCTTCTGTAGACATACTTTTCATCTCTCATAATATATCTATACTATGACAGACAACACCCTTATTCTTTCTTCCACTGACACTACTCTAAAGCTTTATGTTCTCATATTTAATTAACCAAACTACTAATTTATTAACTCATTGTATAGTTATTACATCTTATGTTTTGATCTAGAATTCCACAAAGTTAACTCTGGGTAAAAAAGGCAAAAAGGCAACTGATGATGATGAGTTTTGTGGCTGGACAGAGACCGACAAGCAAGGAGCGCTGGTAACTTTATACCTGCTGTTACAGCAACCATTATCATGTTTATGGGATCCACCGCTCGCGGAGGACAATTTTGTTTCGTAAGTTCAATTTAGAGTATTTTTTGTTAAGGTATTGTTATAATACTTTGTAGTTATCAACAATATTTGGTTTCTGTGCCTTTAAATGTTGACCACATTATGCATCTCTATGTATGTATGTATATGTGTGTATGTTTGTACTTTATTATTTTAGTATGGTAGCAGAACCTTGTTACAAAGCCCTGGAAGAACAAATAATTAAAAATAAAAGTGTTAGAGAAACAGTTTTTCAAATATTAGGAGTTCTCATTAAAAAATACAACCATGGTACATCATGTCTAATAAAATTGGTACAGGTAAAGAAACAAACTTCAGATTTTATATGATAGTTTTTATTGTTTTAATAAAACATTAAATAAAAGTTATATTAAGGTAAATTAAATATATATTTGTCTATGTAGGTCCTTCAAATGGTTGAACACTCAGTATCTCCAATATGTGCCGGAGTAGTACAACTGACTAGAGATTTTGGCCTTGGAACATTCGGACCTCAAATGGTAAATAATTGAATACTTCTTATATATTTATATCACTAAGTTTTTGCTGACTAAGACCTAAAAATGTTACACTAGGTTCGTGAAATAGCAGAAGCCTTAGCTTCTACGGAGGATGATAACGGAGGTGCGGGCACAGAACAGGGAGCTGCTAAAAACTGTGGCTCATTTTTGTTGGAGCTAACAAAAGAATTGCCTAAAGAAATGACCAACGCGATTGCTACAATACAACCATACTTGGAAAGTGATGAGGTATAAACTTTATTATATGACAAATGACAGAATTCATTTATAGCAATAATATCATGCATATTAAACAATTTGGTGTCACCAAAGGCTAATCAACAACTGATGCGGGTGCCGCGCTTCTTAAGCACATTTACGAAGCATGGGAGAAGTCACAGTCGGGGTGTTTTGTGATTTAACTAAAGCCTTTGATTGCGTAGACCATCAAACAGTACTCTGCAAACTTAACCACTATGAAGTGCGTAGTGCTGCTCTTGATCTTATTGCCTCTTACCTGAATCAAAGAGTCCAGACGGTTGAAGTAAATAATTGTAAATCGACTGGTTCTCACCTAAAGATGGGTGTTCCACAAGCATCCCTTGATCCCAAGATTTTCCCTTTTACGTAAAAGGACTATGTGACATTGTACTTTTTACGGATACCTCTCTTATTTTTTTAAGTTGAGCGTAATAAGGCTAATCATGACAAAGTAAACAGTGCTCTGTCACGTGTTCATCATTGGTAAACACTAAAAATACTAAATCCATGGAATTTACACTTTCTAATGTCAAAAGTCAAAATTGTAGTTTGCTCCTTAACAATGAAGTGTTAGAACTGACTGACTCAATAATTGTCTTAGGTATAACTTTAGATAAAAAGCTCCAGTGGAACCCCATCTCTCAACACTCGCTGGCAAACTCAGCTCAGCCGTGTTTACAATTAAAAAAGTAAGACAATTAACAGACGTTAATACGGCTCGACTCGTTTATTTGAGTTTTTTTCATAGTATTTTGTCTTACAGTATTTTACTATGGGCAGCGCTACCGAAATTAATTCTATATTCTTGTTTTAATAACTGGGGCTATTTGTAACTTTAAATCTAGAGATTCCCTGAGAGACGTTTTTAAAGAAATCGTCATTTTTACGGTCGCTTCTCAATACATTTTTAATAAAATACTAAATATACGTAAGTTAACAAATCCTTCATGGGCTTGAGTGTACGCATATATAATAAGGTTCCACAAGATATCTTAGATCTTCCTTTTCTTAGTTTTAAATCTAAAATTAAAAGTATATTATTAAATAAAACTTATTATAACATTCAAGATTTTTTTTGTTGATCGAAATGTGTGGAACTTAGGTCGTTGACTCATCTGCAGGGATGATAATAATAATAATAAATATTCTTTATTGCACACCAAAACACAAAAAATATATAATAATGATAAGAAAAAACTTCAAAGAGCTCGATAGTATGCAATGACAATTTTTTTGCAAACAGTCAGAGTTGGAGCACGTCTGACTTGTAAAGGAAGACTATTCCAAAGTTGAATAGCTGGCACAGTAAAGGAATTAGAGTAGAAAGAAGTGGAGTGCGCGGGAGTTTCTAGTAAAAGGTTGTTTTCAGAGCGAAGGTTGCATTCGTGACACTCGCCAAGGAGCTAAAATATTTTTTTTAGATAGGGAGGAAGGGATAGATTGAACAAAATGCAGTATAAAAGATTTAAGATATGAGTATTCTTGCGAAGCCGAATTGGGACCCACTTGAGTTGTTTACAAAATTCAGATATGTGGTCATATTTGCGTAGTCCAAATATAAACCGTATGCACAGATTTTGGAGGCGCTCAAGTTTATTAAGGTGCTCCTCTTTCAAGTCTAAGTAACAAAAATCAGCATAATCAAAAATAGGAAAGAAAATAGCTTGTACTAACGCAATTTTAGTGGAAATTGGAAGAAAATTGCGCAATCTTCGTAAAGATCCTACAAAAATAAACATTTTTCGGCTCACTTCGCTTATTTGTGGTGTCCAAGAAAGATGACGATCTAAAATTATACCAAGATCTTTGACCTTTTCACAATACGGTATATGAATTCCGTCAAAAGTCACAGATGGTAATTTTTCCCAATTATTACTCGCGTAAAGTTTAGGACTTCCGATTATAATTGCTTGCGTTTTACCTGGATAGACTGTAAATCCAGGATGGATGGGTGTATAAGTCAAACATTGGTGTATAAGTCAAACATTGTTAAATTACATTTAAAAAAAGCAACTGTTGAATTTCAGAACAGCATTCCGAGCTGGTGGTAGCTTACTCGCGGATTGACTATACTGACCAATTTAATGTAATTGATGATTCTAAAGTGCGTGTAAATGCCTACTTTGAATAAAGATAATTTGAATTATAGCAATTAAAACTTTATTATTTAACGCACCGATATAATTTGATAGGTGCTCCAGCTCCAATCGTGACAAACACATTTTTGTGTGTATGTTTTTCGATCCGTGGAGAGAAACAATTTAAATACAACGAACAAACTAATACCTACTAACTTAAATGCAATGCATTTAGAACATTCGAATCTCTGCCGGTGATGGTTTATTTTTCATTATAGGTATATATTAGGCCCTTACAAATGAAATTGGCATTTTTATGGAAGGTAGAAAAAGTCGAATATTTTTTAATATAATGTATTTAATTTATCAAATTATGAACCATTATTTTCTATGCACTTCTGCCATCCTATAGAAAGTTCATTGATCCCTTTATTGATAAAACCAGTCGGACGGAAATCAATAAAATCTTTGAAGATGATTCGAACTGCCTCATTAGAGTTGATTTTTTTTCGAAAAAAATGGTATTCAATTGAAGCTAGGTCCGGGGAGTACGGTGGATGTCTTAGACATTCTAATTGACGATCTGCTATTTTGTTAGCCGTCTGTTGTGTTGTGTGCGGTCTAGCGTTGTCGTGAAGCAGCAGTGGTATGAAACGATTTACCAGCCTAGGTTGTTTAGTATCATGCTTTTCCATCATGGTTCGCAATTGCTGACAATAGACAACTGCCGTAATAGTCTGGCCAGATTTGAAGTACTGTAATGAACAATATCGGCACTCGTCAACCAAACGCTTATAAGTATTTTTTTTAAGGGTCTATTTTCGCTTGGGGCGCTTCGGATTAGCGTAGAGAATCCATCTATTATCACCGGTAATGATTCGATTTAAAATTCCTTCATTATTGTGCCGGTTCTGTAATGTAACGGAGCAGTAGATGCGCGTTTGCCCGTTTGCCTCAGTCAGTTTATGAGGTACCCACCTTTCAAGCTTTTTAATCTTTGCCTAGCTTCAAGTGGATTAAAACAGTTCATCACTAACACTGCAGCCTGTATCTCACTAGAACATGGTTTGCGATGGTTTCGCTTCCGAAATAGCCTTCAATTCTTCATTATTAACTTGGGTCTCCGGCCGTCTACGGGGCTTATTCTGCAGGTCGAAATTTCCATAACGAAAAAATTGGCACCAAAAATGAACTGTGTTTTAATTTGCAACACACCGCCATACACATCATTAACCCTTCGAGTCGTTTCCGCAGCACTGGTGCCACGGTGGAACGTACTCGTAAATAATGCGATGTTTTAAATTTTCCATTTTGTAAACTGAGGTACGCAAACAAAAAAACAGAAAAAAAACAGGAATGAAGTCGACGAAACAAAAGTAAATGTGTAAATTAAATAGTTGTTAAAATTTGGAATTAGTTATTGAAGAGGACAAATTTGTCATTATAGTGGCCAGTACGAGAAACCAATTTTATATGTAAAGACTTAATATATTTAAATAAGCTAAACGTGGCTATACATGTTTAAAGATATTTCCCAATATTCGAGCTTCCGTTTAACCCTTTTCGAGATGAACTGTAAAAAATACCTTACCACTGACACGGGGTCCAAGTCACATAACATAATAGAAGTAAAACTATGTACAGTTTAAACTTTAGGCTTAAAACCAATGTACGAATGATAGACAATTTGATACGTGGATGCACGTTTATCTCATCAGTCGTACACGATCCGCATCAGCGTGCTGGGCATGATGTGCGAGGTGCTGAGCGTGGAGCTATCGGGCGAGGGCCTCAGCGACCAGCAGCGCCTGCAGCGGGACGACTTTCTCGACGACCTCTACGACCACATGCACGACCTGTCCGCCTACGTCAGACATAAGGTACTGTGACACCATACGTGCTCAATATTATCTCATCTTCCTGCCCCACCCCCCCTCTCCCTCCCCTCCTCTCCCCCCTCTCTCGAACTAGGTGGAACTCGACGATATTAAATAATATTGTCATAAGTAATAATATAGTCGGCCGTAAGGCCAATGTCGTCGTGGGCGGCCGACGAAGTGTGTTACGTTTCGAGTGTCCGTAGTATATTTCGTTATCACTGAAGGTACAGACTTCGTAAAAATATATTTATTAACGATACTAATATATTTTTCTTTTCTCATAGTATTTGTTATTTAATGGTACATGAGTAAATAAATAAAATAGATAAATTATTTTCTAAAGCGGTATATATTGTACTTATACATATTTTGCATCCGATAAAAGAAAATCTAAAATGTTATTCCACGTCCGGGTCGGGTCGGGAGTTCCGATGTCTCTCTTTGGTTTTCCTGGTCCGATCGGATAAGAGCGTCCATTCCCTTCGGTCAGGTGCTACAGTTCTGGAGCCGGCTGCAGCGCTCGGGCTGCGTGCCGGTGACGAGGCAGCGCGCCGTGCTGCAGCGGGGGGCGGAGCGCCTGAGAGACCGCGCCGCACTCGTCAGGAAGGCGGCCATCCAGTTGCTGAAGGTGCCCTCGACGTCCTTCCACCGATCTT
This sequence comes from Napeogenes sylphis, assembly GCA_959347405.1. Classification (NCBI taxonomy): domain Eukaryota; kingdom Metazoa; phylum Arthropoda; class Insecta; order Lepidoptera; family Nymphalidae; genus Napeogenes; species Napeogenes sylphis. The sequence continues at coordinate 933,271 of OY365776.1, forward strand.
ATGATGTTTTTAATAGACGATTTCGAAACACCCGTTCGGGCACGACATAATTTGAGGAGTACTTTTAGATATTTTTGGAGTGCAATCCGTTCTCGGCTCAGTTGAAATTGGAACTGTTAGAGGAGCAGCTCGAAAGGGAGAGGAAGATACTAGATGATCTCCAAAAAACAGTCGATCCCGGCCCGGACCCCGAACTGGCGAAGAGATGGGAGAGGATCGAAAGGGACGTCTTAAAAACTATTAAAGAAAAAATGGATACGTTGACTCAGGACGAGCCCGAACTATCTCAGAGTACGTTAGAAAATTTATACGAAGCCATTCGAAAATCCTTAAGGGAAAAGGATTATTATAAGGCCTACCTGATAGTCAAACATACCGAGAGGCAGTTTCCCGACGCCAAGTTGATGAGGTGCGACATGGAAAGAAGCGATCAGGTGAGCTTTGTTCCATATTGAAATGTAATATTAAGAAATTCATCTAAGCTAATATTTATTATCTTTCAGATAAACTACTTCGTAGCGCTCCTCCGAAACATGTATGTCATACCGGAGAGACGGCAATCTATAACCCGACAGTGCGAGAACGACGTCGCATCTCACAGGAGATTAGAGGAGAAGGAGAGCATCGTAGCATTTTTGGAGGAATCTGTAAATTTCAGTCGCACCATATCCGAAGCGGTGCCGTTAATAAACTCGCTGTTGACGTCGAAGCAGGCCGGCGACGTCGGCGAGGCCATAGACTTCTTTACCACCGCACATCATTTTAATATTGAATCCGCTCAGGAGGGAATAACGAATATGCTGACGCTCGTGTGGTCTCCCGATCAGGTGAGCGAACGCGATCGTACGACTCTCGGACGAATCATAACATCTCGGAACGACGATCGAACTTTATCGAAATTAGATAAGGATATAGGTCTCCCAGGCGGACGCGTACTCGTCTATCTCGCCTTACCTTTATACTTATACTAAAAATTGTATGAACTTGCAGGAGAAGCGTGACGCGGTGGAGCGCGCCTACCGCTCCATGTACCTGGACGGCTCGGGGGGGCCGGAGCGTGCGCGCGCGGCGGCGGCGGCGCGGCGACTGGTGGGGGCGGCCACGCGTCTGGACGCCGGCGGCGCGCTGGCACTCGCGCACCTCGTCGACAAGTGGGTGGGGAGGGGGGACGTGACGCCGGCGCTCGTACAGGTGCTGTTTGGGGTTTCTATGAGATATCGAATGCAATTTACACGGAACCAGCGAGAGGGAAATCGATGTAGAGTCGACGCGTCCGAAGTTCCCGCCGACGTTGCCGATGTGGGGTCGATTGACGACTTACTTAAAAATAAAAATGTTTTATAAAGTGTTTTCTAAGGTTTTAACGAGTACTACACATTGAAATAAAACTATTTTTACGGATTTTACTCGCGTATAATGAATTAAATTTTAAATTTCACATTTTAAATCTAACACGACGTTTCGAATGCTTTGCAGCGACCGTATTCACGGTAAGACGAGATGGGGGTGTCTGTCAGTAGACAGTAAGTCAGTTAATTAGTCATCTACCTCCAACGGTCTCTAAGCTTCCGGGCGTACAGTTCAGGATTCACACAAAACGCACTAACAGAATCTTGAGGTCTCGCAGTGCGGTCACAGATATGGGATTTTATATTTTTCAAAAGTGGGTCCCAGGTGTTAGAATATACTACATACTACTTGACTTCGATGTACGCCTATGTTTGATATCCGAGATGTGTTCCCTAACTCTTTTACTGATGCTCCTCTTTGTTTGATCTATGTATGACAAGCCACAATCGCAGTCAAATTTATATACTCCAGCACATTGTAAAGGAATATTACTTTCGATAGATCTTAAGAATTGGCTCACTTTCCTTTGAGGTTTGTAGATAGTTCTTATAGAAACCTTTTTAAGATGTTTAAGTCAAGGTGGTCATGTCAAGCATGCTTTGTTCAACAACCACCTGCCCGTACCTCGCCAGCGTCGCAGAAACCACATCAAGCCACCCACAGTTGAGCGTCAACCGGCCCAACTACCATATGTGAAAGGAGTTACTGATAGAATCGGCAACATCTTAAAAAAGGTTTCTATTATTTCATTTCTTTTGGTAACTCTTAGATGTCTCTCATGTCTTTTGGTAACTCTTATGTTTGTAGAGCTCCGATAGTTTCTTTAATTTTAATCCCAAATTGTTTCGGTCTCTAAATAAGGTTGAAGAGTCCGCTGAGTGCGCTAACCCGAGCCATAACTTCAATGTCTTTATGACGCTTGCATCTAACTTTGACAAAAGGGTTTTATTAATATCATAAATGTTAATCTTATAACAAAATTTCCTTATATAATCTACCAAATTTGACAACCAACTTGCTTTCCGTGAGTAAGCTGATAGAGAAAGGCAACAGTGTAGTTTTTAAAGAAAACTCCTGCTATATCTACAATCGACAGAAAGAACTTGTTGGAAAGGCAGAATTAGTGGAAGGTGTGTACAGATTATACACTGTGAAAACAGAACAGTTATTGGCAGCAACAGTGCTAGCATCAAGTGAAATCTGGCATCGGTGTATGGGACACATAAATAGCGTCAGTTTAGACAAGATGAAAGATGGAGCGGTCAAAGGAATATCTTTTACAGATAGGTCAACAATAAACAGAAATACATGCCCTACATGCTGCGAAGGGAAACAGACACGTTTACCATTTAGTCATGTAGGTATGAGGAGCAGTGTGCCACTAGATATAATACATGCAGATGTTTGTGGACCGATGGAGTTGGCTTCTATTGGAGGAGCGAGGTATTTTCTCATTTTTGTGGACGACCACAGTCGCATGGTATTTGTTTATTTCCTCAAAGCAAAAAGTGAAACATTTCAATCTTTTAAGCAGTTCAAGAATATGGTTGAAAATCAAAAAGGAAGAAAAATTAAAATATTGAGGACGGATAAAGGACCCCGTCCGAAAACGGTCGTGGTCCGAATCCGAAGCCGCCACCAGCGGCTGGTGTGCATCGCGGGCGACCCTCCGAAGAAGACCACCCCGACACACGGGGCCGGAAGAGGTAAACACATCTGCGCCGCAATTTAAACTGCCACCTGCAGACGACGCAGAATATGCGACCTCGACCGTCCCGCCACCCCGCCAACGAAGCCCTCCCTAGGAAGAGCTCCGCCGCCGCCCCGCCCGGACTAATCATCGTCAAGCGCTATTGTACCTGACGATGACTATTCCGGGCCATCACCCTATCAGCGCAACGGCCTCTACCTCAGCAAGGAAGAGACCGCCACGTACCCCCCACACAACCACGGGACCGCCCCACAGTCCACTCTGCGCACAGAGAAGTACCAGGGGCGACCCCGCTGCTGTCCCCGGTAGAGAGGGCCTGCGCCCTCCCACCCTCTGTGCCCAGGCCAAAAGGCCCGAGCCCACCCCGCAGACAGACCACCCCGAAAGGCAGCCTGCCTGCCAGCTAGCCATGAACCGGGCACAAACCCCCATGGCCGACCCACCTCGCGCCGAGTATTAGCCAACGGCTAATGCAAACCCGAAGGATCACATTAACCATTGTTGCCCAGGGAGCACCGGCCCGTACCGCTTCCGATGCCACCGGACGAATCCGAGCAACAAGAGAAACAGACAGGCACACGAGGAGGTTCCCGGCGATGACGCCCCCCATACATACCTACATACATACCTTTTTTTTTTTTTTTTTTTTAACGTCTGGAATCCTCATGGATACACACCTCCATCCAGGGGAAGATGGAAGCGGTTATGTGAGACTCTTACTCACTAAACCAGACGGTCAACACCTCTCCGTCGTAATGGAGCGCCACGGGAACGCTTGCGCACACATCCGCGTTGCTCCGACGGAAGGCCGCGTGAGCGACCACCACCTCCATGGAGTGACGCGCCCGGTTGACTTGAGCGCGTCCCACTCCGGTGGCCGGCTTGTTGAAAAAAAAAAAAAAAACAGAACTGTAATATCATTTTTTTTTTTTTTTTTTACTATTTGTCACTCATGACACTCGTTTCATATTTTTTTTTCTCAACGCTGATTTTCAGTACTACCCACCTTAACGGTTGTGAACAGCGAGCCAGTGATTCATGCTCAAAATTGTGATAATAATTAATTAAATATAATACATATTATGATTTTACATAAACGGGTAGTAGATACTGTGAGTGCGTTTTGTGTGAATCCTGAACTGTACGCCCGGAAGCTTAGAGACCGTTGGAAGTAGATGACTAATTAACTGACTTACTGTCTACTGACAGACACCCCCATCTCGTCTTACCGTGAACACGGTTGCTGCAAACATCGTGTTAGATTTAAAATGTAAAATTCAAAATTGAATTCAATATACGCGTGTTAAATCCGTAAAAAATGTTTTACTTCAATATGTATTATATGTTGTAAAAAAAAAATAGAAAAATATATATATATATATATATATATATATTTAAATATATTAATAATATGTTCAAATATTATCTCCTTGACTCGTCCTGCGTATCTATGAAGAAGCGTTGTCTACCCACCCAAGTTCCCGATTGAAGAGAGAGATTTCATATCGTGAAATGACGTGTTCCTTATTTTATTTGAACAGGTGTTTTGGGAAATGTTCCTAAAGAAAATCGACGGTACCACCGATATGGACAGCTATGCGGCATTATCGCTGCTCGTGATGATCGCCAAGGCCAAGCCTTCGGTCGCTCTTGCAAATCTAGAAGTGATACAGACGTACGGGCTCTCCGGAGACTACACGTCGAGAGTGCTGAGTGCCGAATTACTTCTCTCCCTCGCCAAGAAGAACCAAAGATATCCGGCGAACCACGGCCTCTTCACGTCGCTATATGACAGTTTCATGGAGACGTTTTCGAAGTTCGACAAGTTTACTTCCTTTGCCGCCAATTCGATTGATCTCATTTACGCCATCTGTGACACCCCGGAGGCGATCTGTTCAAAAATATTAGCAGAAATGTATGAGCGCATCGAAGGGACCGTCATTAAGGACGATGAAAACGAAGAGGAGGCCGGCTTCCCCATGGAACTGTTGACGAGATTCGTCTTCGTGCTGGGACACGTGGCCCTGCAGCAACTCATCTACTTGGATATAAGCGTGTACAGCGAACTCCGAAGAAGGAATCAGGTCGGCAAAACTCGATAAAATGTTCAAATGACTTCCAAGAGGGGCTAGCTCACTCGACCGTCTCATCTCTCAGGTGCGCGAGGAACGGAAGGCCGAAGAGAAGCGTAAGAAGAAAGTTGGAGCTTTCGCGACTCCGGCCCGCCGCGGTCGGGTCGACGACCTCAGGCGGCAGACCATCATGAACGCCAGCAACGCGAGCGCCTCCTCTCGCGGACGACGCTCCGCCGGCGTCGGCTCCAACGGGGGACCCTCGGTAAGGTCTACTACGATTAAGTAATACGTTCGATATCATAAATTACATCTTCCGTTCGCGGCTCGACATCGATGACTCCGCCAGCAGGCCGACACCAGCAACACCACGGCCACGGAGGAGGAGAGCGGCCTGGAGGGCGCGGTGGCCGACGACGCGGACGCGGAGTACGTGCGGGCCGTGTGTGAGAGGGACGTCGTGGGTTCGGGCGCGGCGCTGGCGCGGTACCGCCCGCTGCTGCGCGCGCTGCTGACGCACGCACGAGCTTCGCCCGCGCTGCAGGCGGCGGCCGCGCTCGCCTACACCAGGTGCGGTTCTACGGCGGTCGAGTATCAGTTGTGTTCAAAAAGTACGCTCGAATACCTCGCGTCGATTCGGTTTCGTCCCGACCGAACTTTCGATCGACGACCGTCTAGTTCGTGATTACCGGACCGGTTTGTAATGTCCGGACCGGTAGTCGAGGACCGCGAGGACCCCAAAAATATGGCGTACCTTTAGACGGTTGTGACCGACGACGTAGATCACTGTAGGTTTATAATTTCGAAACAGATACATGTTGGTATCGAGCGCCGTCTGCGAAGAAGGTCTTCAGTTGACGGTAACGGTGCTGAAGAGGTCCAAGAACATTTCGCAGAGAAAAAATCTCATAATTGCATTTGCGGATTTAACTCTTCGATTCCCCAATCTCACACAACCGTGGACGCATCATATTTATCACATGTGAGTGATTTGCATTCTTCGAGTTAGATATGTAACGTACGTACTATTAAATATGTATTAACATTGCTAATCAATTATAAACCCCAGTCTGAGCGACGAGGAGCTGGACATCCGTCAATGCGCGGTGAAGATGCTGTCGTTTCTGGTGCTCCACGAGATGGTGCGGGTCAAGGGCCAGATCGCGGACATGGCGCTCTGTTGCGCCGATGGAGACTCCAAGATCGCAGCTATGACCAAATTATTTTTCAAACAACTGTCTCAAAAAGGAAACGCCTTGTATAATGTCATGCCCGATATTATATCGAGGCTCAGCGATCCCGAGTTGAATGTGCCAGAGGACCAGTATAGAATCATTATGAAGTTAGTATATTTAGTTAATACAAAAGACGCTATCTAAAAATAAACGAGTTCAAATTATGTGTAAAAAGAATCTGGTTCTTCGATATAAGTATACAGGGTTATATGTAATTAGTTGACCACCTCTTGCAGGCAGCCTCTCTACATCAACCCCAACAACATTTGTTCTACGACTTTTTAAAATTAATAGTTTTTAATATTTAAATTTTCCCATACAAAATTTTATTTGTTGTCGGAACTGCAATTAACTCTGAGCGTCAGTATGGCACCCGGGCGTTGACCTTTTAAGTACTTCTTACAAAATACAGAGTAATAAGTAAAAGAGGGAGCAAACATTTTTTGGTTTCCTTTATTTTGAGTTGTTTATCATGATTTGTAAAAAGTTGTACACAACAAATGTTATTGTGATTGATGTAGAGAGGCTGCCTGCAAGAGGTGGTCAACTAATTACAAATAACCCTGTATATATTTTGTTTTTTTTTATAGGTACATAACTTCTCTTATTCAAAAAGATAGACAGATGGAAGCTTTGATCGAGAAACTATGTCAGAGATTTAAACTTTCAACTGAAGAAAGGCAATGGCGGGATTTGGCGTATTGTCTTTCCTTATTCACTTACAATGAGAGGTCGCTCAAGAAACTTATTGAAAACCTCGATTGTTACAAGGACAAGCTACACTGTGCTGGTGTCCTGGACTGCTTCAATACGCTTATCAATAACACTTCCAAGATGGCTAGAGTCGAAATAAAGGTACTATCATTCTTGTCAGTTGTAAGAATATTTACTTCAAAGAGAAAATGTATTACATTATGCTGTTTACCTTTTGATTCACAGACGCTAGTCACCGAGCTAGGCGATAAAATAGAAGAGTGCTTTGCAGTGCATGACAAAAACGGGGACGAAGAAGAAGGTAATAGAAGCAGTTGTGACAACCCTGACACCCGTGACCCCCGCACTGACACCCGTGAGCCCTGCGCTGACACCCGTGAGCCCCGCGCTGACACCCAATCACGCGCCACTCCGAGACGCAAGCCGAGCCGAAGGAATAAACGCAGATCCTCCTCCAGTAACGATGAGGTTGTTGTTAAATCATCAATTAGAGCATCGTTTTCAACGAGTCCATTTTTTTTGGGAAAATTAGTCCGTATTAGTGAGTATATAATGACTCATCTTCTTTAACAGAATGAACCACCAGCTCGAGACGTTACAACACAGTCGGTTCGAAAATCGAGACGAAAAGTGACTCAAAAGACTAAAACAAATGATGAGTCGGACGAGTCGGGTGTGTATATTGTTTTTTAGCTTTCTTTACTTCTATTATTATTATCTAAATAATAACATAGCTCGTGAGTTACTAGTAACTGAACCGCAGTAAGCAATCTAACAATGAATATCGTATCATCAGAATATAATTTTATATAAATAATGACTATTCTATAATTCGGAATTCTAAAACATTACTATGATATTATGTATATCTAAAATATAAGTATTATTTTTTTAACAGAGGAGGAAGATTTTCAGAAGCAACCAGAAGTGTTTAAGAAACCTGTAACGAGAAAAGTAACCAGAAAGAAAATTTAGATTGTTTTGTGCTTAAGTTTTCTATTTATAATATTTAAGTGAAAAATAAAGAAGAGAAGAGATAAAACATTGTTTATAAATATAATTTGCATATTATTTTCACAAGCATGCAACATGTTGAAACGGGACGGAACTATGTTTTTAAAAATATTGCGTCTGCAGTCTATATGGGGTCTCGAAAATTAAAACAAACAAGATAGACGTGCGCTCAGCTAGTTTAAAAATTAAATTTATTTTGAAACTAATATATAACTTAAGTTACTCATACCTGAGTACCAAAATCGCTTCGACTACTCAATACGAAAACACACCGCGAGACCAGCTAGCGCAGCGATTGAAGCTCTTCACCCCCTTGGGTGAGCGAGATGCACTCTGTTATTTTTTGCTTCATTTACACGCGGACTGATCACCAGCTAAAGGCGCCAGCGGAAGCGGATCATTACAAGACTTGCGTGATCTTAGCATAGAAAATAATAATACAAGTAGCAACTTTATTACAAAAAGAAAAAGAAAACAACCGGATGGAGATGCCATAGTTACGGAACAACTTTCCATTTTTCGCCAGGAGATAATGAACTTATTTTAAGATTTTAAACAATCTCAAGATGAACACTACAACTTAATTAGGCAGGATATTAATAAGAAATGATATTCAAAATATTAAGATGATAACTGAAAATCTTATAAGGGAACAAAGTACTTTAAAAATGAACTTAGAACAGATTAATAAGCAAAAAATTATTCTATTAGAAAATGAATCGAGTAAATCCCAAATCGAATCGCCGCGTCTTAATTACTAGCGGGTAAACCTGAAATTAATTATCAAGACTCTGTTACTCGACGCGAATATGATATAATGTCCAAATGGACAACTAAAATATTTCGACTGGGAAATTATGTTTCGGATAGAAATCGGTATTTTAAGATCTGTTTCGAATCTCGAGATATAGTTAAATAGATATTTCGTAATAAATTTAAAAGTAGCAATCAAGCGGTTCGTATTTTCTCAGATCAAACACCTATGCAAATGAATCATTATAAAGATCTACTGAACAACTCAAGCAGCGTCAAAATAACGGTGAAAACAACTTAATTATTACCAAGGCCGTACTCCATCGTTGGATGTAATAGTCGATAGCTTTTTAAACGATCTCAAAAAGGTAGACAACCAACCAATAAGTAACGTCAAAAAAGCTTGGATTTACGATAATTTTTTAACATCACGTCTAAATTGGCCTTTCCTCGTGTATGATATAAATAAAACCCTTTTGTCAAAGTTAGATGCAAGCGTCATAAAGACATTGAAGTTATGGCTCGGGTTAGCGCACTCAGCGGACTCTTCAACCTTATTTAGAGACCGAAACAATTTTGGATTAAAATTAAAGAGACCATCGGAGCTCTACAAACATCTAAGAGTTACCAAAAGACATATCATCGGAAAATCTAAAGATGATACTGTAACTTCTCTCCCAAAAGACAAAGTTGCCTCAGAGCTCGAGTCACGACTTCAATTCCATAAAAAGTTTATGATAGGTGCTCAAACAAATAAAGTAGGGCTAGGATCAAGCAGGAAAGTTCAAGACATAGACATAACAAAATCTTTTATTCGACAAGACGAAAACGATAATTACCGACTCCACGCGATGAGCCTAGAAATTCAAAACGAATGGGTGACCATAGGAGATTTTTGTATTCCACTAGCTTTGAAGTGGCGCACCTTAATTTATGATTGGTCCCCAGCATTATTAAAATTCTATCTTAATGCATTCCAAATGACTCTCCCAGATCAAAGTAATTTAGTAAGATGGGGCAAAGCCACCGAAAAGTCTTGCAACATCTGTGAGGAGGTAATAGGAACCGCGAAACACCTATTAGTAGGGTGTAGGGTACTTCTAGATAAAGGTCAATACTCGCGTCGCCACGACAAGGTATTAGAAATTATACGAGAAGCGTTTAGTCTTTCAGTAGCAAGAGCGCGGAAGGGTATAACAACCACCGAACGATCTATAGAATTCGTAAAAGAAGGCTCCTCCAAAAAATCAAAAGCGAAGCCTTATTCAATATTAGGCGCGGCTCCTGATTGGATTCTCATGATGGACACGTATGAAAAGCATTACAAAATCCCTGGGGATGTTGGTGTTTCGTCATCCAGACCGGACTTATTCCTGTATTCGAAACATCTGAGGCGCGTGATACTTGTGGAGCTTACTGTTCCTTGGGAAACTAACATCCCAAGGGATCACACATTCAAGCTCAATAAGTATTACGAACTAACCAACGAACTGATCAGGAATAAATTTATAGTTAGTTTGTACGCGGTAGAAGTGGGAGCGAGAGGTATAACAGCAAAATCTCTCTATAGCCTACTTAAAGATCTTGGCCTTACTAGAACAAGCATCGGTTCATTTCTAGAACGTACTTCAAAGGCGGCATTAGTAGGTTCTTTCCAAATTTGGTTAGGTAGGGAGAGGAGTGTGGAGGGTGAAGGTGAGCGTTTTTGCGCATAATAAAGGGGCCCCTTAAACCTACTCCTGGGTCGCAAGTCCCAGGCACTGCTTGCACTCCTCTCCTTGCAACGCGATGGGCCCGGCATCCGCACGGTGAATCCATGGATTGCTAAGAAGCTTCGTCTGTCTCTGTAAAGGGAGTACCTCAAATAATTACTAAATTAAATACAATAAACTGAAAATGATTAACAAAATAAATAAATTACAAAACTCTTACGAATTAGTCAATGTCTATAATAAAGTAAAAATTCGGCAAATTCGTTAAAATATTTTACGCTAAAATACGTAATATACAAAGTCCAGGAAAGTGTGAGGAACTAAAATGTATTTTACGAGAGTTTACATATCTTATTCACTTGATAGTTCTAACTGAGACCTGGTTAAAGTCTAAATTTGAGGACGAACATGTCGAATTAGAAAATCATTCCCATGCCTACAATTTACGGACAGATAGTACGGGAGGTGGGGTTTCTATTTTTGTTCACAAAAGCTTGAAAATATAGTATTAAAACTAATTGTTACGAGTTTGGAAACATTTTTTATGGATGTTTGGAAAAATACACATTGAATATTGGAGCCATATATAAACCAGTTAGAAACAAGAAAGCGTTCCATTGCTTTTGGAGATTTAACATTAACCTATTATGCAATGACGGCCCAACTTGTAAATATAAATGAATGCTGCAAGAAGCTGGTTACACAATAATTAATAAAATTTATATGGAATATTGTACACGGGAGACCACACATTCATTTAGCATTTTAGATCATGTATGTTCCACTCTTATTAAGTCTACTTTTCATATGTCAATAATAGATTCGCCATTAACAGACCACAAACAAATATATTTTGAACTGAAAAAAGTAAAACAAGACGTTTAAAAAAAATGCAATACACAGCCTTGGACTACAGCCTATTTCACAAGTTTATTAAAGATAATTTAACACAAAATGTTATTCATAAATATGAAACATTTGAGTCAATCATCAAGCAAGGAACCGAAAAAAACACAATCATAAAATACAAAATTCAAAATCCAAACAAGAACAAACATATAATTAACCAAATTAATGAGCGAAATAAGTTATGGATTATGAGTAAAAAATATCCTAAAAATAAACACAAAAAAAAGAAAAATATGAAATAGAAAAAAAAGAAAGTAAAAAAACTAGCTATAATATGAATAAATACTTTCACAAGGAGTTTTCTAAATATAAAAGCAAACAGAAGAAGAGTGGAAACTAACAAAAGATTTAGCATGTAATAAAATAAAACTACCTTCAACTCCTTCAAAATTAATAATTAATAATATAGAAATTACAAACGATTACCATATCTGTTAGGCTTTCAATATGTTTTTCGCATCAATTGGCCCGGAATTAGCTAAAAACATAACACACAAAACTAATAATATAAATAACTTAAATACACAATTTCACAATAATTATTGAACCAATTTAAAACCGTGTATAGAAACTGAATTACTGAACATAATTAACACCCTAGCCAATAAAACCAGCTCGGGAATGGATTGTATAACTACAAAAAGCATAAAACGGTGTAAAACTGAATTAGTGAAAAATTTAACTAAATGTTTAAATAATTGTTTAGAAGGGCATATTTCCTGACTCGCTTAAAATTGCAAGAGTAACTCCGGTCTTTAAAGCGGTAATAAAAATGATCCAAATAATTACCGACCAATATCGGTACTGCCTGTACTTTCTAAAATCTTCGAACGTGTCTTATACAGTCTATTATTGATACGGCTTTCGTCCAAAATCCAGTACATTAAATGCAACTATTGACCTAGTTACCAAATTGACCTATAATATTGTAATATTGACAATATAGAAAAATTGGGCTCGGAGTTTTTATCGACATTAAGAATGCGTTTGACACTAAGTCATTTCATACTCTTGAATAAGTTACAAGGTATTGGTATAAGTGGACTAGCTTACAAAATATTCGAATCTTATCTTAGTGACAGATATCAAGTCGTCAAAATTGAAAATTATGAGAGAAGTCTATCTAAAATAGAGTGCGGAGTTCCTCAGGATTCTAATTTAGGTCCACTACTTTTCCTAATTTATATAACATCAGTCAACTGGAACTTTCAGGCCATATTACGTTATATGCACATGATAACTCTCTCTTTTACTTGGGATGTTATAGTGGACGAAGCTCAAAGGGATTTAGATGTTTTATCGGAGTGGTTTAAGGCAAAACTTTTAACCCTAAATATAAGCAAAAACTATTACATATTTTTCTTGGAAAAGAATAAAAAAGTACAAGTTTTAGCCTTTTTTTTAGCATTATTACTTGATAAGGAACCGCTGAAAAGATCCACGCAGGAAATATATCTTGGTCTTATATTAGATAACAAACTAACTTGGAAACCCCACATTAAAGAAGTAAGAAAGTAAGAACCAAGATATCTCCCTTGGTTGGATTGATGCGAAGAATATTCAGGTCCATTCCATATTTCATTCGAAAATTAATATATAATGCTCTTGTGAAGCCATATTTAGAATATCTCATTCAAATAGGGGAAAATGCGGCCAAGACTAATCTTAAAGACCTTTGCGTAACACAGAATAAAATAATAAAGACGCTATCTAATTTTCACATACTTACATCTAAACAAAAAATATATAAAAGCACAAAAATATTTAAATTAACACAACTATACACTTATCACACATGCGTACTTATAAAAAAAAAAACGTGCGGCACTCGGGGACTGCCGCGGTAAAGCTACTGCATAGCATTTTTTATCAACTTATGCAATTATAATTATTTACGCAGTATATTTTTTTATTGATGGTCATTCTAGTTATTTCTTTTATATTAATTGAAGTTGAGCGTGGTGACCGATAAGAAAACATTTGTTTTTCTTTTATTGAACAAATGACTATGAGAGGTTGTCATTGCTATGTAATGTCATAAAGAGGTAAATATTATCATTAGCTAAAAATATTTTCAACCTTAAATCTCTCAAATAAAGTTCAATTACGTGTGTTAAGTACTTATACTTACGTTTGTTAAGTACTTATACTGACGTTTGTTAAGTACTTTTACTGACGTTTGTTAAGTACTTATACTGACGTATGTTAAGTACTTTATAGTTTTAAGGGGCTTTTGTAACACGATAACAGAATGAAAAGGCTTGTTGAAAAAATACCTTTGTTAAGTAAAACATTTATTCTTAACTAAACCTTAACTGGTAAGCAATAAATAAGTATATAATACATACCTATTATAAACTTGGCGCTTACGTTATTTTTAAATGATGTGTACACAATACTCGGCCGACCTACATATTAGGCGGAGTGGGGGGGTGTTAGGTTTTTTCATTACGGAATTTCTTGATTCGGTCGCCGCGCTCCAAGCCCGAGATAAAAGCTATGCAATAGCTTAATAATGATATATTTGTGATAATAATAATAAAATGTATGTATATAGAGTACTCATTTTTTTCACTATTTTTTCGTGACTTTATTAATAAATGCACTTTATTTATTCATATTTAAAACATTGTATACAAATTATACGAGTACAGATATTCACTGTTGTACGTGAGAGCTTCGTAGAGTCGTACCATGAGTTAATATAAAATACTAAATACAAAGAGGAGGTGCTCTAAAGCCGAAACTCAGCAGGCACCACTCACGAGTCATCAGATTGCGGGGCGAGGAGGGGAATCCGCATGCGCAGTAACGTCGATACAACCAATGCCACCTAGAGGCGAGTTGCTGAACTAAAGAGACAAGCGTGATATTTCAAAGAGTCATTAAAAGTTTTGCTATTCATCGATAGATGGCAAAACTAAAAAGTATCACCGCTGTCCCCATGAACAATGATTATATTATACGATTGCATAGATTTATATGTAAATTGGATAAAAAAACTGGCCCGATCCAATCGTATACAAATACACAGAATTATGTACAATTGTATATGATTGTATATAGTTCTGTACTTTTATATACAATTGCATCGGACTTTTTCCTATCCAATTTATAAATAAATTTGATACAATTGTATATATAATAATGTTATAGATTTTTTTATAATTTTACAGGTCCTTAATTCTCTTGTTCTCATATCTTAAACCTTATAGTTATTAAGTATTAGATACATGCTCTTAATTTAATAACTACAATGCAATATTTTTATTTTTATTCAAAGAATCAACTATTCTTTATTTTGCTTTACATATATTTATTATAATTGCCTCTTCTATTATATTATTGTAATATTGAAATAAAACTATTTTTACGGATTTAACTCGCGTATATTGAATAAAATTTTAAATTTACATTTTAAATCTAACCCTACGTTTCGAATGCTTTACAGTAATCGTGTTCACGGTAAGACGAGATGGAGGTGTCTGTCAGTAAGTCAGTTAATTAGTCATCTACCTCCAACGGTTTCTAAGCTTCCGGGCGTACAGCGGGCCTACCATGAACTCTTATTGCGATCCAATTTAC
This sequence comes from Napeogenes sylphis, assembly GCA_959347405.1. Classification (NCBI taxonomy): domain Eukaryota; kingdom Metazoa; phylum Arthropoda; class Insecta; order Lepidoptera; family Nymphalidae; genus Napeogenes; species Napeogenes sylphis. The sequence goes on from OY365776.1 coordinate 948,326, forward strand.
GACCTACATTGAATCGTTTTGATATTTCGTACCATGAGGCTGATAAGACCAGTTTAGGTCGCGACTTTAACAAGTCCCAAAATAAACCGCTAACGTTATTTCGTTCATTCAATTCGTACCATGAGCTGTCTTTTCGACCTAAACTGAACCGCTTAACTATCAAAACTAGCGATTCAATAAAAGTTGCTATTATCGTAGCCTAAACAGAACTGTTACGAATTATATACTGTAGATACTTGATGTTAATCCTTATTTATTAGTGTTAAAGATAATAGGGAACATGCAAAAAATTTTAAATGGTCTCAAATATTTTTTTTTCGATTACTTATTATCATCTAATTATAATAGAAACATTTTTTTTTATTTACTAACCATTTAAGGCCATAAAATAATTTATGAAAAGTGTAAATTAAGGGAGCGAAATTCAAAATTCCAAAACGCGCCACCATTGGTCGAAAGGAAATGTGACGTCATTTGACACGCAATTCAAATTATAGGCGTCGCACTTCATACTGTGGTATTAGTGTTACTGAGAAGAATAAATAATTTAAATCTATATTTTCGTGCTTAAAGGTTTTATTAAATGACACAATTGTTTAGGTAATCCTAAAAACATATTTCAATATTCAAACAACTCTAACAAAACAAAAACCTACAAACTCTTTTTCAATAGCATTTAGCATGCTACTACACATTACATCTTGAAAATGTTTCTTCCTCTGAATAATTTTCCACTTCACTTGACTCAGATAAATAACTTGGTTGATAATCAGCAGATATAGAAGATATAAGATGCTATAGAAGTATTATCAGCTGTTTTCAGTAAACAATTTTCTTTTTAAAACGGATAGTTTTACTAAAGTACCAATATTGTGTGTTGAATGAGGAAATGGTGACAATGCTACATTTTGTTTTTCAGCATCTGATCTGATGATCAGCATCATTTCATATTTACATTGACACCTTTACTTCCATACTTCGATTTAATATTAACTTGCATAGCTTAGTCACTTGATAATTTATCTTCAATATGCGAAAAGCAAGGCTCTGCCTTATGATCATCATATTCAATAGGAGAAGTACTGAGTCCTGGCTGATTAATATCACAGACATTTGTATGGCCAGTACTAGGACTTACTTAGTATATCACTTCTTTGTGAAGGTAACCATTTTTTAAACACTACTTTTGATAACTAACTCTGAAAAGGCTTCATTAACCGATGTCAATCTTTGCCTTTTGACTATGCACATTCATAAGAATGTTCTCTCAGCTGGTGTTTTTGCCACAAAAATATATGAGGCACAACTCTTTTCTTCAAACTTGGATTACATTTTTCTCCTTGATGATTCGTTATACATATTATATTCAATACAATTGGCTGTATCTTCCTTAACCTGAAAGAAATCGACAAAAATAAAAATTTCGTAAAACCAAAAAAAGAATACGGTTTTTATATAAATACTGAACTTTTGTAAGCTAGGTTAGGTTAATTTTAATCTAAAATTTTCTAATGTTCTATACTTACTATATATTTAAAATATTAGATTAAACTTATTATAAATTAAGTATACTTACGTTAAATTGATCTTCACAACAATATAAACACGATTTAGGACATATATTATCCCTTTTAATGACCATACACCGTTGTTTTTGTATTTTCGCATCTCTTGGATAAACAAAAAACACTTTGTCGGGTGTTTTTCTAATACTATTTTTGCACTCCGGTACTATACAATATTTGTAAGATGATTTTTATTTTCTTCCATGACTTGTAAAGCAATTAAAACTTAAAATATGTATGAAGTAACTAAAAAGTTCATAGTAAAAATTCACTGGACGTGTCATCGTGACGTCACGCAAAGCGTGCGCAAAATGACGGCGTTTGAACGGCTCAAATTTACTCAATGTTTTAATTTTTAATTTGAAAAAAAACTAGAATCTTTTCAAACCTATTTATATTTTTTTCTACGATATAGAGAGGTAAATGAGAGGTAAATATATAGAGAGGTAAAAAAATTCAAATTAACTAAAAAGAACAAGTTTTTTACAAAATAAATTATTAATAAAAATATATTGTTAAAAAAAAATTACTTTTGTAATATAGAATTAGAAAATAGAAATAGGAGATATGAATCTGACACACAATTATTAGAAACACATTTAGCCCGTTTGCAGACTACTTTAACCCTAGAAGCCTAATCTACGTCTCGGAGACGTACACGCATTCGAATATCGATTGTATTTTTGTAACGGTTGAAGTTAGCGCCTCGTGCTCTTTTGTGACCTCGGTGGCCGACGAGAGTTAGAGGATGGTGCCCCTATCGTTAAGGTAAGTCCCGCCATTTTTGATTTATCGAAGTGTTGCACGCCTGTGAGACGTATGTTTAGGCTTTGTGTAACTTTTAACTTAGATTTTGTGATTTTACTTTTGTTTGTTTTTCGTATATTTTATATCTGTTTTCGGCGTTGTTTCAAGTATAAATATGACACGATCTTATATATTAGACGAAGACCAAATTTTTGAAATTTTAAACTAGGAAAACAATCCTTCTCAGGAAGATTGTAGATTCCGAGTTTGAGACCGACCAGATTATCGACGACATTCAATGCGAAGACGAAAATAATGAAGAGTCTGAGTACGTTTCGTCTTTACAAGAAACTGGACCCTGTGAAGAAACCGACCTAATCCTTGTAGCAGAAGCTGGTCCATCATCTGGCGCAGGCCGTGTTTTACTACCTACCAACTCAAAGTGGATTTATTGTGTTCGTGGTCGTACTCTTCGAGGTAAGAATGGACATATTTAGTTCGCTGATAAAGCTCAAACATATCACAGAACTCCAGCTACGTTGTAACATTCATTTGAACAGAAGACAATTCATGAAGCAATTCAAAACAGATTTGGATGGAGATGAGACTTGAAGCTCCGACATTGAAGAGATCTTTACGTGAAAATAGAAGCCAAATACTTGATAAATCTAAAGATTCAAATAAAATAAATCAAACACAAGAACCCTGCCCAAAAATAACGGAAATACTGCTCCTTTTTCTGATATAAAAAAAAACTATGTCAATATTAGTTTGTAATAAATGTAAAAAATCTGTATGTAGCAAACAAAAGGTTGATGTGTGTAGACTGCTCCTAAAGTAAAGCTAGTCTTTTAAAGTCTAATTAGTTATCTATATATAATAAATATAATAAATAATTATCTTAAAAAAATGATATTATAAAAATAATAATATATGTATTAGTTGATTTTGAAGAAGTAATTTTTCCTTGTTTCAATGTATGCATATTGTTTTTTCGTCATAATGAATAACTGTGATTATAGTTATTATTATTAACAGTGTTGTTTTATTTTTAATTTATGTTCCAAATTCAAATTTGTGCTTAATAATGAAAAAAGTAATTAAATAATATACCTAAAATAGCGGTTTTTAAATTTGTACGCCTCTGAGACGTATATTAAGGCTTTGTGCACGTTCGAAATAGATTAGGCTTCTAGGGTTAAGAAGTGTTACAAAAAAATATGAAAACACACAAATAATGCTAAGCGAACAAAAGTTAAAAGTAGATGAACTATTAAAAAAATCACAAAATAGTTTGGAATGTATGAACTCACAGACTAACAGTTGTTCAATTGAATGTAATAATAAGTTATTTTCTGTAAAACCAACATTGTCCTCCCCCGCTAAAATATTGTGTGACAAGGTTGATATCCCTGTTTCTAATAATAGTGGCTCCCTCAAATTAACAACTGTACATGATACTTATATGTTTAGTGATAATATTGGAAAAGGAATGGGATCTGTACTAAATTCTTATTTTGAAAAACAAAATGTATTCAACAGCTGTTCACCTGACAATAATTTAATAAATATTACTAGACAAATAAAGAATTCAAGTAAACAATTTACTAAGTCAACAAATATAATAATTTTTGTAGGAAATAGAGATAATGTAAATCATTTGGAATTTAAAAAATGTTTTGAAACTATAAGTAACTTAGATGTTAATAAAATTGTCTGATTTTCATTACCCTATAATCAAGGTTTGCCACTGGCCGAAAACAAAATTAGATATAAGATAAACTTACTGATATATAATTTATGTTCGTATAATGACAAATTTCATGTGATTGACACTAACACTAACGTTAGTAACTTTTATAACTTGACTAATGGTAGGTATTACCTATCTCCATATATTAAAAGACAGGTAGCTTCATCGCTATTATATTATTTTACTATGACAGCCAATAATTTGGCTAAAATTGTTTCTATTGAACAGCATTTAGTTACTTGTATAAGTAAAAACAGCTTGGAAATAAATCCAACTAGTAATAGTAGTATTAGTAGTAGTTTTAACTAGACATTAAGACAGTAGAGATATCCTCTAGCCAAATAATTAAGATATCAAATAATGATATTAATGATGATCATAAAAATACAAAAATTGTTAAAATAAATAATAAAAACCATAACATAAACTGTATCAACCTGGTGCATCAGAACATTCAGTGTATTAGAAATAAGGAATTAGAAATTGAATTGTTTTTAAATACTTTTAATATTAATATTTTTTGTGTCACTGAGCATTGGCTTAAGAATGATGAATTAATATTTAATTTCAATAACCACCAGGTTGGTAGTTCGTTCAACAGAGTTAATTCCATACATGGTGGCTCTTTAATTAAATTAAATAAACAGATAAAATTCAAAGAACGCAAGGACATAGTGAGCCACTCTGTTGAGCGGACAACTGAACTTGCTTCAGTTGAATTAGAAAAGTTCATAATAGGGAACATTCACGTATTTTTTTTTTGACGTAAATTAATCATTTACCTCTCTATATCGTATAAAAAAATATTAATAGGCTTGAAAAGATTTTAGTTTTTTTTCAAAGTGAAAATTAAAACATTGAGTAAATTTGACCCGTTTAAACACCGCCATTTTGCGCGCGCTTTGCGTGACGTCAAATGATACATCCAGTGAATGTTTACTATGAACTTTTTAGCAATTTCATAGATATTTTAAGTTTTAATTGCTTTACAAGTCATGGAAGAAGATAAAAATCATCTTACGAGTATTGTATAGTACCGGAGTGCAAAAATAGTATTAGAAAAACACCCGACAAAGTGTTTTTTGTATTCCAAGAGATGCGAAAATACAAAAACAATGGTGTACGGTAATTAAAAGGGATAATATATGTCCTAAATCGTGTTTATATGGTTGTGAAGATCAATTTAACGTAAGTATACTTTATTTATAATAAGTTTAATCTAATAGTTTAAATTTATTCTTACGTATTGAACAGTTTAAAATTAACCTAACCTATCTTACAAATTTCAGTATAACTTTCTATAAAAACCGTAATCTTTTTTTGTTTTACGCAATTTTTATGGTCTGTCGATTTATTTCAGGTTAAGGAAGAAACAGCAAATTGTATTGAATATAATATGTGTAACGAAACAACAAGGAGAAAGATGTAATCTAAGTTTGAAGAAAGGAGTTGTTCCTTATATATTTTTGTGGCAAAAACAACAGCTGATAGAATGAGAATGTGCATAGTCAAAAGGCAAAGATTGACATCGGTTAATGAAGCTTTTTAAGAGTTAGCTATCAAAAGTAGTGTTTAAAAAAATTGGTGACCTTTACGAAGAAGTGATATAGGTAGTAAGTCCTAGTACTGCCCATACAAATGTCTGTGATATTAATCAGCCAAGACTCAGTACTTCTCCTATTGAATGTGATGATCATAAGGCAGAGCCTTGCTTTTCGCATATTAAAGATAAATTACCAAGTGACTAAGCTGTGCAAGTTAATATTAAACCGAAGTATGGAAGTAAAGGTGTCAATGTAAATATACCTGCTGAAAAACAAAATGTAGCATTGTCACCATTTCCTCATTTAACACACAACATTGTTACACAACAGTTTTAAAAGAAAATTGTTTACTGAAAACACAGCTGATAATACTTCTATAGCATCTTATATCTTCTATATCTGCTGATTATCAACCAAGTTATTTATCTGTTTCAAGTGAAGTGAAAAATGATTCAGAGGCAGAAACATTTTAAAAATGTATTGTGTAGTAGCATGCTAACTGCTATTCAAAAAGAGTTTGTAGGTATTTGTTTTGTTAGAGTTGTTTGAGTATTTAGAAAATGTTTTTAAGATTACCTAAACAATTGTATCATTTAATAAAACCTTTAAGCACGAAAATATAGGTTTAAATTATTTATTTTTCTCAGTCACACTGATACCACAGTATGAACTTAAATGCCGATATATTGAATGGTGTGTCAAATGACGTCACATTTCCTTTCGACCAATGGTGGCGCGTTTTGGAATTTTGAATTTCGCTCCCTAAAGTTACACTTTTCATAAATCATTTTATGGCCTTAAATGATTAGTAAATTTAAAAAAAAAGATTTTATTATAATAAGATGATAAAAAGTAATCGAAAAAAAAATATTTGAGACCATTTAAATTTTTTTGCATGTTCCCTATTGTAAATGTTTATAGGCCACCGTCATCTAACTTTGAACATTTTGAAAAGATTATGGATGGGGTATTGTATAAACTATCACAATCTAGTGAAAAGGTAATCATTTGTGGAGACTTCAATATTAATATTCTTGAACAAAATTCAATAAGTATAAAGTTTTTAAATTTGTTCAAATCTTATAATCTTTTACACATGTTTATGGAGCCTACTAGAGTCACAACCACTAGTGCCACTTGTATTGATAACATTTTTACAAGTGTTATTCCAAATTTTAAATGTTTATTCAATACATTAGATTCGGACCACTATGGCCAATTTATTAAATTCAGTTGTAGCAAGAGAGAAAAATCAAAACAGAAAATAAATTTTATACCAGTGACTGTAGAACGTATCGAACAAATTAAAAATGGCTTAGTACGCTATTTGCCCTTGATGAAAAATTCAAACCCCAATATTATGTATAATGACTTTTTTAGTACTTTCACTAAATTATTTAACATTATATTTACTCCAAAAACAGTGGTTGTTAATGATAAATTAGTGTTTAGTGATTGGGCATCTGCTGAGTTACACAAAAATAGAGAAAAATTATATAATATGTATGCGGAATTGATGTTTAATACTAGTAATGAGTTTAGGGATGAGGTAAAATTATTTTCCAAATCTTTTAAAAAACAATGTAAAATAGCTAAAAATCAACATATTAAAAATAAAATAGTAAATAGCAATAATAAAATAAAAACAACTTGGAAAATAATTAATGAGGAAACTGGAAGAGCTAAATCCCAGAGGATCGACTTTAAATTAAATATAGATAATAAATATGTTACGTCTGACCTCGAGGTTGCTACTGCTTTTGAAACCTTTTTTACTAATATTCCAGTGACTACAACGTTATCTTTAAATTCTTCTACCGCTGCAGCTATGGGTTTACTTAGAGAGAATGTAGATCAATGTGTTAGCAGTTTTAAGTTTGAAAAAGTTAAACCTCAAGAAGTAATCAAAGTATTTAGATCAATTAGCGTTAAAAAGACTAGTGATCTTTGGGGGTTTTCTGTTGACATACTTAAATCTATTATTGACATTGTAGCGCCAGACTTAGCATTAATATTTAATAATTGTTTAGAATATGGTATATTTCCTGATCTAATGAAACAAAGTAAAATAACTCCATTATTCAAATCCGGCTGTTCATTAGATCCTAGTAACTATAGACCTATTTCAGTCTTACCCACTTTTAGTAAGATTTTTGAGAAAATAATTCTTAATCAACTTGTGGCATATTTCAGTAAAAACAATCTGTTACACAAAAACCAGTTTGGTTTCACTGCCGGTCGCTCTACAACAGATGCTGGTGTTGAGCTATTACTAAACATATTTGAAGCCTGGGAAGGATCACAGGATGCACTTGGCATTTTCTGTGATCTATCTAAGGCGTTTGACTGCGTTCAACATGAAATCCTTATAAAAAAGTTAGAACATTATGGAGTTAAAAATAAGTCCCTAGATTTGATTAGTTCATATCTTAATGATAGAATTCAAAAAGTTGATGTAAATGGAAAACGTTCCCCTGGTTCTTTGGTAAAAATAGGTGTGCCACAGGGCTCTATCTTAGGGCCTTTCTTGTTCCTCATTTACATAAATGACTTACCTCACCTAGTGAGGGAAAAACATGGGATAGTGTTGTTTGCTGATGATACTTCTCTTACTTTTAAAGTTAATAGACGGCAATCTGTTATTGACGATGTAAACAATGCTCTCTCAGATGTTGTACAATGGTTTAACGCCAATAATTTGTTGCTCAATAAAAAAAAGACGAAATGTGTCAAATTTAGTTTACCAAATGTCAAAAATGTTAGAACCAATGTACAATTAAATAATGAGGATTTGGACTTGGTCAAATCTACTACTTTCTTGGGCATTACTTTAGATGAAAAATTGCAATGGGGTCCTCATATATTTGATTTGTCAAGCAGACTAAGTTCTGCTGCATACGCAATTAAAAAATACGTCTATTAACAAATATGGAAACTGCTCGATTAGTTTACTTTAGTTACTTTCATAGCTTAATGTCATACGGTATACTCTTATGGGGCAATGCGGCCGACATTGATACCATATTTACATTGCAGAAGAGAGCTGTTCGCGCAATATATAGTATGAGACCAAGAGACTCTTTAAGAAACAAATTTAAAGAATTTAAAATTATGACTGTTTATAATTAATATATTTATGAAAAAAATTACGTTCATAAAAATATTTCAAAGTTCAAGAAAAATTGTGATATAGATAAAATTAAAACAAGAAATAAAAATAAACTCTCTATGCCCGGCACTAGGCTCCATAAAATAGGTAAATCCTTTAAGGGTAATTGTATACGTTTTTATAATAAGCTCCCAAATGAAACCTTAAGCCTCTCATTAAATAAATTTAAATTATATGTTAAAAATAATTTAATAAAAAAATCCTACTATAATGTAAAGGATTACATCGACGACGGTATGGCCTGGGAATGAATCTGTATTGTATTGCGAATAGCTAGTAATCTCCGCAATTTGTTTTTTGTTGTAAATTAATTTTGCTTTATCGACCTTCTGCATCACACCGATTCCTTAGAAGTCACTACTTGCGGTAGCATCGGGAGTCGGGTTGCCTTCCTCCCTCAAATATGTGCGAAGGGGGTGATGGCTGGCTCTTGTGTTATGCTCGTGAACGGATGCTGCTTGCGGTGACTGGTTGTGTGGCAGGCCGAAGATTTATATATTATATATTTTTTCTGTTATTATTATTTAATTTTCGTTGCCTGAAATCATTAGGCTTCTTTTCAGATTGATTGCGAGGGTTCTAGTTTTTCCAAAATTGCACTTAAGTTTGACGTTTGTGAAACAGTGATCACAATAACAAAAAATATATCCGGCTGAGTTTGTTGTGTGGTTCTTCTCAGACCAGGACGCGTTTGGAACCCTCATAGCTTTAACATTAAGATGGAAAGTGCTTTTTCAAAAGGGCTTATTACGATAAATCTAGTATCGTAATAGGCCCTCCTGACATTTCCATGTTGACGTACACAAGTGATCACTGATTATGATTCTAAGTGGAAAAGATATAAATAAATAAATAAATAAATAAATAAATGATTAATTTACGTCAAAAAAAAAATTCATGATTGTTCCCTATTATATTATTAGTTTTAAAGATAAGTATGAGTATAAATTATAAATTGTTTTAAATAAGTATAAACTATAAAATTATAAACCAACGAAGATCTTTTTTTTGAGCTGTGACTATGACTATGAAGAAAATGTTTCACAACATTTTGTGACCATCTTACAATTGTAGCTTTGTTTTTAATACATACCTGTATTTTTTTCAATTAATGAGGTACCTTCCTTAGTATACTAATGGGATTTTATACTCGCTGCAACTAACCTTTTAAATTCGATTTGTGGTTATTCCAATAATAAAAATAGTGCAATGGTTACCTATTGTTATATTTAATGTATATAAAGCTGACACTATTTCTAAATCTCTTTAGTTTAAGCTTAATATTAGAGACGATTAATTAATACTTCCTTTTCATCATTATTTTCAATCTTTTTCTGATTTATATGAGAAAAAATATATATTAACAACAATATCAAATTACTATACCTATAATATGCTTAACATAATATGCTAATAATATTTATAACATTTAAAACGGAAATAAATCCTTTGAAACATCACACACGCCATTATAAATGTTTGTAGGTATATTCCCTATTGACCTTCAGCTAACACTATTAAAACTTATTCACAATCATAACAACCGCTCTTAAAGTGCGATGTAAACGTTAATTTGCTGCGAGCTGTCAACGACAACTTGAAATAAAAGCGGACCAGCGACAATTTCGTTCATTCTTAGCGATTCATATTCGACCCAGCTAGTAATAGGTGATGGTACGAAAACGAGTGATTCACTTTTTGAACCTAAACTGAACTGCATCGGAACAGAATCGCTTACTAAAAGTTGATGGTAATTCCCCTGTATTTTTTCAATTAATGAGGTACCTTCCTTAGTATACTAATGGGCTTTTATACCTACTCGCTGCAACTAACTTTTTAAATTCGTTTTGTGGTTATTCCAATAATTAAAATAGTGCAATGGTTATGTATTGTTATATTTAATGTATATAAAGCTGACACTATTTCTAAATCTCTTTAGTTTAAGGTTCATATTAGAGGCGATTAATTAATACTTTCTTTTCATCATTATTTTCAATCTTTTTCTGATTTATATGAGGAAAAATAAATATTGTATGTTTGTGAACATTCGTAACAATATCAAATTACTATACATACCTATAATATGCTTAACATAATATGCTAATAATATTTATAACATTTAAAATAGAAATGAATCCTTTGACACATCACACACGCCATTATAAATGTTTGTTATATTCCCTATTGACCTTCTGCTAACACTATTAAAACTTAATCACAATCATAACAACCGCTCTTAAAGTGCGATGTAAACGTTAATTTGGTGCGAGCTGTCAACGACAACTTGAAATAAAAGCGGACCAGTGACAATTTCGTTCATTCTTAGCGATTCATTTTCGACCCAGCTAGTAATAGGTGATGGTACGAAAACGAGCGATTCACTTTTTGAACCTAAACGGAGCTAACGCACTAACAGTATCTTGAGGTCTTACAGTGCGGTCACAGACATGGGATTTTATATTTTTCAAAAGTGTCGAATCGAGTCCCAGGTGTTAGATAATCCCCAACCATCTTCTCTATTAAAATTAGGATGTTTTTTAATTTCAATAGCCTCACGAACCATTCTTGGAATATAACGTTGTTCTTGAGCGAGGATTTTAGGTTTATCAAATCTTATATAATGGTTGGGCTTGTCTATGGTATGATCACACACTGCAGACTTCGGTGTACGCCTATGCTTGATATCCCTATTATTGTAATAACTAAAGTGTAATATGTAATTACAATTAAACAATTAAGTATGCAATACTTATTATTGCATATAATACTTTTTTATTGCTTCACAGTAAAAAAATTGTGATTAAATCATATACTAAATCAAAGTAAAATAAAATATTTCAAGTTACATTCTTGAGAAATTTTTCAAACTTAAAAAAAAAAATCACTAATGTTTAAAAAGATGTGAGTATGAAAAGAAAAATAATAAAATATGAAAGCAATGATTTTTAACATGATCTAAAATATGAATAGAATCAAGCACTCTTTTCAATATTTTTTATTATTTGTCTCTTCTTTTTTCCCCTCCCTCAAAAGTCCCTCCCTTAAAAAATTTTTGAGGGGCTTGCTTTTGACCATCCTTTTTTGGACGCATAATCTTCACAAAATTCTGTAACGCGAATTAAAATATATTATAAATTATACAGTAATAAGTGACCCAAATCTCTTTTGTTATTGAAAATTTTGCGTATTATTAATTTGATTATAGAGCATTAATAATTAAACAAGTACTTAACTATTAATATTAATTAACTTTTTTTTTTAATTTCGTCAAAAAATTAAATATTTTAAACAAATTAACTTAGTTTTCTCGGTTTGATAAATTTTTACGTATAAATATTTTTATCTAAATTCTCATAATAATGATTTAATGTAGTATCAATTCTAAAAAAAATAATAATATAATTGTTTTCCTATAACAGCTTTTTTAGCATTTCGATCCAAAGCTTCAACTTTAGCAGATTGCCGTTCTGCTCCTTGGGCGTCAGGGGGACGGCACTGTATGTACTTACATGTAAGGATCGCAGTCGGTTTGAAAACGCCTTCCATTAGGTATACGACGTTAAAATGATGTTACAGAATTTCGGCTGTGATCTATGACGTCATCAAAAGCCTTCTTGGTACAATAAACATCATTTTCTAAAAGAATCATCTATTACAAACAAATATATATTAAACAGTATTAATTAATTTAAATATGATTATATAAATATTACATAGTAAATAACATTATTTCCCACCTGTTCACCATAATTTTTTCCATACAACTGAGGGTTACAAACATATGAACCAACTAATTCTTCTAATTTTTGAGATTCATCATCACTAGAACAGTTTCTTTCTCTCTTTTTATCATCATCATCTTTAATATTATTATCACTATCTGAACTATCAACAGATTTCAACGGAACTTTTCTTGATTTTAATTTTGAATCTGTATCTAAATAGAAAATATCAAAGTTTTATTCAAATAATCAACTATGAATTCAAAATTAATTTATGTATTGAATTCTATCATCAATGAAAAATAAAATTTATCAATAATTAAAAATACTTAATTATCAGAAGTTTTACTTGAATCCAGAAGCTTTTTTTGTTCTAAAATTATATTTTTTAATTCCTCTTTAGTTGGACTCCTTGATTCGTCATCAGATTCCAATATTAGAGATTTTGATTCTTTGCTTTAATTTGCCGGGGTTTCGTAGATTAAATTTTTGAGTTATTAGTCATATCGTATTAAATCATAAAATAAATACAACAAGTTTACTTTTTTTGTTATTTGAAGTGGCGAAAGTAAGTTTTCATCTTTTGTAAATGACCAACTCTTTTTGGGTTTTAATTACGATTAAAAACACAATGTTTACTTGCTTGTACAAAATTCCACTTTATTTTTGGGTTTTCTTAATCTTTTTTCAAGAAGTGGCGACTCATTTTCTGTATCAAGCTTCTTTCGTTTTTGGGTCAATTTTTTGGCTATTTTTTTTTTTTTTTATATGAACTAGGGCAATGCTTGACTACATTCCACCTGATGGTAAGTAGAATGTAGTCTTAGATGGTAAGTCGCATTGCCCTAGCAACCTATTCACTCTTCTCTTGAAGACACCCACATTATATTTGGCCGGAAATACCGACGCAGGCAAATTGTTCCAGTCCTTTTTTGTATTTTTCTTGGTGGTAGACCATAACATCCGGTCGCCGGCAAAGTTACCACCCATCGGGCAGAGTCGTGCCGCAAAGCGACCTAGTCGTGTTCCGGCACGTTGCTCGATGAAGCCGTTTATGGGAAATGGGTCTGAACAGTTGCGGTGCGTTGGCGAACCGGTCTGACGTCGGGTTGGTGTTTGTTTTGTCGGGTGTCTAGTCGAGGAGGGTAGCGGGATCCGAAGCGACGGCTTTCCGCTGGCCGCCCGCAGATAGTTGGGGGCCCAATTAGTGGGATAGCCAACCACGAAAGGCTGCCCCGCCAGCTGTGAAAAATCCCAGGGTGGCTCCATCGTGCTGGTTGGCGACCAGACGAGGAGGCCCGATGGCGATCCCTGGGGGGGTTCGGGCGTCCCCGCAGTCTCCAGACTAGCCTCCCAGTGGCAAGACATCACCAATTTCCACGTCGGGTTCGATACGTACCGTCTCGTTCAACTGCCATTTCCCATCCCTATTCACTTTTATATTTATTTTTTTTTTATGAAAAAGTTAAGAAAAAGGAACAAGGTTACACAGCGGTTGCACTCCTCCTCATATAAAGTGCACCTCACTAATATCATGGGTTTGCACTCAAATCTTTTAGCTGTCCACCACCACCTGGAGACAGAGCAGCCGCACTTGCTCTTTTTGACGGAGACGTAGATACAATGTCCTTTGAGCGCTGCATACTTGGATTATCCCGGTTACTCGTTAGAGCACAACTTTCGCTCACGGGCCGGAGTCAGTGTGTACGCGCGGAACGACCTCTGTGTCCAGCGTCTCCGTCACCTTGAAGACCCCACTTTTTCTTCCCTATGGGTTTTAGTGGACACAGGAAACGAAAAAATCCTGTATTCCTGTGTCTACCGTTCGCACAGCGGTGACCAGGAGACAACTCGTTTATTTGAGTATCTCAGTGAGGCTGCAGATATGGCTCTGTATCAGTACCCTTCGGCGCAGCTCGTCTTTCTGGGGGACTTTAATGCCTGTCATCAGGACCGGCTGTTCCCGTACCAGAAGACCGACCATGCTGGACGAGAAGCGCGGAACTTTGCGTTGTCCTTGGACCTCTTTCAGCTGGTGAGGCAAGCGACAAGGGTACCAGATGTGGTAGGCCATACAGCCAATTGCCTGGACCTTCTGCTGACATCTGATCCGGACAGGTATCGTGTAGAGGTCACGTCCCCCTTGGGAACCTCCGATCACTGTCTGGTGAAATCTGTATTTACATATTCCCCACCAGCTTTCGAATCACATGGTGTTAGGCGAGTATGGAAATACAAGTCAGCAGATTGGGATGAGATGCGGCACTTTTTTGCGTCTTATCCTTGGCGGCAGGTCTGCTTCTCTTCTTTGGATCCGTCGAGTTGCGCGGATGCTATAACCGATGTTTTGCATCAGGCAATGGAGTATTTTATTCCTTTTGCTGACGTACCCATCGGTGGCAAAGCTCGCCCATGGTTTAATGCCGAATGTCGTCATGCACATGACCGAAAACATTCGGCATACCTCATTTGGGCTGATGCTCGAAGCCGCAAAACTCCGGATGTAAGTACAAAGAAGAGAGCCTTTAACCAAGCTGCCAAGTCCTATAAAAAGGCATTGCGGAAGGCTCGTCTTGATCGGATAGTTAAGAATGGCGAAAAGCTCTCTGTCAGACCAACTGGCAGTCGAGCTTTCTGGTCTCTTGCCAAAGCGATCGAGTCGAACTTCTGCCAACCCTCACTGCCTGCTCTGCTGAAGCCTGATGGATCCCTGGCCCACACTGCAACAGAGAAAGCGAATGTATTTGCTTCTCTGTTTGCTGAGAATTCGCATCTAGACACTGGCAATGCTTCTCCAGCACATCTTCCTCACTGCGGTATTTCGATGCCTGAAATCCGCATCACGAACAAAGAGGTATGGAGAACATTGTGTCGTTTAGATGTGAATAAAGCCAGTGGTCCTGATGGTATACCAGCCATTCTGCTCAAGACATGCGCAGGTGAGTTGTCTCCTGTATTGACACGTCTGTATCGCCTCTCTTTCAAGACTGGAAAAGTGCCGGAATCCTGGAAGCTTGCCAACGTGCAACCCGTGCCCAAAAAAGGCAGCCGTGCCGATCCTGCCAATTATAGGCCCATTTCAATCACCTCCATACTCTGCAAGATTATGGAGCGTGTATTGAACTCGCGGCTTCTAGCGTATGTAGAAGGTAACGATCTCCTCAGTGACCGACAGTACGGATTCCGCCGAAATAGGTCCACTGGGGACCTTCTAGCGTACGCAACACACATTTTAGGCGAAGCCATCGAGAGGAACGGAGAAGCGGTCGCCGTCTCTCTGGACGTCTCGAAGGCTTTTGACAGGGTCTGGCATGTGAGCCTTTTAAGCAAGCTTTCAGCGTACGGTATATCTCCTGGTCTGATAGGCTGGATAACGGACTTTTTGAGCCAGAGATCTCTCCGTGTTGTTGTCGACGGGTGTTCTTCGGAACCCTTGACAATAAATGCCGGTGTACCTCAGGGGTCCGTTCATTCTGCAACTCTTTTTCTGCTGCACATTAACGATCTGCTGAAGCCCGGTATCTATGGGTATGCAGACGACAGCACAGTTGTAGAAAGATATCTGCCAAGTTCTCGGGCTAGTAGAGATGAAGTACAATCTGAAAGAGAAGCCATGGTGCAACGTTTGAATGACAAACTTCAGGCAGTCTCCGCATGGGGCAATGCCAATCTTGTCAAATTCAACGCCACCAAAACGCAGACGTGTTTGTTCACCGCCAAAAGGAGCCCCTTCACCTTGGCTCCTACTTTCCAGAATGTATCCTTGGAATACAGTGACTGGCTTCAGTTGTTAGGCTTAGAGATCTCCTCGAACCTCAACTTTGGTCGGTACATTGAGTCCAGAGCAAGAGCAGCTGCAGGAAAGCTTGCCGTACTTGCGAAGGTGCGACAGTACTTTACACCGGGACAGCTTCTTGTATTATACAAAGCACAGATCCGGTCGTGTGTAGAGTACTGTGGTCACATATTTGCTGGTGCCGCAAAGTCTCATCTTGCGGTTCTGGACTCAATTGAGAGGCGAACAAAGAGGCTTATAGGCGATCCCGAATTGGTCGAAGCCGACCTCAAAGCCTTGAACACAGGCGTAAAATTGCTAGCCTCTCAGTATTCTATAGGATACATTTTGGTGAGTGTGCGCAGGAATTACACGAGTTAATTCCCCCGTCCCCCTTCCATCACCGGACGTCCCGACGCACGGCAGGTATCCATCCTTTTGTTGTGGACATTCCACCTGTCCGAACAAAGCGCTTTGCTTCCTCATTTTTAGTGCGTACAGCGAAGGACTTTTTTTTTTTTTTTTTTTTTTATACTATTGTACTATTTTTTTGTTGTACTAAATTTTTAAAAACATTGTACTATTTTTTTTTCAATCAAATTAAAAATATATTATATATGTCGGAGAAGCATCATTATCATAGCAGTCATAATGCAAACAAGCATAAATATCATTTGTTGCAGTCTTTGTGGGCTTCAATGGGTTAAATAATAAAGTAATGTAACTTAAAACAAATTAAATTAAATAAAAAGTTTTAAACTATTAAAATTTAAACAAATTAAACATTAATATGGTACGTTCTAATAATAATGAATTCTATTGAATTGACTCACTCCGACATACCTATATATGTATATATAAAATATAACATAATAATATGTTAGCTGATTTTAATGTTATGCAGTGTTATTATAGATCTTTACTTTCATACATGATAAATATATCAATATCGGTATAAAGATAGATTCACTGCTTGATTTAATTAAAAATATTGAATTTAATAAAAAATATTTTACCTACTTGAACTATCTACAATCGTTCCCAAGTATTTTTCACTTTTCCAATAAAAATAGACGCTACTATTGACTGCTGGACCGGGTTATCATGATCCTTGGCGGTACAATATGAACTACCACTAGTACACTTATCAGATAGAACATTTTTATAAACTTGTTTTATTTTTACTAAATAACAAACAACTACTAAATGACAATTTAACTATGTATTAAAGTTTTTTTTATTATTTTTCAAAACTTAGTACACACGTTCTCTACAAACGCATCTGTATCGCAGGAGCCGTAAGCCGACTGCAAAACGATAATTAACTAAGTACCTACTAAGTAGTAAGTACTAACGCTTTGAAATTGTATCGTCCGAATCCTCCCCGCCCAGCCGCCCCCCGCCCGTATGTCGCCGAATTACAAAACGTTCCAACAATTCCAAAAAAAGCAAAATATAAATTGTATAAAAGAAATCATGATACATCGGTAAGTAGAAAACTTATTTTTTTTATAAACATTTAGATTTCAAAATTTTGCTAAATTATTTATTTTTAGCTAGTCGTTCGTTAGATATAATATATGGACATAGTAAACAAGCAGAATAGTCAGATATCAATATGATAATATTTTAATTGAATTGAATTATAATTTTATACTATTTTACATAATGTATTTAGGTATAAGAAAACTTTCACTTTTAATGAGTAAATAAAAGTAGGAACTGAGAATATTTTTAATGTGTAAATTTACAAAATAAAATAAAATATTTGTATGAAAAATATTGTATTAATACTTTACATATAAACTTTTTGAAATAAATATAATAAATTACTACGTCAGATAGATTAATTGAATGAATTACCTCTTATTTGATTTTAGAAAGCTGCAATATTTAAACTATAATAATAAAGTGTTTAGTTATAGGTTCCACTAAGAACTTTGTGGTAAGTACACTAAGTGATGGTAGTAGTGATCATCAAACAATTCATAATATTAATCACAACAATAAATATGCAACAAATACTTTATAATATGAAAATAGCGATATCACAGTAGATGAAGCTGTTTTTAATTTATTAAATTATTATCTAAAACATCAACTCTCCGATTCTGCGCTACAAGATGCATTGAAAATTCAGCTAGTATCTCTTCCCCGTAATAATCGGATACCAAAGACTTTATTTAAATTATTTCAATATGTTGAAAACATTACACCTCATCTAGAGGTCACAAAACTAAAATTGAGAAATTGATTACTGTTGATGACCGATGGGATCAAAATATCGTGGAGTGCGTTTCTTGTCCTCCAAATAATAAAATTGATTGCAATTTCTTTTTTGAATGTAATATTGGACTACGATTAAAATATTTCTTCGAAAATTGTAATCTTGCGAGTAAATTATTCCAATTTTCAGCGCGTAATGAGAACACAATAAGTGATATAATTGATGGTTAAAATACAAAAGAGTAAATTTTCGAGAAAATAGGCATCAATATGATTTAACTTTAATATTGAATACAGATGGACTATCTTTAGTTAAAAGTGGAACCAGTCATTGTTGGTGTCAACAAATGGTGTATTGCAGAGCTTCCAGAGCAAAGAGGAGAATCAATTATAGTTATTTTAGGCTTGTGGTATGATAGTAAGACGAAGCCTAATATGAATACTTTTCTTCAGCCATTTTGTGTCACATTAAAACATCTTTATCATCATGGTTTTGATTGGGTACATCCACAGTCGAAAAAACTTTTAATTCGAGAATTATTGCTCCTATTTTTATCGCTGATGCTCCTGCTAGAGCTAATCTTCAAAATATACTTTCATTTCAAGGTTCTTCTGGTTGCAACATTTGTGAGATTAGGTCAATAAAATCTAAAATAACTGTTTGTAAAAAAACAATTTGCATCTATCCATTTGAACAAGATCCGTCAAAATTAAGAACGAGTAAACGCATGGAAACTCAAGCAAAGATACAAGAAGTTTCTTTACAAACTCACATTAAAGGCGTTAAAGGATATTCAGTATTATCAATTTTACCAGCGATTGATCTTGGGTCCTGCGTTTTCCCAGAATATATGCATTCAGTGCTTCTTGGGGTAGTAAAACAATTCATTAATTTGTCGTTAAATAAACCAGGTCTTTGGCATATTAAAAAAAGATGAAATTAATAAATTTCTGTTAAACATTCATCCTCCACAATCGTTCAATCGAATACTCAGAGAATTAATACAATTTAAGAACTATAAAGCTTCAGAATTTTATAATTTTATATTATTTTTTTCTTTATGTGCTGAAAAATTGTTGGATTTTTTTAGAAGAAGCTTCTTCACTGTATGGAAACAGAGTCATGACGTACAATTTGCATCAGCTACGATACCTTGGGCATTGCATAAGACGATGGGGTCCATTGAGATCAATATCAGCTTTTTCATGAGAAAACAAAAATGGATGCATCGCCAATAGTGTTCATGGGAACAATAATTTGGGCCAGGAGATAGTAAAAAAATTAAAAATTACTCAAGGAGTTCAGATCATAAAGAGTAACATTGATCAAAACAATTTAGCTGCTGAAGCTCATAAGCAAAGAAATTACAAACTCTTAGGAAAAGCAATCGGAGTTAAAATGCAAGGTAACGAGCGTCAATTAATTACATCTAAAGGATTTATTTATCAAAGTTTAAAATTTTATTCTAGAGCAAGAATTAATAATTAAATTTATACGTCAACTTCATACAAAGTTAATAAAACAAACAGTTTTACTGTAAAAATAGTATCTAATTGTGGTCAATGTATTTATGAAACGATAAGATTTTTTTTTGAGAGACAAAGGCGATTGTACTTCATGATTAGATGTTTGCATGTCGAACATGATAAGATGATGACTCATTTAAAGACTAAAACGACGGTAAAACATATAATACCTGTTACTGAGACTCCAGAATACTTTCTTGCTAGGCTAGAAGATTTGAAATATGTTTATTATTTGGTACGAGTAGGTACAGTAACCGGCAATAAATATTGCACATCGACCTTTGGAAAGAGACAACCGGCTAATTTCGGCTTCGTAAAGCGTTATCACTGTCGCACGAAATACAAACAGTCCGGTATCTATTAGGAGCTGTAAAACAAGTATTATTTGCTTCTTTTGATAATTATTCTTTTTTTTTTGTATAAAAAACATATTTCTTTCTATAAGTGATGGTTTTAAGTTGGGGTAAAATAAAATTTAAAAAAACATCCTTTTTTTTAAGTAAAAAAAAATATTTAGGAAAATTATAACTGTACATAATAAAGACCATTATACCCATTCTTAAATTGAGACGTTGTAATACAGTAGCCGACAATAAATATTACACATCGTCCCTTTGAAAGAGACAATCGGCTAACTTCGACTTCGCAGAGCATTATCTACCACACTGCCTATGTCTCCGAATAATAATTAATTAAAGCATAGAATGAGCTTCATATTTTTAAAGCGTACACTGGCGTAGACAAAAGATTTTTTATTTTTTTTTCTAGGTATGTGCCATTGTGTAAGATTATCCGCGATATCGGTAGTGATCCTTATCTCTATGGTAGTACCTACTGTTTTTAAAAGGCTGGTTAAGTGCTTTCCATCACTTGCTAGAACAAGATACATCGAAAAGTGCTATCACCTCGAGGATTTTGCCGTGTGCGATAACGTTCAGCAGTATTTCGTAGAAAATAAATGAGGTAGCATTTAAAAATAATAAATACGACAAATAAACTGGAAACACAAAATCAAAAACATTTAAAAAAATGGTCAGGTTAACAAATATTTTTTAACACGTATTTGGGTGTTTAAAGTTGCTCCGTAAAGTTTAAAGTCAATAAAATTCATAAGTTTGGACAAAGCTCTTCGATTTTTGAGTAATACGAGTAAGACTTAAGAATAATTAGTTATTAAGGAAAAACCGAAAAGTGTGTTTTGTCTAAAATCGTGTGTGTGTGTGTGTCTAAATCTAAAGTTTAAATTAACTACATCACAAAAATCACGAGTAGAAAGATTATGTTTACGTATTGAATAGGTGTTATTGGAACGTAGTTCCTTATCGCGTGTTGTGAAAGACGCTAGACGGTAAAAATTCTTACCAAAAGTCGGCACGACATGTTTTGCTATCTCTCTCTCTCTTATAGAAAGCAAGCGAGATATTTTCATTTCCATCATTATTATTTTTTGTATTATATTAAATTGCTTAGTAGTTCTTTATTATATAATTGATATTGGAGTTTGTCCGTTTAGAATCAATTTGCAAATAAGACAGTTTAAATTAAAATAATAATACAAACTTGTAAATTTCATTAGCATATTAGCTTATATTCATAATTTAATACCATAAAAATAAGAAATGCATCGTTCCCTACATGGAAATATAAGTCTTTACTTACCTACATTACAAATAATAAATATTTTAGGTTTTAATGCTTAGTAGTTCTTTATTATTCATCTGATATTGGAGTTAGTTGCAATTTGTAACAACGCCATCTATTTATACCTTAGCGAAACATACCTACATCTGTTATATAAACATAGTGAAACGCTTGGTGGCGTGACAATAACTCGCGAGTTTATTGATTACCACTTTTTAATTTAGTTATTTTTCTTTTATAATTATAAAAAATATTAAAAGCTTTTAAGGTTTTATTTTTTTATTAAAATTCCTTTAATAATTAATCGAAAGGAACTTTGTTCCATCCGGGTGTCCCTTCACACCTCTTTTTTTTTTTCTCTTTATTTTAAGGAGGATTTATTCTGTATAGAATATGCCATCCTCATAGTACTACACTCGTATATTCACAAATATAAACTTATATTTACTATCTTAATAATAATTTATAAGTGTGACGCCTGTCTTCGCTTAATACCTTTAATAACTATCTTATACAATGCTCTCGCGACATCACAAGTTGGAAAAATTTAAACACTATTGCACAAGCCTATTTCTAAATTTAAATTAAATTTTACCAAAAACTCAAACTTTTCGGTCTCGTTTCGAACACATAACGTGATAAGCATCTTCCACTACGCCACATTCTAGACAATTTCGTGAACTTTGTTATCCCATAAGATAACTAAAATTATTTACAGCTATGTGTCCGGAACGAAGCCGAAAGGCTACGACGATATTATTCCTGCTCATATTGACTCCATCTATCCAGGTATACTTAGGAGGTTCTGTTTGTATGATCTTATACCAGATTCCCTTGTAAAGGGACCGTTCATCAAAAAAATCCTTTCATAGCTGTCTACATCTGTGTTTACTTAAATACAAAACGTCTTTATAAAAGGGTAAAAACTTGGTCAAAATGCCGTCTACACGAGCTTGTTTAGCTAAATTATCTGCAATTTCATTCTCCTTTAAGCCAATGTGAGCAGGAATCAAGTAAGTTATTTAAACAAATTCCGTCTATATAACAACTCACCCTAGTGCTGCCAAGATCTCCAAGTAATTCGTTCACGTACAAGTTAAAGAGGGTTGGTGAACTTAAACCTCCCTGTCTCACCCCGCATTCCAACCCATATGGACGTGATAAAACTTCTGCTCACCGAACATAGTTGATTTGGCTTCTGTACCAGTACATAAAAATATTTATAAGCTCGGTGGGTATATTGGCATACTCCATTTTTTTCCACAATACGTCATACGACACCAAATCAAATGCCTTCGAAAGATCTAATTAACAGGCGTAAATTGGAGTGTTTCTCTTCGTATAGTATGTGACAGCATACTTAAGACCCAACACGGTATTTTCTATAGACAATCCAGGTCGATATCCAAATTGGTTGTCGTGCAAGTTGATATACTTATATTGTCGGGTATTAAGCATACTGTCAACACCTTCGAGATGACTGTAGCCAGAGAAATTGGCCGGTAGTTAGCCTTATTAGCTAAATCACCTGTCTTATTTTTCGCAATAGGCACAACGATGGTCCTCATCATCTCGACGGGCAAAAAACTATGACCCAAACATACGTTGTAAAACTTAGCAAGTATTTCTGACAGAAGTGGGCCCGCGTTTTTAAGATGCTCAATGCTGAGACCATCATATCCCGGGGACTTACCTTTTGTCATATGTAAGATGATTCGCGCGACTTCATTTGATTTAAACTCCTCCTCCTTATTGGCCTCAACATTAAGCAACGATAGAGAAGGCCCTCGCGGTGATTTTACATAAAAGTAATCCATAAAAAGATTAGAAATCTTTTCCGGTTTACACACGCCACTGACACTCACGGGAAGAGAAGGACGAACATTCATCTTGTTTGAAACTTTCCAAAATCCTCGGAAGTTATTTCTAGAATGGTATGAGGCCAGAATGTCCATTTTTTTTTGGTCTTCATGGTTTTGACACCATTTTAAACGAGACTTAATTTTTTTTCCAGCCTCACACGTTTCATTATAAACTTTACCTACTTTAGGTTTTCCCGACTCGAGCAATGACAAAAACTTTTACCTAGCCTCCCCGTGCGCCCCAGCCACGTGTTTATTCCACCTTACGACATTCTTTTTCTTCAATAGATTATTATTACAACGAATCACCGCAGCGGACTCCCCTAAAGGTTGAACTACTTTATTATACATTTCCGCTATGAAATCTCTGTGTTTTGAATTATTACAAGTACGGCCATAGCAATAGCAAAGCTTCTTTTAGTTTTAAAAGATCATCCTCCGAATTTATACGTATTTGCGGTGAGCCTTCTCGTTTTCGTAAGTATATATACCCAAGTACAGTCCAACAGAGTACTCGCTTCGGCAGTACATATACTAAAATTGGAACATTAGCATGGCCCCTGCGCAAGGATGACACGCAAAATCGTGAAGCGTTCCACATTTTTTTTTGGTCGTGGATGAAGGGCTAGCCGTACCCACGACTCTGGCAATAAGGCGAGGAAGGAGCGCCGCGGGGTTTTTAGTGGGTACACCGTTTTCGGGAGTCCCACACACGCCCCTCGCTTCCCCCGCGAGGGGTACGGTGCGTAAAGCATTTTCCCCGCGGAAACAAAAAAAAAAGTACAGTCCAACAGAAAGAATACTGATTTGATTTTGCAAAATCACGCGCCATGTAAAAGATTCTTTTGCTATTACGGTTTAATAACTCAGATAAAAATATTGGGATAGAAGGCCCGGTAATATTCATACAGGTGGTATTTAATCTCTGGCCTTTGTTAAGCCTTTAATTTTTTTTGTAACTTAATATGAAAATTTCTTTAACAAGAACACTTGCAAATTTCACAAGAATCGGCTTACTAACCTCTGATTTTGAAAAGGGTCTATAATTGTCCTTGATATCTGAAGGTTGTAAATTCAAAGAAAGTTTAGGACACAAATTTAAAACAATATCCTTAGACTCGTTTGCTTTTGTTTTTGGAATATTTCGAAGCTCAACACACGAACTTAAAGATTTCCGTTTCAGGTCTTCAATTTTATTTCCTAGTTTACAAACATACGATAAATGTTCTTTACGCTCCGCTTCATATTTACTCAGCCGGTTTTTAATTTCATCGTATTCCTGAAATAAATAATCAATATTTTTAATTATTTCCGAATTTTGTGTTCGAGTCTCCTTTTTTAAGTCTTCTAAACCCGATAACTTTCTATCTTGTTCAGCTGCGAAAGTTTGAAACATCGTACGGATCTCTGACAGTATAGATTGCGGCACACTACTGTACTCCTTACCGGCATAATTTCGCTTCGAGCGAGCGATAGTATTAACATTGCTGTCGGTAGATAAATATTTCGCTGTCTCGGCGTTGCTGTGTTGTTGCATTGTGCGGAGGGCAGGGGGTAATAGCGGTTGACGATGTGTTCCGTCGGCTACACATATTTTACAAAAGTACCAAGGCAACAGAACAGTGCGGATATCGCAAATTAAGGAAGCCTTAATGTGCACAGGAAAGTCACCTTTAACTTATTTGGCTAGGTAGTTGTTTCCTTTCCTAAGTAATTATTGCTTAGCAACTACAGAAATATTGGTCCTTACTCACATTAAGTGACTGTGCAGATTTGCTCAGTTTTCATGCTTCCTGTTTGTCACTGTACGCTAACTTACTAGCAGCTGTCTATGCAATATTTAATACTTTTATGAAATTATTTTCAAATAATTACTTTAACTTATCACTTTACCAACAAAATAAACGTCTATACTGGAACAAAGTTAAGAGGAAAAGTATGAGTCAAGTGGACAAAATTCCAAAGTCCTTATCGAACAAACGCTAAATTTAATCGAACAATCAAGAACAAAACACGAACAATCGAATTAGCAAAAAAAAATTGCAAAAAAATTAATTAACCACGCTAACTTAAGAGAGCTATTTTTGAGACGGTTTGAACGGTTCCATACCATAGTGCGCCGGCCAACCGGAGTAACTGCCGTAAAGCGATGAGCCTATATTTTAAATCTGTAATATCTTAAAATTTTCATTTGAATTACATGCTGTAAAGGTCTATATTTTTCAATATTAAATGTAACATGTATCTAAGGCACTTAATTAGATAAGGATTGAAGCTTTATTACTTAAAATCGCTTCGTAAGTAAGCCATTATTTCTCTAAGAGTAAAGGATAAAAATTGACTACTGTGGTTTATCCCTAAGGTATAAACATATACTATCGCGGACTCTCTTGTAGATTTTTTTAAGAGTAGAGTTCAGCCAGCGTTTGCAATGTAAGAGCAAAACAATGTGTTTGTTTACGACTTCGCATTAGAAATATTGAAATTACCAGTGGTTCTCTAGTATATTAAGCATGTTATTATACATATAAACCTTCTTCTTGCACCCCTCTATCTTTTAAAAAAAAACTACATCAAATTCCGTTGTGTAGTTTTAAAGATCGAAGCATACATACAGACATAGAGACAGACGCGGAAAGCGACTTTGATTTATACTATGTAATAAAGAGAACCCAAAACAATGTTTTCCATTTTGTCTGTTCGTCTGTATGTTTGTATGTCTGTATGTCTGTATGTTTGTATGTTTGTATGTCTGTATGTTTGTATGTTTGTATGTTTGTATGTTTGTATGTTTGTATGTCTGTATGTTTGTATGTCTGTATGTTTGTATGTCTGTATGTTTGTATGTCTGTATATTGTATGTCTGTATGTTTGTATGTCTGTATGTTTGTATGTCTGTATGTTTGTATGTCTGTATGTCTGTATGTTTGTATGTCTGTATGTTTGTATGTTTGTATGTCTGTATGTTTGTATGTCTGTATGTTTGTATGTCTGTATGTTTGTATGTCTGTATGTTTGTATGTCTGTATGTTTGTATGTCTGTATGTTTGTATGTCGGTATGTTTGTATGTCTGTATGTTTGTATGTCTGTATGTTTCTGTCTGTATGTTTGTATGTCTGTATGTTTGTGTCTGTATGTATGTATGTTTGTGCACGCTAATCTTAGAAACGGAATAACCGGTTAGGATGAAGTTTTCGGGAATATATTATCATGGGCTTCACCTTACATTTAATGTTTTCTTTATTTAAAGCGGTCAACAAATAACGAAGTTAATAATCTCTTTTTTTCGTACCATTGCGGTAAGACATTTCAAAATTGAAATAGTGGTCCTCCCCACAGGGAATAATAATATCCTTTTCAAAAAAAAAAATAAAAATTTTGGAGTCCTCTATAAAAAAAATAACTGTAATTAAAAATAAAAATATATTAAAATAAATTAGAAATACTCCTACACGTAAAAACTACTTGACGGAATTTGATGATACTTTGAACGGTTACGTCTTATCGAAATCGAAATCAATGCGTACGAAGTCGCAGGCACAGCTAGTTCAAAATAAATTAATAAAGTCTAAGAAAAACAATCGTGCACTTTAGATTTTCCCGCCGTGTTATATCCGACAATTTGTAATAATTGTAGTTTTGACATTTCACGTCAAACGTTGACTAAATAAAATAAGAAATTAATTGCATAGTCTATTTTATTATTTCTCATGATTTATATATAAAATATATTTCTTTAAGAATCATAGTCTTTACTCAGAATTTAATAATATTTGCTTAAGTATATTTTTGGGTTTTTTAAGTATATTTATAAAATCAGTATTCTCAATAATGCGTCTTCATGTAAAGTGTCGCAGCCAATTATATATTCGTTCTAATATTGAAAGGTTTGTTGTACCCGATAATAAAGTCTCTTGGTCTGTTGAATTTGAGGAATACAATCCAACTATCTATAACGCTCCTTCAATTCAAGGCAAATCCTGGTCAGATCCAGATATTGGTAAATATCAAAATCATCATATATTTTTTTTAAATACATATAAAGCATTAACTTATTTTATAGATAGTACAGATTTTAAACCAAAATGGAATGATTTGGATGGGAACATAAACAGAAAAAGCTACACAGGGATCTATAAAATTGTTAATGGTGTACCTTTAAATCCTGGTGGCCGAAGTGGAATCTCTGGAAGAGGTGTTCTGGGACGTTGGGGCCCGAACCATGCAGCTGATCCAGTGGTTACAAGATGGAAAGATTCTAAGCAGTAAATATATTATTTTGATAATAAATATCTCTTTTAAGATAATCTAAAATCTAATATGTAATATTTTTGTTATAGTTCAATCCTGCAGTTTATAGCTATTAAACGAAGAGATACTGGGGAGTGGGCACTGCCAGGTGGAATGGTAGACCCAGGAGAGAAAGTTGCAGTTACTGCTATCAGGGAATTTCAAGAAGAAGCTATGAATTCCCTTGAGGCAAAACAAGGTTCTGACTTCTTTGATTTACATAATATTATATGAAATATATTTGTTTTCTTATATTTGTATTTAAGATGCATAGATATTAATTACATTTTTAGAAGAAAAAGAAAGATGGACTGAAAAGTTTGCAAAATTCTTCAGTGATGGTATTGAAATATACAGTGGGTATGTAGATGATCCTCGCAATACCGACAATGCTTGGATGGAGACCACAGCATACAATTTCCATGATGAAACTGGGACTACAGTTGGAGCCTTAAAACTCAATGCTGGTGATGATGCTGTGGGTGTCCAGTGGGTGGATTTAATCCCTAACTTAGAACTTTATGCCAGTCATAAAGATATTGTTAATATAGTTCTTAAAAAATACAACACTTAATTTATTTTAGGGGTAAATAAATAAATTGCTATATTTCTGAATTTTCTCTTTAATACTAGAACCATTATTGTAAATTTACATTTGATACAGCAATGAAACAAATCATTTTTATATAATTATATATTATAACAACATGCATACAAAAAAGCCCTTAATGACGCTACATATAGTTTATAAGTACTATTTCCTAGCAGTAGTAGTATTTTATAATAACAATGATTTATAGTTTCATTGCCTTTAACAGATCAATTTTAAATTATATCCAATACACTTACCCTGCACAATTACAAGCAAATTAACGTCTTAAAATGCAAAATGTGATTTTTTATTATATAATAAAACACTTACTATACACAGCCTATCCTATGTCACATATATAACTTAAAACTTGGTCCCATGCATCTATTGTATATATCTGTCCTTTAGAAGCTTAAATTACTATATCATTTAACCACTTACATTCAAGTATTGATTTTGTAGAATTGTAGTAATTACAGAATTTGTTTTTTTAATTGTCACTCGTAAACGATATATACTACATGGTCTTGTGTTATTAAATAATAATGTATAACTTAAAGTATATTCACTTGACTAGCAAAATTTATAGAACATATTTTTGTTTTGTCTTACATGCTTTTACTCAAATATCTGTAACGTTAACAACTGAATAATGAAATGCACCTTTTCATTAAATGGCTAAAACTTATTTTATACATCATGATGACTTTGTAAATATGGAAAAAAGAAGCATTAATTGTAAACAATAACCTAACTGTGCTTTAAAAAATAATTTATTAAAAAAATTATCCACTTTATACACAAATGTTACTGTTGACATTGCATATTTCTTATTATTACAATCGTAAATCATAGGGCTATAGATAATTAATTATATATCCTAAGGCCCCATTTCGTTGCACGCAAGGGATTGGTACGCTCGATAGCAGTTCACGTCGTTCATAAGCTTCAGAATGTTTTGCGTGAATGTCGGTAAGTCCTAAAGTTCATTAATATTTTATTATGGATATACATTTTCCCAAGGACGACAGAGAATAATTCTAGTGTTACATACAACCTTTAATATAATTCTCTTTTTATTATTTTGCTGTGCAAATGGAATATTAGCGTTCCTCATTATATTTAACCGCTCTCCTCATTATAACATTGCAATACAATCATAAATATTAATCTACGATCGTACCGTGTCGGGCGGGAAGTCCGCCAGCAGGAGCGCGTGCTGCGGGTCCAGGCCGGGCACGGAGCGCAGGAAGTGCGGCAGGAAGGAGTGTCTGAAGGCGGGGAAGTCGACGACGGCCATGGCGTGCGCGGCCGACAGGGCCTCGTCGCGCAGCAGCGCCCGCGCTCCGCCGTCCGACAGACCCGACACCAGCACCGACAGGAACTCGCACATGAACTCGCCGCGGAATATGGCCTACACCCACCATAGGAACACTTTACGAGTCGCATGAGATAAAAAAATACATATTTATATTTATCATAGAAAGCTTTCACTTATAAAATTTCAACTATCAAAATCAAAACAAAAAAAAGGAAGTCCTGGAATAAAAAACATCCGTCTTTGTACGCATTTGGCATTTCGGTGGGTTCGGCTTTGATACCTTGTGATATAACTTCCACTTAGTATTGAGCAGGTCGAGCGTGTTCAGCGCGATGCGCAGCAGGTCGATATCCGTGGCCAGCAGCGCGGCGCCCAGCGCTGACAGCGCTCCGCGCAGCTCGCCCGCGGCGCCGCCCCCGCTCTCGCCGCCCTCCGCCAGCGACCCCGCGGGGAAGAAGTAGCGCCAGCGGTGCACCAGCACGCTGGACCGAAGAGAAAATAAACATTTTGACGAGAGAAACGGTCACGGCTGATTTATCATTCTAAATATGTACTTCATTCTTAATTAGAATTTCATTTATGGAGACCAAGAAAGATGTAAGCTATCTATTGAACAAAAATATTTTATATAAATAAAATTTAAAAAAATCGATGCAGCCAAGCACCTGGCCAGCAGGCGGTGTGCGGAGCGCGCCAGTGCGGGCGCGGCGTGCCGTGCGCGCGGCAGCACGTGCGCGTGCAGCAGCTCAAGCACGGCGCGCACGCGCACGCCGCCGCCGCCCGCCTCCACGCCCAGCCGCACGCACTCCACCAGGCGCTCCAGGCTGCCCGAGCTGTCACCCGTCTCCCTGCACCGTACGGAAGTCGACACGCGTGAGAAGTTTATAATATTGATAAAAATACTTATGCTTTATATAGAAATTTTAAGTTTCAATCTTTAACAAATGATATAAAAATGTTTCGACCGTATCGGGAACTGTAAGTTTTACCTCTGAGCCACTTCTAGGAACACGTCGATGGCGGCGTAAGCGAAGTTCCCGAGCTGAGGCAGCAGAGCGGTAAAGAGTGCTAGGAAAAAATCCGTGATTTCCGGCTCGGCGGACGCGTACGCGGGCTCGCACAGCATGCGTAACGCGGTCTCCGCCGCACTCGATATTCCTTCCGCTATTATCTGTAAAAATATATATAATTTTAACACATTTAATTTATAATATTTAGGGTTATTTGTAATTAGTTGACTACCTCTTGCATGCAGCTTCTCTACATCAATCCCAACAACATTTGTTTTACGACTTTTTATTTTAATTTAGTTTTTACCATACAAAATTTATTTACTGCCTCTGAAGTGGCATTAACTTTGGGCATAGGGAGGCACCTTGCGTAGGCAAAATACGTGCCAAGGGGGCGTGCATGGGGGGCGGGAGGCGACAAGGCAGGACGCAGCAAGGCGATGCGCGTTTGAACTTGAGTCTTGAGTTCTTGTCTGTGGAGTCTTGACCTCAGTGATCAGTCCTTTGTCACGGTCGATTAGAAACGCGCGCGTCGCCGGCCCCCGTAGCCACGTAAGCGAATTTCGATTAGTAAAAACAGTACTGTTATGACGTCTCATTGAACAAATATCAAGGGGACTATTCTGCACCGGTATCTACGAGATATAAATTTAAGAGGTAATTCGTAAATATTGAATTAATTAATTTGTAAATAACACAGTGTATTATTGTAAATAATCTGATTCTACCTTATAAATACGACTGCATTTTTTAAGGACGCCGTTTACAAAACTAATAGGTAGAAAATCGCATCACTTCATAGACAAATCTCGACAACGCACACTTACGCATGTATAATGCCAGAATATTGTGTGAATGAAACAATTTTGATACTTTCGTTTTTATTTTTTTTCTCATATATTTAATGTTTAATTATTACTTCTTTAAATTATTTTTATATTATTGATGATAATTTATGTACATATTATACATGTGATAAAATTACAGATTATTATTACTGAAATGCCCTACCTGCGGGAAATTTTACAAAAGACGAGCCTGGTTTATTAAACATCTTAAAACACACAATGGTGCTGAAGTACGGCAACCGTCGGTAAGATCTTCAGTTTTCACTGCGGATAGAGTTTACCCTCATATATCTCATGGTGAACCATTGAAAGAAAACAACCAGGAGTTCATGACCATCCGGACGCGTCTTAGCATTCCTAATATTAAACAATCGACCTGGAAAGTACATGACCAAAATATAGCGGCCCTGTTAGAGCACCCGGGCTCAAATCAGGTACTCGATGCGCAAGTAGAGACTTTCCAAAATACTATTTACGACTACTTTAATGAGCACTATCCACCTACGAATCGTTATGCTCACAAAAATAAAGAAAACGGTTTTAAATTGAAAATGAGGAGGAAAAAAAGAGACCTTATAAAGGAACTTCGTATAGCCAAAGCCTTAGGTGATAATCAACTTAGTCACCAACTGTCTAGGGCATTGCGATCAATTCTTAAACTATCCAATACAATGCATAACAAATCAAATAACAAAAAATCGTGGTAGCTTTGATCGGGCAAAACATGTTTTAAATACTCAAAAAACATTTTCAAAGATCAAAAAGGTAAGCTTCTCTTGAACAACGAGCAATTTTCGATCATTATAAAAGCACATACGAAGTGCCAGAAAACCAAAGACTATATGGGGATCCAAACGAACACAAACCTGAGACTCCTGCTGAAGATTTTCATGTCAACCCACCAACTTTGGAGGAAATCAATAAAATAATTAAAATGAAACCATCTAAGTCAGCACCAGGTCCGGATGGTATCCCTTAGTTTACAAAAAATGTCCGTCGCTCCATAAACATCTTTTAAAAAACAAACAAAATCTGGTCAAGAAAGCAAATACCGGTACCATTCGGAAAAGCCCTTTTTGTCCTCATTCCGAAAAACGAAAATGTCAATAGTCCTAAGGATACTAGACCGATAGCCCTAACAAATACAATTTCCAAAATATTTTTCACTTTTTTACAAACACAAATGACGCAATTCATGATTAACAATAGATATTTCAGGCCTAATCACCAGAAAGGGTTTTTCCCGGAATTTCTGGATGCCTGGAACATAATACGTTAATATCGGAAAGCCTTAAAGATGCTAGAACTAGCGAGAGACAAATTTTGTTGTTTTGTTTGGTTGGTTTTGGTTGGTTTGTTGGATAGACTTAGAGAACGCCTTTGGGTCGGTACGACATGAACTGATGATGTTCGCGCTTAAATGGTATAACTTTCCTACGGTAGTTCGCGACATTATTGCATCATATTATTCAAAATTAAAATTCTCTATAATTTTTGATGAA
Source organism: Napeogenes sylphis (assembly GCA_959347405.1). Classification (NCBI taxonomy): domain Eukaryota; kingdom Metazoa; phylum Arthropoda; class Insecta; order Lepidoptera; family Nymphalidae; genus Napeogenes; species Napeogenes sylphis. The sequence continues at coordinate 981,421 of OY365776.1, forward strand.
AACCATTCAAAACCACTTAATTATAACGTTGGTTTATTTCAGGGCTGTTGTATTTCTCCTATTATATTTAATATTGTTAATAATATTTTTATAGACAAATTAATTAGAAATGAAAAAGAGTGGGGTTATCGGTTTAGGTTCAACAACAAATACACAGAATCCATACTAGCTTTTGCAGATGATCTCGCGATACTGACACGTGATCCGAAACAATGTCAGGTACTTTTAAATGTAATTGAGGATTTCTGTACGTGGACGGGCGGATTGAGGACAAAACCAAGTAAATGTTTTAGTCTGTGTCTGGGTAGACGCAATACCAAATATACCTCTTACGATCCGGGTCTTATAATAGGCGGTCAGTGCGTTAGTACGGTTACGGAAGCAGCTCCGTTTAAATTTTTAGGTAAAAAATTCGATTACCAAGGCCGTACTCCATCGTTGGATGTAATAGTCGATAGCTTTTTAAACGATCTCAAAAAGGTAGACAACCAACCAATAAGTAACGTCAAAAAAGCTTGGATTTACGATAATTTTTTAACATCACGTCTAAATTGGCCTTTCCTCGTTTATGATATTAATAAAACCCTTTTGTCAAAGTTAGATGCAAGCGTCATAAAGACATTGAAGTTATGGCTCGGGTTAGCGCACTCAGCGGACTCTTCAACCTTATTTAGAGACCGAAACAATTTTGGATTAAAATTAAAGAAACCATCGGAGCTCTACAAACATCTAAGAGTTACCAAAAGACAAATCATCGGAAAATCTAAAGATGATACAGTAACTTCTCTCCCCAAAAGACAAAGTTGCCTCAGAGCTCGAGTCACGACTTCAATTCCATAAAAAAATTATGATAGGTGCTCAAACTAATAAAGTGGGGCTAGGATCTCTAGGTTAGTCTTTCAGTAGCAAGAGCGCGGAAGGCTATAACAACCACCAAACGATCTGTAGAATTCGTAAAAGAAGGCTCCTCCAAAAAATCAAAAGCGAAGCCTTATTCAATATTAGGCGTGGCTCCTGATTGGATTCTCATGATGAACACGTATGAAAAGCATTACAAAATCCCTGGGGATGTTGGTGTTTCGTCATCCAGACCGGAGTTATTCCTGTATTCTAAACATCTGAGGCGCGTGATACTTCTGGAGCTTCTGTTCCTTGCGAAAAAAACATCCCCAGGGATCACACATTCAAGCTCAATAAGTATTACGAACTAACCAACGAACTGATCAGGAATAAATTTATAGTTAGTTTGTACGCGGTAGAAGTGGGAGCGAGAGGTATAACAGCAAAATCTCTCTATAGCCTACTTAAAGACCTTGGCCTTCCTAGAACAAGCACCGGTTCATTTCTAGAACGTATTTTAAAGGCGGCATTAGTAGGTTATTTCCAAACTTGGTTAGGTAGGGAGAGGAGTATGGAGGATGAAGGTGAGCGTTTTTGCGCATAATAAAGGGGCCCCTTAAACCTACTCCTGGGTCGCAAGTCCCAGGCACTGCTTGCACTCCTCTCCTTGCAACGCGATGGGCCCGGCACCCGCACGGTGAATCCATGGAATGCTAAGAAGCTTCGTCTCTACGTATTAATTATTCTGTGACCTAAAAATAGCTGAATACTTCGGTGGCTGTTACTTGATCTTTTAGATTAAAAAAGGGTAAGGCTAGTTTAGGCCCGTTATGTTAATCATAAAGAGATACTACCTCCTAAAACCTTTCTGACATGATTAAGTTCGTCATATACGTAGCATAGTTGTAAAGCTCTATTGATTAAGCTCCGTACCTTAATCAATAGAGCTAGAGTAACGCTGCCAGGTGGGCCGGATGGTGGTGTGAGTGTGCATGTATGTAACGGTCGGTGTGTGTAGGCTTTCTGTACACCTTAGTTACTAAACGGTATTCATTAGTTCCTTTTACCATCACGTCTAGGAATGCTAAACTACTATCAGATTCTTTTTCCACCGTGAACTTAACCTTTTTATGACAATTGTAAAGGTAATATTCTAAGTTTTGAAGTTGATCTTTAGGTACAATTGTGAAAACGTCGTCTACATACCGCACACGTCCATACCGCATACGTACATACCGCCACTAGTATCGAGGTCTGAGAGGATGGTTAAATGGTTAAAAGGTTTTCTCAAACCACTCCATAAAGATGTTTGCCACCAAGGGAGCAATAGGAGAGCCCATAGCTACCTCATCAATTTGTATGAAAAAATCCGCACGCCATACAAAATAAGCATTTTCCAAACAAAACTGTATTAGTGTTTTAAAAGATGGTTCTAGAATGTTTTTAGTAATGTGAAATTGCCGTCTACCGTATTTCAATACGGATAGTGGTCGGATGCTACCTACGGCCAAGGTATCGGTTACTAACACTACAAAGGAGACTGCCGCGACCTATACTTTAGAAGTAATGAATAAGCGAGGGAGCAAACATTTTTTTGTTTCGTTTCTTCTGTGTAGAACAAATGTTGTTGGGATTGATGTACAGAGGTTGCCTGTGAGAGGTATATATGTAATATTGATACATATAACATTGTTATTATATTGTAATTCTGTATGTAGGTAAAATAAAGATATTATTATTCATGTAACTACATAATACCGTTGACAATAACTATGCGAAATATTGTTGTAGCAATAGATTTAAGAGTTTAGAATTATTTAGAACTATATATCATTGTTATTACTGGTATATTATTAAAGTAGTAAAAGATATTGATTTGACGAACTATCGGAAGTAGCCTGAAGATATTAAATATATTATATTTACATATCTTATTAGGTAAGCCATAAATGTGTAAAAGATATAAGATTGTTATAAATATACTAGGCATTTAAAATGGTTATGTATAACTATTATATTGTTATTATGAGATAATTAATGATGTTTAAAGTTGTGAATATGACCAATCTCCAGAAGCTGCTGTTGGCGCTTCTGTCGATGTTATTATGTTATAAATATGGCTGTAAGCCTCTATTAAAGGTAATCTGTATTGGACAACTAGCAAGATAAGAGATTCTTATACTTACATTGTTTATAATATGTGTAATAACTATGGTGGGTATTTCACAGTATTGAGTTATTGGTAATTGTGTCTAAATAATGACACAGTAATAACTATATTACTGTATTTATTATATTCATGTACCGGGAGTCATTTTGTTATATTAAATGATATATTTGTTTAGCTCTTTCGGTACTGTACGGAACTGTTTGTACACATACAATAAATTAGCGGAGTTAGGTAAGAAAAGACTACACTCCGTGAGTGCTGTTTTTACACTGATTTATTAAATATAACATGTACGAATTTATACATTGTACATACTGCCCACTCTAAAAGAAGAAAAGATACAGATAAAAGAAAAGTTACAGATTAATATTAATTTAAAAGTTTCAGTCCGACTTGGTTTCATTACACTACACATTTTCACTACACTCACTATCACTCACGTTCGGAATTTCGAGCCTAACTGATCGCTGAGTTGCCGTCGGCGATGTTACGGTAACCTTGTCAACACTTAATTTTGAGGTACGTATCTCACTGTGGGCGTCACGTGAAGTTTTCTGTTGAGCGTGCGGCGCCGCGTTAGACCTGAATACCACCGGAGCGGCTGCTGCCACCGCAGCGACGCGCCACACGCGTCTTGTTTTTCGCCAGGGCTGCACGAGGTAGTAACAAACCAATAGACCTAGTATGGCTATTATACCATACAACACCGAGTATTGGTGTATGTCATGCACGCTTAGTTGACGATCAGACTGCGACTTTATATCTTCTATCTGTCTATGTAGATCTCTCCAGATTTCGTCGTGGTTCTCGGAGATAAAAGACTCTGGTAAGGTCGAATTCACAACATTGTTTAGTACCGATATACTCTGATTTACTAATAAACTGATTCCAACCTCTATCTGACTGAAGAAGTTCTGGTTTCCGTACAGTGAAAAGGATTCTCCTTTAATCACACAACCATGACCTATATCAATCAGTCCATTACCGGTCAAGGTGACCAGCTGTACGCTACTGGAACAAAATATGCGAAGTGAGCATTTCTCGCAACAAGAAAATAGCCACCTGTTACCAGTATTGTGTAATTTGATCCACCGCTCCTCGCATTGCGTTTCTTTTGAACTGCATATTGTTTTATTATTTACACGTATGTCGCATATGTGCTGTTTTATTTTAACATTGTACATTAGTTTATCATAAGAGCATAACATTTTTCCTGATGATACGTGTATACAAGATTCTATTTCGTTCTCTGTCAATAAGAGAAGTAAATCTTTCTGTAGGTTGAAAGCTAAAAATGGAGTCAGGGTTTCCATTACATAGTTATTTACAGGTAAACTGTATACCTGATCAACCTCATACAATTCATTTTTAACTAATGGTATTCTTACTTCTATAATGAGAAACCTAGTCCCAACCTTAGCATTAATTTTAAGTAATTTATATAATGAATGAATATCGTTCTTATCAACAGGTAAACATAAGTCGTTACAAATGTCACCTGATATCTTGTTAACATTTTCTTCGAAAAATATATATGGCTCAAAATCACCAAGGTTGCGAATTCCAAGATTGATTTTATGACAAAAAAAAATGCAAGCTATAATGATGACTCTAATTTTAATGTGTTGCAAAATTTGTATATTATTAGTCTTAGATCGGGCAGCGCACAGAATATTTTACATTTTTTGTAATATGGTTTTTAGTACATGTATTGACTAAAAACCATCAATTCGGGAACGTTTCTGTAAGTGTGCAAGAATGAAAAATAGAAAATAAAGAAAATAGTTTAAGCTTTGTTTAATAAGCTGAGTACATTATGTATCTATATTATATAAATAATAATGAGAACAATACATACAAAAATTCTACAAGCAAAAAACGTGAAAAAAATAAAGAAGTTGTTATTTTCGTTCGTAAAATTTAAGAAATTTCAATATATTCCAAACTCTTATAGTCGAATTAACATTACATGATCAGAATGAACGTTCTGCGATGTAATGAATTATTTTTTTTCTAATGAATTGCTCAATTAATACGTATTTTAATGAAATATTGTAGTGTTCCCGTAATGATCAACCGTTCCCGGAATGACAAAAATGTTACCGAAATGATAATTATATGATATTACATAAAGTACTTATTAAAATGATAAACTGTTGTTTTGTTGTTGTTTAAATATAAAAAATAAAGTTATTTATTTCGATTGTCACAGTTTGCTCTTAAAAAAATACTCTTAATGTCAATAAATTCTTTTAATAATTAAGATTTAACATTTTCATAAATCAGTCAAATGAACTTCTATAATTATAGTTAGTTTTTCTTAAGTTTTAATCAGTTCTTACATTTTCAGTCTTTTTACTTAGAATCACAGTCTACTTCGCTAAACTTCTACAAATAATATAAACAAAATATAAGTAACGTACGAAAATCAACAATAAATTCTGTCATAAACGACATGTTAACCAAAATAGCCTTAAATACAAAACAAAACCTATTATTTTTCCAAAACATCAATATCGGTATCAAAATAATAATATTCTTCATTTTTTTCTTTTGCCATTACTGTTGGAAGAATACTAATAAATTGCTGAAAATTAATATATGACACAACCTTTGGTTCAAGTTTGAATTTTCTGATATTGTTATGCACAGATCTCAAAAAGGTCACTAAGATTTCCCCATCATCGACATCGACACATTTGGCAGGTAGCAACATATCTGAAGTAAATATTTGGCTTCTTAGAAGGAACTCTAACAAGCAAGAATGTCCCAGGAGATACGAGATTTGAATGTATATTTTCTTTGCCATAAGATGTACTTGCTTTGACATCGATCTTTTTATCGTTAACCTTCTGACGAAGAGCTATTGCCATTAAATCCGAGGAAGGTGAAGATTTCCCAATTTTTTCTCTGCTTTCGCTTCTCAGGTTCGCTCATGATAATCATTTTATTGATTTTATTTTCTACCTATTTCATTATTATAATATTCCCTGTCCTTGGCCCGTTTAATTTCTTTCTGTTCTTCACTCATTTTATCCAAAAACTTTCTTTTCCTAGAATTTGCCCTTTCTCTTTGGCGCATAAAGCTGCACTATCCTTTTTAAGCTTTTATTGTGTTTTTTCAAATATTTTTTTTCTTATAAGGGGTCTCTATTACGCTGTAATTAAAAAGCAACAAAAATGTTTACTTTATTAAAAAAAAATAAGTGAATTGCAGTTTTACACAATACTTATCATTCCGAGAATGCAGCAGTCATTTCGGGAACGTGCCATCATGTCCGGGAACGTTCCTGAAATGACGTTTTCAAATAAACGCGAGCTTTGATTATATCGCGGCTATTTTAAATGCAACCCGACTATGTCAATAGTAAACTATTAGAGGTTACTTTTTATTTCGTATCGTCAAAAACAATTTCGTCAATAATTAAATGGAATAAACACGTTCACGGATTGACGGACTATTGATCTACAAAAAATGAATTAAAAGTTACTTACCTCTTAAACTTAATTTTTTTAACGATAAAAATACTGACAGCTGGCTTTGTTATTGTTTTCTTCATCTACCCGCGTTTGGCATCGAAGGGTTGAGTTCACTTAAAATCATTTTTTTTAGATTATCGATGCGTTCACTGAAATGACGTGTGGACTATTGGACAAACTATTTCTTTAGTTTTTATAATTTTAAATAAATAATATTTTAGCATCCTTTTCAAAACTAGATTTTGAATAAAAAATACGGTATATAAATTATTACCAGGTGATACATACCTTAAATTATTCATGATTATTTAAGACTTGTTGTTAAAGATCGTACATTAGGACGCGTTCCCGAAATGACTTTCTTTAAATATATATTGGAATAATAAAAAAAATACTTCATTAATAATTTATATGATAAGATGTACATATAAAACAGGTTTGTTGTAGTATCTCTTTATTATATTTTCTTAATAAAGTAAAAATTTGAGACATTAAATTGCTAACAAAGCCAATTCTGCACCTTGGTGATTTTCAGCCATACATCCATATGACCTTGCCAAATATCGGTTACAGTATGAATTAAATTTTGTTGAACACTCTTTATATTTCATATTATTATTTGAGCAGATAAAAACGAAGACAAGATATACAATTCATTGCTATAATGAAACTTAATACTATTTAATGTTAATGACATATTTCTAATATAATCCTGAATAACACTAAACTGCTTGTTCATAATGTATTCATTTCTTTGTAAAATATTAGACTGCGCCTCTATGACACTAGTCTGGTTTTTCAACAAAAGTTTTAAATGATTTTCATTGAATTGATTTTTTTCAATATCTTTTTCGTATTGTTTCAAAAACCTATTATCGAGTACACCAAATAAGCTGTTTGCTAAGTAACCAAGTCCGTTAACCAAACCTCTTTTTAATCTACGGTTTTTATTATGTATCATAAGAATATCATTGTAATGTTTTATTTCTGACAGCTCATGTTCCAATTGAAATTGAATACCTTTGTACTGTGGTAATAACTCTAAATTGTTTGTTATATTACGTATATGATTCACATACTTTTTTACACTTTCTAGACCTGTCCAATATGAAGACATATTATAAAATACAACTAATTTCCATTCGTCATGAATGAGACTCATATCTTTTATTTTATGAAAGTAAATGCTTTGATTGTTATCAAAATTAGAAAAGTTATAAGATCCATGTGTAGAAGGTATAGTAAAAAGAAATAGCATTAAAAGTGTTAATATAATACGACTTGGTAAAGCAGTGATCACTCGACGCGACCCTTTTGGTGATACGACGGTGACGTCACGAGCTACATTTTGGCCGTTAGGGGAAGACGTCGTCGTCTTTGTTTCCTCTTTTATCGGTAGAGGGACAAGCTTAATAATTGGCCGTTTTATAACGCCGTTTTTAGTTTTTACTGAAACGACCCGAACGCAACCATCCTTTCCTGGATGAGTTTCTACGATCCTACCCAAAGCCCACTTACCAGGAGGCAAGTTTTCTTGTTTAATAACTACAATATCGTGTATTTCTACATTTTTTGTAGGTTTTCGCCACTTTGAACGAGATTGCAACTCTTGTAAGTATTCGGCAGACCACCTACTCCAGAACTGTTTATTCATAGGTTGTATCATCTTCCATCTGATGGTTAAATTAATATGTTCAGGGTCGGTTTGTGGTCGTGAAAGTAAGGATCATCCGACCAAGAAATGCCCAGGGGTCAGGTATTCATCTGGGTTTTCTATTAAACTAATGAGCGGACGAGAGTTAAGACAAGCCTGTACCTGATGAAGGATGGTAATGAACTCCTCATATGTGAGTTTTTGCTCACCGACTACTCTTTTTAGGTGGAACTTCATGCGTCTAACAGCTCCTTCAGATAAACCTCCGGCTTCTGGATTTCCTGGAGCGTTGAATACCCACTCAATGTTGTAATTATTTATGTTACAAAAAAAAAATCTGATTTAAAGTTTTTATTATCTGTTCGTATTCTCTTTTAAGCAGCCTGTTAGCACCCACAAAGTTAGTTCCGTTGTCACTATAAATTCGGCGGGGACAAATGCGCCGAGCACAGAACCTTCTAAACGCAGCTAAGAATCCCGGAGTACTGAGATCAGATACCAGTTCTAAATGAACTGCCTTAGTTGAGAGGCATACAAAAACTGCTACGTAGTCCTTTGAGGTTTTAACCCCGCGTCCTTTGTTTATTTTTATAGCAAAGTGACCTGTAAAGTCCACACCAGTATGTGTGAATGGACGAGATGGGGTAACCCTGGGTTGCGGAAGATCAGTCATCAGTTGTTGTGATTTCTGTTCGCTAAAACGCCTGCATTTGACGCATTTCCGCAACTCCCTTTTAACGGTGCGCAATCCACTTACGATCCAATATTTATCCCTAATAAAAGAAAGTGTTAGACGAGGACCACCATGAAGCGTTAATGTATGTGCTTCAGATATAATTAGATTAGTTAAGCGGCTATGACTTGGAAGTATGATCGGATGTTTCGCTGATGGACTTAAAAGTGAGTTATTGAGCCTTCCTTGGACTCGCATAAGTCCATTTTGTTTGTCTATATAGGGGCAAAGGCTTGATAATTTACTCTTGCGGCTTACGTTTCTATCATTAATTAAACGTTGGTAATCCTCTTCAAATTCATATTTTTGTACAGTCCTTATAATTATGTCATACGAACGTTGCATTTCCGAGGAGGTTTTTTTTTTTTTTAGGGTATAATTTGCTTTCTATATTTTTATAATCATATTCTTGAAGCCATTCTGGGCCCTCCCACCACAGGGTATGTCCTTTTAAAATATTGCAGCTCCAGCTCCCTTTAAAATATTGATCATCTGTTGCTGAAGTTCCTGTTCAAGAGTGTTACATCCTTCTAAAAGATCATCTATATAAAATGAGTTTTTTAATGCGGCTGCGGCTAAAGGGTATTTTTGTGCATAATCGTCTGCGAGTTGCCTTAATGTGCGCATAGCGAGATATGGAGCGGCCTTTGTACCGTATGTGACAGTAGTAGTTGATACTCTGTCAATGGGTCCCCTTGGATCACCCCTCATTTATAAGGATCTGACGAAACATTTTCTCAATATCCGCAGTAATTACATATTTATGCTGACGCCAAATTAAAATAAGGCTATGCAGATCCTTTTGCAAATTTGGCCCCCGTTCCATCAAATCATTTAGGCTGTTACCGGATGACGTTCTTGATGAAGCGTTAAAAACCGTTCTTAATTTAGTAGTAGATGAGTCAGCCTTTATTACTCCGTGATGGGGAAGGTAACATGAAGGTCCTTGTTGACTGTTATCAACAGGTTTCATATGACCAAGGCTAGAATACTCATTCATAAATTGTTTATAGCCTTGAGAAAACTGCTTACTACTAGCCAATTTCCTTTTTAAAGTTATAAACTGTGCGATGGCCTTGTTTTTTGATTGGCCTAAATTTTGTTCAAACTGTGGCTTCAAAGGAAGCGCGACTTCATACCTACCGCTCTCTAATCGTTTAGTTGTATTTTTATAAAGCTGTTCACAATATTTTTCGCCTTCCGTCATGTCAGTGGTACATTCATTTACTTCCTCTAATTCCCAGTAATTCGATAATTCAGATAAATTATTAATAACGACTCTACAATTGAAAGTTTTCACATTTCCAGATAATATCCATCCCAGCCTTGTTTGTTGTGCAATGGGTGCTTTGCTGGGACCCTTAATTAGACCATTCATTATAATATCAGAATAAACACTAGCGTCTAATAATAAATCAATGGGTTTCGAGATGTTGTAATCCGGGTCTGCCAGCTGTATATGCTGGAGATGCTCCCAGGTCTTTTTAGCAAAGGATAAGTTAGGTAAGTCATTTACGACATGATTTAAAACTAGGGCTTGTGTTTCAAAAACACAATCCTCGTATATTGACTGACAAGAGAGATTTACTACTCCCCTACTTTGTTTGGCTCCGTATCCTATCCCGGAAATAGACGCATGGTAACGAGATCTCGGCAAACGTAGCCATTGCGCAGCGTTTTCTGAGATAAGTGAGATTTGAGAGCCCTGATCGAGCAAAACCCTAAGAGTAACGTATGAGCCGTCTGCCGCTTTAACCTTTACTAACAATGTCATAAGAAGAATCTCCTCATCTTCATTAGTAACGTAGTTAACGATATGCTGTCTATTAACAGTCGGTGTAAGCATTTCGTTCGCCGCGGGGACACAGGCGATGCACGCGTTGGGTTTCTAACTTCAGTGGTAAAAGGGGGGGGAGGGGGGGGGGGCGGGGGGCCGCGGAATACGCAAATGAATCGTGTAATATGGAATTATGCTTATCGTGACAAATTTTACACAAATTATTAGAATTGCATGCGTTGCCAAAATGACTGAACAAACAATTTGCGCAGATATCTAATTTCTTAATGGTTTTAAGTTTCGCATCCGACCCCAATTTCGCAAATTTATTACATTTAAATAAATTATGTTTCTGCTTACAAAATGGACAATTCCAAACACGTGTAGCATTGGTCTGAAATTTTCCATTGCGATTCGATGAACGAAATTGGTTAATGTAGTTTTGCAGGAAGATGATTGATATGAATTGGTATTATTGGATTTATATACATGATTTAAGTCTTTTTTGCTTATTTCTTCGAGGGCCGTAAATTTGGCCTCTAAAAAACTCATAAGCTCACTTAATGAAGGCAAGTCGCATGGTAACTTACGGTTCTCTTTGTAATCGTTATAAGACAAAGGATCTAATTTTTTGCAAATTAAATGTACTAATATAGGATCCCATGAAGAGATGTTGACCCCTAAATTTTGTATAGCGTAAATGCATTCCATGCTAGTATCATAGAGACGCCTAATTTCGTAAGCTGTTTGCTTTTGAACTGTATGTTGATTTAAAAAAGTCTCTAAATTTTTTATAAATAACAGTTGAGTATTGTTATACCTACGGGTTAACAAATCCCTCGGAGTATCATAATTATCCGCAGATATATTGAGATGTGTACTAACCTCTCCGCTTCCCCCTTCAACTTCCCCTTAAGATGTTGCATTTTTTGACACTTAGTTAAACAGTTATTATTATGAATTGTTTCATTAAATAAATCAAAGAAGGTAGGCCATTGAATATAATTTCCTGTGAAAACCGGAATTTCGATTTTAGGGGTTGATTGTTGAAGATGGGAAGAGGCTGACAGTTTTTGATATATTAATCTTCTCATATCTTTGTATTTTTTTTCATAATAACTAAATTCACCATCATATTGGAGATCGGAACCCTGACAAATATCATCGATTTTGAGGTGAGATTTGTCGATGGTATCCCAACGCGTCTGCAAATTGCGAATCTCATCTTCCAGCTCAAACTTATCTATTACAATATCTAAATTTATATGATTTATTTGTCTCGACAAAGCTCTAAACTGTGTTCGTTGTTGCGACAATAAACTAATAAGCACTGTATGCGGCACGGATGTGGAAGCTGGCTGTTGGTGTAAGTCGCTCGACGACGACGCAGGCAACGGACTGGACGTTATCATAAAGCGAATCTTATTGTAGTATTCTTTCGCTTGCTCATACTGACTCTCTTCGAAGTATGGCGAGTCGTCTCTAAAGGCCTCTAGCCTGTTGTCATTCGAAGTGAATTCCGACCAGAGCTTGTCGATGGATTCGAGTCTGGAGTCCAAATATTGACGTGTTTTGCGACTGCTAGGGTCTTTTCTAAAGTTACGCTCTAATTGCTTAATAGCGTCGAGGATTTCCGTCTGACGTCGGGATAGTGTATCCATATTCAGAACAATAAAGGAAAGGTCTTACTTGAGTGGTTGGGATTGTTGAGACGTTACGGTTGGATCCCTGGCGTCCTCTGCGAGCGAGCGAAGGTTGAAATCACTTTAATTAGCACTAAATGTCCACTGATCTGTTCTACTCACCAACACAGAGGCACGTGTTGTTAGAATGTTACTGTTTGCCAAAAATATATATAATTGGTTAAATAAATGTGCTGTTTGCACGTATGTGACTGTTATCACAAAAATATAAAATAATAACCCAAAAATATAATAATATCCGGCTCGAAGTAAAAAATGTACTGTACGGAACTGTTTGTACACATACAATAAATTAGCGGACTTAGGTAAGAAAAGATTACACTCCGCGAGTGCTGTTTTTACACTGATTTATTAAATATAACATGTACGAATTTATATATTGTACACTTTCTTTTCTTTAAACTTATCCAAATAATGCACTGAAATATATTATCGTATTTATAGTGTGAAGTAGCTTGATGAAATACTTTATAATATATTATTTTAGTGGTTTTTAATTTGTAGAATCTTATAATATCTAACATCAGAAGTTTGATCATCCCGTTCTCGGTATCGACAATTTGACTGCCGAAACTATATTTTATCGATAAAATCAAGATACCCTCATTGTTGTTACTTTATTTGTTAATTTGATGTATTCCATTTTGTGTGATTAAAACTTTATTTTTTATTAAAATTTTTTATTATATGTTGTAAACTTAATTCACAGGGAAAATCACGACGCCATCGCTCTATACGTCGAAGTACATCACCTCTACGATGTCCAGGCGTAGTTTGGGAAACGGCGGAGTGATTTCTAATTACGAAGTGGTTTACGAATTAAATTTAATTCACGATTTGTATTCTACGTACGAACTACACCATTCCGCGTCGTCATAGCGATGGGGACCGAGCGGTTGCATTACCGCAGCCATGCCAGCTGAGTCTGCGGACCCAGTATGGCTCTCGCCGGTGCAGTGTGGAGCCTGTGATGCACCGGAAGGAGAATTGATAATAAAGCTGAAGCTGATTGAACTGGATCACGTAAAAACTGGTGAAGCTTCCAGTGCGTCTCCTCCACCGTCTATGCCCGAAGGGAATTCCATGGCCAACAATAAGGCCATAATTATTCTTGGATGACGAGGGGCTGAGGATCAGCAAGCATTAGAGATCTTACTTCGGTCGGGACTTACTTCTATGCCATTTCGCGGTTCGACATGCCGTATTTAAGACGCTAGTACAACAGACGCCAGAGTGGAGATCGCAAAGGCGAAACACCTGGCTGAGGTGGCGTTGTTCGAGTCTCTCAAAAGAGATCCGAGGAGAGGAGGACAACGAGACTGTGGATCTTGTTGCATCCGAGTCTTGTGACGTTGAAACTCATCGAGTCTGAGGAGTATCGGGAACTAGCACGTCCGGGACACGGGAATTATAATAATATTAATTTCTATATTTTTTTTATAGAACTGAAGAATTTGCTACACTGCCATCTCAGATTCAAGGAGTGATCTGGGCGCTGAATTTTGGTGCAGCAACAGGAATGCCTTGCCTGAAGAATTGACTGGAGCCATTGTTGCAATGGCAACTGTTACTACGAAGGCCTTTCAAGGGGTCTGCATTGTGATTCAAATATTGGGACATTACAAGCGGAAGGTCATGAGAAAACTCATGAAACGAAAAAGAAAACATCGGAGACAACCTAAGAAGCAATTCTGTATACTTTCGTTTAAGCGAACTCTTATTGTGAGTATGCTTGAAAAAACTTTTAGTGAATTAGTGTGTGATATTAATACCAAAATGGCATCTTTAACAGTGTTCAAACGGCCTAGAATTTGTTTACCTTATTTTTATTTAAATTGTAAAGTAAAAAAAAAATCGTAAGAGCAAAAAGTACCTACAACGTGCTAAAATAGATACTCGGTCAAACGATAAAAATATTTTATCTGTGACAAATTTGGGAGTACCAAAAATTGTAATGTTTTCAAAAATACTCGGATGTATTGTTTACTAGTACTTTGAGCCGGTAGCTAAATATTTTGTATTAATTATATTGAACCCGGCGTACTTATTCGCTTTCTAGATTAAGCCTAACAGCGATAACAATGCTATAAATAATCGTTTTTTAATGTATAAACGATACAACCAAATTCATTCGTTGATACCTTATTATATATCATTACTATCACTTTACGAGAACGTAGGTTACCAAGGTTTTAGATATTTAATGAATTTGTCATTGCTAACCTAGTGCTGTAAATAAATAAAAACCAAAAGTATCATCGTAAGAATCATGAGACAACAAACTTAAGCATTTGGATTTAAAAAATTTGGAGATATAATGTGCAAGTGTAAGGTTACGTTTCTACGTATTTATTGTTAAATACTCTAATAACGTGTCGGATTGGCCGAACAGTTGGTAGAAGGTTTAGCAATCGGTTAATATTACAAAAATACGGTATTTCTTAACAATCATAAAACATAAATATTTAAACTTTATCATTTAAATATTATTATTTATATATATTATCATAAATATATCATTATTATTGTAGTATATATTATACATATATTACTGTTGTATTATATATAATGTAATTTAATTGTCCAATGAAAACATTAGACAATCCTCATCCTGTTAGATCTTGAGGAGCAATAAAGCCGGTCAAAGCCCTAAACGTCCAAAAATTGATTCTACTTAGACGAAAAACTATAAATATATTTAAAACTCCATTAATCGTTAGATCTGATAGGGTTACTAATTTTAGTTCATAATTCACAAATTTTATTTGTAGTTTGTATTTATTTTAGTATATAGTACATTATATGTAAGATTTATGTTCAAGATTCTTACCTTATGATATTTTTAAATAGAAAATATATTATGTTTTAGTTTAGTGATGTCAGTCATAGTTTTTAACCTTTTTTTTATATTGTATCCTAGTAGTTTTTTATCTGTGTGTGTTGACGGTATTTAATGCTGTAACATTAAAGTCACCCAATTGCAGATTTTTGTTGTACAATAAAGTTTAGAAGAAATAAGAAAATATTTTTGTTGTTAGGAAATTTAAGGAATATTGTGAATACTTATAATAAATTGAGGTTATAGTCTGAAGAACTGGTCGAATAAAAATAAAATATAATAATTATGGTATTTCAGCATGAGGTGGTACTACTAAAAAGGTTTTACTTATTGTTAAAAATGTCCACCGACTTAGAATAATAAACTTCAAATCTTTTAGATACTCAAGTTGGGAACTTTATAAATGTGGTAATGTATTGGCTGTTAGACAAATTTTTATTTTAAGGCTTCTTGTAAGCCAATTTAAAACAAAAATAAGTAATAGTTTAGTCGAAAACAAAAATAATGATAAAAACCTTAGATAATGATAGCGCAAATAAGCTTTTATCATTTTTATATGTAACATTTGATTTATCTCCACATATATATCTGCCAGTATAATGAATAGATATACAAATGTATTAATTTATAATTATTAGTATTATAATTATGATTATGTTATTATTATAACGTTTATATGATTTTTATGATTTTAACGTTTTCTTTAAGTTGATGTAATGAAATAATAATAAATAAGTAGATACATTGATGTTATAAGAAAATATAACAGTATGTATGTAAGAAAGATATTATTAGTTTGATATGATTCTATGTTATTTTGTTGATGTTATATGGGACTAAAACAGTATATGAAAAAGATCAGTTTGATGTGATTCTATGATGTTATTTAGTCGATGTTATATGGAAATATAACAGTATATGGATATGAGAAAAATATTATTTGTTGGAACTGAACTGCTGAAGTCCTTTGCTTTGTTCTAGCCTGTATCATGTGCAGCAGGTGTGAGGCTAGCTGATATTGTTTCAAAGCATCCGACCGTTGTTATTTTGTCCTCTTAATGTGAGAAGTAGGACAATAACAATGTTATAATGTATTACTTTTATGGAATGTTGTTTAAGTATATTAATATAAAAAAAGATAATGTTTCCGCTGATCGGTCTTTTGCTTGGTGCAAATCTAGCTATAGCTAGCTAATATATATTATATAGTATATAAGAAAGTGTATATACTTCGAGAGCGAAGTATATGTCAGTATGGCCGTGAGAGGTATATATGTAATATTGATACATATAATATTGTTATTATATTGTAATTCTGTATGTAGGTAAAATAAAGATATTATTATTCATGTAACTACATAATACCGTTGACAATAAATATGCGAAATATTGATGTAGCAATAGATTTAAGAGTTTAGAATTATTTAGAACTATATATCATTGTTATTACTGGTATATTATTAAAGTAGTAAAAGATATTTATTTGACGAACTATCGGAAGTAGCCTGAAGATATTAAATATATTGTATTTACATATCTTATTAGGTAAGCCATAAATGTGTAAAAGATAATAATAATAATAATATATTTATTTTCTCATCCACAAAGGTTCTTACAAAGATTTTTTATAAAATTAATACATAGTCTCAACCTCTGTGGGAGACTGGTATCTGAACTAGGAAATCCTGTCATACAGATTACCAGGCCCTCCCTACAAATAACGTGTATACATTTAATAGGTTACACAACCTTTGTTAAATTAGATAGTACTAATAAAGTGAGTAGATCCAATCAATTTTTTTTACAATAACAAAAAGGGAAATGAATGTTTGCGTATGAGAATGTGTATGTGTATGGGTGAGTGAGTTACATGTATGGAGTGTGTTGTGTTGGGAGTGTGTTTGTTGTGTTGGGGGTGTATGTGTTGCGTTGGGGGGCATGTGTGTGTGTGTGTGTGTGTGTGTGTGCTTGCGTGTACGTGTGTGTGCGTGTGTGTGTGTGTGTGTGTGTGTGGTGAGTATGCACGTGTTTGTGAGAGAAGGAGATGCAAGGTTACTTTGGTACCGTTAAAAGGTCCTCTGTCTCATCGTAATTACATTTTAGGAGATAAGAGGTGAGAGTTTGCTTGCACTTGGTTTTTATCATAGGTTATAAGTTTATAGGGTATATTTATAGGGTATGGAGTTCAGTTTGTTATACAAATAAGATCCCATAAAACTGTGATGGCGATGGGATAGTGCAAGTTTATACAGCTTACTATCACACACTTTTGATTTATTACGCTTTTGCGTATTTAAGTTGGGGTTATAACTTATAAGGCAGGTGTGAATGTTTACGTAACACAGTATGCAAGACAAACAGTTGACGGACAGTGAGAACTTTGCACTTTTCGTATATTTCCACTGTGGGATGGAGGAATGGTAGGGAATAGGCTGTTTTAAGTATAGCTCTTTGTGAACGTTCAACTTTCATCATAGATGTTTTTGGTGCTCCACCCCATGACGTAATACCATAGTTTATAATTGACTGGCACAGTGCAAAATATACCGTTTTGATGACCTTCTCATCAGCAACATGTCGTAGATTCTTAAATATATACATAAGCTTCCTTATTCTTTTGGATAATAATTCTATGTGAGTGTTGAAGTTTAAATTTTTATCTATAATAATACCAAGGTATTTTATGGTATCTACTTTTTGTAGTTTAGGGCATGAGCAGGAGGAATTAGTGTTGATACATGAATGGGCTATGATATTAAAAGACGAGGTGTCTAAATGGTGAGTATTAGTTGAAGAGAATGTGATATATTTAGTTTTGTCTATATTAAGGGTTAGTAGATTGTTGTAGAGCCAAGTTGTTACTTGCGAGAACCCATTCTGTGCATAACTGTATACTTCATCCCAAGTAGAAAAGCAGCGCAGTGTCATCCGCAAAAGTAAGTATTCGACCATTGCTGAGGGATAAACCCGCAAAGGTCATTTATAAACATTAAAAAGAGGGTAGGCCCTATGAACACCCACAGTAACTGCGCAATCATCACTTGTCCAGGTATCGACCGTTACACGTTGAGATCTGTCACTTAAGTAACTATTGAATAATTTTAGTTGGGTACCACGAATTCCAAGAAGATGAAGTTTATTCAACAAGAGTGGCGCAGAGACCGTGTCAAACGCCTTAGCTAAATCAAGGAAAATGGTAATAACTTTCTTTTTTTATTCGAGCTTATTTACTATAGTGTCCGTGAGTTGATTTATGGCATCATTAGTTGATTTACCACTCCGAAATCCAAATTGATTGTCTGATAGTAATTTATTTGATTCTAAATAATGTGTTAGTTGTTTGTTAATAACTTTTTCGAGTATTTTAGATAAATTTGGCAAAATTGAAATTGGGCGATAATTATTGACACAATCCCTACTACCACGCGTGTGAATTGGATGTATAAGTGATTTCTTAAGTTTGGTTGGAAACTCACCTGTAGATAGACACAGGTTACATAAATGTGTAATAGGATCTGACAATATCCTAGAATATCTCTTTATTACGTCAGTCGGGATATCATCACTTCTAATTGTAGAGGAGGGTTTAAGACCCGAAATAATATTAGCGAACTCATAGGCATCAGTGGGTAACAGCACAAGCGATGAGTGGTAAGGTTGGATGGAAGTTTGGGTGGGTGAATCGACATTAGAACGGGACGACGATGTTAGAACGGGAGGAATTTTCTGCTAGTGATTTACCTATACCTCCGAAGAATGAGTTTATGTCATTGACAGATTTAATTGGATTTTTCGTCTCTACTAGATCTATGGCGGATGTATGTGCTTTGTTTGTGGAAGTGATGATTTTTATTCTATTCCATAGTTTTTTTGTATTGCCTTTACATTTCGCTAATTCCGCTTTGTCATATTCTTGTTTGACCTTTTTTAATATTTCGTTACAAAAATTGCGATATCGGGTGTAGGTGATTTTAACATTTGTGTCATTTGGATGTTTCTTCAATTTAAGGTGTAAGTTGTCACGATTACGCATGCAGCGTATTAAACCTGGAGTCATCCACGGTTTAATTACTCGCTTACGTCTCGAGATATTAATTACTTCGCTACAACGGCCAATAGCAGTATTTAGGGTATTGAGGAAGTAGTATATTGCTTCGTTTGGATTATTCAACAAATAAATATAATTTAAATCTATGTTATTGATTTCAATATCGAGAGCATCATATTTAATGCGTCGGACTGTTTTTGTACATCGGCGTGAGGATGGTTCACTTAGAAGGCTTAAAATTACACTGTATTTTTTTTTTTTTATATGATCTAGGGCAATGCTTGACTACATTCCACCTGATGGTAAGTGGAATGTAGTCTTAGATGGTAAGTCGCATTGCCCTAACAACCTATTCAGTCTTCTCTTGAAGACACCCACATTATATTTGGCCGGAAATACCGACGCAGGCAAATTGTTCCAGTCTTTCGCTGTACGCACTAAAAATGAGGAAGCAAAGCGCTTCGTTCGGACAGGTGGAATGTCCACAACAAAAGGATGGATACCTGCCGTGCGTCGGGACGTCCGGTGATGGAAGGGGGACGGGGGAATTAACTCGTGTAATTCCTGCGCACACTCACCAAAATGTATCCTATAGAATACTGAGAGGCTAGCAATTTTACGCCTGTGTTCAAGGCTTTGGAGGTCGGCTTCGACCAATTCGGGATCGCCTATAAGCCTCTTTGCTCGCCTCTCAATTGAGTCCAGAACCGCAAGATGAGACTTTGCGGCACCAGCAAATATGTGTCCACAGTACTCTACACACGACCGGATCTGTGCTTTGTATAAAACAAGAAGCTGTCCCGGTACTGCCGAACCTTCGCAAGAACGGCAAGCTTTGCTGCTGCTGCTCTTGCTCTGGACTCAATGAACCAACCAAAGTTGAGGTTCGAGGAAATCTCTAAGCCTAACAACTGAAGCCGGTCACTGTTTTCCAAGGATACATTCTGGAAAGTAGGAGCCAATGTGAAAGGGCTCCTTTTGGCGGTGAATAGACACGTCGACGTCAACCGGTTCGCCAACGCACCGCAACTGTTCAGACCCATTTCCCATAAACGGCTTCATCGAGCAACGTGCCGGAACACGACTATGTCGCTTTGCGGCACGACTTTGCCCGATGGGTGGTAACTTTGCCGGCGACCCGATGTTATGGTCTACCACCACGAGGTGTGGTCCGTTAGTGTTGTGTGGGCTACCAAACATTTCACCGAGAGCTTGGATCTAGCAATAACATGGTCTATACACGATAAGGAATGGGTGGGGAGGTGGTGAGCTGGTAGCAAGCCATGTGAAGCTAGGAAATCTAGATAATATTCCATTCTAGTGTCTGTAGAGGATGAAGAAATGTCTATGTTTATGTCACCAATGAGAAAGATATTTTTTTATTTTTAACCGCCTCGTTGGTCGAGTGGTTAGCGCAGACGCCTAACGTGTCACGGCGCAATGGGGCTCGGGTTCGATTCCCGGCAGAGCACAGGCATTTATGTGATGAGCATAGATGTCTGTGTTTCTGGGTTTGGTCGTTTATTAAATATATTCTCAGTATTTATATGTGTATTTCTATGTATTAGTAACGTTGTCTAACACCCTTAACACAAGCAAATAATTTGCTTACTTAGGGGTTAGATCAATGTGTGTAATTTGTCCGATATTATTATTATTATTATTATTATTATTATTATATATTGATTAAGGCTTATAAATATATTATTTAATGAATTTATGAACTTCGAAATATTTCTTGTGCTCGGGGGGCGATACATGCCTAGTATGGCTGTTTCGGTATTAATTTTAATTACCAAGCAATTAGCATCCTCTATAATAGGTTCGAATATACAAAAATTATGGACAAGTTTATAATAAACAATAACACCCTCATTTTGTGTTTTGTTATTATTAGTAAATGCCGATCTATAACCACTTATTTCAGGTATAAACTGGTTATTTGAAATCCAACACTCTGTAAGAACAATTAAATCCCAATCTATTTTAGACCTCGCTATAAGGATATTTAGGCCATTTATATTGCATCTTACACTTCTTATATTTTGTATAAGGATATTTAATGCAGTCATGTTAGTATACATTGATTGGGAGCAATAATCTATATTGCATGTACTGCATTCTGCCACAGTTAGAGTATCTAACTCATTGTTTAAGGTGGTGAGTGAATTATGATCCAATGTTAGATATTAAAGCCTTGTCACAATATATAGTTATTAGGGAAGATATTAATAGTATTTTAGATTTACACGGAAATAGTAATGAAAATAATTTATAAAATTTATATTTTAGATCTATGGCACAATTAATGACAAGTGGTGTTATATACTTGGGAAATAGACTATTAATTTGTAGGATTGTTTGACTGTGTGTATGGGGTATATGTATTATGAGTTTTATTGGCATACCTGGTATTGTGTGACATGGGTGCAACAGAGAATAATAATTGTAAAATTTAGTGTTGTAGTGTGTTGTAGTAGTGATATGACTGTAAAATTTGTTTTGCTTGTAGTGTGTTATAGTAGTATAAACAAAAGTACTTAAATCTAGTGTTAATATTATAGCATGCAGAATAAAGACAAAAAATAATTAAAAATAAAACCCCGAAATAGATAGTCACAGGTCCTTTCTAAGCTTGTTAATATCATGTTCCGAGTTCGTGATTCTTTTTCAGATAGGTAATCCCATTTGTCGTCCAACAATACATATAACCATGGCTCTTTTGTTATGTCCTGGCCAGATAAAATAGTCTATGAGACCTATGCCTTAGAGATTCGGATACGTAAATGGGTTTTTGATGTTGACTTGGGTTCAGGTGAGTCGTGTTGAGTTTTTCTTGTTTGGTTTTGGTTTTATTCAACTTTTTCACTCCTTTCATAAACCTGTCTTTAGTCAATCTTGTGGTGAAGTCCACAATAATTGGATTTGTGTTATCTTTAGAATTGATCCTGTGAATGTCCCTTATCCCTAAGGTGTCTATTTCAACATCTATTACTTTACCTAGACAGCCGACAATGTTGTATAGAGAGTCTATTGATTCCTGATCCGACTTGGGTACATTACGTATCTCTATCGCAGATAAACGCGCTTTACGTTCCAGTACCTCAATCTTGTCCTCAAGATCACTGATCATTTTTTTGTCTGCTTTTCGATCAGTTTCTAGGGTAGTAATTTTTTGTAAAAAGTCGTCATATCTATCCGACATCAGTGACACGCTTTGTCTAAGCTCTCTATTATGCTCTGTAAGTAAATTTATTGTGCTGTGAAGCTCCTGAAACCGCCTCTCTTGATCACAAGAAAATGTATTAAACATTTCCTAAATAGTTGATGAGATGTCGTTATCCCCATCGGTGTATTTTCGTTTTTTACGTTCAGTTATGTTGACCGTGAGGTTATGAAGATCCGGTGCAGATTCACAGTGATACAGTGGGGCATCGTTACTAAGCGGTTGGAGCAAAGTCTTGAGCACAGGCGCTGCTGAGGATGTCGATGGGGCAGGTGAAGCGGGGGGTGTTCTTTTGAGTGGCATTTCTTGCATCAAAAATCAAGCACACTGAAAAGCTCAACTGTTTAGGCGACTCCTTATATTCAAAATTAATATTTTTTGCAACGTTTGCTCTACGTAAATGTGTAGGCGCTTTGTATTTAATGAGCTATTAGTGGAGGGCGGGGTCAGTGACCTAATTAGCCAATAAAAGCAGCAAGGGTGGAGCTTACCCGACGTTGAAGATGAGTCAACCTCTTCGCTGCTTCTGCGCGCCTGGTATACTACTTCGATTTACGCACTATTTTGAAGGATTTTATTTATATTTTATTTATTTAACAAAATTTTAGTAGCACAGTGAACACGTCTGTACGCTTTCGCGGTCCGGAGGAAGGGGAGATATAAGATTGTTATAAATATACTAGGCATTTAAAATGGTTATGTATAACTATTATATTGTTATTATGAGATAATTAATGATGTTTAAAGTTGTGAATATGACCAATCTCCAGAAGCTGCTGTTGGCGCTTCTGTCGATGTTATTATGTTATAAATATGGCTGTAAGCCTCTATTAAAGGTAATCTGTATTGGACAACTGGCAAGATAAGGGATTCTTATACTTACATTGTTTATAATATGTGTAATAACTATGGTTGGTATTTCACAGTATTGAGTTATTGGTAATTGTGTCTAAATAATGACACAGTAATAACTATATTACTGTATTTATTATATTCATGTACCGGGAGTCATTTTGTTATATTAAATGATATATTTGTTTAGCTCTTTCTTTTCTTTAAACTTATCCAAATAATGCACTGAAATATATTATCGTATTTATAGTGTGAAGTTGATGAAATACTTTATACTATATTATTTTGTGGTTTTTAATTTGTAGAATCTTATAATATCTAACACCTGCAAGAGGTGGCCGACTAATTATAAATAACCCTGTATATACACGCTAACACGAAATCCGATAAGGTACAGGTATAGGTTTTGAGACCGTTTAAGCTTCAATTGATAATAACAGTTGGAAGAATATTTAAGAAATATCGAGCCTACATTTGTAAATCTAATAACCAAGTTTGAACATCACACGAACTCCGGATCCACGACGCGCATACCTTCTTGGCCGGCGTGCTGGCCCCGGAGAAGGCGTGCAGCAGGTCCGTGAGAGGCGGCAGCGCGGCGGCGGGCCCGGCGGCTCCACCCACCAGCGCGCCCCACGCGCTCAGCAGCCCGCGGGCCGCCTCGCCGCCGCCGCGGGCCAGTGACAGCGACACCAGGGCCTCGCGGACCACGCCACCCGTCTGAACGAACACGGCGGGGGTTTAGGACGAGGACTGGATAATGTTACATTTAAAAAATAATATTGAGGGAGTCTTCGATTTCGTAACAAGAAAATAATCAAATTGTATTTTTGTAATAAACTATGTTAGTGAATTTTAAAGATCACACTCATTTACGAACTATGCCTTAAAAATACCTTCGGCTCCAAGTAGTGAAGGGATCGCTGCGCGTGATTGCACAGGTCGCCCATCATCGCTATCGGATCGTTTGTAAATTTGACGTTCTTAGATAAGCTCAGCAGCAGATGAGCCGCGGCGTGGCAGAGCAGCGGAGGTTCCTGCGAAGGCGACGATTCATTGAACGTATCTATTTCCATCGATGGAAATGCTAAATGATTAAAACGACAATCGTAATCGTGAGGCTAGTGATCAGTGTGAGTGCGGCACCGGCTGTTCGTGCGGCACCAGGAAGGGCAAGGCGGCGGCCAGCAGCGAGTCCATGGTCCTGTTGGGCACGCCGCACTCGCCCGCGTAGCAGCACCACGCGCCCATGCACGCGAACATCTCCGCCTGACTGCGGGAAGACATACAATAACGAATACACTCTATTCTGCCGACCGCTTTTTAATTATAATATGTGGTTATGTAGGAGTGACCGTTCGAGTTCTATATTTTTTTCTGTGTCGGACAAAAAGTACTCATATTTACTTAACGATCTCGAATCTATGCTCGTGATCGTAAAACTCGGGTCCGTAAATGAGATCACATTTTACGAAAGAAGCAAAGTATTTTTTATTAAATATTTTATTTATTTTTAATGAATATTAGAAGTCTCCGTCGTCGAACGACGGAGACTCGGTATAGAGATTGTATGTCTGTAGTCAGTTACAGCACGACGTGAGCGGCGGCCAGCGGCGGCGCGAGCGTGCGGTGCGGGCGCGTGAGGGCGGCGCCGGCCAGCGCGCCCGCACAGCGCTCTACAAGAGCCGCGCCCGCACAACGCTCCACCAGAGCCGCGCCCGCTGCGCCACCCGGGACAGCCCCCTCCGCTTCTGCCGGACGGGTGTTATTCGTACAATAGGGGATTCTTGCTCGAACCGAAATTATTGCGAGTGCTTTTAAAGACTTGCATTCCAAAAAGTGCTTTTGTTGTTAATCGGATAATTTAGCAAATGCGTTGCCACATGCGAAGCTACGATAGCCGCCTCGCGCTCCTCGCGAACTTCTGCGAGAGAGCGGTACCCTGCGGTCGAGCCGGACCTTCTACGAGAGAGCGGTACCCTGCGGTCGAGCCGGATCTTCTACGAGTCGTGTCAAGTCTTTTAATTCCTGCGAGCGACGTACCGGAGAGCAACGCGGGAGCCAGTCGTCCCAGCAGGCGGGTGAGCGTAGCTAGGTCCAGCAGCGCGGCAAGCAGGCGCTCGGCCTCCGCCCCCGTGGAGCACCGCGCCGCGCCGCTGGCTCGAGCGTGCACGCCCGCTAGGCACTGCCAGCGCTCCATCTGAAGATCACGTCATATACAAGCAGAGGTTACACGTAGCCGATAACCGATGGACGACCGTGTCAGACGAAGCTTCGAGATCATAGAGCTTCGAGAGAATATTACAATTTTAGAGTGTTTACTAGTCGGTATTGGTATTCGGAAGAACCATATTAAAGATTGTATTCATATATTTTATTACTTATTCTTAGGTACCAATAATAATTATATTGTATAAGATGAGATAAGAGGAATATAGGGTTGATTACCCCTATATTCCTTTTTAAATAATGTTAACTCGACTTTTTAAAATTACTGAACACTTACGACAGCGGTGAAGACATCCAGTGGTGCCAGATCTGCCACTCGAGCGATGCATTCGATGCAGTGTTTGAGGAATGTTTGCCATTCGGTTTCTCCCTGAAATCATAACCAAAACAAATTCAAATTATTAATTTATAATCAACCGAAATAGTTGTCTCAGAAAAGACAACTATTTCGTCAGCGAATCTTAGATGATTTAACAGGTGCTCGTTAACTCTTATTCCTTTTTGAATCCAGTTCAGTTTTTTGAATATGTTTTCCAGCACTGCTATTTTTTTTTTTTTTTTTTTTTTTTTTTTATACAATCTAGGGCAATGCTTGACTACATTCCACCTGATGGTAAGTGGAATGTAGTCTTAGATGGTAAGGCGCATTGCCCTAGCAACCTATTCACTCTTCTCTTGAAGACACCCACATTATATTTGGCCGGAAATACCGACGCAGGCAAATTGTTCCAGTCCTTCGCTGTACGCACTAAAAATGAGGAAGCAAAGCGCTTCGTTCGGACAGGTGGAATGTCCACAACAAAAGGATGGATACCTGCCGTGCGTCGGGACGTCCGGTGATGGAAGGGGGACGGGGGAACTAAGTCGTGTAGTTCCTGAGCACACTCACCAAAATGTATCCTATAGAATACTGAGAGGCTAGCAATTTTACGCCTGTGTTCAAGGCTATGGAGGTCGGCTTCAACCAATTCGGTATCGCCGATAAGCCTCTTTGCTCGCCTCTCAATTGAGTCCAGAACCGCAAGATGAGACTTTGCGGCACCAGCAAATATGTGTCCACAGTACTCTACACACGACCGGATCTGTGCTTTGTATAAAACAAGAAGCTGTCCCGGTGTAAAGTACTGCCGAACCTTCGCAAGAACGGCAAGCTTTGCTGCTGCTGCTCTTGCTCTGGACTCAATGAACCGACCAAAGTTGAGGTTCGAGGAAATCTCTAAGCCTAACAACTGAAGCCTGTCACTGTATTCCAAGGATACATTCTGGAAAGTAGGAGCCAAGGTGAAAGGGCTCTTTTTGGCAGTGAACAGACACGTCTGCGTTTTGGTGGCGTTGAACTTGACAAGATTGGCATTGCTCCATGCGGAGACTGCCTGAAGTTTGTCATTCAAACGTTGCACCATGGCTTCTCTTTCAGACTGTACTTGATCTCGACTAGCCCGAGTACTCGGCAGATATCTTTCTACAACTGTGCTGTCGTCTGCATACCCATAGATACCGGGCTTCAACAGATCATTAATGTGCAGCAGAAACAGAGTTGCAGAAAGAACGGACCCCTGAGGCACTCCGGCATTTATTGTCAAGGGTTCCGAGGAACACCCGTCGACAACTACTCGGAGAGATCTGTGGCTCAGAAAGTCCGTTACCCAGCCGATCAGACCAGGAGATATACCGTACGCTGAAAGCTTGCATATAAGGCTCGCATGCCAGACCCTGTCAAATGCCCTCGAGACGTCCAGAGAGACGGCGACCGCTTCTCCGTTCTTCTCGATGGCCTCGCCTAAAATGTGTGTAGCATACACTAGGAGGTCCCCAGTAGACCTATTACGGCGAAACCCGTATTGTCGGTCACTGAGGAGATCGTTACCTTCTAGGTATGCTAGTAGGCGCGAGTTCAATACACGCTCCATAATCTTGCAGAGTATGGAGGTGATTGAAATCGGTCTGTAATTGACAGGGTCGGTACGGCTGCCTTTTTTGGGCACGGGTTGCACATTAGTAAGCTTCCAGGATTTCGGCACTATTCCAGTCATGAAAGAGAGACGATACAGACGTGTCAGTACAGGAGACAACTCAGCTGCCCATGTCTTGAGCAGAATGGCTGGTATACCATCAGGACCACTGGCTTTATTCACATCTAAACGACACAATGTTCTCCATACCTCTTTGTTAGTGATGCGGATTTCAGGCATCGAAATACCGCAGTGAGGAAGATGTGCTGGAGAAGCATTGCCAGTGTCTAGATGCGAATTATCAGCAAACAGAGAAGCAAATACATTCGCTTTCTCTGTTGCTGTGTGGGCCAGGGATCCATCCGGCTTCAGCAGAGCAGGCAGTGAGGGCTGGCAGAAATTCAACTCGATCGCTTTCGCAAGAGACCAGAAAGCTCGACTGCCAGTTGGTCTGGCAGAGAGCCTTTCGCCATTCTTAGCGATTCGATCGAGACGAGCCTTTCGCAATGCCTTTTTGTAGGACTTGGCAGCTTGGTTAAAGGCTCTCTTCTTTATACTTACATCCGGAGTTTTGCGGCTTCGAGCATCAGCCCAAATAAGGTATGCCGAATGTTTTCGGTCATGTGCATGACGACATTCGGCATTAAACCATGGGCGAGCTTTGCCACCGATGGGTACGTCAGCAAAAGGAATAAAATACTCCATTGCCTGATGCACCACATCAGTTATAGCATCCGCGCAACTCGACGGATCCAAAGAAGAGAAGCAGACCTGCCGCCAAGGATAAGACGCAAAAAAGTGCCGCATCTCATCCCATTCTGCTGACTTGTATTTCCATACTCGCCTAACACCATGTGGTTCGAAAGCTGGTGGGGAATATGTAAATACAGATTTCACCAGACAGTGATCGGAGGTTCCCAAGGGGGACGTGACCTCTACACGATACCTGTCCGGATCAGTTGTCAGCAGAAGGTCCAGGCAATTGGCTGTATGGCCTACCACATCTGGTACCCTTGTCGCTTGCCTCACCAGCTGAAAGAGGTCCAAGGACAACGCAAAGTTCCGCGCTTCTCTTCCAGCATGGTCGGTCTTCTGGTACGGGAACAGCCAGTCCTGATGACAGGCATTAAAGTCCCCCAGAAAGACGAGCTGCGCCGAAGGGTACTGATACAGAGCCATATCTGCAGCCTCACTGAGATACTCAAATAAACGAGTTGTCTCCTGGTCACCGCTGTACTAACGGTAGACACAGGAATACAGGATTTTTTCGTTTCCTGTGTCCACTAAAACCCATAGGGAAGAAAAAGTGGGGTCTTCAAGGTGACGGAGACGCTGAATACAGAGGTCGTTCCGCGCATACACACTGACTCCGGCCCGTGAGCGAAAGTTGTGCTCTAACGAGTAACCGGGATAATCCAAGTATGCAGCGCTCAAAGGACATTGTATCTGCGTCTCCGTCAAAAAGAGCAAGTGCGGCTGCTCTGTCTCCAGGTGGTGGTGGACAGCTAAAAGATTTGAGTGCAAACCCCTTATATTAGTGAGGTGCACTTTATATGAGGAGGAGTGCAACCGCTGCTTTAACTTGTTCCCTTTTTTAAACTTTTTCATAAAAAAAATAAATATAAAAGTGAATAGGGATGGGAAATGGCAGTTGAACGAGGCGGTACATATCGAACCCGACGTCGAAATTGGTGATGTCTTGCCACTGGGAGGCTAGTCTGGAGACTGCGGGGACGCCCGAACCCCCCCAGGGATCGCCATCGGGCCTCCTCGTCTGGTCGCCAACCAGCACGATGGAGCCACCCTGGGATTTTTCGCAGCTGGCGGGGCAGCCTTTCGTGGGTGGCTAACCCACTAATTGGGCCCCCAACTATCTGCGGGCGGCCAGCGGAAAGCCGTCGCTTCGGATCCCGCTACCCTCCTCGACTAGACACCCGACAAAACAAACACCAACCCGACGTCAAACCGGTTCGCCAACGCACCGCAACTATTCAGACCCATTTCCCATAAACGGCTTCATCGAGCAACGTGCCGGAACACGACTAGGTCGCTTTGCGGCACGACTCTGCCCGATGGGTGGTAACTTTGCCGGCGACCGGATGTTATGGTCTACCACCAAGAGAAAAGTTTTGGCGATAACAGATCTCTCTATCTCATCCCTCTCTGGATTTTTATGTCCATTCCTATTGTTTCGAGCTTTACTATACTTACAGTGTTTCGATATATATACTTTTGGATATTCTTACATATTTCACATTTAATTTGGTTGATTAAAGAGCTTTCCAGATTGAATTATGGCTAATCGTGTCAAAATTTCTATAAAGGCGAGATACAGTGGTCTGTTAAACTCTTTGAATTTTTCGAGTACTTGTTCGAGCGTGTGAATATGGTCTGTAGTGCTGAAATCTGAGCGGAAACCTGCTTGTTCTATTGGTTGAGCCTATCTATCTATGTTTCTCCGCATTTGACCGGCTTCGATCCAAGGTGACAGTCTCTGCATCCACCACCGAAAGCATACATTCGCGAGCCCAATTATTGTCCGCTCCTTCGGTGGCAGGGTTAGTGGTTGGAGATGCTGATGTGGGGAGCGTTGCGTTGAGATTACAACCGTAAGTACCCAAGATAATGAGCAATTATGGAGGACTTTGGAGGATGGAATTTAAAGACATACCAGCCCGCGACAGGCCACGGTTACCAAATACACGGCCACAGTTATCAAATATAGAAGAAATGTTCACATTTTGTCAAAATATTTAGGTGGTGCCTATTAATCACAACGATGGTGGCTGGATGCGTGTTGTTGAGCGCGCGTGTGAACACCTGCAGCCAATGGATGCTATATTTATAAGCCCAGATAATGGCAGGGAAGCGATTCGTTCGACCCATAACTGGAAAAGTCCTGGGCCGAACGGATTACATAACTTTGGGCTCAAATGGCTGCGGTCTTGACACGAACGTTGCAATTCCAGGAAGCCATCGTGTCCGGATCCCTACCATCTTTTATAACAACAGGAATCACCTTTCTGCTCCACAAGTCTGGTAGTATCACAGATCCAAAGAACTTTCGACCTATCACGTGCTTACCAACAATTTATAAGCTTCTTACATCCATTTTGACTTTAAAATTAAACACACATTTGTATGCAAATAGCATTTTAGATGCTGCTCAAAATGGATGTAAGATTGGGCCTCGTGGTACTAAGGAGCTCCTCCTTATTGACATGGCCATTAATGAAAAGGTTCGCCGAGGTAAGAAGGGTCTCTTCGCCTCCTGGATTGACTATAAAAAGGCCTATGATTCGATGCCTCATACATGGTTGAGACGAGTACTAGAATTGTATAATATTGACACAGATTTATGAGCTTTTCTTGATTCATGTATGAGGCAATGGATAACGGTCCTTTGTCTTCCAGGGGGCGGAGGAAGTCTTTTTAGGAGGTATTTTTCAGGGTGATAGCTCTAGTCCTTTATGGTTTTCCCTGGCTTTGAACCCCTTAAGCACGTTGCTTAGGGACTCAAAACTGGGATTTCGCTTTCGCATAGGGGTGAGATCATTTCTCATCTTTTGTACATGGACGATCTCAAATTATTTGCACCAAATAAAGCAGATCTGGTATCTTTACTAAACGTTACGCAAACGTTTAGTAATGACATTAGGATGGAGTTTGGTGTAGATAAATGCGCGCTACAAATACCTTGGTATGTCGGAATGCTTAGGCATACTAAGTAGGGACATTAAACAGCTAGTAAAGGCACGCTCCTTTAACCGCTTGACAAAAGTTCTAAAACCTCTTTTGTCCGGAGGTAACAAAGTGCGTGCATTCAACATTCGGGTAATGCCCCTGCTGATGTATACTTTCGGCATATTAAGGTGGACTCAGACTGAATTAGATGCCCTGGACCGAAAACTATTGACAATATATCGCATGCATCATCCGCGCTCATCAGTGATGAGATTGTATATTCCACGGAAGTGTGGGGGTCGTGGCTCCCTTCATGCCAAAAACTTACAGAACCGTGAGGTATGCAATCTTAAGGAATATTTCCTTCATGCTGAGAGTAGAATGCATCGGGACATTGTTGCAGTAGATAATGGTCTTACACCGCTCGCCTTAGCCAAAGATAACTGGCATAAACCGGTAGTACTTAGCACTGCCGACCGTATAAGTATATGGAAGAGTAAGGAGCTTCATGGACTCTGGTGTCCGTGGCTTGGCTACGATTTGGTGATCTCTTTGGTGAAACCGAAGGTTTTGCTTATTCAATTGCTGACGAAGTTGTCAAGACGAACAACTATCGGAAATACATAATAAAGGATGGCACTGTTGATATATGTCGTGCGTGCCACCAACCTGGAGAATTCATCAGACATGTTATTTCCTGTTGTTTTCATCTTGCCAATTGAGAGTATTTGCAGAGGCACAACCAAGTAGCCAAGATTATCCACCAGCAACTTGCTCTTCGATACGGTCTTGTACTTTTTGAAGTGCCATATTATAAGTACACACCGGAGCCAGTTTTGGAAAATGGTCATGCTAAGCTCTATTGGGACCGATCTATCATCACGGCTACATAGTCGTATAGTATAGTCGACTATTGTAGCCAATAAGGCTGATATTGTGCTGTTGATATCAGCGTCCCGTGTGACGCTAATCTTGTGAAAGCTGAGAAGGACAAACTATCAAAATACTTGGACATAGCTCACGAGATTACCGACATGTGGGATGTGGACTCAACAATAATTGTCCCGATGGTAGTTTCCGTAAATGGTCTTATAGCGAAGAGTCTCGATCATCACCTCAAGAGGCTCTCACTAAACAACTGGATCAAGGGTCGGATGCAAAGAGCAGCAGTTTTGGGTACGGCACGCATTATGAGAAAGTTTCTTTCGCTGTCGCCCTAACCACCGACGGACTGGTCGTAAGGCCCACGTCGGCGGAATACTATTTTTTATATTTATATTTATAATGTTGTTTTTTTATGTTATATATATAAATGTAAATAATAAGATATATATGGAATAAATTATAATAATAATATCAGGACAAATGACACACATTGATCTAACCCCTAAATAAGCAAATTATTTGCTTGTGTTAAGGGTGTTAGACAACGATACAAATACATAGAAATATAGTAATACACATATAAATACTGAGAATATATTTAATAAACGCCCAAACCCAGAAACACATACATCTCATCACATAAATGCCTGTCTCTGCCGGGAATCGAACCCGAGCCCCATTGCGTCTGCGCTAACCACTCGACCAACGGGGCGGTAAATGATTGATGTGAAAGTTAGTATGTACTAGCCAGTAACCTGATAGGTCATAGTTATCTATATCCAGTGAATTTCAATTTACAGCAGAATTATTTCTGGTGTGCACCACTGTATAGTTATTTTTTCTGTCTAAAACCATGTTAAAGAAGGTAGTGAGGTGGTGAAGTATTTTTTTCCTAATTTTAGAGCTTTATTGCCTTTCCCATAAGGTTCTGGGCTTTCGTTACTTAAGAGGATGATCTCTTCTATTTTGGTTCATTTGTAGAGTCATTGGTCTTATTTTCTAATACTTCTTCTCTATTATGGTTCTTTTTTCTTGTATAGCTTTTGGTAGTATTCTGTAGCTACGTATATGACTCTTTTTTGTTTTTTTTTTTTAGTTTTTGTACCCATTTTTTTTTGATATGATAGGTTTTTTAGTGCGCGCTTTGTGCTTCTATACTTGCCAAGGTTGTGAGTTAAAATGTATGTGTGTCTTCTATGTTGGCTATAGTCTTTTTTAATTGATTTACTGGTCTCTTTCAATAATTTACTGGGTCAATTTTCATTTCTCTTGTTCTGTTTCACACATGGATAAGTCCTGGTCTGTTTTGTATCATATTTACAGTAAAAAATACTTTTTCTTTTTTGAGTTATTCTGTTGATTCTTTAGGTTTTCAAGTATATAACATTCTAGCCAGCGGCCAGCTGTATGTGCGTATGGGCGCTCGCGGTTGCTAATTATATCTGCTAGATCCCCGCCTATAACGCCCTCTGCCTCTCCAGCTCCTGCAGCCCCTAGGGTTCAGACGTCGTCAACGGTGGTGCGGGGGGGCAAGAAGAGTGCCCCCCGCTACCCTCGTAAGGAGGCTCCGGCTCCGGCTTGAGCTCCCGTAGCCGCTCCCCGGAAGTCGGCCCCAACTGCGACTCCAGCTGCCAAATCAGCAGCTCAACAGCCTACCGCTAAGCCGCGTTGGCGCGGAGGGAGGAAGAGGGCTAAAACTAAGAACGCCCTACGGAAGGAGGCAGGTTGCCGATCCCCCCAGCGAGGAAACCGACGTGGAGGGGTTGGCTGGCCGCATGCGTTGGACCCTACCGAGGGTCTGCGATGCGGCCATGGCGAGGGTGGGTTTCCGGCCCCGGCGCAGGGTTGTCTACGTCTTGCGCTTCGGGCGGCCTGTTGCAGAGCTCGCAGGGCCTTCCGCTGTCGCTGCAGACGCGGCTCGGACCCGGAGATGGAGGCCCAGCTGCAAGGTCAGTATCGCGATACTGACCCTGATACGCGATAGGCGAAGTCGACCCTGCAGCTCGCGATTCGGAAGGCAAAGGATCTGGCTCGGAAAGAAATCCTGGCCGGTCTCGATAGGGACCCATGGGGGCGACCGTATCACGTCGCGCGGAATAAAATCCGCGCCGCGACCGCCCCGGTCATGGAGTCCCTTCAGCCGGATTTCCTCGAGCGGCTGGTGGGGGAACTCTTCCCGGTTTCCACCGGCCACTCTCCTCCCGTGATGGCTCCTCCTTCTCAAATTGGAAGAGTTGGCTCCGTTCCAGACATCATGGAGGTCGAGCTGGAGGTCACGCTGAGTCACCTGCGAGCCCGCAACACTGCGCCGGGGCCGGACGGTATTCCGGGGCGAGTGTTGGTCATCGCCCTGGAATACCTGAGAGGCAGGCTTCGGGAACAGTTGCCGAAGGCCTGGAAGGAGGGCAGGTTGTGCCTGTTGCGGAAGGAGGGTCGTTCCGTCCGTCGATCCTGCTTTCGCATACAGGTCAATCGTGCTGCTGGACGAGATGGGCAAGCTTTTCGAGAGAGTCCTCTCTTCCCGTCTTGTCCATCACCTCGAGGAGGTGGGTCCAGGTCTTTCAGATGCTCAGTTCGGCTTCAGGGCGCGTCGTTCTACTATCGACGCCCTGAGAGCTCTGAAGGACCTAACCGAAGAGGCTGTATCCGAGGGGTCTGTCGTCCTGGCGGTTTCGCTGGACGTCGCGAACGTCTTCAACAGCCTGCCGTTCGAGACATTGGTTGAGGCGCTCCGATACCATGGAGTGCCTCCCTATCTTCGCAGGCTGTTGGTGGCTTACCTGCAGGATAGAGGTCTTGTGGGAGTGCGGCGACCGGCGGGTCTACCGACGTGGCGTGAGCCGAGGGGTTCCACAATTGTCCGTGTTGGGACCGGTCTTGTGGAACCTGGGCTACGACTTGCAGCTTCGCTGTCCGTTCCTCCCCCGGACGAGGGTGCTGTGTTACGCAGATGACACCCTCGTCACGGCGCGCGGAGGGAGCTTTGCGGAGGCGGCCCGTCTTGCCACGGTCAGCGCTACGTTAGTGGCGGACCGCATAGGGCTGTTGGGACTGGAGGTCTCCTTTTCCAAGACGGAGGCCATCCTGTTCCCCCACCCTCACCGGGGTCCCCCTCGTCGGGCGTACATCTCCGTCCAGGGTGCGCGGGTGGTGGTGAAGGCCCAGATGAAGTATCTGGGCCTCACCCTGGACGGTAGATGGAACTTCGGGGCCCACTTCTCTCTGCTGGCCCCGAAGCTGATCTCCACTGCAGCTGCCTTGAGTAGGCTTCTTCCCAACGCCAGATGGCCGCAGGCTCCTTGCCGCCGGTTGTACGCCAGAGTGGTGAGGAGCATGGCCCTGTACGGTGCTCCCATATGGTCGGAAGCCCTCACCGCGGATTCCAGGACCCTTTTGCGACGCACGCAAAGAGTCTTAGCAGTAAGAGTGATCAGGTGGTACCGTACGGTGTCATACACTGCGACCACACTCCTGGCGAGCTATCCGCCCTGGGAGCTACAGGCGTGGGTCCTCGCCGGAGTATATTGGCACCGGACGGAATTACGCTCGCAGCCTCCTTCTCCAGCTGTAGTGCCTGGACGGGAGAGGAGGGTGACCTCTCCCGTCCATTATAGGCCTACGTGGTGAGGGTGTCCCTAAGGTGATCGGGGCCCCTCGCAGGGAGTTCCGCCGGGGCGTCACGATGAGTTGGAAAGCGATCCCGTGGCGTCCCACTACGGCGATGAGTTCAATCGTTGGTTTTTTAGTGGGTAGCCTTAAAAATGGCAGCGTCCTCTATGCTGCCGGGTAGTCCCACATACCCCCTCGGTCATCATCTTCCTGGCCGTAGGGATGATGCGTAAAGCATCTTTCCAAAGATAAAAAAAAATAAAAATTAAGGGTATTGAGAGGGGAAATTATGAGAGACCTTTTCCGTTTCTCAACTGGTTTTACCCTTACTATCAATATATCGGATGTTGGCTATTTTTTTCATTGTTGATTTTTTGTTGCTGCTGGGTTCTAAGACTTTTCCTAGTTTCCATAACTTCTTTAGGAAAATCTTCAGCAATGTATATATCTTTAGGGTATTGCTTTTTGTTTAAGTCATTCTATTTTTCTCTTTAGTAATCTTTAGCAATTCTTAATAAAATAAAGTGCAATGGTATTGTACTTTTTTTTTGTTTTTAATAAAATATACAGAATGTTTCTTTTTATGTGGCCCATTTTAATAAAATCTGAAGTAATGATATTTTGTATAAAAATCTTTTTGTCAACATAAATTGAGAAACAAATACATAAAGAACTTACGTCATCGTCACACACTTCATTATCTAAATGCTGTAATTGCGACTTATTGTGTTGAAACTGTATTTTATTAAGCACTCCATTGACGAGGGCTTGCAGGGCCTCCCAATATCTATAAATTAATAAATTGATTTTAAATATATTTAATGTATTTTCATTAATATCGAGGCTTGTTTAATCACTTACTTGGAGGTATCTTCAGGTTTCAAAACATCAATGAACTGTATCCATATATCTAAACAATGGACGAATGTGCTACATTCAGGTACCTGGAAATTATTATTAATGTTAATTAATATTATAATATTATTTACATATCTAAATAAAAATATTTGTTACCTGGAATGTGTACTGGAATAAATACGATAGGAATTCTATAGCATCGAATTCGGGCTCTACTTCTAGACGTTTGAAATGCAGCGAAACAAAGAGTTTTAGGAACTCAGCTAACTTGTTTAAATAACTGAAAGGAATTTACAATTTTTATATTATATCTTGAAAGGTTTGGGGTAATTACTTTATTTTAATACCTACTAGTTTCAAAAGTAATTATGTTTCATAAGTGCGGTGCATGTGCGTGTGTGCAACATAGTATTAAGCACGTGCTCTGAGGGCGTGCGGTGCATGTGCGTGTGTGCAACATAGTAGTACGCACGTCCTCTGAGGGCGTGCGGTGCATGTGCATGTGTGCAACATAGTAGTACGCACGTGCTCTGAGGGCGTGCGGTGCATGTGCGTGTGTGCAACATAGTAGTACGCACGTGCTCTGAGGGCGTGCGGTGCATGTGCGTGTGTGCAACATAGTAGTACGCACGTGCTCTGAGGACGTGCGGTGCATGTGCGTGTGTGCAACATAGTAGTACGCACGTGCTCTGAGGGCGTGCGGTGCATGTGCGTGTGTGCAACATAGTAGTACGCACGTGCTCTGAGGGCGTGCGGTGCATGTGCGTGTGTGCAACATAGTATTAAGCACGTGCTCTGAGGGCGTGCGGTGCATGTGCGTGTGTGCAACATAGTAGTACGCACGTGCTCTGAGGGCGTGCGGTGCATGTGCATGTGTGCAACATAGTAGTACGCACGTGCTCTGAGGGCGTGCGGTGCATGTGCGTGTGTGCAACATAGTAGTACGCACGTGCTCTGAGGACGTGCGGTGCATGTGCGTGTGTGCAACATAGTAGTACGCACGTGCTCTGAGGGCGTGCGGTGCATGTGCGTGTGTGCAACATAGTAGTACGCACGTGCTCTGAGGGCGTGCGGTGCATGTGCGTGTGTGCAACATAGTAGTACGCACGTGCTCTGAGGGCGTGCGGTGCATGTGCGTGTGTGCAACATAGTAGTAAGCACGTGCTCTGAGGGCGTGCGGTGTATGTGCATGTGTAACATAGTAGTAAGCACGTACTCGGAGGGCGTGCCGTGCATGTGCGTGTGGTGGTGGGCAAGGTGTCGCAGCAGGCGCAGGGCGCAGTGGTGCAGACGCAGAGCGGTGGCGGCGGAGGACGGCGGCGCGTACCGCCGGTACAGCAGCTCGCACACCCCGCTCAGACCGGCCAACGCCGCCTCCACGCTCTACATATAGACATATAGGTACATACACATAATGTCATTTTGCATTCTTTTTGAATTTGTAATTCTAGATGATGATACTGATATGTTAAAAGGGGAACCTGTGATTGTGTTGCGACGCTTCCCCAATAAAATACTGTTGTCACGAGCGAGGGGGGTACGTGGGACGATAATGGCAGCCACGAAAATAAATGCTGAAGTGTGGTAAGACATTTGACAACTATTTCCATATTCAATGCTCTGAAACGTAAAAAGTTTATTTTATTTAAGACAAATTTTAAAATAATATTCAAAAGCCCAAAACTTGTTAATTGATAATTTATAACATGAATGCATTTATTTAAATAAATGTACAATAAAAAACAATTAACACCAGCATTATGTGGAATTTTTATTAGTGTAATCTTATAATAAGATTAAGTTATTAAAATATTATGTACTTATCGGTTGAATGTGCATCGTGAGCGTTAGCCAGTAGATCGGGCAGTGCTGAAGTTTGCGGCAAACCACTTGTGGGAGATGGAGGAGGATTCGATTGGCCCTCCTTCTGAGCATTCTGTTCTAATATGGCTGTAATATGTATATTAAGTTATAATAGAAATATTAAGGTGATTAGGTGTGACATACATGTGCGACCAACTACAAACCACTCAAAGCAGCCAACATCTGCGGCATGCCCTTCAACATGAGGCGTTCCAAATGGCTGCGTCTAGCCGAGGGTAGCAACACGCCCGTGTCCCTCGCCGCGCCCAACTCCTCGCTCGCCGCTTGAGCTAGCACCAGACCCACTATGCATTGCCGACCTTCACGTTTTAATAACTGTAAATATATTATAATATATGTTGAATTAGTAAGAAATTTTGGTGTTTTATAAAAAAAATAACTATGTCAAAATATTTATTCAATATTTATCCATTAATCCGCCCTTCTTAGTACATGTTCTTCTTCAGAGTATAAAATTTAGGTTATAGTTTTATTGATCTATTTTTTTTCATGTTTTTTAACAGTACAGAGAGAAGAGAGTAAACAAATCTATCTTCTATAAATACTAATACCCACCTCTACAATATTACTAAAGAAATCTGGATATAAGTGAGGCCAATCATAGCGAGCTATCGCAACTAGTAGTGCAGCCAATTTGTTTCTAATGAAATATAACATTACTTCATGTTTCGTCATAAGTTCATTCATTAAAGTAAGTCTGATTTCTGTCTTTTCATTATCTGCCAAATGTATCCACTGTCTATTTATTATTTTCTGCAATCATGACAATATATTAAGTAAAGTTATTTGAAGAAATAAACATTTTAGTTTATAATGCATGCAGCATTAAAATATTGAACATATTCAATATTTGTCACAATAAATTGTTGTTTTTTTTAAATACATATCTTTATTATCAGGTTTATAGAATTCAATGTTCATTAAAATCGTCTACATCAAAAGTTTTGCATTTTTTATTTTATCTACTCCCCAGTAGTTTCTATTAATATAGTATGATACAATTTTATTCCCTAAACTTTTGTCCTATACCTTTTATAATTTTACCCAAAACAAATTTATAATACTATAGCATAAACAATTATTTATTTATGTATTATTAAAATGTTGCTAACAGTTAGCAGTACGGCACCAACTGACACACCGCTATAAAACCCGAAAATGACAACCAGTGATTGCCACAGACTACGAGATCCTTAGACCACGGAACATATCCCGGAACATTTTAATAATATTGCTCCGGTTGTGAAAGCCTCAGTATTAATTTATGGATTATTATTTTTTTAGGTTTCAATTTTTTTCCGGGAAAATGTTACCAATGCACTTTTTCACTATTAATTATACATTAATTGTGAAAAAGTTTGTTATGTTCTTATTATTTAGATTTAAGATTTAAACATGCTTAAAAAACAGGAGTTTAAAAGTATTTATATATTGGTGTAATAGCAATATAATAAATTTTATAAATAAACTCAAAACATTAAACTTATATTATCATTGTTGTCATACCTCCAGAGTTGTAAGTATAAACATTAACACATATTGATTTTGTGACTTTTGTAAAAATAATAAACAATGTTTCCATGAATCTCTTCTATTAGCAAAATTTTCCAAAATATTTTCAATTTCCCTTTTTCTAAAATTATTTGTTGTTTGAGCAAAAAACTCTGACATTAAAATCTCTAACGAGGCCAAAGCCTCGTTGATTTCGTAGTCAGTCTGAAAGAAAGGAGAGTAAAAATAGTATTTAACAAAAATTAAATTATATATATAGACGGATGGATAATAAAATGGAGCAATGAAGCAATGTTATAATAAAGTTCCAACATAATAAACTTGCATACCATGGTTATTTAGTTCACAGTTCGGGAAGATTTACATAATGATCAAAGCCGGAAGTATTTATTTCGAAATTACAACAACGGTATACTTTTAAATAGTGCAAGTTTATGTTAAATAGAAATACACAATTAACGATTTATAAAATGCAATATAACATCAAAATAAAGCTTAATTTTTTTTACAAATACGTTTCCAACTGTCAATTCAGAGTAAGTCATAGCAGGCTAGGGAATAGGGATATGCATAAAGTATCGATACTTAGCGGTACTCGATACTTTTAGTTCGATACCAAATACTTTTGGTATCGATACTTTAACTCCGACGCTTTCGAAGCATCGATACAATTTTAAAGTATTGATACTTTTAAATAACATTATTCATGATGGCTGTGCTCGTACTCGTATTTTACAGCATATTTTTTAAAGAATTAAGTGTTTAAAAAGTGTTATTACTGTACAGTTGCCTTAATAAACACAACAAAAAAGTAATAAACACAACAAAAAAGTAATAAACACAACAAAAAAGTAAAAGTAAAAAATACATGATAGATACGAGAGAAGAAATAAAATATACAATAAATAACAATATCAACGAGAAATTCAATATTATATAACAAAAAAATGAACTTTTGGAAAAACCGTTGAGAAACGAAGAGCAAAAATAAACAACTTAGAAAGACATATTAGTCGTAAAAAAGAATGTTTAGAGTAGAAGAGCGCGAAGAGTCCTACCAAGAACTGGAGGATATGGTGATTAACATTATAAATACTGTAACGATCTATCATACATAGTTAGGTGCATAATATGTACAACGGTGGCGGGTAGCATTAACTAAGATACATTAAACAGTCAGTCGTCAGTCACTCGTGTGTTTCATTGACGTTCCATTGGCAACGAACGACGGGATTTAATATACACTCATGGATATATTTAGGGGAACGCAAAAAAAAGGTCGAATAACGGAAAATATTTTCATATTTTCGTACTGGCCACTATACCAATATTATGTATTAAAAAAAAAGATGATTTTAAAAATAATTTTATTTTAAATTTCAAATTTTTTTGTTTATCAGCTAATTTCTGAGACACGTAGTGTATGGAATTTTCGTCGGCTTTTGTTGTTTTTAACAAAAACTTTATTTCTATTGTTTTTTTGACGAAAAATTGTCATTATTGAGTGAAGTGAACTTAATTCCATAAATTTAGGCGATAATGCCGGATCTCAGCGTTGCTCTGGTTTCTAAAGCTGTAACTTTAATTGAAAATGGTTACACTTACAATGAAGTGGCTCAAACATTACATGTTTCCAAGTCTGTGATTTTCCGCAATGTTAAACGATACCGGCAGACTGGAGAGTATACCAGGCGTAAAGGACAAGGTCGCAAAAGAGTAACAGGAGAGAGAGACGATAGATTTATTGTCAGCAGTGTTCTCAGAAACCGTACCTTGACTTCTTCTGAGGTACGAAACCAGCTGCAGGAAGTTCGACAAGTGATAACTAGTACCAAAACCGTCAGAAGAAGACTGAAGGCAGCTGGTATAGGGGCGTACTTGTCTGCCAGAGGTCCACAGCTCACCGCAGGTCATCGAGTGGCTCGGGCCAGCTTTGCTCGTTTCCACCTAAATTGGAATAATGACGCTTGGGGAAAAGTTCTTTTTAGTGATGAGTCCAGATTTTGTCTCAAACCAGATGATGGAAGGACCAAAGTATGGCGACGACCCGGAGAAAGATACGCTCAGTGTAACATTATTGGGAGAGAGCCGTATGGTGGAGGGTCAGTAATGGTATGGGGCGGTATTTGCTTAGGAACACGCACGGAGCTACACATCGTAGAAAACGGCTCCCTGACTGCGGCAAGATACGTAACCGACATTTTAGGGCAGATTGTGATGCCTTTTGCCCCTTTCATTGGAGACAATTTTCTTCTAATGCATGACAACGCTCGACCTCACATTGCGGCATTAGTTTCAGAATATCTTAATGAGGTCGGAGTCCAGGTTTTGGGGTGGCCGGCACGCTCGCCAGACCTAAATCCAATAGAACACGTTTGGGACAAACTGGGAAAACAAATTAAACAAAGAAATCCATCACCTGTCAACGTAAGAGACCTCAAAACCGCATTGGTTGAAGAATGGAACTCAATGCCGCAAAGTTTTATTGACAATTTAATAGAGAGCATGCCCAGACGCATGCAGGCAGTTTTAACAGCAAGAGGTGGCAACACTAAATACTGATTGTATCACCCATCGCGAAAAAACCAGTCATTTGGACAATATTAACTTTTCTTTAGTTTTCATTGTGTTAGGTCAAAACTCTTCAGAATTAAGTCACTGACCTTATTGTCTTTAATTTCGTTTCTTTCGCTTTAATTTTGTGATTTTTTATGTTCAAAAATGTTAATTTAATTTATTCAGAATAATAATCAAATGTATTGTACAACAAAAATGTGTTTTCATATGATCTTGCAGTCTGTTTTTTGCGTTCCGCTAAATATGTCCACCGGTTTATATTTTTTTGTTGGTTAAAAGTAGGACGCGTGTGCACAATGCCGATCAGGAAGATTGAACCGTTTAATGTTTGATCCAAACAGTGGCCGGCACATATAAGGCGCGTAATTAAGTAAATAAAGCTGAAAGATATAAAGGCAGATTTAAAATTGTCGATGATAATAACCGTGGTAGGCGAGGAAACATACGCTCTAATGTTGATTTATGCTCACCTAGTTTTCCCGAAAGTAAAACCTACGAAGAATTAGTGAAATTAGTAACGGAACACTTGGAACCACAGCGTTCAGAGTTTGCAGAGCGCCACGTGTTTAGGTTGCGGCGGCATCAAGCGGGCGAACCAATAATGTCATATCTGCAAGCGTTAAAGCACCTCGCGAGCACGTGCTAATTCACTTCACTCAAAAAAAGAATCACGAGATCACGCACGGTCTCGCTGGCGCTGCAGTAAGGCGCACACGGCAGAGAAGTGTCGGTTCAAAAATTACAGCTATAATGGGTGCGGTAGGAAGGGACATTTAAAAGCTATGTGTAGATGAGTTCCAAATTACAGTGCAGTTAGCATAAATGTGAAATGTGAAGTGGATACAGGTAGTTGCATTTAGACGGTTAGTGAAGAAATGTACCAACGTATGCTTTCAAAGAACAAAATTGACAGACAACTTAGTCCTACGTAGTTATTCAGGCTCGTGTTTTGTGTCGTTAGGCTATATGAAGGTTAATGTGTGTTTGGGTAATATAAGTGGGAAATAATTACGTCTTTATGTCATTAAGAGTGGGGCGCGACCTTTATTGGGAAGAGACTGGATGCGGGCTTTAAAAATAACACAAATAACTTTCAACGAAATAAATAAAATTCAAATTCAAAATATCTTTATTCAAGTAGACATTTACTTTTGAATCGTCAATTACATTAAATTGGTCAGTATAGTCAGTCTGTGAGTAAGCTACCACCAGCTCGGAATACTGTTCTGCTGAGAAGAGCTGGCCAGAAACTCAATAGTTGCTCTTTTCAAATGAAATTTAACAATGTTTAACTTATACATTATAACATCAACCCTGCAAATGAGTCAATGACCCAAGGTCCAAACATTTCGATCATCCAAAAATTCTTGAATTTTATAATAATATTTATTTAATAATATGCTTTTAATTTTAGATTTAAAACTAAGAAAAGGAAAATCCAAGATATCTTGTGGAACCTTATTATATATGCGTACACTGAAGCCCATGAAGGATTTGTTAACTTTTTGAAGTCGAAATTTAGGCGTTATTTATCGTATGTCTGTCGCTGTTATTAGTATAAGTATTTAAATTTTGACGTATATATAATAAATATGTTATTAGAAATGTATTGAGAAGCGACTGTAAGTATACCGATTTCTTTAAAATAAATCTCTCTGGGGGTCTCTAGCTCTTAAATTACAAATAGCCCGCATAGCTCTTTTTTGTAAAATTTTTATGTAATATTTTTTGTAATATTTGTATAGAATTAATTTCGGCAGCACTGCCCCATTATAAAGTACCCTAAGAGAAAATACTATGAAAATAACTAAAATAAACGAGTCGAGCCGTGTTAACATCTGTTAATTGTCTTACTTTTTTAATTGCAAAGACGGCTGAGCTGAGTTTGCCAGCAAGTGTTTAGAGATGG
This sequence comes from Napeogenes sylphis, assembly GCA_959347405.1. Lineage (NCBI taxonomy): Eukaryota > Metazoa > Arthropoda > Insecta > Lepidoptera > Nymphalidae > Napeogenes > Napeogenes sylphis. The sequence goes on from OY365776.1 coordinate 1,025,842, forward strand.
GGTTTCCACTGGAGCTTTTTATTTAAAGTTATACCTAAGAAAATTGTTGAGTCAGTTAGTTCTAACACTTCATTGTTAAGGAGTAAACAAAAATTTTGACTTTTGAAATTATTAAGTGTAAATTCCAAGCATTTAGTATTTTTAGTTATTAATTTCGAACCACCAAATTATTAATTTCGAACCAATGAAGAACACGTGACAGAGCACTGTTTACTTTGTCATAATAAGCCTTATTACAATCAACATTGAAAATAAGCAAGGTATCATCAGCAAAAAGTACAATGTCACATAGTCCTTTTACACAAAAGGGGAAATTAATAATATAGAGTAAAAATAAAAAGGGGCCAAGAATAGATCCTTGTGGAACACCCATCTTCAGGTGAGAACCAACCGATTAAAAATTATTTAAATCAACGTCTCAACTCTTTGATTTAGGTTGGAGGCAATAAGATCAAGCGCAGCACTACGCACACCATAGTGGTTAAGTTTGCATAGTAATGTTTGATGGTCTACGCAATCCAAGGCTTTAGCTAAATCACAAAACACCCCGATTGCATTCTGTGACTTCTCCCATGCGTCGCAAATGTGTTTAAGACGCGTGGCATCCGCATCAGTTGTTGATTTGCCTTTGGTGAAACCAAATTGTTTACTATGCAATTAACTTCGAAAAAAAGGCGAAAAAATCAGGCAATCATTGGTACTGTGGGTTTAAAAGTAGAGTTTATAAGAAACAAAGTATGTCTACAGAACACTTCATACAACATAAGTGAAGACTTTCCCTTAGATGTTTTAAACAAGCGCAAAGAACTACGAGACCAATTAAACAAATAAAAAGAAGCAGGAAATATACTCTTTATAAAATACGATAAACTTGTAGTATTAGAAAGCATTACACGCGGTCACAGGTACATTACTAAATAAGAGGAATCTGTCTGAATCTCCGGAGATCACATGTGTATGACAAAAAAACTCATTATGTCAAAAAACAACCACCAAAGAAAAATAAAACTAACAATATGAAAGACTTTATAATAAAAAAAAACTAAAGCTAATTTACATTCCGACAGATAGCCTTAAAACTCAAACAACGACACACAGCATAACATCAAGAATTGGACCCTCCACTCCGCCCCTATCTCCCAATATGGCTGGTCACCGAAGGAGAGATCGACCAAAACCCACCTAAGAAAAATAGAAGAAACATAAACATTTTTCATATTTGTACCTTCAATGTAAAATCATTACCTACTGAACCTAAACTAATTGAACTAAAAACAGCACTACAGTACATCAACCACGACAAACTAAGGTTAAGCGAAGTGCCCCGATTAGGCGAGAAAATTATCGAAGATATCGATTACGTAATGTATCACCTAGGTCAATCAGAAAGCCCGTACGGTGTGGGTTTCTTAGTCAAGAATTAATACAAAGAAAATATAAGGAGATTTATTGGTATATCAAGGAGAGTTTGCGTACTAGAAATCTAGTTGGAAAATACTCTATTCGCAATAATACAAACCTATTCACCAACCGAAAGCTCATCTCAAGAAGAATTTGATAAATTTTACGAAGACTTGGCAAAAGCCCACGATACTGTCTCCACGATATATACTATCTCTATGGGAGATTACAACGCACAAATTGGTATACCCAAGGACCATGAATATTCAGTTTTAGGCAAATGTGGCTATGGAAATAGGAGCATTTGCGTCAAGAGACTTATTACTAACTAACTAACTTAAAACTATTAAACACTATATTCAAGTTAAACCGAAGAAGAGATGGATATGGACCTATCCAGAAAAAATACAAAAAATGAAATCGTTTAAATTATGACCACAAAACCCCACCTATTTACGAACTATAAAGTACAAACGTCATTCCCCTTTGGTTTCGACCATAGATTACTAAGAGAATCGATCCACTTGAAATCTGAAAGAAAATGCAGACATAGTTTTTGAAATCAAACTAATAACCTTAAAATGATGAAAGAGTAGGAGATTTACATTAAAAATCTAAGTAGTTACATTCCTGAATTTATATCAGAACTTAAAAAGATTGTAGACTTAATATTAACTAGTTTGAAATCTACCAAAGGAATATAAATTAAGTCTAGTATTTTATCCGCAGAGGTATTAAAGCTCATGAAAGAAAGAAATAATCTACAAAATAAATCTAAACTAGACAAAACCGAAAAATAAAAACTGAACGAACTCTACAAAACTACCACCAAAGAAATAAAAAAATACTACAATATTTACAAAACTAATACTATGCAAAGACACTTTCAATAATCTAGATGAGCTAAAAAAGCCTACAAAGAATACATCTAAGACATGGATTCCATCATTACAGCATTACAGGTCTTCAAAAATTATGTCTCGAATAGAAATAATTAATATCGCCACAGATGCGAAATACACGCACAACTATGTAGCAAACCAGATTCACAAAAACTAATAACTACTGATAACCAACCTCATCTTCTCCAACCTCCGATTTCACACAGATTGAAATTCTCAAACAAATAATGAAACTCAAGTCCGAGTAAAGCCCAGGAGCAGACGGAATCACAAACGAGAGCATTAAGTTTGCAAGAAAATTTGTATTAACTCCACTCACTCTACTATGGAATAAAATACTACACGAAGAAACTGTGCCACACGTATGGATTGAATCTGAAATTGTCCTATTATATAAAAAAGGACACTCTGCAGACATAGGCAATTATCGTCCCATAACCCTTATGCCCTGCCTATACAAACTATTCGCTTCCTGCTTATTAAATAGAATAACTTCTGATATCGACGATCCCCAGCCAATAGAACAAGCCGGATTTAAATGCGGTTTCAGTACAGTTGATCTTATTCACGTAGTCGATTAGGTGATACAGAAATATCAATAATGTCGTATGTAGCTATTATAGACTACAAAAAGCTTTTGATTTTATATCACATAACAGGATATGGGAAGCACTGTGGTCACAGAAAATTAAAGAAAAATACATAAATATACTACAAAATATTTACTCTGTAAATATAAGTAGAGTCAAACTAGATAGAGTAAGAAATAAGATTCATATAAATAGGGGTCTACGACAAGGTGACCTAATTTCTCCGAAACTTTTTGTAGCTGTTCTACAGTATACATATAATGAAGGACTTGGCATGGTCTGCGCACGGAATCAGGGTAGAAGGACATTTTTTAAGCCACCTCAGATTTGCCGACTACATTATTCTGTTCTCGGAATCTTCACAACAAATAAAAAGCATGATATTCGATCTTCAGGAGGCTGGCACAGTAATTGGATTGGAAATGAACCTTGACAAAACGAAAATCATGACTAACATTCTCAATACACCTATAATAAAAAATTCGGACCGCTCAAAGAAAAATGGAGCGAAGTTACATAGGTATTAAATTAAAATACAAATTAAGAAATACAATCACCCGAAAAAAAAAATGGACCATGAGGCACCAGAGTGGGAGTTAGACCTAATGCTAAATGTGTTGACGAAATCGTGGCAACAGCAGGTCGGTAGTGGCTTTAAATAGGCATAGATAGAAAAACATAGAAAGCTTTGGAGGAGGCTTTTACCCTAATATAGTTATTATGTAATTATTATGTAATTATTATGTAATGTATTGTAATTATTATGTAATATCGTTAATTAATTTATGCATGTCGCTATTGGTTTTGATTGAATTTAATATTATTATCTTTATCTTAATTATTATTTTGGCGAATCATTAATATTTTTTTATTATTTAAATTTTCTTTTAAATTACAATCTTCATTACGTGTTACCTTATTTGTATGGAATTAAATAAAGCTTTATTATTTTTATTATTATTATATTCATGATGGTTTGAATCTGTCACAAAAGACCTATGCAGGCAAAAATATTTACCGTCAAGAAAAATAATCCTCACTGTAGATTGTCTTCGTTTTCAAATCAGAAAAGTTAAAGCTCATGTCGAAGAAAAAACTCAATAGAACCATTAAAACGACGTGCCTTAAAATAAATTCAGGAGAGAGTTGGCAAAATCGAAAATAATAATATTTTATCCATCAGCACTTTACTGGATCCCAAATTTAGTAGCATTCACTCCCTGACCCCCAGTTGTTAGCTCCCTCAATTGCGTGCTCCGCTCTCCTTTTCATGACGTACTACCAAAGCAAATGACAATCCATCATAGCCGGAAACAGCCGGAACAGCAAAGTCATGATAGGTAGTAACACTTTCCGTGTTAGCTGCCTATGTCCTTAAGAATGTTCATGAAAACCTGATTCATGATAAGCGTAAAAGATTTATTGAAGGAAACAATGACAAAGTTGGATTATATTTTTCAAATCCAGTTTCTTCTCTCAAATCAGATAAGCGTCGAAATTCATGTTTGACAGCACAGAAGTATATTCTGAATTATTTTAGTCATAAGACTTAAATCATTAAACCTTAACCTTAAACCGCCCCGTTGGTCGAGTAGTTAGCGCAGACGCCTAACGTGTCATGGCGCAATGGGACTCGGGTTCGATTCCCGGCAGAGACAGGAATTATTGTGATGAGCATAGATTCTGTGTCTGTGTTTGTGTGTTTGGTCGTTTATTAAATATATTCTCAGTATTTATATGTGTATTTCTATGTATTTGTATCGTTGTGTAACACCATTAACACAAGCAAATAATTTGCTTACTTAGGGTGTCACACTTCCCCGTCTCTTAACCTGGTGGTAGACCTGGTGGATACCAGGGAATGAAAATAAAAAAAGTTGAGAAAGTTAATTATATATTTTAAGTAAATAGAGGGTCGTGGGTTCGTCCGATGACCGAGGATGTGCAGAACTCCGTATAGACAACAACCACTGGCCTTGTATTTGTTGAATGCAGTGAAGTACGATGCCGTGGTTATTTTGGCGGTGAGACAGCAATTGTCCAGCACTGTAGTAGGTAAAGTAGAAAAGGAAGCGCCAACGGTCCTTAACCCGCCGTTAGGCCTAAGCCAGAAACCCCGAAATGATTTTATAGTTAATAAAAATATTTAAAAACAATAGAAAACGTCGCAACGTTTTAAGACCTCTAATGACCTTAGCAATTGTATATGAGTACGATATGCACGATACGGCTAATAGCAGCCGCTTTAGTAGGTCCTCTGCCTGCGGGAGGCCAGGTTGAGTTGCGCGGCGGCGCGGCGGTGCACCCCGCGAAGCCCCCTTGTCGGCCAGACCGGTTACAACCGCGTACGCACTCAACGCAGCACCCGCTATGCTAACTATTGCTCTGTAATATCTCCGTAACGGCTATAGAACCGTTACATCCCCCCCTTTTTAAGCTAGGATTTTTCCTGCGAAAAATCCAAACCTAACCGAAACTCCCGGTTATGTAAGTTTAAAGTCCTTAATGTGCCACAACCCTATGTTATTACCTAACATATCTTCAAGCTCATAAACTAATTTAGACTTTTTATCCACAACACGACACTTGATGAATTTTGGAGCTAACTTCTTTGAAAATCTCTTGTCCTTGTCACTGAGGTAAAAAGTTCGTTTCCAGATAATATCTCCTATGCTGAACTCTACATTTTTTCGTCGTAAATTATAATGCACACTATTTCGGGAGTGTGCCTTAATTAGAGATAGTTGTACCTTGTCGAATATCTTATGTAGTGAACCTAAATTTTCAGCATAAGAATCCCTTGGTGTGAAAATTGTCTCATTGATAAGGTCAGTATCAGTAAAATGAGAACCATCGGCAACTAATTCTCTACCAAAAACTAAAAACGAAGGAGTATAATTAGTGACCTCATTTACAGAACTATTTAAAGCAAACTGTATCTTGGAAATATTAGAATCCCAGGATCTATGGTCATTATCAACAAAGGAGGAAACTGCTGTTATGATTGTCTTATTGTACCGTTCAACCGTATTTACTTGTGGAGTGTACAGGGAAGTATAATAAACGTTAGGTATGTTGTCGTTTGCAAATAATTTTGTTCATATTGTTACTCGTAAACTATTTCCCGTTGTCCATCAGAAGCGTACTTGGTATTCCATGTACAAGAAAAACCTTCTCTTCCAAAATATTTGCTATGATAACTGACGTAGCACGACGTATAGGAAACATTAGACAATACTTAGAGAAGCAACAAGTTACAACGAATAAGAAAGTATTCAGCTTCCTGGTAACGGGTAAGGGACCAACTAAATCAATGCTTAACATTTGAAAGGGACGGCAACAATCTTTAGGTCTACCTATGGTACCCAAGGTAGTGTGATTGGGGTGTTTGTATGTAAGGCAAGTGTCACAACTAGCTATAAAGTCAGTCACATCTTTTAGAAGCCCAGGCCAAAAATATTTTAAACTTAGACGTTTATGAGTTTTAAAAATACCGAAATGACCACAAGTAGGTTCCGAATGATTTTTAAATATTATATCATGTCGGTATTCAGATGGTATAACTTCTTTCCAATCGTAATCTCTTGTTAAACGGTTAACCGATTTCATATAACGGAACAGTTTACCATTCGTGACGCAATGATTTGGAAAGGATGTTGGATATTTCTGACAACCCTCATAAATATTTAGATACCATACGTCATTTGTTTTCTGTTAATTAGAGTTGTTTGGTACGTCATCTACAACGGCTATAGGTACGGAACGACTAAGACTATGAGGAACTATATTTTCCGAACCCTTTCGATGTTTAATTTCGAAATTGTAAGCGGAAAGACGGACTCCCCAACGAGCTAGTCTGCCTGTTGGGTTATTTAAATTAAGAAACCACTTAAGCGAGGAATGGTCGGTGTATACTGTAAATTTGACACCATTCTCTAAGTAACATCGCCAATGTTCAATTGCAATGAGTACAGCCAGTGCTTCACGTTCTGTGGCACTATAGTTACGCTCCTGTTGTAATAACGTTTTACTCATGTAAGCAATAACCTTCTCACTCCCATCGATCATTTGAGTAAGTACTGCTCCAAGACCATAATCACTTGCATCGGTATGTACCTGGAAAGGTTTCGAATAGTCTGGACAAGAAAGTATAGGGGCAGAAACCAGATGACATTTTAGTTTTTTTAATGCTTCATCAGCTTCCGCTGACCAAGCAAAAGCCGGTGCATTCTTACCCTGAGATGTTAATTTGTTTAGGGGCATAGCTAATCTACTGAAGTTGGCAATGAAACGGCGGTACCAGGATGCCGTACCCACAAAACGTCTAACTTCTTTGCGAGTGGTCGGAGTAGGATAATTAACTATTGATTCCACTTTTTCAGGATCCGCCTGTAGACGTTTTGAGTTAACAATGTATCCTAAATTTTTTAACTCAGAACGGAAAAACTGACTTTTTTCGAAGTTAATAGTAAGGTTGGCCGATTGGAGTTTGTTTATCACGCGCGTTAGTAGCGATATATGCTGGTTAAAATCGTTAGACACTATGATAACATCATCAACAAAAACAAATACTCTATGTTCAAATTCAGGTCCATAGAACAACGCATCCACCAATCGCTGCTGTGTAGCAGGAGCATTGGTTAGGCCAAATGGCATAGATTTAAATTGGTAAGTACCACGTCCGGGAACATAAAATGCCGTCTTCTGTCTATCTTCTTCCCGAATCAATATTTGCCAAAAGCATTTAGACAAGTCAATACTAGATAAATACCTAGCGTCTCGTAAGTTGTCAAGAATCTCGGAAATATAGGGTAAACTATAAGCATCTTTTTTTGTTACTGCGTTAAGTTTCCTACTGTCAAGACAAAACCGTAATTCCCCGTTCTTTTTGGGAGTTAAGAGAACAGGAGATGACCACGGACTCTCACATAGCTCAACAACATCCTCCTTTAACATTTCGTCAAGTTGCTCACCAAGGATACGTTGTTTTTCCGGTGGCATTCTGTAGTATCTCCGTCGAATGGGGGCAGCATCCCCAGTATCGATAGAATGGGTTGTCAACGATGTACGACCTAGGCCACGTTCCTCATACGAAATGCCATGGAATTGAGATATAATGCCATCGGCAATAAGTTTTTGATCATTAGTTAAATGGTCGTAGGAATACAGAAGCTTAGGACTTCCATTATGTAAATCTGTGGTAAAAATATTGAAAGGTTCTAATGTAGTTATAGTATCTAAGTTTTTAGGTAATAAACCAAACGATCGCCAAAAATCCATGCCTAATATAAGACCGTGTTTTACACCTGGCACCACATATGCTTTGATGACATGCGTTTGATTTTGAAATTTAAGAGGAATGTAAATAACTCCTAACGAATTTAGTTTTGCACCCCCTGCCGTGATAAACTGCTCAGAATCGCTATTCACTAACTCAAAACCGGATTGTAAAAGAATTTGATGACAACCATTACCTAAAATGGTTTCAGAAGAACCAGTATCTAGCAGACCGTGTAAGGGTATATTATTAACATGCACAGAAACGAAGAGCCGAGATTTTTTAGTATTATCCTGTATTGAAGAAACAGCGTTAAAAGCAAAAAAAAATGATATATAATTTAGCCACGGACGCCATTCATTGTAGTCTGATGAAAGTTTAATTTGCCTTTTAGCACTGATTTTCCAATCCCGGTCGCCTAGTTTTATGAATTAGTCTTACTGGGATTACATACGGAACAATTAGGAAATATAACATCCTTCTTTCCACATTTAAAACATATAGGAAAATGCTCTTCTTTACAGTTTCCCAATGTATGACCGTTTATTCCACATCTTACTCAAAATAATGGCCTAGAAGGACCCGCAGCTACAGAATTTACCGCTATACCCTTGTTCTCGTATTGATTAGAATTTCCAGGCGTATTGTGATAGTTGCTAGAAAAATTTGCATAAGTTCTATTAGAATATTCTTTAACAATTTTATTCTTATTACCTGTACCGAAATCGACAGGTTTATATGCAAATTCAGGAGCTAGAGTATTAGAAGTAACTTTAGGTGGTTCACGAAATTGAGAAAATCGTGCCTGAATGCTCTCATAATGACGACAGGCAGACTTCTAATTCCTGGAGATGCAGCCAAAGTGCTAGCGTAGCAAGGACGAATGTTATATAATAAGATTTCGAGTTTATCCTCCTCTGAAAACGGTTTATCCATGCGAGAAAACATTCCTTGCATAATAGATGTATAAATGATAATATTCTCATTTTCACCTTGAGTGCGTAACCGAATTTCCTCACCCTCTTTCAGTAAACTACAAAGATCATTCCAAGTATTAATCCTAGCCTTGTTACAACGATACCAATGCATGGCATCATCAACAAACAACTCAAATGCCAAGGACAAGATTTTCTCATAAGATAATCCCCTTGATAGTACAAATTCTTCAATTCTTTGTATAAAAGAACGAACGCAAGATTTTCCATTAAACTTAAGCTTATAGATATAAGATGATAAATTACGTTCGCAAGTTACCGCAATATTAGAAGAGGCAATTTCGGATACCGTACAAGTAGTTGCAGTAGTAGTAGCAGAAGAGACTGGATTTGGCAATTGAGGACGGAAATCCACCAGCTCTCGATATTGGGTATTAAAACTTGACAACTGTATTGTATATTGCTCTACTATTTTTGGTGTGCAATTAATACGGTTTAACCTGTGATGAATGTGATTAAGAATTGTCTCAGTACGTAAAAATAATTTTTTATCAAATTTTTCTCCAAGGCTTTTTAAGTTTAACAAAGATTTAGCTAGTGTCTCACGAATCTCTTCTAAATCATCGATAGGGTCAAGATGTGACTCAAGGATATCCTCTGATGGTTGCATCACACCCAGTTTGACAATCTGTTTTCTAAGTTCAAGTACAGAGTCACCTGAACCTCCACGAAGTTCCACTTCGTATAGAAGTTCCGCTTTTTGTAAAGATAAAAATTTAATACTATACGCCATTTTGAATGAGTGTTGATATCAAAAAAAATATTAAAAAACAATAAAAAAAATTAAGAAACAAAAAGTAAAAAATAAATAAATTAAAAATATAATAAAAAAAAACAAAATAAATTAAAAAAAAATAGACCAGTAAATAAGCAAGAGGTGCGAGTGCAAGTAACTAACTTAAGACTAAAAATAAAAAATAAATTAAAAATAACTACAATAATTAACAAAAAGAAAAAAAAGTAAAATAAAAAATATCACAAAATTAAAAGGTTACTTTTAATAACTACACACTTAATAACTACAAGCTATTTCAGACAACTGAACTAGCAACATAGCACACAAATATAGCAATACAGCCTTCACCCGTGAAAGCCCATTTCAAGCAAATGGTAGAACTACACAATTCAGTCATGAACGAAACCTTTAGTTGGGCGCCAATGTCACACTTGTCACGTCTCTTAACCTGGTGGTAGACCTGGTGGATACCAGGGAATGAAAATAAAAAAAGTTGAGAAAGTTAATTATATATTTTAAGTAAATAGAGGGTCGTGGGTTCGTCCGATGACCGAGGATGTGCAGAACTCCGTATAGACAACAACCACTGGCCTTGTATTTGTTGAATGCAGTGAAGTACGATGCCGTGGTAATTTTGGCGGTGAGACAGCAATTGTCCAGCACTGTAGTAGGTAAAGTAGAAAAGGAAGCGCAAACGGTCCTTAACCCGCCGTTAGGCCTAAGCCAGAAACCCCGAAATGATTTTATAGTTAATAAAAATATTTAAAAACAATAGAAAACGTCGCAACGTTTTAAGACCTCTAATGACCTTAGCAATTGTATATGAGTACGATATGCACGATACGGCTAATAGCAGCCGCTTTAGTAGGTTCTCTGCCTGCGGGAGGCCAGGTTGAGTTGCGCGGCGGCGCGGCGGTGCACCCCGCGAAGCCCCCTTGTCGGCCAGACCGGTTACAACCGCGTACGCACTCAACGCATCACCCGCTATGCTAACTATTGCTCTGTTATATCTCCGTAACGGCTATAGAACCGTTACAAGGGGTTAGATCAATGTGTGTCATTTGTCCTGATATTATTATTATAATTTATTCTATATCTATCTTATTATTTACATTTATATATATATAACATAAAAAAACAACATTATAAATATAAATATAAAAAATAGTATTCCGCCGACGTGGGCCTTACGACCAGTCCGTCGGTGGTTAGGGCGACAGCGAAAGAAACTTCCTCATAATGCGTGCCGTACCCAAAACTGCTGCCCTTTGTATCCGCCTCTTGAGATGATGATCGAGACTCTTCGCTATAAGACCATTTACGGAAACTACCATCGAGACAATTATTGTTGAGTCAACATCCCACATGTCGGTAATCTCGTCAGCTAAGTCCAAGTATTTTGATAGTTTGTCCTCCTCAGCTTTCACAAGATTAGCGTCACACGGGACACTGATATCAATAAGAAATGCCCGGCGCTCTAACCGATCTACCAGCACGATGTCAGGCTTATTTACTACAATAGTCCTATCTGTGATGATAGATCGGTGCCAAAAGAGCTTATCATGACCGTTTTACAAAACTGGCTCCGGTGTGTACTTATAATATGGCACTTCAAAAGATACAAGACCGTATCGAAGGGCAAGTTGTTGGTGGATAATCTTGGCTACTTGGTTGTGCAAACAACAAAACAACCGGAAATAACAAGTCTAATGGATTCTCCAGGTTGGTGACACGCGCGACATAAATCAACAGTGCCATCCTTTACTTCCTAGGTGGTAGACCATAACATCGGGTCGTAACATCGGGAACTAGTCGTGTTCCGGCACGTTGCTCGATGAAGCCGTTTATAGGAAATGGGTCTGAACAGCTGCGGTCCTTTGGCGAACCGGTTTCACGTCGAGTTGGTAATTGTATTGTCGGGTATCTACTCGAGGAGGGTAGCGGGATTCGAAGCGACGACTTTCCTCTGGCCGCCCGCAGATAGTTGGGGGCCCAATTAGTGGGTTAGCCAACCACGAAAGGCTGCCCCGCCAGCTGTCAAAAAGCCCAGGGTGGCTCCATCGTGCTGGTTGGCGACCAGACGAGGAGGCCCGATGGCGATCCCTGTGGGGTTCGGGCGTCCCCGCAGTCTCCAGACTACTCTCCCAGTGGCAAGACATCACCAATTTTTATTTACTTTCACTTTTATTTTTTTTTTTATGAAGAAAGTTAAAAAGAAGAAAATGTTTTTACAGCGGTTGCACTCCTCCTCATTTTAAGTGCACTTCACTAATATCAGCGATTTGCACTCTAATATCTTAGCTGTCCACAACCACCTGGAGACCGGGCAGCCGCACCTCTTCTTTTTGACGAAGACGCAGATACAATGTTCTTTGAGCGCTGTGCACCTGGATTATCCCAGATACACGTTAGAGCACAACTTTCGCTCACGTGCCGGAGTCTGCGTGTACGCGTGGAACGACTACTTTTTCTGCTATATGGTTTTTAGTAGACAAAGCAATGACCAGGAGACAAGTAGATTATTTGAGTATCTCGGTGAGGCTGCTGATATGGCTTTGCATCAATACCCTTCAGCGCAGCCCGTCTTTCTGGGGGACTTTAAGGCTTATCATCAGGACTGGCTGTTCCCGTACCAGAAAACCGACCATGCTGGAAGAGAAGCGCGGAACTTTGCGTTGTCCTTGGACCTCTTTCAGCTGGTGAAGCAAGCGACAAAGGTGCCAGATATGGTAGGTCATACAGCCAATTGCCTGGACCTTCTGCTAACAACTGATCCGGACAGGTATCGTGTAGAGGTTACCTCTTCCTTGGGAACCTCCGATCACTGTCTGGTGAAATCTGTGTTTACATATTCCCCACCAGCTTTCGAACCTCATGGTGTTAGCCGAGTATGGAAATACAAATCAGCAGATTGGGATGAGATGCGGCACTTTTTTGCGTCTTATCCTTGGCGGCAGATCTGCTTCTCTTCTTTGGATCCGTCGAGTTGCGCGGATGCTATAACCGATGTGGTGCATCAGGCAATGGAGTATTTTATTTCTTTTGCTGACGTACTCATCGGTGGTAAAGCTCGTCCATGGTTTAATGCTGAATGTGGTCATGCTCAAGACCGAAAACATTCGGCATACCTCCTTTGGGCTGATGCTCGAAGCCGCAAAACTCCGGATGTAAGTTCGAAGAAGAGAGCCTTTAACCAAGCTGCCAAGTCCTATAAAAAGGCATTGCGGAAGGCTCGTCTCGATCGAATCGCTAAGAATGGCGAAAAGCTCTCTGTCAGACCAACTGGCAGTCGAGCTTTCTGGTCTCTTGCGAAAGCGATCGAGTCGAATTTCTTACGGGTTTCGCCGTAATAGGTCTACTGGGGATCTCCTAATGTATGCTAAACACATTGTAGGCGAGGCCATTGAGAAGAACGGAGAAATGGTCGCCGTCTCTCTGGACGTCTCGAGGGCATTTGACAAGGTTTGGTATGCAAGCCTTATAAGCAAGCTTCCAGCGTACGCTATATCTCCTGGTCTGATCGGCTGGGTAACGAACTTTCTGAGCCAGGGATCTCTTCGAGTAGTTGTCGACGGGTGTGCCGGAATGTCTCAGGGGTCCGTTCTTTCTGCAACTCATTTTCTGCTGCACAATAACGATCTGTTGAAGGCCGGCATCTATGGGTATACAGACGACAGCACAGTTGTAGTAAGATATGTGTCTAGTACTCGGGCTAGTAGAGATCAAGTACAATCTGAAAGAAAAGTCATGGTGCGGCGTTTGAGTGACAAACTTCAGGCAGTTTTCGCATGGAGCAATGCCAATCTTGTCAAATTCAATGCCACCAAAACGCAGACGTGTCTGTTCACCGCCAAAAGGAGCTTTCACCTTGGCTCCTACTTCCCAGAATTTTTCCTTGGAATACAGTGACCGGCTTCAGTTGTTGGGCTTAGAGATTTCGAACCTAAACTTTGGTCGGTTCATTGAGTCCAGAGCAAGAGCAGCAGCAGCAAAGCTTGCCTTTCTTGCGAAGGTCCGGCATTACTTTACACCGGGACAGCTTCTTGTTTTATACAAAGCACAGATCCGCTCATGTGTGGAGTACTGTTGTGACATATTTGCTGGTGCCGCAAAGTTTCATCTTGCGGTTCTGGACTCAATTGAGAGGCGAGCGATGAGGCTTAAAAGCGATCCCGCATTGGTTGAAGCCGACCTCCACAGTCTTGAACACAGACGTAGAATTGCTAGCCTCTCAGTATTCTAAAGGATACATTTTGGTGAGTGTTCACAGGAATTACACGATCTAATTCCCCCGGCCCCCTTTCATCATCGGAAGTTCCGACGCACGGCAGATATCCATCATTTGGCGTGGACATTCCACTTGTCCGAACGAAGCGCTTTGTTTCGTCTTTTTTTGGAGGATTGAAAGAATTGAAACAGTTTGCCTGCGTCGGTATTTCCGACCGAATACAATGTGGATACATTCAATAGAAGAGTGAATAGGTTGCTAAGGAAATGCGCCTTACCACCTAAGACTACATTCCATTTATCATCAGGTGGAATGTGATCAAGCATTGCCCTAGATTATATGAAAAAAAAAAATTGTTCGTCTTGACAACTTCGTCAGCAATTGCACAAACTCTTCTCTTCTCTAAGATTGCATACCTCACGGTTGTGTAAGTTTTTGACATTAAGGAAGCCACGACCCCACACTTCCGTGAAATATACAATCTCATCACTGACGAGCGCGGATGATGCATGCTATACATTGTCAATAGTTTTCGGGCCTTGCGGTCCAGGGCATCTAATTCAGTCTGAGTCCACCTTAATAGGCCAAAAGTATACATCAGCAGGGGCATTACCCAACTATTGAATGCACGTGTTAGATATTATAAGATTCTACAATTAAGAACCACTGAATTAATATAGTATAAAGTATTTAATCGAGCTACTTCACACTATTAATATGATAATATTTTTCAATGCATTATCTGGATAAGTTTAAAGAAAAGAAAGAACTAAACAAATATATCATTTAATATAACAAAATGACTCCCAGTACATGAATATAATAAATACAGTAATATTTGTATAATAAATACAGTAATATTTGTTAGTTATTACTGTGTAATTATTTAGACACAATTACCAATAACTTAATACGGTGAAATACCCACAATAGTTATTATACATATTATAAACAGTGTAAGTATAAGAATCACTTATCTTGCCCGTTCTCCAATACAGAATACCTTTAATATAGGCTTACAGCCATAT
The DNA here is from genome assembly GCA_959347405.1 of Napeogenes sylphis. Lineage (NCBI taxonomy): Eukaryota > Metazoa > Arthropoda > Insecta > Lepidoptera > Nymphalidae > Napeogenes > Napeogenes sylphis. The sequence continues at coordinate 1,041,000 of OY365776.1, forward strand.
TTATAACATAACATCGATAGAAGCGCCAACGGCAGCTTCTGGAGATAAGTCATATTCACAACTTCAAACATCATTAAATATATTATAATAACAATATAATAGTACATAACCATTTTAAATGCCTAAGCATATTTATCATAACAATCTTATGACTTTCACACATTTATGGCTTACCTAATAAGATATGTAAATTGTAAATACAAAATATTTAATATCTTAAGGCTACTTCCGATAGCTCGTCAAATCAAATCTTTTACTACTTTTATAACAGACCAGTAATAACAATGATATATAATTCTAAATTCGTAAATCTAATTGTAACAACAATATTTATTGTTAATGTTATTATGTAGTTAAATAAATAATTACATATTTATATTACCTACATACCAAATTACTATATAATAACAATCTTATATGTAGCAATACTACAATAATATAACACACGCACTTTGTTACCTCCTGACAAAAGACTTTTTAGTACTTTTGTTAACAGTTATAGAAGCGTTCCTTCACTGGCAGTTTAATGTCCCCACTTAGCATGCCCAAGCATTCCGACATACCAAGGTATTTGTAGGACTCTGTTTCGGATTAGTAGGGATCTGAGGGACATTGTCTCCGAGAGTTGTAAATATTCGCTATTAACAACTCGGCCTCTCTGCACATGTGCAACCACGCATTTATTTACACCAAACTCCATCCTAATGCCATTACTAAAAGTTTGCGTAACGTTTAGTAACTATACCAGATCTGCTTTATTTGGTTCAAATCATTTGAGATCGTCCATATACTAAAGATGAGAATTGATCTCACCCTCTCTGCGAAAGCGAAATCCCAGTTTTGAGTCCCTAAGCAACGTGCTTAAGGGGTTCAAAGCCAGGCAAAACCACAAAGGACTAAAGCTATCACCCTGAAAAATACCTTGCTCAATCCTTACAGGTTCGGAAGTAAGAAGACTTCCTCCGCCCCCAAATCTGTGTCAATCTTATACAATTGTAGTACTCGTCTCAACCATGTATGAGGCATCGAATCATAGGGCTTTTTATAGTCAATCCAGGCGGCGGAGAGACCCTTCTTACCTCAGCGAACCTTTTCATTAATGGCCATGTCAATAAGGAGGAGCTCCTTAGTACCACGAGACCCAATCTTACATCCATTTTGAGCAGCATCTAAAATGTTATTTGCATACAAATGAGTGTTTAATTTAAAAGTCAAAATGGATGTAAGAAGCTTATAAATTGTTGGTAAGCACGTGTTAGGTCGAAAGTTCTTTGGATCTGTGATACTACCAGACTTGTTGAGCAGAAAGGTGATTCCTGTTATCATAAAAGATGGTAGGGATCCGGACACGATGGCTTCCCGGAATTGCCCAGCCAAACGTTCGTGTGAAGACCGCAGCCATTTGAGCCCAAAGTTATGTAATCCGTCCGGCCCAGGACTTTTCCAGTTATGGGTCGAACGAATCGCATCCCTGACATTATCTGGGCTTATAAATATAGCCTCCATTGGTTGCAGGTGTTCACACGCGCGCTCAACAACACGCATCCAGCCCCCATCGTTGTGATTAATAGGCACCACCCAAATATTTTTTCAAAATGTGAACATTTCTTTCATATTTGGTAACTGCCCATCAATCACACTCGTAGCAGATTCCTCCCAGCTTCTATAAACCTTTCTTTGGTCACTTTGGAATATGTGATTCTGTTTATACCTATTTACACGTTGTTTATAACGACGGATACGATTTGCCCACGCACAAACTTTCTGCTTCAGGTAGTCTATACGTTCTGTTACATAGGCCATGTAATCCTGAGGGCTAATGCCAGTACCGGCAAAGGCCCGTGTAACATAAAGCAGGACTCTCATTCGGCCGAGAGTCATGCGATACTTTTTTTTCCTTTATTTTGAAGATTGAATTACTTACTTTAATGATTTAAATATTTGTAAAAACTTGATTTTTAAAATTTTGTCGTACATTTTCAAATAACGTATAAACGTATTAGTTATTAATAAAACAGACATTGTCACGAACTTATATTATGCTCGACCACCCGTCACGTCCTTATTTTATGATTTCACATGGGTACTTCACGTGGTTACTTCACCGCATACAAAATGGCGCGAAAATTAGGGTGATTCAAAAATTTTGTAAAAAGAGGTGACTTTAAAGTTGATCAGTCAATTATTACATTTATTAAAAGAAATGAGGTAATAATGAGGTCTGTCATGATTGACAGGGTCTCTCTAGTAACCTGTGCCATTGTTAGTGCTACTCAAACTTCGATCTGCAATTTTTTTTAGAAAAAAAATGTATAAGATAAAATTTTTGCGTACGATAATGAGTAGCAATCGTACATCGTACGTTAGGCCCAAATTGTCGTACATGTACGATAATTATCGTACGGTTGCCAACACTGAATTCCTAAGAGTTATAATTGGAATTCCTTCCAAACAGATACAGACTATCGGTTTCGTTTTCAATATGTCCGTCTACGCATAGATCCTCCAATACATTTAAGAGTATGGGATACAACATACAATATATTTATCAAAAACTGTTATAATATTGCTTTAAAGTTTAAATTAGCCAAAAGACAGCCAAAAGTACGTAACCGTCCCATAGCATAGAGATATTATAATTCTATGTCCCATAACGATATACATAGAGTAGGAAGGCCAGCCTAAAATGTCAACATCGAACTCAAAAGAGAGAGATAGATCAAAAAACCTCAGAACAATATAGTTATTATTCTGACTCAAAAAAGCCTATTTCTATTTTTTATGAAATCTCGTGCTCCGTCGTCGTCGTCTCGGGCGTAATACGTAGCAATTGTCATTTATACTAATATTCTGTAAGCTAAGTTGTCATTGTAAGAAATTTCCAGTTTTTATATTTGTTATAATCATATCAAAAGATATATTACGTAGTATATCATGTGTTAAGAAAGATTAATTTCATAAGAAGATATTTAAATCTACCTATTTCTCTTCAGATTTTCTATCTCGGATAATGATTTAAAGACAAAATGAATGAATGCTATTGAAAATTTATGCATAAATTAAAACTTCAAAGATTTGTAGTGCGCACTTTGATACTGGATCATAACTTAATACTGATGGATATACAACTTTGAGAAGATTACTATAAAACTCTGTACCTGATATCAGGCAAAGAACTATCATAAGATGTTACCTATAAACTTACTGAGACTCGGTCTCTCCGACCGAGTTTCTGCATATTTAACTGTATCTAAATATTTCCAAAGTAGAGAAATCCCTCATAATGTTAAAATAACAATGAAAATAAAAGTTATATTAAAATCACAATATTCGAATATGATAACCGTAACCACATTTTCAAACATTTCTATAGATAATAAATATTATAGATATTTTTACCTTAACTAGAACAATATAAACAATACATAAGAAAAGATAAAAAAGCTATCAAGAATGCTGTATTTATTTATTAATAACTTTCGTTTTAACCTTAAACAACTAATATTAGAAAATATTTAAATTTTCGTGTTGACTCAATGTAGTCTTCAAAATGTAGGGTCAAAAATGTTTTACACAAATGATTTAACTCCTTCTAAATAAAATAGTAAAAAAGTCTAACATTTAGAGGATTAGGAGAAAGTCAAACAGTGTGACATCTTGCATCTTTTTTTAACAGTCTTTCACTGAGGCTCATACGAATACCTATGGGAAAAAGTTTGACAGTTGTCTTGTCTGTTGTAATTTTTATTTATAATAATTATTTATTTTGAAAATTTTGTTTGTTGTGATAAATTGAAGCTTTTGAGAAACGTTATTAAAAATATAAAAGAAAAATAATGGACATCGATCCGCCTGCGAAACCACCTGATCCTGGTGGTCACAGTACTATAAATGTTAACACTCGGAAAAGACTAATAGATTTCTTGGAAAGTAAAGATTGCTCTTCATCGAAGAAAACATTAGTTAATGCAGATATCACAGATACGTCAACGCAATCAGTGTATCTAAACCCCTCTTTCTGTAAGGGCCCTTCGTCCTATTCAGATGACGATAAAGGCCCCTTCATCATACACGTTTCCCGGGAGATTTCGGATCCTTCAGCTGGTACCTCTTTGAGAGCAATTAAATTTGGACAATTCTTACACAAAAGTAAGATAAATAATATTATTAAAGACGGTGTTAAGAACATTGGCAGAAACAGAATCTCCGTGGAATTTTCTTCAGCTCAAGATGCCAACATTTTTTTAAAAAGAACTTCTCTTTTAAAATTAAACAAATACTCTGCTATAATTCCAACATATAATGTAACAAGAATGGGCTTAACCAGAGGGATTCCTCTGGACTGGTCGATGGAAGATTTAGTCGAGTCTTTGGAGCTCCCTCCCAATTGTGGTCCCATTATTAAAGCTAGAAGGTTAAACCGAAAACTTGTTAAAGATGGTGTCGTTTCTTGGGTCCCTACTCATTCAGTCGTTTTAACTTTTAAGGGTCAGTTTCTTCCTTCCTATATTTATTCTTTCCACACTTCTCTTCCTGTTGAAACATATAAATTTCCAACTATTATTTGTCTAAATTGTTGCCGTTATGGTCATATAAAAACACAGTGTCGATCCCAGCCTCGATGTTTTAAATGTTCCAAATCTCATTCAGGTGACTCATGTGACGCAGAAAAAAACAATGCTTCTTGTATACATTGCTCTGCAAATCATTTTGCCACAGACAAGGACTGTCCAGAATTTTCTCGTCAACAAGCTATTAAAATAGTAATGTCGTCAGATCATATTTCTTATATAGAGGCATCTGCCAGATTTCCTCCTTCTCGGTGATCTTACTCTGATGTTGCAAGAGAAATGTTTTCTCCTATATCTTACTCTCCAAACTCTCCAACAATAAATAAAAATTCCCAGTTATTAGTTAATCCTCAGTCTCGTTCTTATAAACAAACCGTTGTACGGTCCCCTCGTCCTCGACCTCTTCCTGGGAAAGGATATGACATCCAAACTCACAAATCTCTTATATCTGTCTGCCCTTCTTCTGTTCCTAATGGTTTTGCTCTTAATAGCAATAACATGAATGATTCTACATCTTCTAATTTTAACCTTCTAGAGTCTCTTACTCAAACTCTTATCAGTATTGTTACAACATGTAATGAAATTCCTTTACCGTCCACCGTTGCTCATAACCTATCTCATTTGTTCCAAATTATTAATAATGGCCCCAATAAACTTTCTTCAGTGGAACTGTAATAGTATTCGATCTAAAAAACATGAACTGTTTTCTCTTATTAATTTACACAATCCTGTCGTCATCGCTGCTTCTGAAACATGGTTAGTGCCAGGGTCCCGTTTTCGTGTCCCTGGTTTCTCCTGCTTGAGGGATGACAGAGATGATGGTTATGGTGGTTGTGCCATTTTTATTCGTAACTCCTCTCTCTTTTCACAAATTCCCCTTCCTTCTTTTAGTCCCGTCATTAATGTTGTTGCTGTTAGAGCTTTTGATATTTCTATTCTATCTCTTTATGTTCCCCATCCTTCTGCTTCTCTTATACCGTCTCTTCGGTCTATTTTTTCCCATCTGCCCCATCCGATACTAGTCTTGGGAGATTTTAACTCTCACCATTTGTTATGGGGATCTCATTTTTGTGATAGATTTGGAATTCTTCTAGTAGAAATGTTTGAGGATGTAGATATTTGCATCCTTAATGATGGATCTTCTACTCGGAGAGTGTATCCAGGTCAGAACCCTAAATCTGCTGTTGACCTTTCTTTAGCTTCTCTCTCCTTATCTTCTAAATTTTCTTGGAGAGTTCTTTCCTCTTCTTTTAGTAGTGATCACTTCCCTATTCTTCTTTCCTTAAATGACAGGCTCTTCACAAATTCTATTCCAAGTTCTCTTTTGAAATATAAACTGGGACTTGTGGACTGGTCTGCTTATGCTGAATCTGTTGACATCTTGTTGGATTCCGTTTCTGATCTTAGCATCAATAGCGATCCTGTTTTGTGTTACAATCAGTTTCTTAATACTTTGATTTCTTCAGCTGACTCACACTTCCCCATTAAAATTCATCCTAAATATTTTCGACTTTCTCCTCCCTGGTGGGATGAAGAATGCACTTTTTTGGCAAAAACAAGAAAGTTAGCAGAGAAATCTTACTCTCTTCATATGACTTTGGATAATTTTATTAAATATCAACAACTAAATGCCAAATTTAAGCGTCTTATATTAAAAAAGAAAAAAAGAAGTTGGATTTTATTCTGTGAATCGCTCAGTCCTCGATCCCCCTCTTCTGTGGTTTGGTTAAACCTTAAAAGATTTCGTCGAGCCCTAATTTCAAATAATCTTAATGCGAATGATCCATCAATATGGCTCAATGATTTTTTTGACAGACTTGCCCCGCCATATGTTCCTTTCCAAGATAATTTCCTGACTCCGCCGTCTTTTCAGACGATCGATGAGATGGACGTTCCCTTTTCCTTTTCTGAGCTTCATTGTGCTCTCTCTGGCCTTAAAGACTCGTCTCCAGGTGAAGATGGTATCCCTTACTCTTTTATTTTAAATATAAGTGATAAAGCAAAACAATTCTTCCTTAACATCATAAATTCATTCTTCCTCCTCGGTATTGTTCCAGAATCATGGAAATCTCAAATAGTTTTACCAATTTTAAAACCTGATAAAAACCCTATTGAATCGACCTCTTACCGCCCTATTGCGTTGTCCTCTACTCTTGCCAAAATTACTGAGCATTTGTTAAAGAACCGACTGGAATGGATAGTGGAAAGCAGAAAAATCCTCTCTTCTTATCAATTTGGCTTTCGAAAAGGTTTGAGTTCCATGGATAGTCTTAGCATTCTGTCGACAGACATTCAATTAGCTTTTAATAAAGGAGAGTATCTTGTGGGTGTTTTCCTTGATATAGCTTCTGCCTATGACAATGTTGTTCTTCCGTTACTCAGACGTAAAATGCAACAGCTGAGTATACCTCCGTTGTTGACCCATTTCATATGCAATCTACTCTTTTGCAGATCTATTAAAGTCAAATATCTTAATAGTATTCTTCCCCCTAGGACGGTTTGGAAAGGTCTTCCTCAAGGCTCTGTTCTCAGCCCTCTTCTTTACAGCATTTATACTTATAATCTTGATTTATCCGTAAACAACTTTTGTAAAATTTTACAGTACGCTGATGATATAGTTATATATTATAGTTCTTCGTCTATTGACGATATATCTTTCCGCATTAATTCTGCTCTACATTACCTCGATCAGTGGCTTTCAGATCATGGCCTGTCCTTATCAGTAGGTAAGAGTCAGGCTATAATTTTTACTAAGAAAAGAATCATTCCTTCTTTAGAATTAGTCTGTGGTAATCAACACATTGCTCTTGTTGACAAGGTGAAATTTCTTGGGATTTATCTAGACAAACGACTTAACGGGATTGCTCATGCTGAATTTATTAGTGAAAAATGTGAAAAAGGTATTAATGTTCTTCGTGCCGTCTCTGGTGTTTGGTGGGGATCTCACCCTTATTCTCTTAAGTTACTTTACAACGCGATTATTCGAAGTCATATAGATTATGGTCTTTTTGTTTTGGAACCTCTTAATTAATCGGCTGCCGAAAAACTCAACAAAATTCAACATCGGTGTCTCCGAATCATTTTAGGAGCAATGAAATCCTCCCCAATTAATGCTCTACAAGTCGAATGCGTTGAGCCTCCATTACAGCTTAGAAGGCGTTATTTGTGTGATCGTTTTATCATAAAATCATTACAACTATCGTCTCATCCTTTGATTTATCGTTTGAACAAATTACTGCAAGTCTCTCATTCCCGCAAACTATCATTTCTTTTGGAAAGTTTTGATAAATTTTCCAAAATGTCTCATCCTCTGTTAAGCTTTCCTTCAAATCCCCTTTTTTGTACTTCTTTTCAGGCACTCATATTTAAACCAAATATTATTTTAGATCTCGGCCTTGAGAAAAATTCTCCTGATACAAATTCTAAATTTCAATCAATATCTCACGAAAATTGGGCAGGTTTTATACATATCTACACTGATGCATCTAAAATTTCCACAATTGGTTGTGTTGGGGCTGCTTGTTGGATTCCGATTTTCAAAATAATTCTTCAATTTAAATGTCCCCCAGAGTCTTCGGTTTTCACTGGCGAATGTGTTGCCCTTCTTGAAGCAGTCCGTTTTTCATATTCTCATAATTTTACCCAGACTGTAATATTAACTGACTCCCTTAGTTGTCTGTTAGCTCTTAAAAAAAACCCATTTCGCAATAGATCTCCATCTCCGATTGTTTTAAAAATCAAAGAAGCTCTCTTTTCCTGTTCTCAAAGAGGGCTACAAGTCTTTCTTGTTTGGATTCCAAGTCATTCTGGTATTTTTGGAAATGAGACAGCCGACTCATGTGCTAAAGCGGCCACTCTCACAGGTGACAAGACAAATCTTGGTCCATCCATTGGAACCTTTCTAAATCTATTAAAGGAAGGTATTATGCTTCCATACAGCAAGAAATTCCAACTCGTCCCTGGTTTTGTTATTTCAAATATGACGATCGATGGATTATTTCCACTATATGTCGTTTACGTCTTGGTCATTCTTCTACTCCCTCCCATTTAGCAAAGATTAGGGTACGGGACAATTCACTTTGTGAATGTGGCATTGATGAAGGTAACGTGTCTCATATCTTTTTTTCATGTTCTAAACTTATTCATCCTGTATATGATATTCTTCCGTTTAAAATTGCCCGCCCTATAAACGTTGAGTGTTTGCTTTCTTTTGTGTTTTCACCATTTGGTTCATTTTTGTGTAAGTTTATTAGATGCAATAAAATTAAACTTTAATTAAATATTTTATAAATATATATAAATATGTAATAATATAAACGCCTGATCGCTCTGCTCATTTTCCATTCTTCGTTGTGTCATTTATATCCTACTTGACATTGGCAAAATATTTTGTGCAAAGTAGGCGCAACCAAATGCCATTTCATAATAAAGAAGAAGAAGAAGAATACCTATGGCTCACGGCTCACCTATTCTATGTATATTAATTCTATGGTCCAGACCGAAATATTTTTTTGACTTTGAAGTTTGCTGTTTGACAACAGACAGAATGTTCGAATATTACATATTACATACATTGAGAATCGAAGCTATTTTTATAATTGTTATCGAGTTAGCGATATCAATTTTAGAAAGCGCTTTGTTTCTAGTCATACAAAAATAATCAATAAAATAGATATCTTTTCGTTAGCGTCTGATAAAATTGAAACATGGCTAACACTTTTCTACTATTTTTAATTTTATTGTCAAAACGATAGGGATATCTATTGCCCATACATTTTCAAACTTTTCTAAAGCGATACTATTATAGAAAGGCTATTTGGCTAAACCCTCTTCAACTAGCACAGGCCACAGAGTACTATAAATAAACTAGTTAGTACCATAGAGATATTATTCAAATTCTATGGTCAATACAGGGCAGACCGAAGAGGTATGCACAATTGTCAATTATGAATGGACTATTCAATGGTGTTTTGTAAACAGGAAAGTAATCTGAAAACACTAGGCACTTGTAAATTGTATTGATTTTTTAGTAATAGGTGAGAAAACTGTGAGGTTTAATTAATGGAGACGGAAAACGTTGAACCCTTCGAACAACTAGCAGCTAATGAAGGTGATTTAAAAATAGCTAATTTAGATCAAGACGACACTGCTGTTGCTACATCAACAAATGGAAATGAGACCGACATAGCTGCCCAATCCACGAATTGTAAAGATGTTCAAAAACCATCGCCAAAAAAACCGAAAAAAAGGAAGCCTAAAATTCCCCGTGATGTAACTGCACCTCGCCAACCTCTCACGGGTACGACCTATAACGGTTTAAGTTCTTGAGTAATTACTAATTTAAACTAAAAAAGTCATTTTGTATAATACTTTCTTTATCAGGATATGTAAGATATCTAAATGAGCGTCGCGATCTGTTGAGAGCTGAACAACCTGAATTAGGTTTTGCTGAGCTCACTAGGCAATTGGCTAGTGAATGGAGCAAACTTCCAACAGAAGATAAACAGCACTATTTGGATGCAGCTGACCAAGATAAAGAAAGGTGAAAATGAAATAGAATCCTTTCCTTAGGAAATAGAATTTGAATAATATAAATAATAATATATTTTAACTCTTTAAAACTAAATGTGTTGTAGTTTATTAACTTTATTAGTTTAATAACTGATGAGCAACTTAATACACTCGAGACTTCAAAACCTTAGTATTCAATACATATGTGGCTTGTGCAAATATGACCATGTGTCTTAATTTTGTTCTCATCTCAAGTGGTTACCTATTTGATTTTGCTGGTATCTACATATTCTTTCGTTTTTGTGCCTTGTGCAATCTTCCCCACTTTAGTTAAAAGACAAAATTTGATTTTCAAAATCCATTCCTAAGTCTATTGATAGGTCTGCTACCTTAATTTGAAATTGCCATTTCTCTCTTATTTCTTAAAAAAATAAAATCATCTAGTATTATCAATCAATTAATACAAGACACAATAAAAAACACTACATTGTACAAAATATTTTATTATGCTTGTACTTAGAATAGACTTATTATATTACTAGCTCTGGCTGTGATTTTGTATGCATAGATTGCTTGCCTTTGTACTTACTTACAAACTTGATCAAGTAGTTTTTGCATGTAGGAGTATTTCTAGTTTATTTATGTATATATTTTTTCATGTTTAATCACTGGTAAATAAGCAGTAATGGTTCGAAAATATATATATAATTATATAAATCATTGTTAAAAAATAAAACGAAATTTAAAGTGAATCACATGACAACATATACCCTAAAACTGCATCCAAATTGATTAATCCGTTTCTGAGATTAACATGCATAAATGTACAGACATACAGACACACAGACAAAATGAAAAAAATATTGTTTTGGGTTTTCTTGCCCCCATGAAGGTCCCCCATTATGAATTTTTGAAAATATTTGACATGTACAGAGAGCAATCAGTTAAACTTGTTTATATGTATAAATATAGATTTCTAGAGCGCTTTAAATACATACATCTTTTGATAAAGTGAAGAGTGTGTAATGAAAGTCAAAAACTGAAAACTGGCTGGGCATTTACCACATTGTAGGCTGTGCTAAATGCTCAGCATTTCAGATGGTCCGCAAGAATCGACGATGGTAAGGATCCTCCATCTAAACCTCAATGTCTGTGAGGCTGCAAGATTTAGTGAAGCAGACGGCTTGAGAGTTACAGTTGGATCCGATCCTAATCTCAGAACCATATAAAGACCCAAATAATAACTTATGGGATACTGATGCTGGTGCTAAAGCTGCTATATGGTTTTGCAACCTGGAGACTTGTCAGGACGTTACTCCAAGAACTGGATTTGTAAGAGCCAAACCAGGTGGAATACATTTCTACAGCTGCTATACTCCGCCTAGCCTCATAATGCAGGAATAGAATGACTTTCTGGAAAGACTTCAGACGACGTAAGAAATCACTATCCTGTGGCCATCGCAGGTGATTTTAATGTGTGGGCAACTGACTGAGGTAGTTCATGGAAAAACGCTAGAGGTTTAGCACTCCTAGAAACTATGGCCATCCATCCATCTAGGGACGCCATACTCAACAGTGGAAACAAACCCACTTTTACAAGAGGACATGCAAGTTCTATCGTGGGCCAACTTTCGTAAGCATGAACTTGACAAAAGGTTGTTTTCTTGGAAAGTCACAGAAATTTACTTGGCTAGTGATCACCAAGCAATATATTGGGAAGTCTTGGACACAATACCTAGGGTGTTCATCAAGAGAAGCAATACAATCGGATGGAAGTCTAACAATAACTTTGATCTCGAAACATTCCAAATTGCTTTGGATGGTAAGCTCACAGATTAGGGATATGATGCTAACGAAAAAGCAACCGTTGTCATCAGTAAAATTGTGTCGGCTTGCGACAACAATAGTCAAGCTTCGCAAAGAGTGCATCCAAGCAAAAAGCTTACACAATGGGCGCTGAAGTAGGCTAACACCTGCTACCACACAAGGATTGAAACGTATAAAGAATCACGGCGAATGTTCAAAAATGCTATCCGAGATAGTAAAAAGAACTGCTGCAACGATCTTCTAGAGGAAGTTGAGAATGACCCGTGGGAGACCATATAAAACGTCATGTTAGGGGTAAGAGACAACCATCATGCTCACCGACAGGCCCTGAATTATTAAAATCTACAGTCACGGCGTTATTCCCGTAACATATAGAGCAAACCTACACTGTGCAGAAGGAAAAAGACGACATAATACCACCAATTACAAATGAGGAACTCCTAGAAGCTTGTATGCTCCTGCAAGCTTGTATGCTCCTGCTCCTGTAAGCTGAATAGGAAACACTAAAGCTCCTGGTTTGCCATTAAAACAGCTCCAGACTTCTTCCTAGATACCTATAACACCTGTCTTCGAGAAGGTACCTTTCCCAAAAGATGGAAGTTGCAAAGGAATAGTGCTTCTACAAAAAGAGAACAAACCAAAAGGGTAGCCATCTTGGACTAATCGGCTCATACCCGAAGTGGATCAATGGATGAACCGCAAACACGGAGAGGTAAATTACTACCTTACGCAAATGCTCTCAGGACACAGATGTTTCCGAGAATATCTTCATCGGTTCAAGCATGATCATTCCCCAGAATGTCCCACCTGCAAAGGCATTAACGAAAACGCAGAGCTCGTGTTCTTTGATTCTCAGTGGCCCGGCTGAAGTGGGAATCAAAATTAAACTGTAGAGTTCTACCAGACAATGTTGTATCCGAATGCTACAGAGAAAGGAGGTATGGGACGCAACAAATATGTAAGAGAAAGAGCTCGAATGATCGGCACCCATGCACAATTATGCGATAGCTCGAAAATGGCCAAGCCTTTCCCCCGTGAAATACTTAACGGTAACACCATGGGGATAAAGAAGGAAGAGGCGGTTTTTTAGTCGGTATAGGCCAGTCTTGGCAGAATCCGACAAACAAGGTCACTAACACCTAGGACCCATGATACGTAATAGTATTTTCCCCTCAGATATAAAAAAAAGACACGGGCGGACGGACGGACATACATACAAACTGGATGAGATTTCTACCCAGCATAACACCGGCGTAATGTATACCTATATGTAGTTTTAATGTCTTTGTATTTTTTTTTTCTGCACTTTCATATGGGTGGTAGGTAATGAAGTATATGTATATTATTATATACTAACTGTGCCTGCGACTTCATACGGGTAAATTTCGATTTTGATAAAAAGTACCCTTTGTACTCGCCATAAGCTATAAACTTTCAAGATAGACAATAAGAAATTATGAACTTCTTTATTTGTTAACCAATTATTAAAAAAAAAAACAAAATATAAAGTGAATCCCATGACTATATATTCCGTTATGAGATTAGCGTGCACAAATATACAGACGAACAGACAAAATTAATGACGAGAAAAAAGGGCCTTGGTATGAATTTTTGAAATATATTGTTGTGTTCACAACTAAAAGATAAATAGATAAACAGTGAAAGATTTTAAAAATGCTGAAAATGGATTCTGTTATTACTTCAAATCCTGGTCAATTTTTTTTTATAATTTCAATGTACAAAGACTACTCTTCTACAGATTTATTACATGTTTAGAATAAGATTTGCATGGTACCTATTACGTGATTGACATAAATTGACATAACTTTTTTATTTCTTAACCGATTTAGATGAAATAAACTGAATGATAAGTGAAGACTGTGGTAATACATTCCTGAAAACCGCATTCAAATTGGTTAAGCCGTTTCTGAGATTAGCGTGCACAAACATACAGACAAACTGAAAAACCATTGTTTTGTGTTCTCTTGCTCTTGTAAAGGCCTCTTATGATGTTTTTTTTAATATTTTCCATGTACAGCAATGGATCAGTGACAATTTTATTATATGTATAGATAAACATTTATTTATTCAGATACATAAAAGAATGGGCAGAGTATAAAAAGACAGATGCATACAAAGAATTTAGAAAGCAACAAATGGACCAAAAAGATTCAGGCACTACAAGCAAGAAAATTAAGACCAATGTAGACAATAATAGTGTAACAGGTATGTAGGTAGGTTACAGCAAATAGATGAAATCTTCTTTAAAATAAATAAATATTCTTTTTTTTTACAAGGTTCCAATACTCAGGTATTACCTGAGAACATTGCTGTTGGTGGAATTACGTCCACAGGCCCTAATATCAGTGCACCAAGGCAGCAGAGTCCACCTCGGCCCAGACCTTGTATTACACCTGCTTCAGTAAGTTAAGTTTTTATTTTTAGCAATCATACTAATATATTACTTCAAAAAGAAAACTGAGATTTATAAATATAAATGTTTTATTGTGCATACTAAAAAGATAGAAAAATGGCAAGTTGGAGAATTTCTTTCTCAAGTCGTGACATACAGACCGTTGGTGTGTAAGAAACTTAGTGTAAGCTAATTTTAATGTCATAATTATACAAAATGTGGGCCACAATGACATGTTTTCAATATTTAATTGTTGTTCTTATTGCTAGGGAGAAGAAATGACGGGTGACACAGACATACCTATCTTCACAGATCAATTTTTACAACATAACAAATTGAGAGAATCTGAACTACGACAATTGAGAAAAGCAAATTCCGATTATGAGCAACAGGTAATGAAAGAAAAAAACAAAAATATATATATATATATGTTTATTAAATATTACCTAAATTATACTAAAAATATTCTAGAATGCAATACTACAACGTCATGCTGAAGAAGTAAGTGCAGCAACATCTCGACTTCGTGCGGAGACTACCGCAGCAGCAGAACGTACTGCCTTACTTGTATCACATCGCCGTCTTTTAGTGACATCTTTAGTGCAGGCTCTACAGTCGGTAGTGTTGCCTTTGCCAGGTAAATTAAGAAATAATAAATAGTGTGACAATATTATAAAGTAGGCAGTAAAAACAATAATTATTACAAAATACATACTTAAACTTCAATGTCATATAATATGTATATGAATTCAATTATCATAATTGGAAGATATAAAATTTAAGATGATTTTTTTTTTTTACATGTTTAAATTAATAATGACAAACAGATACAATTGATGTTGCAATTTATTGACTATAATACCAAACTTATGATAATGGCTACTAAAAAAATATCAGATATGATATTTAAACAACATCTTTTCAGGAGGCCCTGCTGGTGCTTCTGAATCAAACATAGAAGAATACATGGAAAAATTACAAACATTTGTAACAGAGGGGAAGAACAATGCACTTTTGAAACAGGCAAAAGAAATATTGAATAGAACTGAATTGCCTATGAACTAAATGGTGGTATAATAAAAACTAATTTACTTTATTTTTGGTTATTATTTTGAAACCTTATACAGAATAACATAACATCAAGTGTTACCAATATAATCTATATATATGTATAAAGCTAAATCTATATATGCCACTTACAATTAAGATACTCTTCAACAACCTACATTCAAAAGTAGATAACATAAAATCACTTTTCTTAATCACTTTCAGACTCCTGTTTACAATCAGCTCCAGTGTCATACTCATGCAGTTTTTTTCTCCATAATTTTATCAGCATATCCCAAGATCTTCTACTATATTTTATATATTTATCTGGAGTTTTTGGATGATCCTTAGTGCGTTGATCTCTACGAAAATATAGAATTTTATTGGTTAATAGATATTCATATAAAACAAATATGAATTAGTGTTTCTACTTACATTGGAACCTGTTGAATATAATTGTGATAGCCAACTGTGTTTTTTCCATAATCTACTTGTTTCTGTCTCCTCTGTAATGTTGATGGATCCGTCTCTAGTTCAACCTTTTTGATAGGTTTGCTTAAAATTTAAGTGATTTACTTCAAATTTTTTGAGAAATAATCAATAATATACTGCATGACAACATTGGTATAATAAACTAATTAATCTTGAGTTTGAAATAAAAATTCTAGCATATAGGTATAATGTAGTTACAAGTTAATATCTTATTTTTTATCAATTTAACAGGATTCAGCCCCAGGTCATTAGGCACGCAATGACCAAATTTGACTTGAGCAAAATGTTTCAGACTTCATAAAGGCTGATGATTGGCCTTCGGCTAGTCCGGACTTAAACCATTTGGACTATAAATTGTGGTCTATGCTAAGAGGATATGGCCTGCTCTAAGTGTCACCCAAACATTAAGTTGCTCAATAATCTTTGGAGGCTGCAGTGACCAAGTTTCCAATGGAAACCATTGGCTCGTTTAAAAAGCTAGCTTTAAAGCTAAGGGTGGACACTTCAAATAACTAGTTTAGAACATAACATATCTTTTTCATAACATAACAATTTACAATAAAATTATTTTTAGAAATTACTAGATATATTCTTAGTAACAGAACTTATGGCTAGGCTAGATAGAATAGATTGGGTTTTTTGAGATTTTGCTAACTGTAGAATTCTCAGATTGTTTTGAATATTTGTTATGTATTTTTGTACTATTATAATATGACAACAGATGTATGATTGAGGGAACATAGAAATTATATACATATTTATTGACTAATATCTACTAATATTACTACCTACTAATATTATATATATATATATTATAAGTAAGTATCTGCTAATATTATATATAAATAAGTTTTACATTCTCAGTAAACTTTAAGTTGCAGGTGCACTAGTTTTGATAGTGTAGAATCCTCATACAACAGAGACAATCCAAAAATACTTAAAAATTTAAAATAAAAAACTGAATTGTTTTGCAGTGTTAGATTACAATTGTAATGAAGTAAAAAATGTAAAATAACATATAAACCTACCTTGGTTGATCATTCTCATTTTTAAGATTAGGTTTTACTTTTTTTCTGGAAGTTGAGTTTTCTCTGCTGTCAGATTTTATTTTCTCTTTCGTTGCTCGCCGAACTGATGCAAAATTTTATATTTAACAAAATTGACATTGTTTTAAATGAAAACATATACGAGGTTAATAAATACTTTTTTAAAGGTAAAATATCATACCTGGTACAGTGTCCTTATCATCCTCTACCCAACTCTTTAATATATTACTAGTCACACTATCCATTTCGTTTTAATGATAAATTATTTAACTCTTGTAAGAATTCCTTTTATTATATCCGTTAATACAATTATTTACAACAGCACTAAATACTAATATTTTGTATAGAGTTAATAGACCAAAATGTTGTTTACAAGGATTTCATTAAATATCATCAATTGCTACATATTTTGAAGAAATACTTAGGATGATTTTTGTTATATATGTAGATTAATACTTAACTATTAAAAATTGAATAAAAGGTACTTAAAAGAAAAACTAATAAATCGTTGCATGCAAGTAATATTAATTTGACGCGCGAAATAAGACATTAAGGAAACAGTTTTGTGTTTTGACTAGGGATGCTAGATGAACATCGTTGTTCGATGACCATAGATTTTAAAAGCAAAAACATCGATGTTTTAACATCGATGTTGCTGTGGGAAAGATATAGTACAATCGATGTTAACGGAATCGTCATCGATATTAACTCATGGCCTCACACAGCACTCAACCAATAATAATAATATCACAAGACAAATTACACACATTGCTCTAACCTCTAAGTAAACAAATTATTTGCATTAAGGGTATTAGACAACGATACAAATACATAGAAATACGTTAAATACTACGAATATATTTAATAAACAACCAAACTGAAATACAGACAATTATGCTCATCGCATACTTCAAGCCTTTTCGCTCGCCTCCCAATTGAGTCCAGAACGGTAAGATGAGACTTTGCGACACCAGCAAATATGTGACCACAGTACTCCACACACAACCGGGTCTGTGCTTTGTATATAACAAGAATCTGTCCCGCTTTAAAGTAAGTCCAGGAGTAAGTACCTTCGCAAGAAAGGCAAGCTTTCCTGCTGCTACGCTTGCTCTGGACTCAATGAATGACCAATGAATGACCAATGACCAAAGTTGAGATTAGAGGAAATCTCTAAGCCTAACAACTGAAGCTAGTCACTGTTTTCCAAGGATACATTCTGGAAAGTAGGAGCCCAGGTGAAAGAGCTCCTTTTGGCGGTCAACAGACACGTCTGGGTTTTGGTGGCGTTGAATTTGACAAGATTGGCATTGCTCCATGCGGAGACTGCCTGAAGTTTGTCACTCAAACGTTGCACCATGGCTTCTCTTTCAGACTGCACTTGATCTCTATGAGCCCGAGTACTCGGCACATATATACCTACAACTGTGCTGTCGTCTGTATACCCATAGATACCAGGCTTCAACAGATCGTTATTGTGCAGCAGAAAAAGAATTGCAGAAAGAACGGACCCCTGAGACACTCCGGCACACCCGTCGACAACTACTCGAAGAGATCCCTGGCTCAGAAAGTTCGTTACCCAGCCGATCAGACCAGGAGATATACCGTGCGCTGAAAGCTTGCTTATAAGGCTTGCATACCAAACACTGTCAAATGCCCTGGAGTCGTCCAGAGAGACGGCGACCGTTTCTCCGTTCTTCTCGATGGCCTCGCCTACAATGTGTTTAGCATACACTAGGATGTCCTCAGTAGACCTATTACGGCGAAACCCGTACTGTCGGTCACTAAAGAGATCGTTACCTTCTAGGTATGCTAGAAGGTGCGAGTTCAATACACGCTCTTTCTTTCTTTCAATAATCTTGCAATAATCTTGCAGAGTATGCAAGTGATTGAAATCGGTCTGTAATTGACAGGATCGGCACGGTTGCCTTTTTTGGGCACGAGTTGCACGTTGGCAAGCTTTCAGGGTTTCGGCACTATTCCATTCTTGAAAGAGAGGCGATACAGACGGGTCAGTACAGGAGACAAATCAGCAAACAGAGAAGCCAATACATTCGCTTTCTCTGTTGCTGTGTGGGCAGTTGATTCGATGTTCAGTTGATTCGATGGAGACGAACCTTCCGCAATGCCTTTTTATAGGACTTGGCAGCTTGGTTAAAGGCTCTCTTCTTCGAACTTACATCCGGAATTTTGCGGCTTCGACCATCAGCTCAAATGAGGTATGCCGAATGTTTTCGGTCTTGAGCATGACCACATTCGGTATTAAACCATGGGATCTGCCGCCAAGGATAAGACGCATAAAAGTGCTGAATCTCATCCCAATCTGCTGACTTGTATTTCCCTACTCGCCTAACACCATGAGGTTCGAAAGCTGGTGGGAATATGTAAACACAGATTTCACCAGACAGTGATCGGAGGTTCCCAAGGTGGAGGTAACCTCTACACGATACCTGTCCGGATCAGTTGTCAGCAAAATGTCTAGGCAATTGGCTGTATAGCCTACCACAACTGGCACCCTTGTCGCTTGCTTCACCAGCTGAAAGAGGTCCGAGGACAACGCAAAGTCTCGCGCTTCTCTTCCAGCATGGTCGGTTTTCTGGAACGGGAACAGCCAGTCCTGATGACAGGCATTAAAGTCCCCCAGAAAGACGAGCTGCGCTGAAGGGAACTGATGCAGAGCCATATCAGCAGCCTCACCGAGACACTCACATAAAACCCATAGAGAAGAAAAAATGGAGTCTTCAAGGTGACGGATGTGCTGGATACAGTGATCGGTCCGGCTAAACGGCTTCATCGAGCAACGAGCCGGAACACGACTATTATAATCACTCGTATCCATTTAAAGACAGACGAAGACGAAGCTTCTTAGCATTCCATGGATTCACCGTGCGGGTGCCGGGCCCATCGCGTTGCAAGGAGAGGAGTGCAAGCAGTGCCTGGGACTTTCGATCCAGGAGTAGATTTAAGGGGCCCCTTTATAATGCGCAGAAACGCTCACCTTCACCATCCACACTCCTCTCCCTTCCAAATTTGGAAAGAACCTACTAATGCCACCTTTGAAATACGTTCTAGAAATAAACCGATGCTTATTCTAGAAAGGCCAAGGTCTTTAAATAGGCTATAGAGAGATTTTGCTGTTATACCTCTCGATCCCACTTCTACCGCGTACAAACTAACTACAAATTTATTCCTAATCAGTTCGTTGGTCAGTTCATAATACTTATTGAGCTTGAATATGTGATCCCTTGGGATGTTTGTTTCCCAAGGAACAGTAAGCTCCACAAGTATCACGCGCCTCAGATGTTTCGAATACAGGAATAAGTCCGGTCTAGATGACGAAACACCAACATCCCCAGGGATTTTGTAATGCTTTTCATACGTGTCCAGCATGAGAGTCCAATCAGGAGCCGCGCCTAATATTGAATGAGGCTTCGCTTTTTTTTTTTGTATTTTTTTTTTGTATTTTTTTTTTTGAAGGAGCCTTCTTTTACGAATTTTACAGATCGTTTGGTGGTTGTTATACCCTTCCGCGCTGTTGCTACCGAAAGACTAACCGCTTCCCGTATAATTTCTAATACCTTGTCGTGGCGACGCGAGTATTGACCTTTATCTAGAAGTACCCTACACCCTATTAATAGGTGTTTCGCGGTTCCTACTGCCTCCCCAGATGTTGTATGAGTTTTCGGTGGCTTTGCCCCATCTGGCTTTGCCCCATCTTACTAAATTACTTTGATCTGGGAGAGTCATTTGGAATGCATTAAGAACTAATCATAAATTAAGGTGCGCCACTTCAAAGCTAGTGGAATACAAAAGTCTCCTATGATCACCCATTCGTTTTGAATTTCTAGGCTCATCGCGTGGAGTCGGTAATTATCGTTTTCGTCTTGTCGAATAAAAGATTTTGTTATGTATGTCTTGAACTTTCCTACTTGATCCTAGCCCTACTTTATTCCTTTGAGCACCTATCATAATTTTTTTATGGAATTGAAGTCGTGACACGAGCTCTGAGGCAACTTTGTCTTTTGGGAGAGAAGTTACAGTATCATCTTTAGATTTTCCGATGATATGTCTTTTGGGAACTCTTAGATGTTTGTAGAGCTCCGATGGTTTCTTTAATGGCTTGCATCTAACTTGGACAAAAGGGTTTTATTAATATCATAAACGAGGTAAGGCCAATATAGACGTGATGTTAAAAAAATATCGTAAATCCAAGCTTTTTTGATGTTACTTATTGGTTGGTTGTCTACCTTTTTGAGATCATTTAAAAAGCTATCGACTATTATATCCAACGATGGAGTCCGGCCTTGGTAACCATTTAAGCGCGAACATCATCAGTTCATGTCGTACCGACCCAAAGGCGTTCTCTAAGTCTATCCAACAAACCGTAATTTGTCTCTCGCTAGTTCTAGCATCTTTAAGGCTTTCCGATATTAACGTATTATGTTCCAGGCATCCAGAAACTCCGGGCAAAACCCTTTCTGGTGATTAGGCCTGAAATATCTATTGTTAATCATGAATTGCGTCATTTTTGTTTGTAAAAAAGAGAAAAATATTTTGGAAATTGTATTTGTTAGGGCTATCGGTCTAGTATCCTTAGAATTATTGACATTGTCGTTTTTCAGAATGAGGACAAAAAGGGCTTTTCCGAATGATACCGGTATTTGCTTTCTTGACCAGATTTTACCGAATATATTTAAAAGATATTTATGGAGCGACGGACATGTTTTGTAAACTATATAAGGAATACCATCCGGACCTGGTGCTGACTTAGATGGTTTCATTTTAATTATTTTATTGATTTCCTCCAAAGTTGACGGGTTGCCATGAAAATTTTCAGTAGGAGTCTCAGGTTTGTGTTCGTTTGGATCCCCATATAGTCTTTGGTTTTCTGGCACTTCGTATGTGCTTTTATAATGATCGAAAATTTGCTCGTTGGTCAAGAGAAGCTTAACTTTTTGATCTTTGAAAATATTTTTTGAGTATTTATAAGGTTTTTTATCAAAGTCTACTTCATGTTTTGCCCGATCAATGCTATCACGATTTTTTGTTATTTGCTTTGTTATGCCTTGGATAAGTTTAAGAATTGATCGCAATGCCCTAGACAGTTACGGTGACTAAGTTGATTATCGCCTAAGGCTTTGGCTATACGAAGTTTCTTTATAAGGTCTCTTTTTATTCCTCCTCATTTTCAATTTAAAACCGTTTTCTTTATTTTTGTGAGCATAACGATTCGTAGGTGGATAGTGCTCATTAAAGTAGTCATAAATAGTATTTTGGAAAGTCTCTACTTGCGCATCGAGTACCTGATTTGAGCCCGGGTGCTCTAACAGGGTCGTTATATTTTGGTCATGTACTTTCCAGGTCGATTGTTTAGTATTAGGAATGCTAAGACGCGTCCGGATGGTCATGGACTCCTCGTAGTTTTCAATCAATGGCTCACCATGAGATATATGAGGGTAAACTCTAACGGCAGTGAAAAGTAAAGATCTTACCGACGGTTGCCGCACTTCAGCACCATTGTGTGTTTTAAAATGTCTAATAAACCAGGCTCGTCTTTTGTAATTGTTCCCGCACGTAGGGCATTTCAGTTCCGTTATCGCGCCGTTTTCACCGTTATTGTCAACCGGTGTACAGTTCTTCCACCCCCCCCTCTCGGACTGTCCTAGGGGTATTTTTCTTATTTGGACTTTTAGCGTTTATCGACGTTCCCGGGCTTGGCTTGCTAGGCCATCGCCCTCGGCTGTCTTTCCAGCAGTCTGCTGTCTTCCCAGCTGCCAGCTGTCTTCCCAGCTGCCAGCTGTCTTCCCAGCTGCCAGCTGTCTTTCCAGCGGCAACTGTCTTTCCAGCGTCATCCCGTCTCTCCGGGCTGTCAATTTAGATAAGACGAAGCTTCTTAGCATTCCATGGATTCACCGTACGGGTGCCGGGCCCATCGCGTTGCAAAGAGAGGATTGCAAGCAGTGCCTGGGACTTGCGACCCAGGAGTAGGTTTAAGTGGCCCCTTTATTATGAAAAACGCTCACCTTCACCCTCCACACTCCTCTCCCTACCTAACCAAATTTGGAAAGAACCTACTAATGCCGCCTTTGATATATGTTCTAGAAATGAACCGATGCTTCTTCTAGAAAGGCCAAGGTCTTTAAGTAGGCTATAGAGAGATTTTGCTGTTATACCTCTCGCTCCTACTTCTACCGCGTACAAACTAACTATAAATTTATTCCTGATCAGTTCGTTGGTCAGTTCATAATACTTATTGAGCTTGAATGTGTGATCCCTTGGGATGTTTGTTTCCCAAGGAACAGTAAGCTCCACAAGTATCACGCGTCTCAGATGTTTCGAATACAGGAATATGTCCGGTCTGGATGACGAAACACCAACATCCAATATTGAATAAGGCTTCACTTTTGATTTTTTGGAGGAGTCTTCTTTTACGAATTCTACAGATCGTTTGGTGGTTGTGTTCAATATACGCGAGTTAAATCCTTAAAAATAGTTATTAATAAAAAAATCATCGATGTTGTATAACATCCACCAATCGATATTACTATTAATATTTCTCTAAATTCTTAAACACTGGTATAGATCCAGAATTCTGTTTTGAAGTTTAGTCGGCCGATATTTATGCAGTAATAGCAAGAATTACAACCGTAATGTTTTTAGATTTTTTTTTGTACAGGCAAAGCTTTGGTTGTACGGTACAAAGTAGGGTCACACTTTTTTTCCGCTATTGTTTGGGAATTGTGTATTTTAGGCTCCTGAGTCCGAATCTGGGCTCCGTTTTTCTTGGCGGGGCCTCATTTCCCCCCTATATTTGTCGCGCTCGCTATTTAGCATTCTTTTGTACATCGATAAGAAAGAGAGAGATAGCATTCGAAGGCTATCTCTTTCCCCCTTGATATACCCCTCGAAGAATGTAATGTATAAATAATAAGCTATAACTAGAATTATTGTGTAAAATACAACGGGGCGAGTGTATAATTATAGGAAGTCCCGTAGGGGGAAAGTATAATTAAGGCGATATAATACTTTAAAGTGTAAAATATCGTGTATTTTTTATATATTTTTACGTGTAACTTTTTCTGTTGTAAATAATATAAGGACTATTATATATCGCTACGAAGGGAATCAAATTCCCCGTTTATTGTTATCTTTTTGAATAGTGTATATTAATTGGTAATAAAAATAAAGCGACCTCAGTCACGGGGGCATAGTAAAAATAAACAAAAGACACGTCACTGTTCAGCGGCTCTCTTTACGGTAAATCCGGTTCCCGCTTTGGTCCTGGTATGACATATAACAAATTTTATGTAGTTTTATGCAGTTATTCCCTTCTCGGAAGAGATTATTAACAATTGAGTCGTCGATTTGAGTTTCTCTAACGCGAATATGAACTATTTTTTAAAAATTACAAAAAAATACTACTAGATTATTATTATATTATTATTATTATTTCATTAAATATTTTTCAAATATTTAACGAAATTTAAAACCTTTAAACATAACCCCTAAACATTTTATCCCCCTAAAAAAACCGAAGCGGAGCCGGAGCGCTTATTTTCCCAATGTTATAATATGAAATATTTAAGTATTTGAAATATAATGAAAGTTTTATTATTAAAAGTTAGCAAACATACATTTCTTATATTTTCTAATTAACGCTTTCCTACTAAAACACTATTGTGGTGGCCTACCGTTCTTTTTATTTTATTCACTCATCACGAGCAAGGTCTCCACGATGGCAAAGTTTCTGTCTTTTATAGCCATCTCGGTATTATATTCTATAATGTTGTATTGTGTCGCCTTCATCGCTCGCCTGATGAATCTGTCTGTCGTCCTCGCTGTCGGTAAAATACACTCACCTCTCGGTATGAGGCGACACTGCTACAACCGCGTGGGGAACGCTGTCGCTCAGTTGGATCTTACTCCTAGTGTTAATTATAAAAACGGAGCCGAAAGTGAGTCCTTGTTTCGTGTATAGTTAGGATACGCGACCCTGCATCTGAATCCTTGAGTTTCCGCTCCAAGAACTTCCGATTTTGAATTTTAAAGGCCTGGAGAATTTATTCAAGACGTATTGATTTAGCCTGTTTAATCGCTTTTGTTAAAGCCTGAAACGCAAGGAAAGCCTTTATAAAGTTATTCAGTTGTCTCTCCGCCAGATGAAGACAAGGCGAACTGATTATTCTCATCTTTGCCTTTGTTCTTTTTTGATTTTTTACAGATTCAAAGCTGGTTTTTATCTTTATGAAGTTCATTACAGCCGCTGCCATGGGGCTGGTGGGCTTTGGTGTACAATGTGGCCTAGGGTATTGGAGTTTTTCCTCCTGGTCATCGTACACCACTTTCTTACCTGGTGAGGTTCTTGATGCTTTTACCATGGACCCTACGGCGGTTGTGATTGCCTCCATGAAGGATATTGATGTGAGGCTTGGTTTTTGTTACGTGGAGGCTTCGGCTTGTTGTTGTACTTTTGCCTTCTTCTGTAGTCGTTCAGAACCACTCTTTGATGCTGGTTCTGTATCTCCCCCGTTGCCCGGGGGGTTGGTTGGTCCCAAAACATGATGTGGCCTGCGGCATTAAAGGTTTTCGGTCTTCATATAGAACTATCTCGTGGTGTATGAAGGCTTTTAAAATACCAATACTTTGTGATATTTCAGCCTTCTCATACACCAGTACCATAGCATCAACACTGATTGTTCGGGGAGTGATGTTTTCCCCTTCTAACAGCTCTCCGAATTTGGCCGGCAGACAGCTAGCTTGAGCGTAAGGTGGCTCCACGTCTTTCCACTCGATTAATACGATAGTTTTATTTCCTTTTCGTAATAACCGGCATTCGATGCCTGCCACCTTTGTTACGGGCAACGCTTCGTAAATTTTGCGCTTCTTATTCTGTCTCGACGTGCTCCCATTTATTAATGCCGCTAGTCCCGGGGAAATCGCCACTCCACTGCGACTATTAGGAACCCAAAAACTTATACCTAGCTTCTCCTGATTAGAATTCATGAATAGAGCCACTGCCCGGATTTACAAAAAAGATGATGTCCCAAAAATCTGTACGAACTGCTAGGATCGTATCTTACCGACAGGAAGATCACGGTGAATTACGCCCGGTCAACATACGAAAAACAGACAAACAAGGGTTGTGTCCAATGATCTGTAGGTGGATCAACTTTATGGATCATAATCTTGGACTCGTTACTACAAAACCTAGAAGCAGATAACGTATACTGCCAAGCGTTTCCGACGATGTGACACTCATAATTTCGGAGAGCTCAACAACTATTCTAGAGGAAAAGTCAAACTCTGTCTTGAAAATGGTGGTGGAATGGGAAATTCGTAATTCAACTTCGCGCCTCACAAGACCGGCGCCATGCTTTTAGCGAAGAAGCTGGAACTAAAGCCATTTCATGGCTGGAACCGCAATACAACTTGTAAAGGAAATAAAACTCCTTGGACTCGTGATAGATAGGAAATAGGCTTAATTCACCGAAACGGACAGCGATACGGTAGCTCAGTTGGTAGAGCGACGGGACGGTTTCCCAGTAGTCGCGGGTTCGAATCCCTGCCCGTATCGGTTTTTTACATTCTATATTTATATAAATTTAAATAAGCTTAACATGGCTATACATGTTTTAAGATATTTTCAAATATTTTATACTTTATTTGGTTGGTTGGTTAAAAAAAGTTGGCAACCCTAGATAACAGTTTCAATTTAATTTGGAAAAAAGAAAAAGTAAACTCTTATCTAAACATAATGACAAACGGAGTGACTTGTGAATCTGATGGATCGGCCATATGAAACCTATTTGCTAATTCATCTTCTAAATCTTACGTAACAAAAGAACCCAGATAGCAAAAATATAGTCAAACTGAATCTCATTGACGTAGCACAAAACGGCTTCTGTCTAGGCGATCCTAAAATATCTGAAGAAAATTAAGGCACTTGATGTTCATAAGGGTTCGGGCCCCGATGGAACACAACCAATTTTTGTCAAAAACTGTGCTATAGGATTAATCGCACCTCTATATTATATTTTCAACTATTCATTACATACAGACACCTTTCCCGGCTACTGGAAGATTGCAAAGATCGTAACTATCTATAAATCAGTTGACAAGAATTCTGTAAAAAAATATCTGCCTATTTCAATCCTGTCGATAATGGCAAAAGTATTTGAATCAGTTGTTTGCACCTTAATTGAAAGCCACTTTCAACAATATCTTAGTGATTACCAGCATGGTTTTCTGAAATCTAAATCAGCATGCACGAATCTGAATCTGAAGCCAGTGGCGTAACTATACCGTTCGAGGCCCGTGGCAAAATTCATCGGATGGGCCCCCTTCCTCCAATATACAAAAGCTGAACCAACAATAATATTTTTTTATTTTATAATACTTATTTATACACTTTTACTTCTAAATGTAAGTACAATAATAAATCACTATGTTAAGTAGATACCTACATTTAAGCTTTATAATTATACTTAGGTACTTACTTGACTGTCTAATTTAAAGTACAGTCAGCATCTAATAGATATGGGCACATATAGTAGTCAAAATGATATAGAAAACAAAAAAGCAATGTGATATATATATAAAGTCCGAATAATCATATTGTTTTAAGCACACAAGGTGTTCAAAATATAAAATGTTAATTATTAAAATTCCTTTCTCGTCCCATTGAATTTCTTAAATAAGTTTTTATCAAATTCAGTTTTGAAACCGATCGCTCGGCATTAGCCGTAGTCGCAGGAATGGTGAGAAATAATAGAAATGCAGTGCACCTTCAGGAAAGCTTGAAGATATAAAATGATTTTTTATTATTAATAGTCAGCAAGTTCTCTCATAGAAGATATGTTTCTATTTCGTGCCTAAAAGAAGATCGAAAACTGAGAATTTCCTTGAGAGTAAATAAATCAGTATTGTTCAAATTTTGCAAAGTGGCAGGTTGCAAGACACTAAAATTGGAAACAATTTCAACAATTCATTCCAACGAAAAGCGATCACAGTTGATTGATGATTATTTCTAATACACCATAGAATACGTTCACTTTAAACAAGCTTTCAGGATTTTGGAGACGTTCATATTCACAAATTTCATGAAAATGACGTCTCACTTTTCTTTTGACGAGTTTTAGGAAATTCAGGGCTTATAGACCATTTCACTGCAATACTATTTGCTTCCATTTTTAAATCTTCAAATTCCTGTCGATACTTTTCAAGTTGTTCTAGACAGACTTGCAAACGCTTTGAAGCATTTTAAAGATCGATGGCTTTTGAAGCCGCGTCTATAGTTTGTAAGACTTTGCATTGGAAAACCAACAACATAATAAAATTGTAGTTTTCTATCTTCTTCTTCAGCAAAATAGCTTCATTTCTCTCGTCTGTTTTGGAATTTAATAAAATAGTTTTTGTAAGTGCTTTTGAATATCAACAAACCGAACTTTTAAAGTAGACATGGCATCAAAGCGTCCTGCCCATCTAGTTGGATTCATTGATTTTATGTGACTGAATTTGATGGTACTCCGGTTTCTAATTTACTGTCAGAAAACTAGATAATATATCCATCCATCGTTTAATACTACGGCCAAAAAAATATATAAAAATTTGTTGCACAGTTTCGAATAATCTTTGTATTTCTATGACCTTTGTTACTGCATCATTTACCACAAATTCTTTGAATTTCTAATCCATTTTTAACTTGTTTATTATGCAACTGAGTAGGTATTAGAAATAAATCAAAGAGAGAACTTTTTTTTACTAAACATGTATGATAAATAATAAATGTTGGGAGTTGGAATTCTCCTCTGATCGGGGGCCCCTTCCGGCTGGGGGCCCGTGGCATTTTGCCGGCTTGCCACCCTGTAGTTACGCCACTGCCTGAAGCTCTCGATAAGCATGATGAAGTAGACGTTATTTACACAGATTTCAGCAAGGCCTTTCACAAGGTTCCTCAGTTGCGTCTCCTTGACAAACTAGCAGTAAACGGCTTTACAGGAAACTAGCAATTGGATTCGCTCTTATCTGACTAATAGATTTTTCTTGGTAGTTGTTAAGGGATATGAGTCGGAGCACCTTAGTATAACTTTGGGAATCCCACAAGGATCCCTCAATTTGGGGCCATTTCTTTTTAATATTTATATTAATGAATTGCCTAACAGCTTTGTTTGATGAAACCTTATTATTTATCCGCCTTATTTATTCGCAAATGACTTAAAAATTGCCAGTACTATAAAATCTGAAACTGATGTTCTCATGATGCAGTATATTTAGATAGATTATGTAACTGGTGTGGTGTTAATGGAATTGAACTAAATGTAGATAAATGCTCCTTTATAAAATTTACACGCAAACATCGCACAGTTAGATCTGAATATTTTATCGAAGGCAGGGCACTTTAAGAAGTAGACAAAATCAGGGACCTTGGAATAATACTGGACAGAAAATTAACTTTCGTGCCTCACATAGATGATATTGTTAAGCGTTCATCTGGGATGTTGGGTTTTAATCGCTTTAAAACTGCATGGTTGCGACTCTAAACTGCCGGAATAAACTATTCGTATCTAAAATAATGAATACATATACATTATTTGATAGGATATCAGTAAAGATATAAATAACCAAAAAATAAATTTTTTTGGACCCTTCAAATGTACTATCTTGTATTTTAGTTGTTTTTTTGGTCTATAAAGCATGCCCTTATAAAAGATCCTTTTATAACATGACCATATAAACGGCTCTTATTATTTCGAAAGACGTATGTGAACTCGTAATTGGTTCAGAAGAGCTCTAACATCTTTGATCTTTGTTTCGTTCGTACGGTGTTGCGGCCGAATTTCGTATCTACGTATATTCAGCATAGGCCCCCAGTTTCTTAAACTTTTTAAATTTAGATTTCCATATAGAATTCCCTGGCACATAATTGCTATGTTTTAACCACCCTTCCGTATTGGTATTGCACCACTGTATTTGGTAAAAATTCGCCGATACCTCGCATGTGTAACACATTTAATACATGGCTCACAAACGAACCTAGATATATTTTCTCCCTTAATCTTTGCCGGTTTCGTGCACTGTTGATTGATACATTTCTCAATTAGATGTATGTCATAGGCGTTTTTTTTATTTTTAAATTGTCTATTGCATAATTGTTTGTTAAAATCACACTAGATTTAAATTGTAAATATATAGATTTGGTGCATGATGTATACACCTGTAAGTGGCATACATTTTAGTATTTAAGACTTAGATGTTTAAGATTTGTTTGTGAATGCTGTATATGTTATGCTGTTAGTGTCTAAATCTATACATATAATAAAATTGTCACTGATCCATTCATGTACATGGAATTAAAAAAAAAACATCATAGGGAGGCTTTATAAGAGCAAGAGAACCCAAAATAATAGTTTTTCAGTTTGTCTGTATGTTTGTGCACGCTAATCTCAGAAACGGCTTAACCAATTTGAATGTGGTTTTCAGGAAAATATTATGATAGTCTTAACTTAACATTTAGTGTTTATTTCATTAAAATCGGTAAAGAAATAAAAAAGTTATGAAAATTTATGTCAATCATGTAATAGGTACCATGCAAATCTTATTCTAAACATGTAAGAAATCTGTAGAGGAGTAGTCTTTGTACATTGAAAATATCAAAAAAAATAAACCAAGATGTGAAGTG
Source organism: Napeogenes sylphis (assembly GCA_959347405.1). Taxonomy (NCBI): domain Eukaryota; kingdom Metazoa; phylum Arthropoda; class Insecta; order Lepidoptera; family Nymphalidae; genus Napeogenes; species Napeogenes sylphis. Next base: position 1,071,582 of record OY365776.1, read on the forward strand.
ATAACTAACAGAATCCATTTTCAGCATTTTTAAAATCTTTGCCTGTTTATCTGTTTGTCTTTTAATTGTGCACACAACACTAAAAAAAATATTTAAAAAATTCATACAGCATACAACCTTATATAAGCAAGAGAAAAACCGCGATGGTATATGTTTATCTCTTAGTGGGTTATTAACAATAGCAGATTTTTATCCTTTACTTTTTACGAAAAATAATAGGTTATTTACGAAGCGATTTTAAGAAATACAGCTTTAATCCTTATCTAGTTAAGTAACTTAAATACATTTAACATTTAATATAGAACAATATAGCCCCTTACAGCATGTAATTTAAATAAATATTTTCTAAGATATTACAGATTTAAAATATAGGGTCTTCGCGTTTGCGGCGGTACGGTCTACCGGCGTACTCTGGTATGGTAGCGTGCAAAACGTCTCAAAAATGGCTTTTGTGTATGTTCAGTATTGAAAATTTTGTTAATGCATATATAACTAACTGAATGTATATCATTTAAAATGGATTTTTTTTTTGATAAAACTAGACCTGCAAGTTGATGGTGAAAATAACGTCGATTGTGTAGCTCAGAATTCCTCAAGTTTACATGGTCATATTTTGATTATGTTCAATGAAAATCTGTAAGTGTGATATATGGTCATAATGGTTATTAATGGTTAGTACTCTGTTTAAAAAGTATTTAAATGGACGTTTAAGTAAAAACAAGAGAGGTATAAAAATAATTACAATTCCTAATATTGTATCTTAATTAAAAACTTTAAATACACTTTTGACAGTGAGCGATGTCTGCCGATGTCGTAATTTTGATCGTATCACTTAAAATAAGTCATAAAGAAGCCAATACAAAAAAAGTAAAGTGGGAATTTCTTTACTACGAATTTGAGGCGTGGGTAGCGGCGGGCAAAAGCTAGTAAATAAATAAAATAAATAAATAATTTAACCGCCCCGTTGGTCGAGTGGTTAGCGCAGACGCCTAACGTGTCACGGCGCAATGGGGCTCGGGTTCGATTCCCGGCGGAGACAGTCATTTATGTGATGAGCATAGATGTCTGTGTTTCTGGGTTTGGTCGTTTATTAAATATATTCTCAGTATTTATATGTGTATTTCTATGTATTTGTATCGTTGTCTAACACCCTTAACACAAGCAAATAATTTGCTTACTTAGGGGTTAGATCAATGTGTGTAATTTGTCCTGATATTATTATTATATTATTATTATTATTATAAATAATAGCCAATGCATATTAAATATCTACAGCATAAAAAAATACAATTTATTTCCAATTATTTCTAATAAACTGAGCTATTTGATGTAATCCCTCTTTTCCAGCAGTTCCATCCAAATATTCCATTTCAATGTTCAAGCTACTATCGTTCGTTACGAGTTTGATGAGAGCGTTAATAACAAATGATTGTGGGGAATCCTCTATTTCCTTTATTTTCGATTCTGGAACTGTTATATCCTTTGTATCATTTTGTAGAGTATCAATTAAATCACTAGATTCATTGGCATTACTGTCATTTATATTTAATCCATCTTTGCTTGCAGTTCGATCTACATTTGGTTTCGTCTTTTTGGAGGACCCTTCTGATTGTTTTTGCATTCTTCTCTTGCGCCTTTGATTTGACCAAGTATTTGACAGAGCCGTTATATCCAAACACAATTCATTATTTCTTTTAGTGATAACTTTATATGAAATTTTTAACTCTAACAATATAGTCTTTATCTTGTCGATACTGTTATTAATATTTTTAGAGCAGTTGGGTGTTGGTAAGGTGAAACAAATGGGCGCATTCTTCTTCCGGCATTTGTCTTTCAAGGTAACTATGAAAAAAGATCTATATTGATTTTTCTTACAATTATGAAGTAAATCATTAGAATAATAAATACTATACCTATTTTAGAAAAATTATAATCTTGATATGTCCAGGCTAAGCCCCACCGTGTAACACGACCTTGACAAAACTCTGTGGTTGTGTGCTTAATACCTTCAGCTTTTAAGTCAAGCACCAGCTCTTTTAGATTGAATTTGTGACCTACCATTGTTGTATATATACTGAAAACAAAATTCTTTAGCATATTAACCAATTCCATAACATATTATACATAAAGTAGAATTTAAATAACCTAAAATCCATGGAAATTTCAAAAAAATAAATCTATCCCCTTCCCTTCAGACCACATAACCTTTATAACTTAAATTTCAGTGTTGACCCTTAATAACTTGTTTGGACGCACTCTATATCGGTCAATACCAGTAATTTCAACTAAAATCACTAAAAGTTGGGTGATTTAATTGAGGATTTTCTAAATAACAATAGGTGAACCCGCGTAAGCAATTACTTCCAACATTTTTAATTGCATATTTAAAACCATTTATTGAGCAATGTAGCAATATAAAAGATGATGTGCTCGGCTCTATTTTTATCATTGAAAACGAAGTTATAGAAACTGAACTCTTTAAGCCAAAAGAAAGTGCGGTATCACTTATCACTAACACTCCTCAAACATAAACCCTTGAAAAGTTAAAAACTCTATAAATTAAAATATTTAAATATTTTGTGCTTTCCTTGGATTTTAAATTATTTTGGTTTCACTTTATGTGAGTATGTATTCCACATATTTATTTCATGTCATTCATGTCAGTCATTCATTTCATGTGTTATAAAAAAAAACTCACAGAATATTATCTCTATACAGCTTGCTCTCCTCTATTATTTTTCTACAAAACTGCAACTCTCCACCTTCAGTAATAAGTTCATGTGGTGATCCAGTAAATCCGTTTTTAGGTTCAGGCCTGAATTAAAAAACATTAGTTTGATTTATATAAATACCTAAAAAACATATTTTCTTAATAATTTGCTGCTTCTTAATTTACAATCTTACCTTGATGGACTGCGAGACTCCCAAAGTTCTTGCATATTAGTATAAAAGGGTGGATTGCACATACAAAATTCAAATGTTTGTGAATTTTTCTCAGAAAATATATATTCAACTATTGATTTAGTGGGATTTCCCTTCACTGAAACCATATTTATTTTTTATTCATGTTGTATCTTTTTTTTTTATATAACAATATTACTTTTAGGTAAGATTTTTTTTCTTACAGCAATATTCCGAATAACTCATATTTCAATAGCAACACTAGTTAGTTAGAGTGTAAACATATTTTATAAGACACAACATAAAAAAAAAATTAAGCTACGCATGGTTTCTTGAAGGCTGATTAATATAAAGAACATTTAGTACAAATACTGGCACTTAATTAGTACAAATACTGGTACTAATATCTGTATGTGTGTTTGGGTGTCTCATTAAGACAACCAAACAACCAAACTAGATAGTACCGTTAAATATTTTAAAATTTAATCATGCTTCTCAAAATGGTACACTTTCAAGCCGTTGTTTTTAAGTACATTTTATAAGGTGTTGTAAGTTGTTCCTATTAATATTGTCCCTGGCTTTTAACAAACTCTCATCATCTGTTTCTGTTCCAACCATTTGCCACTTGTTTTTAGTTGCAGCTAACAAAGGATATATAGCACAAGCTCCTGTACCTTTTAACAAAAAACATACATATATATATTATATATAATGATGAGGAAACTTAAGGGGTCTATGCACCAAGTTTTTGTAACTGCTAACACTTTTCTTGACTCTGCACACAAATAAAGTGCTCACTTAAGTTAAATACATATGTATGCTAAAATGTCTTAAAAGATTAAAAAAATACAGAGACAGCTCCGGCCATAACGTAATAGCAAATCATTAGCAACACTATTAAGTGTAACAAAACATTAGGATATTTAATTGATTAATTAAAAGGTCAAGAAAATGTTTAGGGTCACAAAATATATCTTAAGTTTGTATTCGTGAGCTACACATTTGAATGGTAACTACTTATATACCTCGAATGTAATGCTCAGTAATTTTATTTGCGTTAAAGGTACTGACTATTACATATATATATTATGTAATGATTATTTAAAAATGTGTATACACATTCTAGCCATGTTACACTTATATATTTTATATAATAAAAAATAGCATAACTATAATTAATTATGCATTTATGTTTTTATTTTTAGATAACAATTTTAGTTATACATAATTTACCTATATCAAGCCCAGTAATGGATTCACTTTTATTGATGAGATTCATAAGGTCTTCAATCCATAATATATAGTTAAGCCTTAATGGTAGTGTTGGTACTAGACGGTCTTCTGGTATAATCACATCAAGATTAAAATCGAATTTCAGTAAACAAGTAGTTAAAATTCTCAGCACATGAGGATCCTTGAAATCTATACTTACTTTTCCTGTAACATCCTGAAAAAGTTAATAATTAACAAATGTAATTTAATATGTGAATTACATTTATATTTGGTATTTATTTCTATCTGTTTTGATACAATAAAGTAAATAGATCAATTAATATAGTATTTACGAGAATTCTTACCACTTTAGATATGTTGGAAAATTCCTTATAAGTTTTGGCTAGTTTTGCAAAGTCCGGGGGCGTCTTATATATATTATTTGGATGCATAAATTTATTGAGAGCCATAATTAAAATTAAACTAGCAGTGACTACTGAGCTATTCTAATACATATAATTATAAATAAAATATGTTTCTGAAACACTGAAAATATGGGCTTCTTATGATGTTTTGACACAGAATCTTTTACCAGAAAACAAAATTGTTTATATAATTACATTTTGTTAAGATATAGATATTACATTTTGGATATTATGGTGGATAATAAAATCGAACTTCACTAATCACTATTTGTATTTTGTAGAAGTAAAAACTAAAAAGTGACGGTTCAGAATTGTAATCAGTATTGCAAAGATATATTGACTATTCAGTCAACTTTATAAAATATAACTTTTCATGATGTATAAACTTGACTGCGCGAAAGTTAAACTTTTATATTACTCTGTGGTCAAAATTAAGGTATGTATATGGTAGGTAAATATTATATATTCGTAGTTATCCGTTCTAAATCTCGCTTAGTGCTAAATATATTTCCACATTAACTGTTATAGTAAAAAAAAATAGTCGTAAAAGGACCGTATTGAGTTAATTGTTTATTAACTCAATACGGTCTTTTACGACTATTTTTTACTATATTATATTTTTCTTTCTATATTTATGAAAATTTAGGTATAAAATTCTGTATTATAGTATATGCTGACCCTATGAAGGTAATTTCGTGACTTCTAAGTTCTAACTATGGTTATAGACCACAGTATTATAGACTACTTATCATTTATCTGTATCTCATTCAGATATATCATCTGTGAAAATTAAAATTTATTTTAATAAGGACGACGCGTAGTACTTCATTGAATAAGCTGTTATAATTTCTCGTGTTCTCATTTTTCGGTGAAATATTAGTTCTTTATTTAAAATAGGTAAAAACGTTTAAAGATTTAAAATGGTTGATAGAATTGATATGGCATTGGACGACATAATAAAAGCAGGAAAGAAAGGTAGACCTACAGGCGGTGCTGGAAGAAAATTTGAAGTTAAACGACCTGGGCGGGGCGGCGGTTTTCGTAACGGCCGGGCAGGTGCTGTGTTACGGGGTCGAAATCGTGGCGGAGTATCTAAACCAACAAATTATACAAGGGTAATTCAAATAAGTTGATTATACAATTTCAAATATGGCGGATCAACGTGGTGAAATGACGCGACAAATGCGTCACCATAAACATTTAGTCGTCATAAAGTCGCTTATGTGGACCCGAAACTACATATCGCAGTAGTAATGTAATATTCACCCTAAATACATAATTTTAATGCCGTGCGCAAGCTCGGTTCCGCAACTATAAATTGTGCTGTTTTATTATTTGTTCTGCCATATATTACATATCTCCGATTTTAAATTGTAAAGTTTTGTAATTCTCTGAGCCCACCTTATTTTAAGGCATTTCGATTTATTGCCTTTGCTATCACTTATTCAATTGATAGCATTTTACCTGGAGATGTTCAATCGGTTTATCAAGGGGATGGTCAACACAAAGCTGCAAGCAAATCAAACTTGACATCAAAGTTGCATCAAGTTATATTATTGCCTGGTTTTTTCAAGACGTGGGGCAACAATGTTATGAATGGAGTTTCCTGATTATATTAGTGGATCAATAGTTTTGGGACTGTTCGCGTCAGTGTGATTTTGCAAAATTGTGCAAAAAAAATCATGTCAAGAAGTGCAGTGTTAGTGGTGCAAACATGGATTCTATATTTCAATTGTTTATAATAACTTTTTAATTGGAAATGCTTGTGTATTATTATTGTAATAATTGGTTACAATTCTGTGAATTGTTATAGAACATGTATAACCTTTGTTTGCTTAGTATTTTGAGTGTATACTCAAAGAAGCTGCAGTGGGCAGTTGGCATGATCTATGAAGGACAACATATTTCAGGGTGATGTTAACAGCACATGGAAACATGACATGTACAGTGACTTCAGTGAAAGAAAAATGCAGAGGAGTGCACCTTTAACCACGGGACCTACTAAACTCCTTGTGTCCAATTTGGACTTTGGTGTTTCAGACTCTGATATTCAAGAACTTTTCTCAGAGTTTGGTATTCTGAAGAGTGCAGCAGTCCATTATGATAGATCAGGACGATCATTAGGTTTGCAATAAAAATGTTTATCCTATAATATTGGTATCACTTCTAAAAACTGTAATCTGTCAATTATTTTAGATATTGTAATTATATATTTATTTTTCTACTTAATTCTGCATGCAGGTACAGCTGATGTCCTATTTGATAGAAGAGCAGATGCCCTAAAAGCTATGAAACAGTACAATGGTGTTCCACTAGATGGACGAGCAATGAATATACAGCTTGCAACATCAGAAATATCCACCTTTAGGACTGAAGAGAGAAGTAGACCTGTTGGTGGTGGAGGTGGTCCAGTGAGAAAAAATTCAAATAGAGGTATATTATACTATACCAAACTTATAAAAATAATTGGTTCATTCTTAAGTAACAACATAACCAACAAAATCTTAACCTCATTTAAGGAGGAGGTGGAAATCGTCCTCAAATTGGGGGTGGGGGACGTGGTGGTGTTCGTAGAGGAGGTCGCGGTGGTGGTGGAGGTGGGGGAGGACCTCGCGGCAAGAAACCTGTACCAACAGCTGAACAATTAGATGCAGAACTAGATGCCTATGTTAAAGAAATTAAATGATAGAAGCTTTACTAGATTTAATATTAGGTGTATGACATAATTTTAAGATTCAAGTAACTTCTTATTACTGAATATTTGTATTTTTTTTGTTTATTATTATAAACAAAGATTGAAGTTCTGACAACATCTTAAAATAATTTGGCCAAATTGTTTAAAATATTTTAATACATAATATGAAGACCAATAATTTGAGTTTTAATTAGTAATTTTTAATGTTGCCTTTACTTAATTTTTATAGTATGTTAACTTGAAAATAACCGCTAAAACAATGACTTCAGATGTCTTCTATGCAGTTTTCAATATATGTGTTATATGTCGACTAACTGCTCTACATTGTAGTTGATGTAAGGTAAGTTTTGACATCAACATGTTCCATACCTCAAATGACAACAGCAATATCTAAACAATATGGTACCTTTATTTACAAATTGTTTTATCTTTACCACTCAGAACAATAACTAAAGCATAGAAGTAGCCTAAATTTGAAGACTTAAATATATATAAACATATATGTACATATATGTGTGTGTGTGTATAAAATAATTAAAATAATAACAATAATAATAAGAAATCTAATAACAGCTTTAATCTACCTTTAAATGAATACATAAATCCGTCTTTCTATTATATGACTGATGGCTTTGGAATAATTTCTTTTGCCGCTTCTTCATTAAAAAATTAAATTTTAAATACCATTCAAGAATGTTCTTAGCAATGTTGTTACAAATGTTTTTAATGTTATTAAAAACAATTATAACATTTCTATTATTTGATCAGTTTTCATAGATTTTATCTTAAAATTATTTAGAATTATCAAACTCTCAAGATTTATTGAACACTAGCTGTTGCCCGCGGCTCCGCCCGCGTTTAGGTCGCTTTTCGCGTAATCTGTGGAAACTACAATTATGCAGACCTATAATAGACTTATAGTTAATTCTATAGTATCCTACTCCCGTGGAAATTTTATATATATAGGCATTACATTTCTACGATATCAAACTGAAAATAATAATATCACAAACAAACGCATTCAAAATTTTATCGCTGTCCACAACCGTTCCGTAAGGAGCCGACCACGCGCCTGGGCCGCGCGGCATGCTACCTCGCAGCTATCGACATTGTTAGCCCTCCCCTCTCAACGCGCCACACAAAGTACGTGTGGTATTTCACCATTATGTATCATTTTAAAACTAAAATAACTCCTTACTTATTGGTTAAAATCAAATGCTTTCAAGAGCAATGTTGTTCATAATTAAGTGCCTGTGATATTTAAATCATTTATTTGGATAAGGAATAATATCGTTATTATTAAAACACCTTCGAAAGTGTATATTATTTTTGAAATAATTTCATAACCATATAAAAGGTTATAGTGAGTCAACCTTAAAAGCTAGACACATGTTGTCGCGGACTTCTTTTTAGAACTTTTAAAGGGGAATAATTTCATAGAACATCATTTTTACGTAACTTTCACCGTTTTCGCAGCGCACGCATTTTTTTGTTTATTTTTTTACACCTTGCGTTAGAATATTCAAGTTTTAGTAAACATTCTATTATTTTTCGAAAATGAAACATAGCCTATGTCACTCGGGAATAGTGTAGCTTGCCAACGGTGAAAGAATTTTTGAAATCGGTTCAGTAGTTTCAGAGCCTATTCATTTCAAACAAACAAACAAATAATCAAACATTTCCTCTTTATAATATTAGTATAGACAATGCTAAAAAATTCAAAAATCTTAAAAATATAAAAAAATTAGATTATTTTCGCTTAAAATGTTATTTTTATTACGGCAATCGATTGAAAAAAAATCCGATTGATCAAATTATCAATAACTGACACTTGTATAATTTATCATGGTGAAATAATAAAGCGCAAACAGATGTTATAACTAAATTTTGAATGAAAAATATGAAAAAATCTAAATTAAATAAATAATATGCTAGCATTAAAAAAAAAATTTTTTAATCTTTTTGTTAGATATTTCAAATTTTAGGACTTGCCTGATTAATCATTTTAACAAAGAAATTCTACCCTCAAAATGGTACTATGTTTCGATAGTAAGCGCGCAATAAAATAAACTTTAAAATTTGGTCTTGCAGTTTACAGAAACCCAATCAAATTTAAATTTTAGTCATCTTAAAAATTTTGGAGCCCCTCAAAATTTGCCGCCCTAGGCCCGGGCCTCATGGGCCTAAGCCTAAATCCGCTACTGTAAATAGTAATGATTTTTCAATCGTAGGTATTACTGTAAATAGTGTAAATTATATTTCTGTATATATTCCTCATCCTTCGATTTTCATATTGAATAAAATTGACGAATTGATACAAAATCATTCATTATATTAGGTGACCTTAACTGTCAACATGAATCCTGGGGTAGTACTAAATCTAACTGTTACGGTGAGCGTTTATTAGAATTAGTAGATTCAAATAACCTATGCGTGTTAAACTCTGGATCCTCAACGCGTCTAACAAATCCAATAGAAGGAAATAGTGCTGTAGATTTAAGTATATGTACTTCTACGTTAGTCCCTCGGTTTTCGTCATCATGGTCGTATCATGGTCGGTTCTATCGTCAACCTATGGAAGCGATCACTTCCCAATTATAATAAAAACTTCGCCATCTACACAAATTTCTCATAACAATAACCGTGTGTACAAAAAATATAAACTTAAATATGTTAGTGATGAAATTTGGCAAACATTTTCTAAACTAATAGACGATCCAATTTCAAATATCCCATTAATACAAAACACAGATGCTGAGTCTCAAATATTTACTGAAATTGTTGTTAACACAGCCAATAAACTATTTCCTGTTGTAAACAGTTCATCTTATATTTCTTGCCCACCTTGGTGGGACAAGGATTGCAAGGAATCAATTAAGGCTCGTAAGGCTGCTGAAAAACAATATCGCAACAATATTAATAATGATAACTATGATGCTGTCATAGATATTTTAAAAAATAATAAAAAACTATTTAAAAATAAAAGAAGAGAAAGTTGGGCGTTTCCATTTCTCCAGATACCCCCCCAGTAATAGTTTGGCTGAACATAAAAAAATTTAGATCAGTATTAATTGACTCATCATCAACTACCGTTCATCCTTCTTTAATTAACAAAGTATCATTTATCTCCTTCTACGGTGAACGAACAAGTAAGTTTGGATATGTTAAATGTCTTTGATGAAACTTCATCTGATCTTTGTCCGGATTTTACCTTACAAGAACTTAAAAACATATTAAATACTGTCAAAAAAGACACGGCTCCCGGGAACGATAGTATTGTTTATTCTTTTATTAGTCATCTAAGTCATAATGCTCTACTTTATTACTTAAACATTATAAACCGTATCTTAGTTTCAGGTGAAATACCATCATCATGGAAATCCCAAATAATCATCCCCATCTTAAAGCCTAACAAAGATCCATCTGAACCTTCTTCCTATCGTCCCATTGCATTATCATCTGTGTTAATCAAAATTTTAGAACATCTGGTTAAAAATCGACTCGAATGGTATCTTGAGAGTAATAATTACTTATCAAATAACCAGTACGGGTTCCGAAAAGCTAGAAGTACTATGGACAATATAAGCCTTTTAGATGCTGATATAAGACTAGCCTTTAGCATGAATAAATCCGTACTTGCAGTTTTTCTTGATCTTAATTCAACATATGATAATGTGGTAATCCCAATTTTAATACAAAAGTTAATACATTTAAAGGTACCGAAAAAGTATATTGTCTTTATTACCAATAGTTTGTCTAACAGATCAATTGACATTTATTCAGATAATATAAAACACACTAGGTGCCTATCAAAGGGTCTTCCGCAACGATCAGTACTGAGTCCTTTATTATATAATGTGTACACACACGACTTGGACAAAGCTATTAATAACAATATTGACATTTTACAATATGCCGATGACCTTCTTCTTTACACAACCGATCAAAGCATTGAACAAGCTAACATAGACATTAATCTGTCTCTCAATATGTTACAAACATGGTTAGGGAAAAATGGGTTACAAATTTCACCGTCTAAAAGCTCCGTAGTTTTGTTTACACGGTTACGATGTCTTCCAAAAATATCGGTAAATTTTGATAATGAATCAATACCAATAAAAGAAAGCACAAAATTTTTAGGTGTTATACCGGACTCAAAACTATCCGGCGTCCCTCACTGTAATTGTGTTGCCAATAAGTGTGAAAAATTAATTAATATTTTAAAATGTTTAGCTGGTATTTGGTGGGGAGCGCATCCATTTTATCTTAAGCTCATTTATAATGCTATTATACGAAGTATTTTAGATTATGGTTCTTATATCCTTGAACCTTGTAACAAATCAGCCCTCCAGAAACTTGACTTGATCCAATCCACTTGGATTGGATCTTACGTATCATTTGTGGGGCAATGAAATCCAGTCCAATAAACGCCCTACAAGTAGAGTGCGGTGAACCTCCCTTACATTTAAGACGCCAGTATTTATCTGATCAATACGTTTTTCGATGTGTACAGCTTTTAGAACACCCGATTTTACAAAAACTTCATGTACTTTCTCAATCGATTGACATTTTACCATATTGGTGTAATAAATCTATTCCATGTCTTGTAATTAGTTACAAAAAATATTTATCACTTTCAGCTCCCATTCATCGTTCATCAATATTGCCTATTTTTACATGTGATTTCGAAGCTCTTGTAAAAAAACCAAAAATTAATTTTAATTTTGGTATTAATAAAGACGAAACGAATGCAATGGTTCTTTACAGCCAAATTATCAAAAATGAATTCCCTAGTTATCATACTATATTTAGCGACGCATCCAAGCAAAGTGATCATAGCCATGTAGGAGTCGGAGTTTACCACTCGCAATATAATATTATTCAAAAAGTTAAACTTCCGTCGGAATGTAACATATTTTCAGGAGAATGCTTAGGTGTGTGTGTTAGCTAAGCTATAGAATATGTCTTATTATTTAAACTTTCCAAAGCTCTAATATTTTCGGACTCGTTAAGCACTTTACAAGCTATCCATAATTGTTGTCATAAAAAAATATCATCATCCTTTAATTTACGAAATTAAAAAAATACTAGACCGCTGCCATAATATGCAGTGTGATGTGGTTTTGATATGGATTCCAGGTCACGTTGGTATTTATGGCAATTGCAAGGCGGATGAATTGGCTAAAGATGCCATTTTGAATGGAGATGTTTTTCCATATAAAATTTACAGCCCAGACTTGAAATCTATATAAAATCAAACCTTACATTCCTCTTGGCAAGATTTATGGAATAAAAGTAGTATACTTAAAGGATCATATTACAACAGAATACAACCGAATATTCCATCTAAACCTTGGTTTTTCTCAGTCAAATTTAATAGAACAGTTACCAGTATTTTATCGAGATTGAGATTAGGGCACACTTGCACACGTTCTCACCTATTTAGATTGCAAATAAAAGATAGCCCACAGTGTCCATGTAGTGCAGACATAGCAGATGTCAACCACTTATTTTTCTCATGTCCTCTTTATAAACACGATGTCCTGTTTAAATCCTTAATAGAATCCCAAATTCCGTTACCTACATCAATAACTTGTCTACTACATAAAAACAATAAAACCATCTACCATTTCCTTACAGATTTTATTATCTCTAACGAAGTCAAAATTTAACTTTGTAAAATTTTAATTAGTATTACCATGTATTATTATTTATACAATTACTATTTTATTATTTATACAGTTGCTACTTACCTATTATATTATTTGGTGTATTTAGCTATGCCTTCTTACGGTTCCAACCCTTAAAAATTATATAATGTACATATAATTATTATTAAGTAATACAGTCTAATATGTTTATTCATAATTTTCTTATATCCTATCTGTAAAATTGTATGTTAATATATATTTTTTAATAATTTATTCATGACCATTGATACAAAAAAATGTATGTATTCTTAAAATATTGCTTTACTGAAAGTTATCATTTACCAAATTATTTTCAATGACGGGTGTTAAAAACATCAAAAGTTTCCCCTGTTTCGACCATTGGCACAATGCACGTAATGTTTTGCCACAAAGTTAAAGAAAGAAAGAAAGAACTCTCAAGTGACAACTGACAAGTGACAAGTCTTAACTCTTAAAATTGTTGATGGAACTTCTTTATTGAAACAAGTAAAAAGTAATTTAAGTAGAGACAAATTGAAACTACTAGCATTGAACAAGAAAATATTTAAATTATTTGAATTTCAAAACAAATTTAGTTACGTGTATGATATTTTCCACAGTTCATTAGGAGGATAGAAGTAATGAATCTATCGGGTATGTTTAACTTGTTTGTTTCTTGTTATTTATTATAGATTTAAAATTATTTTATGGAAATGTATTGTAAATGTAGATCCCTCAGATGATGATTCTAGCAGTGATGAAAGCCCAGTTCCAGCGAAGCGGCCGCGCGCCGACACGTACGGTGCTTCTTCTACAACGTCACAAGGATCAGGTCTTTTTAAATATCTTATAATATAATAATCTCATAACTGATTTTTTAAATAATATTTATATATATTTAAGATGTTTAATGGAGTATGCTATTATATTGCTACAGGCTTAATTATTATATAGTGATATAATTGCCCGCTACTATTTAAAGGTCTTCAAGAATCTGATGAAGACTCACATGAACTACAATTTGGGGATAATTATGCGGGAAAAACTCAGAAGTCTAATAAAAACAAACTAAATTACACCGAACAGAATTCTAAAAGATCAACCCGAATAAGTAGAAGTAGTCTCAGTGAAAATTGTTCTTCACCCACTGAGCAATATGATGACTTTAGATCCGGCTTCAAAGACAATGACTCTGTGGACAGGAGTGCCCGGGCAAGCTTTCAAACACAAAATGATAATGCTTTTTACAACAAAACATCAGAAAATCATAAAGAATCTAGTACCTACACAAGTGGGTACTCAGAGATATCAAAACGGATGATGAGCAATATGGGTCACAAGCCAGGCAGAGGTTTGGGTAAATTTGAACATGGCAGGGTAGAACCTGTGCAGGCATCTACACAGAAAGGTAGAAGAGGTTTAGGCCTGAAACCTTCAGTAGTTGGTGAAGTACCACAAGATTTCAAATGGTCACCTGATGAGGCAACTCCAGAGGCAAAAGAAGAAGTGGTAAAAATAAATATGATAATAAAAATTTTGGATTAAAAAATTAAATAGGTTTAGGTTTAACATAAAATTAATGCCAATTTTATTTTCTAGTCTTGGATACCCATTATGGATGAAGATACATTGTCAGGTGATATTTTAGATAAATGGTTAAAAAAGGGTAAAAAAAAAATGTTTATTGAAGATGAGACAGACTTTGTTGATCCCCAAATACTAAAAGGAATCCTAAATTCTAAGGTAATTTAGTTCACTTATTTAATTGCTGATTCCATAATAATTCATGTAAAAAAATACATTTATTGTCATTGCAGACAATTTTTGATGATTTAGATGGTGAGGACATGAGACAAGCAAGATCTCGCAGCAATCCATATGAGACAATTGGTTCAGTTATATTTTTAAATAGAGCAGCAGTAAAAATGGCAAACATTGATGCAGTTTTTGACTTTATGTTCACAAATCCTAAGAGACAAAACGGAGAACCTGCAATTGACAAAAAGGATTTGTTATATTTTGCAGATGTATGTGCTGGCCCAGGTGGCTTCTCTGAATATGTACTGTTTAGAAAGGGATGGCACGCTAAAGGTAATCTTGTAATAAATTACAATAAACTTAAAAGAATCTTAGATCAATACATGGTTTCTCAAAGGTGAATGATATAAAAACAATACTAATTCACTGTCAAATCTTAGTTTTGCTCACAAATTTGTGGAACAATTTATACTTGTATGATCCTTGTAGATATTGTCCACTGATATTTTAATTATTCTCAATTCTTAAACATTTCAGGTTTCGGTTTTACATTAAAAGGTTCAAATGATTTTAAATTATCTGATTTCTATGCTGGTTCACCGGAAACCTTCAATCCATTTTATGGTGTCAAAGAAGATGGCAATGTATTTGATACTGCTAATTTGACATCATTAAAGGAATTTGTTCTAAAACAAACAGATGACATGGGTGTACATTTTCTTATGGCAGATGGAGTAAGTACAAGATAATTGTATTGCTGGATTTTATACATTGGTTTATTTATAGCTTACTTTTTTAGGGGTTTTCAGTTGATGGTCAGGAAAACATTCAGGAGATATTGTCAAAGCAGTTGTATCTATGCCAGTGTCTTGCAGCTCTAATGCTTGTGAGATCTGGCGGCCATTTTGTTTGTAAGCTGTTTGATGTTTTCACACACTTTAGTGTTGGTCTCATTTACATTATGTATAGGTGTTTTGAAAAAGGTATTATAATATCATAGTTTTCTCCACAGTATACAATTATTTTATCACTGACCGTTTTATTAATTTATAAATCATTTTTAATTACATTACTAGTCGGATTTTATAAATTTAATTGTTCGATTATAAAAAAGGCGTATTTATTTTAGTTAAAAATGCATATTCGTAAGTAAAGGATAGTCGATCCGTTTGTTGTCATTTTAAAATATTAAAAAGGTCATTATGTAAAATTTGTTACAAAAGTAATTACTAGCATAGAAAATAATTTTGAAAGCAATGAACATTTTACGTCTCAAATTTTGTAATGAAAGTAAAACGATAAATACATAGATGTTTGATAGTTTATTTTTTAAAATTTTAGTGTGTATTTATAAACCGGTAACTTCGAGGCCAGCAAACTCGGAACGTTACATTATTTGCAAATGGAAAAAAGTCGGTACAGAATCCGCCGAGAAGCATTTATTAATGGTTAATGATATTCTGTGTAACAACAGTCGCACCAAGGACGACGACGTCACCCAGCTCGTGCCCCCGGCTGTCATACAGCAAGACCGAGGATTCTATGAGTATATCTATAAGAGTAACTGTATGTATGTATCCTGTTCAGTTATATACCATTTTTTACATATACGTATATCAATATGACATTTTGAATTATCAATTATTAAGTATTATATTTAAAGAAGGGGACATATTTTTTTTTCCTTTTATTTTCTATAACATTAATATTTTAAGGTAATGTTTACATATTTTTAGGATAAAAATATTGTACCAATGTTGAATGTTTTATTAGTTTTTTAATCGTTATTTTTATCTATGTTTTATTCATCAGAATTGGCGAAAGACAAATTAAAAATCTTTTAAAAATAGCAGAATTTAGTAAAAACAAAAGTTTAATCGAAGACACACAAAATGAGATGAAAGAACAATGTTTGAAGCTGTGGAAAGTAAGATATACTACAAATTATAAAATTAATGTCCCTTACTGTATGGTCTGTCGTCTGTCTTTAATGCTATTATTTCATTAAACACGGCTAGAAAATGTCTTTATAGTTTAAACTAATGCTTGTAAAATTATTTATTTTATTTTGTTCATTCGTTACTGAGATAATCAAAATATCCTTTATATGTTCCTAATTGTTAATTCTTTTTATTCCAGTTGCCTGATAAAGTACGTACAAAACCTGAACGACGCAGTCCCGACGATACACTATCACATATCCTCAAAACTTGCGCTAAAACACAATCAGAAGCGCACAATCCTTTCTCGTTTAAGCAGGGCATGCTTAATAGACAACCGAAGTATCTGGAAAAGTCTTCAGATTTAAGTGGGATTTTCAATAACGTGTTTGACTGGCACTTCACTTTCTTAAGCAGCGCCAAAGGAAGTCCAGACTTGAAGATCTTTATTGGTTAGAATTTATTTTATTTTATTTTTAACCTCCGATCCGAGAAGAGGAACGTTACAAGTTTGACATGTGTATCTGTGTGTCCGTCTGTGGTATCTTAGCAGCCAACCGAGTGAACGGATTTAATCGCGGTTTTTAATCTAAAGCCTGGTCCGTCGAGAAGGTTCTTAGCTATGTTTGGTCGAAATAAAAGCAGTCGACTCCAAGATATAGAGCTTTTATTGTTGCTGGTGAAAAATTATTATATAATATAATTAGTAAAAACCTTAACAAGTGAAAATAAGTTTTGCTCGTAGGTTCATTTAGTATGATATAGACACTCTTAACTTAACTTTAAAAAGCAGAAAGAAATAAATAAACCTACAGTATAAAAGACCTAAAAAGTATCCTTTTTAGGTTATAATAATATTATTATGTTTTTTTTTATACCGTTGCGGGGGACCGCAAAATAAACGAAAACAAAATGCAATTAAATTAACAAGGCAAAAAACGAAATAACAATATCAAATCGTATACTTTAAATCCTCATTCATTAACTCCAAAAACTTCGTAAAATAGACACCATAGTCAACGAACTTTCATCAGTCCCCCGACGCAACGACTTCAATAAAAAGACAATTATATTAATCTTATCCTTATCAGAATTTATTTTGTATCGGGGGTTTTAAGTTATACTTCTTTTGGCGCGATTGGGAAAATGTTGGTAGTTAATTTTAATTAAATGGTTGGTTGGTAGTTAAATTTAATTTTAAGCGCACACTGACAGGAAAAGCAACTGTCTGAAGTTAGTTGCTAAAGCCTAAAACTTTCATAAGTTTTGTAAAAACTGATACCAACATAGTAAAAGCAAAAATATCTACCACATGTCTGTATACTCTGAGATGGAATAATACTTATAAAATATAAACAAAGGAGTTACCACCACAAGAAAATATTTTATATTTCGTATAAATCCAAAAACGCTTAAAATAAGGTTTGTGTTTTTTATATTATGCAAAAGTTATGTGCATATGTTAACAAAACAATATAAAACCATTTATTTTGTAAAGAACCCGTTCAATTACATGTAGTAAGAAAAATATGTTTATTACAATGGCAATGTCACAGGGATACGCAACCTTTGGTAATCATTTCATAACCTCATTGACGACGTTTTTGATAAATTTATTATAAATGTAACTAAATCTGATTTGGACTCAACAAGTCTTACGTCTAGTGACAGCGAAA
The DNA here is from genome assembly GCA_959347405.1 of Napeogenes sylphis. Taxonomy (NCBI): domain Eukaryota; kingdom Metazoa; phylum Arthropoda; class Insecta; order Lepidoptera; family Nymphalidae; genus Napeogenes; species Napeogenes sylphis. The sequence continues at coordinate 1,089,858 of OY365776.1, forward strand.
AAGGTAATAGTGTTACACTGTTGCTTAACTTTATTTATTTATTATTTCTCATAGAATAATAATTAAAGTAAAAACAAAAAGAAATGATTATAAAATGCTGTTTTTGTATTGTATGACCATTTCGAAAGTAAAATGTAAAAAATAAACTAATTTAGAAAATGTTTATTATTACTGAAAGAATAGTTTGACATGTAACGTAATGACACTTACAATGACAGTTCTTTGTTTACATTTTGTAACTATTAGTCCATCAGAGTATAGGCTTGAGATTTGATATTATTTTTCTTAAACGCTTTTAATAATTTTTTATTTGTTTTTTTTTAATATTTTTTTTAGAATAATAATGATTTATTTACAAACTTTTATAATTTTAGCTTGCGGGGGTAAACAAGTTTATCAGCTCGATGGCATCACTTGGAGAAGTGCCGCCGATTTACATATTACTCTGCCCGCAAACACATTGTTATATGGAGAGGTACTCATAAAACAATAATTAAAATGAGCGATGTCTAGCGTAGAGCACATACTTAGCTGTGATACGGCATCAACGGCACCAAACCCAACGAGTCGCGGGTTCGATCCCCGATAAGCTCGACGCGTTCATCCCACAAGCTGCAAATCTTTCGAATATTAGGAAAGAGGTCGCGTAGCCCTAAATTTACAATAAAAAGTTGCTTTTATTTTTGTCTGTGAAAGTCTAAATAGTTGTAAACAATATTAATAATATACAAATATTGTGCGACTTAGATAGTTCGCGAGTACCGAGGCGAGGGCAACCAGCAGATGCACAACAAGGCGCTGCACGTCCTGGACGCGCTGCTGCTGGGAGGAGTCGACGTGTCAGCGCTTCCTCTCACTGAGCGGTGCGACTCTGTTACTTTATAATTGTAATAATACACGAGTTATTACAATGTCGTATGTGAACTCTAGAAAGTCTTTTGATGACCCCCTACACCTTATTTTAATAAGCAATTTTTTTTTCAGTGTCAATCAGTGCACTCTATTTTGCAATGCTTTAGAGAAATCGGATGACTCGCAAGCTCTTTCAATTAGATGTAAAAGGTTTTATCCTATGGAAAGTTTTTCAATGAATGTGGCTAATCTAGAATATCGCTCGATGAAGAGGATAAAGAAGGCATTAACTATTGACATTCCAAAACGAGGAAACAGAAATGATATGTTTTATACGGTTGGGTCGTTGCTCTTTCTGAAGGAGATCAGAGGTATCACACCTTATACTTTATTTTTAATTTGAATCATCTTCAAAACATCCTATTGTACCTTAAAATTTGAACGGTTTCAGAACCTTGGGTAGCACAGATATCAAAAAAAAGTGGATGCAAGTATTACTATTGTATTGGTCCAGACGGAAAACCTAGAAGTGAGTATTACATACCCGAAGCGGCGGGACTTGATATGTTAAGTGCATATTCAAACAGAGTTATGTGGAACTGGGACTCGCCCGCTGCCATATTTGAAAGTCATCCGAGTGCCCCCATGACCAAATTACAGATGGAAGAACATATACGTCGTAAAGCATAATCTTTTTAAATCTGTGTTTTATTTATATAGATGTTAAATATGGTTATTATTTTTAAACAAAATGGATATCTGAAGAATAAGATGTTTCAGAACTTCTATTGTTTCATTTCGTAATTTGTATATTTCACTTTTTATATTATTTGTTTTTCACCTATAATCTAAATGTTTGACGTGTGATAAATAGTTAAATTCAGTACGGAAAAACGTCTAAATAATTATGTTCTGGTCGAATTTTTATAGTACTTTTATTTGTAAAGAATAAAGAAATAACATGAAGCAGTTATTACATCATTAAGTCATAGTTTGTACAAATTATACATCAAACTCATATTTTAAAACAGTGACAGATAAATACAAGAAATTAAAATAAACTCTCAACGACTAACTTTCGTGTTCAAATCCTTCATGGGCTTGAGTGTACGCATGTATAATAAAGTTCCACAAAACATCTTAGATATTTTTCTTAGATTTAAATCTAAAATTAAAAGTATATTCTTAAACAGATCTTATTATAATATTCAAGAGTTATTTGTTGACTGACCATGGATTGTGGTGGAAATGTGTGGAAGTTGGATTGGTGACTCATTTGTAGAATTGTAATAATATATACGTTTTGGTTAATTTCCATTAAAAAGAGCAACTGTTGAGTTACTGGCCAGCTCTGCTCAGCAGAGCAACATAATGAACCGGTGGTAGATTAGCTTAGCTCCGTCGGCGAGGCATACGCTTGCGTGGGTACACCGTCGGGTTTTGGTGTAGGATTCACGTTGGTTCTGGTTGGTTGATTAGTTACAGCGTTCCTCTGGGTTTCCATAGTTGTAGGGGGGTCATCGAATTTTGGGCAAGAGCAGCAAGGAGTGGAATGGACCAGTCGTTGGCGAAGTCCAGTTGGACTTGTCTACGAGGTGTGATCAATATGTACGGTGAACAAATTTTTATACCGGCAATAGCTGATGCTACAGCCATATGTTGTAATTTGTTAAGTAGCGTGATCCGCTGACACAGGCAGGGACAAGTTGTATCACGTTTGAACATGTCAGTCAGCTGTCAGAGCCGCTAGAGTGAGGTTGTGTTTATCGTGTCTGTCGCGCAACATGGATTTCGAACAAGTGCTAAAGAAGCTCATGAAATGTTAAAATCGGTATACGGCTATAATGTAGTAACTCTAAAGACTGTGTACAAGTGGTATGACCGATTAAAAACGGAAATGAGTGTGTTGAAGACGAGCAGCGTGCGGGACGTCCAGTCACTTCAAAAACAGATGAAAATGTGCAAAAAGTGGAAACAATGATTCGTTCAAACAGGCGACTGACTATTCGAGAGCTATCTGAAGACCTTAACATCTCGTATGGCTCCGTCCAAAGCATTTTAACAGATGAATTGCATATGAGACGAGTGAGCGCAAAATTTGTTCCCAGACTTTTGAGTGCTGTTCGTGAGTTTTTGGCAGAAAAAAATGTTCCTGTCTGTCCACATCCACCATACTCACCGGATTTAGCACCGTGTGACTTCTGGCTCTTCCCAAAAATTAAAAGTGTGCTTAAAGGAAAACGTTTTGATACCATTGCTGACATTGAAAGGGCCCCGACCGAGCAGCTGAAAGCCCTTCCAAAAGATGCCTTCCAGAAATGCATCCAGTCATGGAGTCAACGTTGGAATAAATGCATTGCTAGCCAAGGAGAGTACTTTGAAGGAGGTTAAATCAGATTCTATGTAAGCGTGATACTTTTTATAATATAACATTATTCACCGTATTTATTGATCACACCAGGTATGACCGATAGCTTTGCCAGCTATCTAGTGTTATAGTACCGTTATAGACAGCTCCCATATATATGCCATAAAAAGACTTTTGGTACTTGAAAGCGGCTTAATCTTTATAACCGATGGTTTAGTAGGTGTGAGATGATTAGTAGGTTTGGGGTGCTATACATATAATCCTGAGGATGGAGAAGAAGTTATTGTATGCTCTATACCATAATCCTTAAAAAATGTATTTCGTTTTTTGAATGGGGAGCATTGAATAACATTTGCACGTTATTTTTTTAACCAGAAAGTGGGATTTTATAAGTTTGACCTGTATAGGTACACAGGTAGGTGTGTATTTCTGTGGCAATGTAGCAGCCAAACGCGGTTTTTAATTGAAAGCTTGGTTCGAGATGGTTCTTAGCTATATTTGGTCGAAATAGAAGGCCATCGTCTCTAATATATGAAGCTTTTATTGGTTTCTGGCTGGAGAAAGATTCTTATAGAAATATTGATAGCTTACAGACCTAAACAAGTGGAATTAGTGTAATCGTAGGTTCATTTACGCTCATACGCTGCGGGAGTTGAGCTGAGCGCCCTTCCCCTTTTTTATGCTTCTAAAGTCGGTCTAAAAAGCGCCCAAGGACTTTTAATGAAGTTGCTGCCACCGGAAAGGTTAAGAGTAACGATTGGCGAGCGTGCGCAGGTTAAGTTAAGCTTAAGTCTATGGGAGATTCAGTTTTTTTTACCGTATCGCTGTCCGTCTCGGTGAATTAAGCATTCTATATGTGACTGTCTTAATCGGAACGGTGGTGACAACTATTACGCTTCTTTCGAAAATCCTAACCAAACAAAATCCTATCCTGCCCGTATCGGTTTATTTTTCGTTCTATATTTATGAAAATTTATATAGGTAAGCATAACATGGCTATACAAGTTTAAAAATATTTTCAAACATCATGATAGGTGGTAAGATTAAAAATGATGATATCACTTAACATTATTTTTGGTAGGAATGAGTAAACGCAGGTATGCTTGTGCCTCGGAGTTATTACCTAGATTTTATGTTCAAAATATCGTAAAAATAAAAGTATCCAAATACTATATTATTTTGCCAAGTTCTAGAAACAATTTCCTAAGTTTTAACATGTAGTCAAATTCATTTTTTAAGTGCTTTGGATAGAACTGTAGGACCTCTTACAATGCTTTTTGACGGCATTTTTGTTTATTCATATTTGGCACTACTTGTTTTTACAATCTATTAGGTCTGTTATACTATTAGGTTCTTACAAATAATATTGGCGGTTTGTATGGGAAGAACAATAAGTCGAATATTTTTAAAGTGAAACTTTTATTACATCGTCTCAAACTTTTTCGTCTGTGTGTTGCATGTCGCGTGACGGTCGGCCGCGGAGTAGGGATAAAGTGAAAGGCGCTCGTCAGAGCAGCCGAGGCCAATATGGCGGCGCCTATAGTTCGCATCAGCTGACCGTGTAGTGTATAGACTATTACTCATTTGTGCCAGTGCTCCACGCTATTTTGTTTGTTTTTGTCAGTGTTTAATGTAAATGTTGTTATTTATTCGCTTTTGGTAAACAACGACACAGCTAGTGAGTCCAAGTCTACTTTTATCATTTCCCATTATCATTCCCATTTTCTAAGTATAAAATTAAGATTGATGAAGCAATTTTTATACCCTTAATGGAATATTATTCCGAAAATTTTTAGTTAAATGTCTATAATGTGAAAAAAAGTTTCACTTTTACGGTGGTTTCATAAAACCACACAATCTTTTTTTTTTTAATTGAGCTGAGCAGAAGCGAAGCTCTTAACCGTTTGGGAATCAATTTTTTGTGGCAACATCACATTAAAACCACTTGACCAATTTTAACCAAAATTGACACGCATGTCAAGGACGTGACTGGGCTTGTTTTCTAAAAAACATTAAAAAAATATTGTTTCGTTCTAAAGATGTGGTCCATTTTTTTAAGATAAACGGTTTTATATTGCAGATAAATGTACTAAAAGCTAAAAAATCATTTCATGGATACAGTCATGGATACCAATATGTATACATTGTTATATTTTCAAAATAAAGTAACTCGTAACCTACTCACTTTCTGGAAATATCTATGGTCACATAAATTCTTAAAAATGCAATATACACATATTGGTATAATAAGTCTGCCTGGGATTCGATCTCCTCGGCGGTGACTGATCGCAAATTAAATTTCACCAAGGCCCGCTCGACGGCGCTTGGTATCAAGGTGTCTTGCACCTCATCGTCGGACCACCGGGGTCTGACGAAACTTCTCACCGAGCGTAGTATCGGATACCTCACTTACGCCCTCGAAGACGAGCGCCGCTTAACGGTAGTCGTCCGAGGCATTCCGGTCGCTTTCTCAAGCGACCGCATCCTTGAGGACCTTAAGTCCCAAGGCCTCCCTGTACTTGCGGTTCACCGCATGTACAAGCGGCAGGACAAGTCTCCTTACGAGCTTGTCCTAGTACACCTTGAGCACTCTCCCGAGGGCAAAGAGGTATTCAATGTTAGGACTATATGCCAGTTATCTGGCATCAAAGTCGAGATCCCGCGCGGTCGCGGCTTCCCAGGGCAGTGTCATCGCTGCCAACCATATGGGCACTCTGCCCGCTTCTGTCACGCCCATCCTCGGTGCGTGAAGTGTCTTGATGATCACGCGACAGCCGACTGTCCGCGTAAGGTCCCAGTCCCGGAGGTCCCTCCAAGCTGTGTACTAGGCCAGCAAAAGGGACACCCCGCGAATTATCGCGGGTGCCCCCGAGCGCCGCGCAGGCTGCAGCCGGTGAGGGCTCCCTCCCGCCGCGTTCAACCGCCTTGGGTCCCTCTGGACCCCAATGCGTACCCTGCCCTTAAGGCACGCCCCGTCTCAGCCCCTAAGGGTCCTCAGAACGCGTGGGTCAAACCACCGTCGTTAGTATCCAGGCCCCCTGCTCAGGCCCGGGCGGCCCCCGCCGGCGGCGCGGGCGCGTTTATGGGTGCGGCGGACTCGTCCTTAGGTAGCTCTCTTAGCTACATAACTAGTATCTTGGGAGCGATCAACCCTCCTGAGTTTCTAGTGTTGTCTCAAAAACTCAAAAATGCTGAACGCGATCCAAATGCGCGTTGCGCGGCGCTCTTAGAGCACGCAGTGCTACTAAACACCATTTATAATCTCCCCGCTATGTCATCTTAAATGGCTATCAAAAGTAGGGTTAAGCCCCGCTCCCTAAAAATCGCGACTTTTAACGCGAACGGCCTTCTACGTCAAATAGCTCTGGTGCGCAGACGTGCTCGACATAGCGCTCTTGAGGAACGTAGCTTTACAGCTGCCCTCTATCGAGACGTTATCAGATCTAGACTCAGACCATAGACCGGTCCTAATCCAGCTAGGACCCCTCCACAAGCAGCGCCCTTAGTTAAAAAGATATTAAAATGAAATAAGCTAGAGGAGCTTATACAAATACCAGTCCCGGCGCACCTCGACACAATACCTGGCACTACTAGCTCGGTCGAGGCCGCCAAGTCCCGTTCAATTAATTTTACTAATTATTTAACAGACAATATAGGTAAATCCACGAGAGAGGTCCCGGTGACCTTCGATGGTCGCGGTGCGCTCCCTCCGGACATTAGGTATATGGTAAATAGGAAAAATGCTGCTACCAGAGCCCATGACAGATGCCCGACCGACGATAACAGGCGGAGGTTACGCCGTCTTCAGAGGGAGTTGAGACAAGCTCTCGCTTCCTTTAGAGAACGCGAATGGGACAGGCGGCTTGAGGGACTCGCCCCGACGCACCAGGCTTTCTGGTCGTTGGAGCGGGCCATTGTACGCGATACTGTCTCAGTAATGCCCCCGCTTGTTATCCCTAACAGCGACAAATTAGCCCTCGAAGATAGGGAGAAGGCCGATTGCTTAGCCGATAGCTTGGAGGAGCAATGTACCTTAAGTACAGGGCTGTGCGATGACGCTCACGTCACGCACGTAGATAGTTTTGTCCGTAGCCGTTGCTCTCAACCTCCAGTGGATCCTCCCTTAGAGGACACGGACCTAGGCGAAGTTAGATCGATTATAAAGTCTCTCAAGACTAAGAAATCTCCAGGGCCAGATAGCGTAAGTAAAAGGGTTCTTAAAATCCTCCCGCCTCATTTGCTTTGCCTTTTGGTTTCAATATTTAATACTCTACTGTCCGTGTGCTCATTCCCGGATCAATGGAAGGAGGCCATTGTTATAGGGATCCATAAGCCGGGTAAACCCCGCAATCTCCCTTCTAGTTACCGCCCGATTAGTTTACTTAATACATAAGGCAAATTATATGAGAAAATAGTTCTCATTAGGCTCAATAGGGAAATCGAGTGGTTAAAATTAATTCCAAATTCCAGTTCGGCTTTCGTGCCAATCACTCGTGTACCCACCTTTTTTTTTAACGTCTGGAATCCTCATGGATACACACCTCCATCCAGGGGAAGATGGAAGCGGTTATGTAAGACTCTTACTCACTAAACCAGACGGTCAAATCCTCTCCGTCATAATGGAGCGCCACGGGAACGCTTGCGCACACATCCGCGTTGCTCCGACGGAAGGCCGCGTGAGCGACCACCACCTCCATGGAGTGACGCGCCCGGTTGACTTGAGCGCGTCCCACTCCGGTGGCCGGCTTGTTGAATCGCGAAGGGCTCCCCTGCCCTCCACCCAAGCCGGCCGAGCCAAATCAGGACTCCCTCAACGAAGAAGGTGTCCCGATCCGACTCAACCTCCCGGGGCCGGACCACGTCCGAAAACGGTCGTGGTCCGAACCCGAAGCCGCCACCAGCGGCTGGTGTGCGTCGCGGGTGACCCTCCGAAGAAGACCACCCCGACACACGGGGCCGGAAGAGGTACACACATCTGCGCCGCAATTTAAACTGCAACCTGCAGACGACGCAGAATATGCGACCTCGACCGTCCCGCCACCCCGCTAACGGAGCCCTCCCTAGGAAGAGCTCCGTAGCCACCTCACCCGGACTAATCATCGTCAGGCGCTATTGTACCTGATGATGACTACTCCGGGCCACCACCCTATCAGCGCAACGGCCTCTACCTCAGCAAGGAAGAGACCGCCACGTACCCCCCACACAACCACGGGACCGCCCCACAGTCCACTCTGCGCACAGAGAAGTACCAGGGGCGACCCCGCTGCTGTCCCCGGTAGAGAGGGCCTGCGCCCTCCCACCCTCAGTGCCCAGGCCAAAAAAGGCCCGAGCCCACCCCGCAGACAGACCACCCCGAAAGGCAGCCTGTCCGCCGGCCAGCCATGAACCGGGCACAAACCCCCATGACCGACCTCCACCGCGCCAGGTATCAGCCAGCGGGAGAACCCGAAGGTTCTCAGTAACCGCTGTTGCCCAGGGTGCACCACGAGGAGGTTCCCGGCATCGCACCCCCTCGTGTACCCACCTAGTGCACCGCCTAACGGAGCACATTCTTTCTCATAGGCGTAAATTTAACCGTAACAAAACAGGAGCGCTCTTCTTCGATGTGGCGAAGGCATTTGATAAGGTCTGGCACAACGGGTTGGTGTACAAGCTACTACGACTCAGGGTGTCGGATAGGCTCGTATTTTTAATACGAGACTACCTTTCGAATCGTTCCTTCCGCAACAAAGTAGAGGGGACACTGTCATCCTCCCCTCCGCCTCCTCAGGGCGGGAGTCCCTCAGGGCTCCGTCCTCTCGCCCAGCCTATACACGCTCTATACGTGCGATACTCCTAAGCTCGCACCGGGTATCAAATTAGCTTTATTCGCGGACGACACCGCAGTCTATCTCCGGTAGGGACCCTCATGCCGTCGCCGCTCGCCTCCAATCCGCGGCGAACACCCTAGGTGATTGGTTTAGGAAATGGAGGACCGAGTTAAACCCACAGAAGAGCACCGCCGTGCTCTTCTGTCAGGTAAGGTCGACACGGGGGTGCTAAGGAGAGTTAGAATCTTTGACCGACCAATAGACTGGCAAAAAGAAGCCAAATACTTAGGAGTAACGTTCGATAGTAAATTATCTTTCGGCAAACATATTAGAACGGTTAGGAACAGAGCGGCCTTCTTTCTAGGCCGACTCTATCCCCTCGTGTGCAAGCGGAGTAAACTGTCCCTTAGAAATAAGGTCACACTTTACAAAGTTTGTATACGCACCGTCATGTCCTATGCGAGTGTCGCCTTCGCTCACGCCGATCTGAAACCCCTTCAGGTGATTCAAAATAAATTCATGCGCACTGCCACGGGCGAGCCGTGGTATATGCGCAATGCAGACCTCCATAGAGACCTAGGTTTACCTACAATAGCGCAATATTTCAAGGAGCTCTCTCAGAGCTTCTTCGATAGGGCCGAGGTACATCCGAACGCACTGGTGGTTGAAGCGACCACCTACCAGCCTAGAGTCACCCTGTTAGCTTTTAGAAGAAGACCCAAGTCGATTCTAATCGATTCAGATGACCAAATAACGACTGACAACAGACGATTAGCTTACACTGTATCACACACCTACACACACCGCCTTCGCCGGTGAAGGCGAGGCCCTAAACGCACGCTGCCTCGGCGTTCTACCGTCGGGGGGCGTTAGTGTCATTATACCCATCTATCCCATCCTGTAAATACGCTGTCTTAAGCCGAGGACGGCCTCTTATAGGCACCCTTAAGGCAGACGTGTCCCCCGGGCCCCTCAGGCCCGGGTTTTTCAAGGGCGGGTCTCAGTACTCGCCCACTCCCCCGGTGACGCTGTAATAGCCACTTGGCTAACAGCATAGTCATTACAAAAAAAAAAAAAAAAATGGAAATAATTGCGTGTTATTTACCTTGGCTTCATCGATCGAGAAACAAAGGTCCTTACGAGTCGGAACGTTTTTTGATATGTATAAAGTATTGGTACACCAATTATTCAAGAATCAGTAAAGTGTGTGTTGTGCAGTTGTTCAGTGTATAAAGATATAGAGGTCGCGCCACCATTGTGCAAAGTTTTACCAAGAAGACGACGGTGTTGAAAGTGGCGCGACCTGGTGGAGCAAATCGGAACTAACTGAAGGAGCCAATTTCACAAGTGGTAAAGTCTGAGGTACAACAAACAAGTGAGGACGCTAATTTGAATCTTAGTGACAGTGAGAAAATAACTTTAAAAAAATATATAATAAGTGATTCAAACTTGGACTTGTAAAAAAATTAAGTGATAGTTTTAGGACTTAGAATAATTTATGAAAAAACGACTATACGAGGAATCTATCTATGCCCGTTTTTGGTTGATCGTGCTAAGTCCAAAACACTTAGAATAATTCTGCATAATTTGGACTTGTAAATTTATAATATTCGGTGAAGACTTATAAACTTGTTATTTAATCAAAAATTTAAATAAGTAAAATGGAAGCCGATTTTAAACTAATGGACGATTTTATCAATCAAATGGAAAAAGGAAGAATTAACTTAAGAAATCACCAAAAGAGAGAATCACAGAAACATACGTCGCTGCAAGATTAGAAAGTTTAGAGGGAACAATGCTTAAATTTAATCAAAAACATGAGGATATTATTTGTGCACATAAAAGAGAAAAATTAGACGAAAGTAGTTATATAAAGAATGATGTATTCAATATTGGTAACGAACTGTACTTAACTTACAAGAGCGAACTTAAAACAGTACTAAATTCTATAGGATCATCAGCGTCTACAAGTCGAGAAAGTACTCAAAGAAATAAAGATACTATTGTCCGACTACCGAAAATATCTATTCCAGTGTTTGGAGGTGACTATGCAGAATGGACTTCATTTAAAGATCTTTTCACTTCGTTAATACATAATAATACTACTTTAGATGACGTTCAGAGATTACACTACTTAAAAACTCAAGTAAAGGGAAAAGCAGACCAATTAATAAAACAAATTCCTGTTACGCAAGATAATTACCAGAAATGTTGGGAACTATTATGCATATGCAATAAAATGCAGAATTAAAAATTAACTATGCAGAAGTATTAAAGGAATATATTAGTCTAGGTTATATGGAAGAAGTAGAAAACAATTTAGAAGAAACAAGAGAAACGGTGTGGTTACCACATCATGCAGTTTTGAGACCGGAGAAGAGTACTACGAAAACGAGAGTTGTATTTAACGCTTCAGATCGAAGCGCTAACGGTGTGTCTCTAAATGATACTTTGATGGTCGGACCGACTTTGCAGCCGGCTTTGCGGCACATCGTAATGCGATGGCGAATGCATCCTATCTGTCTTACGGCTGATATTATAAAAATGTACCGACAGGTCAAGATAGCTAGGAAACATGTGGACTATCAGAGAATAGTTTGGCGTGATGAGAAGGTTTTACAAATTCACCCTCAACCGATTGTTGAGGGTGACCTTCGGTACATCTTGCGCACCATACTTAGCAGTAAAAACTATGCACCAAGTCACCATTGATGAAGGTCATAATTTTAATCTCGCTGCGGAAAGAGTTAGAACTGATTTTTATATGGATGATCTCATGACGGGTTGTCAATCTGAAATCGAAGCTATTAAGGTATATGAAGAAATGAATGAATTGATGAAAAAGGGAGGCTTTAAATTACAGAAATGGTCTAGTAATAAAAAAGGATTATTAAAGTTGGAGCAAGAAGATAACGGCAAGGACATGAAAATCAGGGAAGATGATGTTATAAAAATTTTGGGTCTCACTTGGAACTGTTTTACAGATGAATTTGAGTATACAGTAAAGCTATCATCCGACGCTGCACCGGAAACTAAGCGAGGAATTATAGCAGAAATAAGTCGGTTATATGATCCCCTGGGTTGGATTGCTCCATGTATTATCACTGCGAAGATATTCATCCAAAAAATATAGTTAACAGGACTTGATTGGGACGATCGTTTACCAAATGAGCTCTTGGATGAATGGAAACACTATCGACAAGAGTTAGGCGAATTGGTAAGATTTCATTTACCTCGATGGGTTCAGTCATCAGATAGTGACAAAGTTGTTGAGCTGCATGGTTTTGGTGACGCTTCTAATGTAGCTTATGCTGCAGCGGTGTATATCAGATGTGTTAAATTAGACGGCAGTGTTGAATCACGCCTAATTACAGCCAAAACTAAAGTTGCTCCTAACAAACAACTGTCGATACCAAGGCTTGAATTGTGTGGAGCTGTTTTAGCTACAAAGCTATTGGTTGAAGTAGCTAGGGTTTTGAAGATCCAGAAGGTAAGATTGCATGCGTGGACTGATTCAACCGTGGTTTTAGCTTGGGTAAGTGATCATCCCAGTCGATGGAAAACCTTTGTTGCTAATCGAACTTCGGAAATCCTTACACATCTAGATTCGTCCCAATGGTCTTATGTAGGTTCCAAAGATAATCCCGCCGATTATGCGTCAAGGGGTATGAAACCGGCTGAATTATTAAATAATCCGTTGTGGCAGCACATTCCGAGCTGGCTATGTGATCAGTTAATTGAATATGAAAAACCGGCCGCTATATGCACTAAAACTGAACTGGAAGTGAGAGCAACTAAAACCCATGCAGCTACTGTAATAGATCAAAGTGCAGACTTGTCAAATGTGTTCGAGTTATCGCATTCTGCCGAAGATTTTGTCGATTGAAATTCTTAAAACCGACTTTAAGGTGTTCATCTTATCTTACAGCGAAAGAGATCGAAGAAGCTCGTGATTGTTGCATACGAAATCATCAATCGTATGCATTTACGTTAGAGATTGCGAGTCTCACTAAAACTAGAAATGTAAGTCAAAAGAGCAGACTGTCAGTTCTTAATCCATTTATAGATAAAGTGGGTATTATGAGAGTCGGGGGACGAATGGAAAGGTCAAACTTGTCAAACGCAGGTAAACATCCTATTATAATTGATAGCGCATCTCATTTTGCTAAACTTATAGTGGCTGACGCCCACTTAAAAACCATGCATGGTGGACAACAATTAACTTGTAATTATGTGAGAAATAGTTATTGGGTGACTAGACTAAAAACCACTGTTAAAACTTACATACACCATTGTGTCCAATGCATTAGGAATGCCGCTACTTTTAGGACTCCTTTGATGGGTCAATTGCAATTATGTCGAGTCACCCCTAGTAAACCATTTTCAAATACGGGTGTTGACTACGCAGGTCCCATAAATATACGTGTTTCAAAGGGAAGAGGTCAAAAGTCTTACAAGGGCTACATTTGTCTTTTCATTTGTATGGCCACACGAGCCGTCCATATCGAGGCTGTTTCGGATCTAACCACGGAAGGCTTTTTGGCTGCATATAGGCGGTTCGTTGCTCGTCGCGGTCGCTGTAATCATATATGGAGTGATAATGGTACAAATTTCGTAGGAGCTTCGCGGGAACTGAAAAAACTATTTGCAAGTGAACAATCTACCCTTGCCTCGGATATTGCTTCAGTACTGGCAACCAATGGCACCGAATGGCATTTTATTCCTCCACATGCTCCAAACTTTGGCGGATTATGGGAGGCAGGAATAAAAAGTATAAAGTATCATCTGCGTAGAGTAATAGGTGACTCAACTCTTACATACGAAGAGCTTGCAACTGTACTAGCTCAAATTGAGGCATGTCTCAATTCGACGCCGCTATCAAGAGATAGTTCTGATCCTGATGATTTTGTTCCCTTAACTCCAGGCCACTTTTTGGTTAGTGAACCCTTGATAGTGGCACCAGATCATACATTGGAACATAGTGTGGTAAGTAGTTTGAGACGTTGGCAACTAACACAGCGCATGGTTCAAGTTTTTTGGAAGCGATGGTTGCAAGTACTTAACTCAATTTTTTCAAAGATATAAATGGAAGACTAAGACTCCAGAATTAAAAAAGGGCGATGTGGTTTTGGTCAAGGATGAAAATCTACCTCCAACTAAGTGGCTTTATGGTAGGGTTGTAGAGGTTCATCCGGGTAGCGATAACGTCACGCGTGTAGTTACCCTTCGTTATAAAAATTCATTGATTCAACGCCCAACTTCTAAGCTATGTCCCTTACCTATTGATGTGGATGTAGAATAATTTACTATTAAAAGGGGTGGTGGCTTTGTGGTATTTTAATGAGAATTTAAGTTTGTTATTGGATATTAAGTTTAAGTATGTTATACAAATGTTATTCTTTATGGTAATATTTTAATTGTGTAAGATTAGTGAATAAGATGTTAAGCATTTGAAATGTTTCATAATATGTTTATTTTAGTTATTTTTTTTTTTATCTTGTATTGCGAGATTCGCTTCTTTAGCATACAGTCCACATATGTACGCAATACAGATATAAAAAGCACTTAGTGTTCAGAGGTGTGTCATGTCGTGGTAAAAGTAATGTAAGTTCTTTTTGTAAATTTCACAATTTACTATGTATAAACACAAATAAGTGGTTCGAAGGACTAGTTAGTCCTTTGCGGGCGGTATGTATAATTTGAAATAATCTATTCCACACAAGCTATTCCACACTAGATGGCGGTACTAAAATTGTAGATAACGGTATAGCCTTCACTTATTAATTACTTATAGTCTTAAGATGTTTTTTGAGGCAACACCGCCCGATTAGTTTACTTAATACATTAGGCAAATTATATGAGAAAATAGTTCTCATTAGGCTCAATAGGGAAATCGAGAGGTTAAAATTAATTCCAAATGAGCAGTTCGGCTTTCGTGCCAATCACTCGTGTACCCACCTAGTGCACCGCCTAACGGAGCACATTCTTTCTCATAGGCGTAAATTTAACCGTAACAAAACAGGAGCGCTCTTCTTCGATGTGGCGAAGGCATTTGATAAGGTCTGGCACAACGGGTTGGTGTACAAGCTACTACGACTCGGGGTGTCGGATAGGCTCGTATTTTTAATACGAGACTACCTTTCGAATCGTTCCTTCCGCTACAAAGTAGAGGGGACACTGTCATCCCCCCGCCCCCTCAGGGCGGGAGTCCCCCAGGGCTCCGTCCTCTCGCCCAGCCTATACACGCTCTATACGTGCGATACTCCTAAGCTCGCACCGGGTATCAAATTAGCTTTATTCGCGGATGACACCGCAGTCTTTACCTCCGGTAGGGACCCTCATGCCGTCGCCGCTCGCCTCCAATCCGCGGCCAACACCCTCGGTGATTGGTTTAGGAAATGGAGGATCGAGTTAAACCCACAGAAGAGCACCGCCGTGCTCTTCTGTCGGGTAAGGGTCGACACGGGGGTGCTAAGGAGAGTTAGAATCTTTGACCGACCAATAGACTGGCAAAAAGAAGCCAAATACTTAGGAGTAACGTTCGATAGTAAATTATCTTTCGGCAAACATATCAGAACGGTTAGGAACAGAGCGGCCTTCTTTCTAGGCCGACTCTATCCCCTCGTGTGCAAGCGGAGTAAACTGTCCCTTAGAAATAAGGTCACACTTTACAAAGTTTGTATACGCACCGTCATGTCCTATGCGAGTGTCGCCTTCGCTCACGCCGATCTGAAACCCCTTCAGGTGATTCAGAATAAATTCATGCGCACTGCCACGGGCGCGCCGTGGTATATGCGCAATGCAGACCTCCATAGAGACCTAGGTTTACCTACTATAGCGCAATATTTCAAGGAGCTCTCTCAGAGCTTCTTCGATAGGGCCGAGGTACATCCGAACCCACTGGTGGTTGAAGCGACCACCTACCAGCCTAGAGTCACCCCGTTAGCTTTTAGAAGAAGACCCAAGTCGATTCTAATCGACCCAGATGACCAAATAACGACTGACAACAGACGATTAGCTTACACTGTATCACACACCTACACACACCGCCTTCGCCGGCGAAGGCGAGGCCCTAAACGCACGCTGCCTCGGCGTTCTGCCGTCGGGGGGCGTTAGTGTCATTATACCCATCTATCCCATCCTATAAATACGCTGTCTTAAGCCGAGGACGGCCTCTTATAGGCACCCTTAAGGCAGACGTGTCCCCCGGGTCCCTCAGGCCCGGGTTTTTCAAGGGCGGGTCTCAGTACTCGCCCACTCCCCCGGTGACGCTGTAATAGCCACTTGGCTAACAGCATAGTCAATACAAAAAAAAAAAAAAAAAAAAAAAAAATTTGAGGCAACATCACAGGAAAACCACTTAACCAATTTTAAACAAAATTGGCACGCATGTCAAGGACGTGACTGGGCTTGTACTCCAAGAAACAGAATAAAAAAATATTGTTTCGTTTCAAAGATATGGTCAAATAACTGAATCTCCCATAGACTTAAGCTTAACTGAACCTCGAAAATCGTTACTCTTAACCTACCTTCTTTCTAACTACATTAGAAGTACTTGGGCGCTTTTTGGACCGACCGATTTTTTTTAAAGTGTCTTGGTCTTCGAAATGGTTATTCATTATTACGTCTTCAAAATAAAAGTTCACAAATAATTATAGCTTCGTTTAATATTCAACGGATAGCCTAACAGTATCCTTATAGATATCCGCACAGTCGGACGTCACGACTCCAGTAAGAATGCTGAATGCTTGTAGCGCTGTTTGTGCGGTTTCTTTATAGAGATCGTCGCACGTTCATGTCGCTACAAGTTTTTACAACTACCAATTTGAATATGTTTAAAAACACAATTAGAAATGCTCTAGCTTATGATAATTTTACACTGATAAATAGTCAACGTAATTTTTAACCAATTAATTAGTAATTTAATAATTATAATTGTTAACATAACATAACACCGATATGTATTTAATTAATTAAAGTATGAACCATTGTTTTCTATGTACTTTTGCCATCTTATAGGTAGTTCATTGATCCCTTTACTAAAAAAAAACAGACGGACGGGAATCAATAAAGTCTTTGAAGGCGATTTGGACTGACCCATCGGGGTTAAATTTCTCCTTTGCAAGAAGTTATCCAAATTTCGTAAAAAATGGTGATCTGTTGGAGCAAAGGGAATTACAGTGAATATTTTAAACACTTTTATTGAAGATCTTCTAGTTTGGTAGCCGTCGTTTGTGCTGTCTGTGGTCTAGCATTGTCGTGAAGCAGCAGTTGTGTAGAACGATTGACCAGCCTGGGTTCTTTAGCAGTTAATTTTTCCATCATGGTTTGCAATTGCTGACAATAGACATCTGTCGTAATAGTCTAGCAAGATTTGAAAAAACTGTAATAAACAGTACCTGACGTATCTCAATATTCTATAAGATACATTTTGATGAGTGTGCGCAAGAATTACACGACTTAATTCCTTCGTCCGTCTTTCATCACCGGACCTTTCGACGCATGGCAGGTCTCCATCCTTACGTTTTAGACATTCCACTGTTTTATCAGTAACACCGCAGCCTGTAGCTAACTCGCACGTGGTTTGCGATGGTTTCGCTTCCACAATAGCCTTAGATTCTTCATTATCAACTTGAATTTGTTAATTGGATTTGGTATTTTATTTTATTTGGTTAGGTTATGTTAGTTTGTATAGATTATATTTGGTTAGGTTATGTTAAGTTGGGGGGCGTCATCGCCGGGAACCTCCTCGTGTACCCGTCTGTTTCCCTTGTTGCTCGGATTCGTCCGGTGGCATCGGAAGCGGTACGGGCCGGTGCTCCCTGGGCAACAACGGTTAATGTGATCCTTCGGGTTTGCATTAGCCGTTGGCTAATACTCGGCGCGAGGTGGGTCGGCCATGGGGGTTTGTGCCCGGTTCATGGCTGGCTGGCGGGCAGTCTGTCTTTGGGGGTGGTCTGTCTGCGGGAGGGAGGCTTGGACCTGGAGATGGTCTGGGCATTTTGCGGTGCCTGGGATTTCCGTTGCCGTTTGCGGTGCTGGGGCGCATTCGGTGGCGGAGGTTTCGGGGGCAGTCGCGGGTGCCTCCTCAGGTATCCAGCATCGCCGGGAGGTATCCCGTGGCTGTCTGATGATGGGCGTGTGGGGTAGAGTGGGCCGAACTTCTTGCTCCAGGTGCGGTGCTGGGGCGCACTTGGATGCGGGGGTTCGGAAACAGTGATGGATTCCTCTTCAGGTATCCAGCATCGCCGGGAGGAATTCCGTGGCTGTCGTGGGCGGAGTGCGCTGGAGAACTTCTCTGATAGCAGAGTTGACTGTGGAGTGGTTCCGTTGCTGTATTTACAGCGCTGGAGGTTGGGAAGGAGAAGGGTTCAGCCCATTCCTTCCCAGCCGTAGGCCTAGGTGAGAGGGGGGGGCGACCTCTCTCGCCATTGCACTAGGTCTATGAGGTAGGGGTACACTGGTTGCCCGGGGTACTCCTATATGGAGGAGCCGCCGGGGCGCCACGGGGCGCCACGGTGAGTGCCAAAGCGATCCCGTGGCGTCCCATTGTAGCGTCGTGGGCAGCCGTTGGTTTTTTAGTGGGGTTCCTTAAAAATGGCAGTCGCCGGGTGCCGCACATATCGCCCGGCCATCGCCTTCCTGGCCTGGGTGACGATGCGGAAACGCATTTTTCCAAAAATAAAAATAAAAAAAAAAAAAAGAAAAAAGGGTATTGAAAGGCCCAGTGTGCGGTCTCTAGTGCCGCCATCTGCCGCGTCCCCCGGTTTGCGGATAGGGGAGGTCCTCCCCAGATATGGGGGGCACCGGCTTCGGCCGGCGCGGACAGCTACTAGTATGTGTGGCTGCTTGCCTTTCGGAGCGAGCATTGCACGGCCACAATATCTCGTAAGCCCGCACTGAGCGGGAACGAGAGCCGGGAGGAATTCCGTGGCTGTCGTGGGAGGAGTGCGTGGGAGCACGTGTGGTGTTCGGGGGGTTCGGGCCTCTTTCCATCGTGTGTTCACGTTGGAAAGTGGGCCTGGGCGTTGGGGGTGGGAGAAAAAAAAAAAAAAAAAGAAAAAAAAAAAGGTTGCATAGAGCTGGGGGGCGAACGCCGGGAACCTCCTCGTGGTGCTCCTTGGGCAACAACGGTTACTGAGAACATTCGGGTTCTCCCATTGGCTAATACCCGGCGCGGTGGAGGTCGGCCATGGGGGTTTGTGCCCGGTCCATGGCTGACAGGGGCGGGTAACCCTTCGGGGTAGGCGCCTTTGTTGGTGGAAAGTTAGCCTGGGCGTCGAGGGTGAGAGGGTGCAGGCGCTCTTTGCCGGGGCTAGCTGCGGGATCGCTCCTGGTACTCTGATTAGCGGAGTGGACTGTGGAGTGGTCCCGCGGCTGTATGGGGACTTGTCCCGACTAGTTGGGTTCGGCGTTGGGTCCTCTGCCTTGAGCGGGCTTTAGTCCTCTTCTTCTTTCTTTCGTCTTCTTTCGGGGAAACTACCGCGGTGGTTCTGGACAAGGTCGATGATGGTCGAGTCGGTTTTCACACCTGATTCCCTGAGACCGAGTCCGGCCAGAAGTTGGTCTCGGCCCCCTTCAGAGACAGCAGGCTTGGGTGGGGTGAAGGGAATCCCTCCACAATCTTTCAAGCCTGCGAAAAAGGCATGGGTGCTCCTTGTTGCGGGGTGCCCTATCCGTGGATCACGTCGGGGCATCGCGGTGAGTGTAAAAGCGATCCCGTGGTGTCCTATTATGACGGCGGCGGCAACTGTCAGGTTTAGTCATCGTCTGGATGGAGGTATACACCTCCATCCATGGATGTATATCCTGTTGGATATACATCCATGAGGATTCCAGACGTTAAAAAAAAGGTTGCATATAGACCTACCCCTAAACAGGTACCAAAAAAGGCGACTGGTACCAAAAATAATCAGGAGGTCGAGATTTGGTTGAAATTTTTTTTTTTGTTTTTTCCTCCTGGAAAATGAGGTGCCGCCAAGAAAAACGGATAACAAATTCGGACTCAGGGGCCTTAAATATACAATTTTCAAAAAAAAAAAGTCCAATACTTTGTACCGTACGATTTACGACCCTGTAAAAATTTGAATTTGAAATTCCTTAATCAAATCAAATCAATAAACTTTATTTGGACAACAAAAAATTGTGATTAAAGTGGCCAGTACGAAAAACGCCAATTTTTTAAATCATGAGATGTTAATTGTCAAGTCTTCAAAATATTAGTTCAAACTTACGTAGTAACTAGTCTCTAATCTGTGGTTCAAACTTCAAACAGTCGTCTCAATTCTAGTTTTGGCGCTTTTTTTTTAATTATTATTAACAATAGCTTTTTAATAAAAGTTTAAAGTTTTATAAACATTCATTAAATAGTAACTATGACGGTTGGAGAGGTCGGCAAAAACTTGCCATGGTAGGTATTTACTGTATTACATTTAAGTTATTTACTTTTATGGTTTCTTATTTATATTAAGGTTTATAATATATTATTACTCTTATTTGCATTTAGGGTTGAAAAATATCGTCCTTCAAAATTAGAAGATTTAGTATCTCATGATGATATAGTGAAGACAAGTAAGTAAATACATGTTATAATATATATTATGGTTTCGATATAAATTTCTATATACTTATTGTATCTATTTATTCAGTCAATCAATTTATGAAAGAAAACCAGCTTCCACATCTGCTGTTCTATGGACCACCAGGTACAGGAAAAACATCAACCATCTTAGCTTGTGCTAGACAAATGTACACTCCACAACAATTCAATTCTATGGTAGGTTAACATTATCTTCTGTCAAAAAACTGAGGGTAAAGAGATTGTAATGCTAATATACTTCTTAATATTAAAGTTTCTTTGATTGTGACACAATATTGTACA
This sequence comes from Napeogenes sylphis, assembly GCA_959347405.1. NCBI lineage: Eukaryota > Metazoa > Arthropoda > Insecta > Lepidoptera > Nymphalidae > Napeogenes > Napeogenes sylphis. Next base: position 1,110,769 of record OY365776.1, read on the forward strand.
TTTTCACTGGCTGAAGTTACTTTGAATGTGTACTGTTTTTTTATTTAACATAAATAAATAGATATAAATATTTAGAAGGAAATCATCATTATTTTTCCTAATAAGCATTAAAATCCTATTGAAAATAAATACAGTTTATCAAATGTTTAATCTTTTCTACAATTAAAGGTTTCACTTAAAGGGTTTGTATTTGACATAGTTTAAATTACATAAATGAAATAAACATATTTTTCCATTAAATTTATTAAGTGTAAAAGGTAGTTTATTGTTATTTTATAACTGTCATAATTTTGCTACTAAATTGAGGATACCTTAAACTTTCTTTCTGTTGTTTTTTTCAGGTTTTAGAATTAAATGCTTCTGATGATAGAGGTATAGGAATTGTACGAGGCCAAATTTTAAGTTTTGCTTCTACTAGAACCATATTTAAAGCTGGACCAAAACTTATTATACTTGATGAAGCTGATGCTATGACTAATGATGCCCAGAATGCTCTGAGAAGAAGTAAGTACAATGTCAACATCTTTATAGTGTAGAAGTGAGCAGTTTGTTTGGCTTACATTAAAAATTGTATATTGATGAACTATTTATTATTTATTTATTATTGTTGCTACATGCATTATCTGTAAATTATTTTTAAATATTTACACAAACAATATTTAATATTAGTGTTTTGATTTATATGAAATCTGTGTGACCATTGACTTAATTTATTTAGATTTGTATTAATAGTGTAGATGGCATTTCAAAGGTCATAGATCTTGTATTGCAACATCTGCACATCTGGAGGTCATCGGCATACAAATGGTACGAATAGTTGAAATTAGGAACAAGTGTAAGTGTATACAAGGAAAACATTATGGGTGAAAGTATTCCGCCTTGTGGCACACCAGTTACCATATCAGCCCATTTGGAGAATGCGTTCCCCGAGCAAACTGACTGTTGGCGGCCACGAAGATAGGATGAAGACCAATTGATAGCCAATGGGGTGAATTGAATAAAGGATAGGATTTCATGGTCAACTGTGCTAAAAGCATTTGAAAGGTCCACAACCACCAACACTTATATTTGTTATCCATGTTACGTCGAATATCATCAGTTACTTTAATTGGAGCAGTATTTAATGAGGGCAGAACCCAGAATAATAAGTACTGAGCAGGTTTTATTTTGCAATGTGAGAGGAAATTTACTTATATGCACGTACTTCTAATATTTTAGAAAGAAAGGACAAAATAGAGATATGCCTATAGTAATTTGGGAGTAGGATGAGAGATTTTAGGTAAAGGATGCACAAAAGCTTTTTTCAAAACATGAGAAATTCCCAGAACTCAGAGAAAAGTAGATAATATGAAGATTGGTGCTAGGACGCGATCTAAAATATTGGATATCATAGAATGGCTAATGTCCTCTCAGCCCACGACTTCAGATTTAATTCAGGAAATGGTCTTCTTTACTTCATCCTCTTGAATGGATGTGAAATAAAAAGGTGACATAGATGGACTTTGTATTGATGCAATAAATTTAAGAGTTTTATAGACAATTTTGCGGTCCAACTTTGAAGAAGACACATTTATATAATTTATATGTGTTTCAAATATGAATATTTATTTTTTTATAATAGTTTCTGGTATTTAATTGAGATTCTGGTATTAATTGGTAAATAAATGTAACTGGTGGTTATAGCAGATAATATTTTTACACGAGTAGTGATTAGATAGAATATAATTATTAAAAAATGTTAGAATACAGATAGTAATCAACAATACACTCAAGTATTTTTCATGCTTGCTGCCATGGCAACCAAGGTATATACAAAATCCACCTTAATAAAAACATATTTTCCATTTTTTCTATATACCTCGAAAGAATTACAAGTTTTAATTAGGCCAAACTCATTAACAAATATTATTGGCTTTGCAAAAAACAGTTTTTCTGTGTGATTGTTTCTCAAGTTCAAAATGTCTGATACTGAAGAAGATGACAACTCAGGAAAATGTATTAAAATTACCTTGGTAGGGGAACCATCGACAGGAAAAGTAAGTAATAATTCATGATGTATTTAGTTTCTAATTCTCACTAACGTATGTTTCACATCATAGATAGGGCTTCCAATCCCGGAATACCGAGATCTCGGTATTGCGGGATCCCGCGTCATTTTTCAATCCCGCATGATGCGGGATTACGGGTGCGGGATCCCGCGGGATTTGCGGGACTGAAAAGCCCGAAGAAACCGAAAGGGCCTTTTCTGGTGCCGGCTATATTGTCTCCAAAATACGCAATAGCATGGCAGGCGACACTTTAGATATATTATTTTTCCTTCCCAAATAATTTCAATTGAAAGCTGACCAAATGGCCGAACTAAGTAATTATAAAGATTTAAATAATTATCATGGTCTTGAGTTAAAAATGGGTTTTGTTTGATTTTTTAAATATTTTTCTGTTTTTTTTCTAAAGGATAGATTTTTTGGTTTTTCCAGTATTTATTATTGATTTTTATTAATCTCATACTAATAGTACCTAATGCCTAATTAAATATGGAGTTAGTTGATTAATTCTTTTTTTTGTTTGCCTTACATAAGTATAAATATTTTTAATATGCGGGATCCCGTAAATACCGAGATCCCGCGGGATTGAAAATTTGTAGTCCCGCAAATACCGAGATTGGATGCAAGCTGCGGGATTGGAAGCCCTAATCATAGATAACAGATGGACCATTGCTTTTGTTATATTAGGTATACATCCTCCACATCTATATAAAATTTATAAATATTATAATATACATAACTATTTTATAATAATCTTGTCACATTTGGGAACAGTTGTTATATTTATTAACCAAACATGTCGCAATATGTATACGTTTATTAGACATTAGAGACAGGTAACAAGCCAGTTAGTCAATCTGAAATATCACTCTAATTTCTAAAGGATTCTATTAATACATCCCTTCATGTTATAATTATGTAACATAGCAGGTACACACTGCACACATGACACTAAATAATATTCATTTAAGTAAGATTTTTATATAATAATTATTCATATGAGGTATTATGATATCGTCTATCATTTGTATATGATGTCAGAGTAGTGTATGCAGTCGGTTCGTGAACGGCAGCCTGAGTGTGGGGGGGGGCGGGTCCACGCAGGGCGCGGAGATAACGGCGGCGCAGTGGGCGGGTGTGACGTCACTGCGGGGGGGAGTGACGTCACTTCGGCTGTGCGACGTGGCGGGAAGCGCGCTGCACACGCACATGCTACCCAACTACTTGTACGACTCTGATGTTAGCATTGCAATTTTAAAATATTTTATTGTTGACTAATTATTAAATTTATATTAGGTTTATTTACATTATGTCGTTGTTTAATATTTTTTTAGGTAGTGATATTCGTATATGATCTCACTAACTTGCAAAGTTTCGAGATGCTCAATACGTGGGTCGAAAAGGTGAAGGATGTTATGTCTTCGGAAACAAAGAAGCCACTGTTAGCATTATTTGGCAATAAGTCGGATTTAGAACATCAGAGGGCGGTGAGGTTATCCGACGTACAAAAGTTTGCATCTCAATATTTTTTGGAAAATTTTAAAGGTTCCGCCAGAACGGGAGATATGGTACCTAATTCTTATTTATCTTTGATTTATATTATGGGAATAATTATTTTTTTAATAAAATGTTTGTTTCAGATAACCACCCTGTTTTCCAATTTACTATCTAAAGTATTGAGCGTCGAAATACCGTCGGAAGTAGCTCCTTACAAAAAAACTTTAGAATCTCAAGTTTCGGAGACCAGAAGCGGCCTAGAAGACGCCGACGGCGCGCTCGTCGTGAATCGAAAAGTGCTTCGAAAATTACAACGAAAATCTACGTCTTCGGTGTGTTCCATCCAATAAACTCGTGCGATTGAATCGGTTTTTATTTATGCAACTTTTCCTTAAAAACAATAAATAAATAATAAACTATAAATAAGTAATGTCAACATCTCAACTCCCCAGTAATAGAGAAGTACACGGAGAACGTTCGCTTCTGCATAATCTGCAACTACCTGGGCAAGATAATCCCGGCGCTTCAGTCGCGCTGCACGCGCTTCCGCTTCGCGCCTCTTCACCGCGACCAGATCGTGCCGCGCCTCAAGGACATCGCGCAGAAGGAGAAGTGCGCGCTCTCGTACATTACGACGATAGTGGTCACACGCGAATAAATATATAATTATTACTTAAAATCGTTGCAGCGTAACGATGACGGAGGACGGGGTGGAGGCCCTCCTCTGCCTCTCGGGCGGTGACATGCGCAAGGTCCTCAACACCCTGCAGAGCACGTGGCTGGCCCACAAGCTCGTCAGCGAGGACTCCGTGCACTCCTGCGTGGGCCACCCTCTGCGCTCCGACATCAACTACGTCCTCGACTGCCTCCTCAACGAGAACGACTTCGGCGCCTGCTTCGGTCGTATCCTTTTTCACGTCACTGAAACTTTGTTTATCTGTGTTTGTAATACCTTCATTCGTTCGATTCGCCTCGATATTTAATTACTAAGGATCGATCCGGAAAATATCAATATCACCGCCTCCTGAACCCTATATACAGAAATACGAGACCTCAAAATTGCTAAGGGTCTTGCGTTGGGAGATATTCTGACCGAAATACATACGATCATACACAGAGGTAAATATATATCTATTAGATACACAGAGGTAAATATATAACTATTAGATACACAGAGGTAAATATATAACTATTAGATACACAGAGGTAAATATATAACTATTACATACACAAAGGTAAATATATAACTATTACATACCGGTCACTGTTTACTGACATACTGATATAGTGCAAGGCGCTACACACTCTTAAGGACGCGTGTACGTTTATTCTTAAAATCATCCAGTAGAAAACTACATAGTGCTACAAAATTAACTTGACGTAATGAAACCAATAATTGCAGCCCATAGAATGTTTCTTTATGTTTAGTTTCCGCAGAAAAACATTGTAATATCTTAGTTTTAATTATTAAAAAAAAAACTATATTCCGTCACTTCTGCACACATATAGTCTCGTATTTAATACAATATGTTAAAAAACTAAAAATACCTTGGCTAAGAAGACATATTCAAATAAAAAACGTGGAAGAAAAAACCTTCAATAAGTTACTTACATAATGTATCAGAAAATAAATTAAAATGTTTTTATTTTTTACACCTATCTGTTACACTTGACTCTTAATTTATTTCAAGAAAGTTATTTTAAGTCCTATTTTAGTAGATCCTTCTTAACAAATATTTCTAAAATTCAATTATAACCTCAGTCCGACAGTCGAAAAAAAAATGTCTATTGGTAAAGATCGCTATATTGACGCAAAATATCATTTTACCTAATTTGATACTTTACAGTTTTCACAAATCACGTCAAGTCTATTTGGCAAAGTATTTTTATTGTATATAGTTTTGCTTCGAGTACTTACGGAATATTACCAATTTGTCTTAACTTGATTGAGTGCCCCGTAGGTACCCTGATGGATGGATGCTACTAGATGTCCTAGGCAAATATAACTTAGAAATATGATTCTAATAGAAAAGTTGAAATCGTAATGTGGAAGCAGTGTCTCATTATAACTAACACAACGAGCCTTAACTCGACTGGCTAAGCTTTTTTTGTCTAAAAGTAACAACAGCCTCAGAAGTATTCAGCTACTTTTAGGTCACAGTGTACATAATACTTATGTCATATAATAATAATAATATATAACTTTGTCATATGTATAATATGTATATAGTTAAAAACAACATAAAAAAATTTGAAGACATATTAATTAACAATTATTATGAGAATTAAAATGAGAAAAAAATATACAGGGTTATTTGTAATTAGTTGACCACCTCTTGCAGGCAGCCTCTCTACATAAATCCTAACAACATTTGTTCTACGACTTTTCCGAAATCTTGATAAATAACTCAGAACAAACGAAACAAAAAAACTTTTGCTCCCTCGGTTATTTATTACTCTGTATTTTAATACTGTACTTGTAACTTAACACAACTATACACTTATCACACAAGCGTACTTATAAAAAAAAATATTACTGACACTACCCACTCTAAGATAACATTTGAAAATAAAACACATAAATACCATACTAGAAATAAACAAAATCTAAGCTTACCACAACCAAGAACAAACTATGGGAAATGTAACATTAAGTTTGAAGGAGCTAAATTAACAGTTTACCGATAGATATAAAAAGTTCAAAATCATTGATCGTTTTTAAAAGAAAATTAAAAGAATGTATATTTAATCGATAGACTGGGACTAGGATAGTTAAGAAAATATTGGAATGTTATAAATAAGATACCTATTAGAAAAGGTTGGCTGGTAGAAAATGCTAAATAGCATTAAGTCCGCCTTTTGTACACTTTTCTTTTTGTTAAATTTTGCAATAAAGAATTAATAAATAAATAAAATAAATAAAAGTGTTAAAAATTCCGATGTTAAAAATTGTTTATTTTTATTTTAGTTTTAATTTTCTCTTGCAAGCGAACAGTTTGTAATGTTCTTTTTAGAGAAATAAATTCTTTGAACTAAATGCGTCCTTAAGATACCGAGTCTGATTTGAGCCCTCTCGGTTTTCCACCGAGTAACATGTACGACAGTACGCTTCCATTTTATCGTCCGACGGAACGCGTACGTCTCGAACCTACGGAACTCCGTCAATGACTACATTGACTATATATATAAATATATATATATAATTTAAAAAACCCACGATACAAACAGACTTCTAAAATGGAAAAAAATAAAATCTGTTCACTTGTTTGGCTGCTACGATGCCACAGATAGACGCAGATTAACACCTCAAACTTATAACGCCTCTCTTTTTGGGTCGGGAGTTAAAAAGAGTATCAGAGCTCTCCCCGCGTGAAAAAAATAAAAAATTACTAAGTACCGAGTCGTCGAAGAAACCCATCGACGATCCCGTAATACATGTAAAAAAGTTTTTATTATTTTCAGTAAAATTCCCGCCGGGAGTCCTAATAACCCTCCTGATAAAGATGGCGGACTCCGAGGCGCGTCTGTCGGCCGGCTGCAGCGAGCGCGTCGAGCTCGCCGCACTCGTCGCCGCCTTCCAGCTGTGCCGGGACCAGCTCCACCTGCAGCGCCCGGCGGCCTGACCTGATGTAACTGAACTACTCTTAAAAAGATAAACTTGTCGGTGTTTTATTGTTTTTTTTATTATCCTAAGTTATTGCTTGACCTGATGGAGGTGGAGATGTCGTCATAGGTGGTAGGGCGCATTAGCCTGACAACATATTCTCTCGCCTCTTGAGGACTTCCGTCCACGTCCACTTTGTATTCGGAGGAAGTACCGACGCAGGCAGGCTTTGTAGAACACGAGTAGCTGTCCCGGTGTTAGTGATGTCATGGCACGGAGGGCTAGTCTGTAGACTGCGGGATTTTTTGCAGGTGGCGGGGCATAAAGGCTGGCTTTCGAGGGTGGCTGACCAACTAATTGGGTTCCCAACTATCTGCGGGTGACCAGCGAAAAGCCATCACTTGGACCCCGCCAACCTCCTCGACTAGGCAGCCACAACACAAGCGCCAACTCGACGCCAGATCGGTTGGTCGGCGCAACGTAGCTTGCAGCTGTTCTGTTTTGTTTCTTATGCATTCGATTGGGGCTATAATATTGTAAAATAAAACACTTTCTCCTCTTTCAATTTATTATTAAAATAAATTATACATGCCTAATAATATTTACAGGCGTTCTTAGATCAGAAGCGGCACGTTAAAATTTATCGGTATCTTATTTTCTTATCGAAAACTTTCATCGACCTTAAGAACTGTTGACTTTTCGCTCGATACAGTTTTTTCTTTTACTTTTATTTTGGTCGATAAGTTTTCGGTCATGCTAGAATTTAATATAAACTAAAATAACGCTAGAACAAATGCAAAATCAGTCGTAACATAATATATCGACCCTACGGTGATCATTATTGAACTTAAAACTATTCGGTAGGTACGTTCTACTCCAGGATATCCGGTTAGTAATAATGCAATTATAGTATTTGAACTGGGTTGTAACAAAAATGTAAGGCAAAAACGAGTTACTTCTCGACAACAATACGTACTATAATTTTAAAGGACATTCCAAACGAGCGAAAAATATTTTTATCCAAAGATATTGGACACGAAGCTATTAATGGAGTTGGTGAAAGTGGAGAAGAGTCCGGCGGGCGCGGGCGGGGGCGGGGGCGGGGGGCGCGCAGCGGGGCGGTAGTACGGGCCGCCGTCGATGCGCTGGAAATTGAACGGTTAGGAACATACCAGCTGCTCTTAAACTTATAACATTTATAAGCATTATGCATCTAACAAAACATTATAAAATTACTCGTTTCGTTTGTACGGTAGCTAAATAAAATGGATGAAAAATAATATTTGGAATAAATAATATTGCGTTACAATATTTAAATTTTGTTTATTGATTGCATCCGTGTGACTAGTGAATCTCGTTACTTGAGCTGTGTTCTGATACATAGACCAGTATACTGACCAGTGGTAATGACGTCACGATGCTAACGTCATATTGCACTGTATCCCTAGTGTGAGTTTTGATATTACGAAAATTATGACAGTTTACCAAATAGTAAAATCAAGACCTAGAATTATTATACACTATGAATCAAAATCTATTGACAGATATATAATTTTGTAATGTTTATGATTCTATGTTATGAAATGTGTAATAGCTCACAAAACACACGTTCTAACAAACTAATAAGTATTAATAATCCGTAATATTAGGTACACATAGTACTCTGTGATACGACCTGGCGTCGATTTATGACGACAATACACTGACCAACATATTAAGGAACATATTACCAGTACAGCGTCAATTTTTGAAGATATTACCAGTGGCCAGTATTCTGGAACATTGCGGAACACTACTGTAGGTATATGACACTTTTTATATAAGTCACGTGAGAAAATATTCAATATGCAATAAATAAAGGCAATTAAATTATGTAAGTATATACAATTAATATGTGATTGAAACATGCATTTTCAAATAAATTATAACCACTTACTTTTTTGTCATCGTGATGTCGAGGAAAATAAATAACATTTATGTCATCTCCTTCAGAGTAATATATTTTTTATTTCTTCAGTAAGCATAAAATATCTTTCGGTTATGATCACAGGTGACAGTTTACAATATTAACATCAAGTAGGTATTTAGTTACAGGAAAAATTATTTGCTTAAGACTAAAAGGTGTCAAATCAAAAGTGCAAATTGTTGTCTTACGGCCAAAATTAATAATCGATCTACAATCCGAGTTTAAAAACGTACGTTATTTTAAGTAGAGCCGTCGATAACTTAAGAATGTGTTTTTAATTTCAGTATTTAGTAGCAATAAGTAAAAAAAAACGATTATTAACCTCGGTCGTAAAATTAGTTTAATGTTGTACCTCTTACCACATGCTGCCATATCCTATTATAACAAGTACTAAAAATGTTCTATAAATGCAAATATCTACTTCTTATGAATATCAGCTCTACATGTACGCAGGGGCGTAGCGAGGGGGGCAAGGGGTGTCATCATGCTTCGGGCGCTACTCACAAAGGGGCGCCAAAAGGTCCGCAAAACAAAAAAATATGTTTTTTTTTAATTTTATTATGGTTAATTAATTTAAAATATATTTTAGTTTCAGTGTAATACATAGTAATTATTTCTTTTTAAGTGAATATATAAATAGATATTCTGTGAATTTTTCAAGCGTCAACCTATTGCCCTTATTAGTATCGAGTAAAATGAAGTTTGTTGTAAGGGACCCCCATACAATTATTTATTTAGTTTTTAGTTTAGGTGCATATTTGATATACGGAGGGTCTTTATAAGTTCCTAGAAAATAAAGAACAAAACTTTGCCCACCCGTCCTTAAGGGTCTTTTCGAAGGCATTTTGAAACGAAGCCACTGCTTCTTCGGCGTCCATAAAACGTTTTCCTTGAAGTTTTTGTTTTATTTTCGGAAAATAAATAAAATAGTAAGGTGCGAGGTCAGGGCTTCTAGGACAGGGCCGGTAAATTCACCTTTCATCACCCGTAAATTTGTCGAACATAGCATTTCAGTCGTCACCGTTACATCTTTGAAACATTTCACGGCACACATGATCACGACAGGAGTTTTGGGCTTCGGTCAAATTAGGAGTTATCCACCGGGGACCAGCTAAATGTTGTTGGGAATTTTGTGCACTTGACTCATACTTAGCTCTTGTCTTAGATTTACCAAATCTGGTGATAGTTCACTCTTTTGTCAGAGTCTATAATACGCCGCACAACACTAATGTTATCTTGAGTTGTCGCTGTAGAGGGCTGTTCCTTACGCAGATCAGCGGTGACCTTATTTGCTTCTAGACTTAGACCTCTACCCTCTTTAAGTCATCGGGCCATCTAGCCGGCGGGTGTCCAACACTATGTTTGCCATTCAAGGCATCCATTCGAGACCCTGTTTACTTCACCGACCATCAGTTCTGCGACAGATATGATCAGCTTGCTATTTATTTAATAACTATGTCAGTCACTTTTATTTTCTGCCCGATAACCTCTTTTAGGAGTTTGTACCTTAGTGAGACCCCAAGCATAGACCTTTCCATAACTCTCTGGGTAACATGCAGACAGTGGGTTAGCTTCATCGTCAGGTTCCATGTCTCGGCTCCTTTTTATAGGCATTGTGGCAAAGATAACTCAAATATGTGACGCAACTTTCGGTTCGGGGATGATGTGTTTATGGAACATTAACTTGGTCTTGTTCAAATTCATCCCAAACCTAACACGTCTTTAGGCAGCATTGAGACTAGACAGCATTTCCTGCCGAAATTGCAGCGATTTTGTCACTACGGCTATGCCATCGGCAAAGCGAAGATGCTTGAAGTATTCACCATGGAATATAAAGTCGCCCTGTCTTACACCTCAAGGCAACTGAATTGGCGTTGTTTGGTGGTTTTGATTTTCCGTGGTGGTTTGAGATTTCTCAGCATCTATACATATCACCAGTAGACTTTGCAGCGCTGCAAAGACTCCAGAATAGCAAAGGTTTAAACGAAGTCGAAAGTTTTTTCCTGGTTCACCCAAGCCAGAAAAAACTCCGCCTGCTCCGGTGGGTGGAAGGTGTCAAATCTTGATGCCAGATGATTCGTGACGACTTTGAAATACAGTTTATAATTGTGGCTGAGAAGTGTTATTATCTATTATCGGAGTTAAATAACCTTTTAAGCTTCTCAAGGACTCGTTTCTCTCCAGCCCTAACGAGCTCATAGGCTACTCCGTCGTCCCCGGGCGGGGGTCTTCGAATTTTTAAGTTGTTTAAGAGCCGCCTCGATTTCGTCGACATCTACGTCTGATAGATCGTCCGCAAAATAGCCGGTAAGTGGGACTTGCGTTTGGTGGAATTCCTCAATTTCAGGATGTGTCGGTTTCACCATTTAAGGTAAGTAAGTTTTGTCAGATGACTTTTTCCTTTTGTATAAGGCGAATGTTCCAGTTTTGGTGGTCGCGCCTTACCAAGCAGCGGATCTTTTTGTGGAGCAACTGGATATCTGACGAAGGGTACTCTTATGTTTCTCGTCGAGGTTCCAGGATTTGGCTTGACAGTTTGATCTTATCTGGTTGACTTTTTCTAAAAGTGCCCCATTCCCACTTCGCGTACAACCACTATTGCCGCGGATTCGAGTGCAGCGAATCTGTTTTGCACTTCCCTGGAATGCATCATAGCCGGCTTGGGGCACAGTTGGGAGAAGTACAGACTTCATCATGCGGTTCCGCTCGAGCTTAAAAGTGATATTTAGGCTGCCCCTTACAAGTTGGTGATTGCTTCCAGTATTATACGTTCGTTGTTTATATGTTATGTTATGTCTTCCCTTAATATGTGCTTCTTATCCGTCATGATGAAGTCAATCTCGTTCTTATAAAATATAGATACAGTCACAGCATGTATCCGGAAAATAACAAGTAAAAGATCGTCTAGTTTTAAAATAGATACTTCACACGCACACAACAAATACAGCGTTTAGAAAAAGACAAAATGCCTTGCTTGACCTTATGATTTTATTTTTTTATTTATTAAGTTGTGAGTATATTTAACATTTAATTGTTTTCAAAATGGGGCGCTGAAACGGTATTGTGGCCCGGACGCAAGTAAATCTCGCTACGCCTCTGCTTGTAGATACATACATTATAATAATTATTCAAATTTATTTGGAATATCAATTAAAACATCAACGACTGCTAACCAAGTTTAGAAAAATATAACTATGTAAGTATGTACTGTCAATTCACAAGGGTAGTGCGCTTAAGCTCATGTCACGAGTTTATAGTTAAGAACCCCGAATGGGTTCACAACTAGTCCGGTAAATTTCGATACAATTATATATAAGTATAAATAGCGAAAAACAACTGAATATTCGGTGTATTCTGCATGTTTTTCGCTATTTGTATTCGGCCGAAGTATTCGGTTTTGGTGCCGAATATATTCGGTTCCAGTATTTCTATTTTCTTGGCTACACGACACGGTAAAGAACTAAAAAACCAAACAAAGATTTATGTCACATTATAAGTCAAAGAAATCCTTTAAATAATGCGTTGAATAAAACTTAATAATATAAAGCAATTAAGCTTCAAACCAAAATTTATTTCGAAACTTATCGTCAACATATTTAGTTTATTATTCCTAACCAACAATAAGTATTCAGTATAGTCAAAATTTATTTTGAAACCAGAATTTATTTTTAAACCTCAAAACAATATTTTTAAACCACAAATCAACATTATTATAATATGTAGATATATAAGATATATGCTCTATATATAAAAAAAACAGCGATGACTTATTTTTCATTGATAATTCCAAATTTATTTGTTGTCATACTTTTTAAAAATATCACCGACCGAAATATAACCGATATTTACAGAAATACAATAATTTATACACGACATTAAACACGCGCAATTAAATAACATACAGGTGATTTCAAGATAAGTAGTAAGTAGTGCTAATTTCATTGTACAATGATTTCACTCGTGTGTAAAGTTATAAAGTTATTTATTCTTGCGGGAAGGCTACGGTTTTCTTCGTCGGCGTCCGAGTAGTCGCGAGCGGCGGCCGCGTACTCAGACTCGCGTGTCCCTATAGGCCGACTACATTACACAAGATAGGGGCTTTTGAAAGCCTATAATTAAGCCTTAGTGGTTTACAAGGTCTTGATTTATTAGTCGATAGAAGATATGAAAGATATAAGTTTTAAATCATTACGCCCTACAGCTTGTCATGTTGGTAGTGGGTTTTTTCTAAGCTATTCTAAATTTTCTAAGCTAAGTTCAAGCATAATCCCTTAATATTTACATGTCACTACGTATTGATCTGCTTGCTCACATTGTATCGGATCGCTCGCGATCCCATCCGTATGCACAGGTGTTTGTGTGATGCCATTACATACAGACAGACAAAATTCTATAAATCATAACTAAACTTCGAACTAACTCTATCGTAGTACCGATTAAGCGTACTCCAAGAAAAAAGCAGCTTTATAGACCCACTATTACTAATAAAAACTGTCGTACCCAAAGCAACTATTCAATATAAGTAGATACATAAAATATTTTATTATTTATGTACTTTTAAATGAAATCCTCCACCGCTTAATAATATTTATAGAAGAGAAACAATTGATATAAAATATAAATACTGAAATGTAATGAACTCACCTTAGCCGAATGCAAAGTTATATTTAATAGAGTCGGATGACTCTCAATCACAAAGAATTCTACTTCTTGTGGTAAATAGCCTTCGGCACCGACCTGCTCAAACCGATTAAGATTAAGCAAATTAACATTTCACTTTAAGGGGTTTCTGTCAATAATCATCATTCGTTCCATACCTCCAGTCGGTAAGTCCCAGGAAGTAATATGCGCCAGAACTCTCCGTATTTGGTGGTATGGAAGGTGACCTCGCGACCCTGAACCCTGACGGAGGCGCGCTCCAGCGGAGCCCCACGCTCGTCGGTCACGAAACCGTGCGCGCCGCGGTGCGCCTCGGCCAGGTACTTTATCAGCGACTGAGGACATATTTATTTATTTATTTATTTATTTATTTATTTATTTATTTATTTATTTATTTATATGTCTGTAATTCTTGTAGTATACAATGGTCTTAACAATTATTTAGATCTAACAAGAACCCTGCAAGGGCACTGCATAACTTTACATCTCAATACAATTACATTTATATAATCACACGTTCATATTTTAACATAAGACAACTAACATAAACTGGGGCTCATCAAACGCCTTAGAATAACAATAAATTATAGGTATTAAATCATGTCATAAAATTAATATAATAAAATGGGATTTATATAATTCAGCAAAAGTAATTCATAATTAATAATTGTGTAATATTAAATCCTTAACATGTCAAATTTACATCAATAAAATCGATTAAAATAATTAGATTTATATAATTCAGCAAAAGTAATTCATAATTAATAATTGTATAATATTAAATCCTTAACAAGTCAAATTTACATCAATAAAATCAATTAAAATAACAATAAATTAATTTGTCTTTCTTTTAAAGTATACCAACTCTATTACACGCTATCACCAAAAAACTCCTGCAACGAGTAATAACATTTATTAATTAAATACTTTTTAAGTTTATTTTTAAAATTGATTTCTTTATCTAAATCTTTAATATGTTTTAAAACGGTATTGTAAATTTGTATACACATTGAGTGTGGACTATTGCCTACCATTTTTAGCTTTGAAGTCGTTGGCTCTAGTTTATTTTCCCTTTTCCTTAAGTTTTCGGGTTGTGAGTACCGAGGAAACCAATCCATATTATTGTTCACTAGTGAGTATGCTTCCAATATGTACAAGGATGTTAATGTTAGAATATTATGTTTAATAAAATAGTTTCTACAGCTAGTCATTTGGTCTATGTTAGCAAGAATACGAATGCACTTTTTCTGTAATCTAAAAACTTTACCGACGTCGGAGCTGTTACCCCACAGCACTAAGCCGTAGCGCAGCCATGCGTCTGCGTAAGCGTAATAAGCGCACATTGCTGTTTTTAAGTCCGCAAGTTTTTTAAGTTCTAAAAGGGCATATGTAAAACTAGACAGCTTATGGACCACCTTCTCAATATGCCCTTTCCAGTTTAAATGAGAGTCTACATTAATACCTAGCAAGCAACAAGAGTTAACGCTTTCCAAATCAATATTTTGATATTGGTAATTAATAGTTAAAGGACGTTTTTGGTATGGCCTAAATTGCAAAAGTTTAGTTTTTTCAAAATGTATCTGGAGGTTGTGATTAGAGAGCCAATTAGTTATTATATTTAGGTTTTTGGTTAACATTTGATCCAATTGTTCGAATTCTGGGCAAGAAAGAATTAACGAAATGTCATCGGCAAAGAGAATGCACGGGACATCAGATATATTAGGGAGATCGTTTATATAAACCACAAATAGAAAACAGCCCAAAACGCTTCCTTGTGGTATGGATTGCTTTAAAATTATCTTTTGCGATCTAACTGTCTCTATGACTTCGCTTCGGGAATTATTATGAATAATGTCTACATATTGAACGCGTTGATTAAGGTAGGAGACAAACCATTTATGCGCCTGGCCGCGTATACCGACGTCATAGAGTTTATCTAGTAAGATAGAGTAGGGAACTCTATCGTAGGCTTTGCTCATATCCAATAACACACCAATAGCATGTTGTTTTTCGTCAACTACCCCCAGTATTTCCCTTACGTATTGGTATACAGCTAAAGTGGTCGAACGTCTCCTCCGGAAACCGTACTGCCTGTCGTTAAAAATGTTATATTTTTCACAAAAGGAATAGACTCTATTATACATTACCGTTTCAAATATTTTAGAGAATGATGAAAGTAGGGCTATTGGACGATAATTATTACTGTCTTCTGTATCACCTTTTTTGTGTAATGGCTTGACTATAGTTATTTTTAATAGATCTGGAACGATTCCTTGGCTTAGGGACTGGTTAATAAGCAAAGAAAGTGGTGTTGCAAACTCTTCGCCACATGCTTTTATTAAAATAGGAGGGATTTCGTCAAAACCGTAACTTCTCTTATTTTTTAATCTCTTTATTATTATATAAATCTCCTTTGGATCGGTAGGGTTAATAAATATAGAGTTTACTAAAGGAATAGATATTTTCTGTCTATCCTGACACGAGAAACTATTTGGTGAACCGCCAAGATAGACAGAAAATATAACACAGCCATATTCCTTCATATACATTTGTTTTGTGAACTTTACTTTGTTTGTTCATTAAAGACTATCTGTCGGAGGCCAACCCGTTTACGTCGACTTAAAAATAGCGTCGGTCATTAAAGGGAGTTACACTTTCTATTCCCGAACGAAGAACCCAAAAACAATAAGTAAGCATTATCCGTATTTTCCATATTTTTTCTAAAGAAACTTTCTATTACTTGTTCTAAATAGGCTATTGTAATGTTATTTAGCTTATATCCCAGGATATTATATATGCAAAAATAAAATCATATATCCGATTCGTAGTTTAGCATTAGCACGTTCAACCAACAATAAACTCTTTTGCTTTATTAATATCGAATACAGATATCTCATATCTAATCTTTTCATAGTTATAAATTAGATGATTATCTTTTGAAACTAGTCAGTTCGGTGTTGAAGTATTCAATATACACTGTCGTCTTTATTACTATGTTAGTTTACGTGGCTCTTGTATTGTGTGGCGCGGTTTCGATCCGCGGCGATGCGAGAGTGGCCGTCGCTCACCTCGTTTCATTAAAAACTACAGGAACCATATACTTCTCGGAAACCGATGCAGGAGTACTTGTCGAGGGTTCAATAATTGGACTTAATCCAGGACTTTACGGTTTTCATGTCCACGAGCTGGGAGACACGAGCACTTGTGATGCAACGGGAGCGCACTTTAATCCCGATAAGACATTTCATGGCGGCCCACAACATGATGTCCGCCATGTTGGTGACCTTGGCAACGTCGAGTTTGTAGCTAATGGCACAGAAAATGTGGCCAACTTTACCTTTGTGGATACTCTGATATCTCTCCGAGGTCGTAACAATATACTGGGCCGAGGTTTAGTTCTTCACGAACAGAAAGATGACTTAGGTCTTGGAGGCCATAATACTTCTCTGACCACCGGGAACGCAGGACCGCGCCTCGCGTGTGGTACCATCGGGATACGATCGGGAGATTGGAACTCTGGAACATCTTCATTCCCGTCTGCTACGTTGCTTGTTTATGGACTATTAATTATATTTCTTAAATATTAAAATGTAACTTATTTACCTGTTTATTATCTTGCCAGTATTTCGGCAATTCATGTGCAAGTGGATATTTACAACAGGATATTTCTAGTGTGACTTCCATACACCCATGCCATAGATAATTGTAGTCTTGCATTCCGCCTGTAACGGTATGATATTTAGTGAGATAAGCGGTAAATAGAAAAAGATTGAACGATTTTAAATAATCCAATTTTCAAAGTGATTAATGAAAATGATAAGATATATGAAGTGTGAACATTTTCAATTGATTACATTTTTATTTATTTGAATGTTGGGATTTACAATAAATTATCCATACTATCCATAAAATACGTTTAATTTCTTAAATAGCGAATAAAGACAACTTCCTCTTTTAAGGTTCGTCGGTTTATGGTGAGATTTTTTTTTATATACAAACTACACGCTAGGACTACCTTCTTTCTGTTTGTCAAACAGAAAGATGGAATGGTTGACTGTAATTATGAGATATAGGCATAAAGAGGAAGATAAGGATTATCGGTTCTGTCAACAGCGTACCTACCTAACGCAATTGTCCTTACAAATGAAATAGGCGTTTTGGGTGGGAGGAACAAAAAGTAAAATATTTTTTAATATAATGTTTTTAATTAATTAAACCATTGTTTTCTATGCACTTTTGACATCTTATAGGTTGTTCATTGATCCTTTTACTAAAAATCTTTAAAGCGATTGGGTCTGCCCTATCGGAGTTGAATTTTTTCCTTGCAAGAAGTTATTCAAATTTCTAAAAAAAATGGTAATCTGCTAATTCTCCTAAGCAAGGTCCGGGGAGTACGGTGGATGTCTAAGACATTCTAATTTGGTAGCCGTCTGTTGTGCTGTCTGTGGCCTAGCGTTGTCGTGAAACAGCAGGGGTGTGGAACGATTGACGAGCTTAGGTTGTTTAGCAGCTAACTATTTCATCACGGTTTGCAATTGCTGACTATAGACATCTGCCGTAATAGTCTAGCAAGATTTGAGAAAACTGTAATGAACAATACCGGCACTAGTCTACCAAACGCTTACAAGTATTTTTTTTTCAAGTTTTTTTTCGCTTGGGGCTGGAATTGTACTGGCTGATCAGAATCCGTAATGATTCGATTTAAAAATCCCTTCATTATTGTGCCGGTTCAGTAGTGTAACGTAGCAGTCGACGCGCGTTTGCCGGTTTGCTCATGAGGTACCCACCTTTCAAGCTTTTTAATTTTTCTAATTTGCTTCAAGTGGATTAAAACAGTCTTATCACTAACACCGCAGCCTGTAGCTAACTTGAACCAATAACGAACTGTGTTTTAATTTGCAACACACCGCCATACACATCTTTAACACTTCGAGTCGTTTCCGCAGCACTGGTGCCACGGTGGAACTCTTACTAGTAAATAATGCGATATTTTAAATTTTCCATTTTATAAACTGAGTAACGCAAACAGAAAAAAAACAAAGGAATGACTGTGAACGAAACAAAAATACATGTGTAAATAGCTGTAAAAAAATGAATTTGGAATTCGTTATCAAAGAGGAAAAATTTTTGATTAAAGTGGCCAGTACGAAAAACGCCAATTTCATATATAAGGACCTAATAAAAAGGATTCCACAGCGATATTCTCTAAGAGGGTGTTACTACGGAGAAAGTGTACAAGGTCGAGTAAGATTTTGCACTAAACATTGTTTACCTGTAAGAGGATACCAGGCGGCTCCATTAGTAATCCCATTATCAAATTTGGGCGAGCCGGACTTGCAAGAGACTCCCCTCGACATTTTAGCGTGGTTGTTAGAGTACACGCGCGCAAGGTGCTGGAACACGTCGTCGTCTGGAGACACGGACGGACTGTGTGCGTAGCTCTGGAACACTGCGTTCAGGGGACATGTGAGGAAAGGAGACTGTTAGTTACATAAAATAACATAAAAAAATCGGACTAAATATTCAACCTTATTTCTGTTATGGTGGGTGGTTTCACAAACTCACAAATAACGAAGGACATCAAGATTCGGAACAACAATCTATGATCAAATAAAGAAACGTGTCGTGAGGATTCGAACCCACGGCTATACCTCACCGGTTAGGCCACTAATCATCTAGTCAACAAGCCGTCAGTTATACAGTGTTATTTATTGGAAATCCTCAGAAGCCTTTCTAATGTTACGGTTATTTAAAATGTATTCCAAAAGTATTGGTTGCTAAATTATAAATTTATATTAACGTGTATATATTATGATATACATATTATGTAATTTGATCTACATATAGGTAAATAAAATACATCACCCGAGCATAACACAGAAGACCTGCATATTCCTTGGTAGCACGAAATAAAAAAATGTATATATTAAAGTGAACAGATTTATGTTCAAATGAAATATGTGTAGCTGATTGTAACAGGTGTAACAAATCATTATATTGTTAGTCATTTATATCCTTTTTAAATAAAATTAGGAGGCTCGACCAGATTTAATTATTCATTTTTATTGCATTGTTCTCTTCGTTCTTTCTATTATTATGAATATACTTTTAATACAAAATGCTAAGGCTGTGTGTAAAAAAGATTTATCGAAACCCAAAATATTAGTATGCGTCGTCCTTGTGAATATGATCATAAAAAAGCGATTGCTAAAAATAAGAATATAGATACGTACAATATTAAATATAAGACAGGAAGGTAAGAACATTACAGTGTGTCAATCGGCTGAACCAAGATAACTGTTAAGTCAGTAGATATTTTTCTATGTGCTGCAATCCAAGGAGTGACAACAGACTTCGTATAAACTTACTGGCGCTGGGGGTATTGTCGTAGGGGTAGGAGGCGACCAGCGCGCCGCCGTGCAGTGATCCGGAGAGGACAAACTGTATCTTGCTGATCCATTCCTTCACAGCCTCCGTCTCCGGCTGCGGCTGCTTCGTGTTCTGTTTAAAGAAGTCCGGGAAGTTGCGGTTCAGGTCGTACCGGCGGGCGTTGTGTCTGATGATTAGTATACTTATTAGATATGGTGTGTGCAAACGGTTATGAAATCGTACGTAATGCTTTGTTGATATAGTTAAACAAACGGTCGCTATTCAGATAACAGTACATAATATCTTCATATGTATTGTACGTATCATGTTTGTATGTATGATGTATTCATATGGTCAATACAATATATAACTATATATGTACTTATAAAGTTGTGATTTCTCCCATTGTTGAAATATGTGTGTCGCGTCCTAATTAGTTCCAGTAGTTGAATGCAATCACGTTTAATTTAGAACACAGTAAATAACCATTTTAAAAATAATATAATAGCAGGGACATACCTGCCGTGAATAGTATCACACTGTCCCTCTCTCGAGATCAGAAAACCATCAGGGTTCATGGAAGGCATCAAATGTATGCGTGTGTTGTCGAGTAACCATTTTATGTAAGAGTCCGACTCGTAAGAGGTTACCAAGTACTAAAGAAAAAGTAATATTGATCAATATGTAAAATCTTTACCTACAGATACAGTTGGTTCAAGTTAAAAACTATTAGAATACATGTTGCAAGAAGTATATTTGCTTAATAGTTTTAACAATTCTATACTTGTATGAGATGCAGGAGTAGTTCCCGCCCAACCGCCTCGTTCCCGTGTATGTTGGCGACGTACTTGACGTCCGGCTTGCCGATCATGTGCTCGTAGGGGGACGCCGACACCACCATCACCCACAGGTCACGACCTGGTTAAAACACTTCTATATATATTATGTACTTAAAAATAAACTATTCATTACTTTTCGAGTATCGGGGATTCAAAAATCCGGAAGCTGAATTTCTACATTCTCCTTGCCTATATAATTAAGATATTGTAAACTTACCTTGCACGGACTTGCCGATGGAGTACAAGGCAGTGAGAGCTGGGTAGCGCGCGGAGACTGCACGCAGGTATCGAGTCATATCGTCGTGACCATGGTACTTAAAATCCAGGTCTGAACCCTCACGAGATTCTACTTCCCCAAGATTGGTTGATACCTCCTCCTCTGAAAATCGAGGTTAATGAACTTAATTCTTAATTAAATCCTTGAATAACTTTATTTGAAAATAGACTTTTTTAAATCAACACTTTTTTCATTAATACATTTTTTTATTATAAAATAAAAAGCCAGGAAATTGATAATTATTAATTTAAATATTAACCTAAAATTAATATTAGATAGAGGAGAAAATAATTAGCCTGAGAGTAACTCGTATTATATGTATATAAATTATAAATGAACGGTTATATAAAAGTTTTACATATACCTAAAATCGTTTGTCTTGACTGACTATCAACAGAGAGTATAATCAGGAACATCAGCTTATTTTTTTGATATTTTTAATTTAAATTAAGGGGAAATCTATATTTGATTAAAAGATTTAATTAATGGAAACATGACATCTTTTCTTTAATCTTTGCGGTGGGATTATGAAACAAGTTAACACAATCATATTTACAGGGTTATTTTTAATTAGTTGACCACCTCTTCCAGGCAGCCTCTTTACATCAATCCCAACTACATTTGTTCTCCGACTTTTGAAAATTAATAGTTTTAAAAATTTAAATTTTCCCATACTAATTTATTAGTTGTCATTGAAATGGCATTAACTCTGAGCGTCGGTATGGCGCCCGAGCGTTGACATTTTAAGAACTTCTTACAAAATACAGAGTAATAAGTAAAAGAGAGAGCAAAAATTTTTTTGTTTTTTTTTTGTGTTGTTAATCAATGTTTTTAAGCAGTTGTAGGGCAAATGTTGTTAGGATCGATGTAGAGGGGCTACCAGCAAGAGGTGGTCATCTAAATGAAAATAACCCTATATAAATGATACCGTGAAGAATACATTACATATTAGGTATATTCCTTAATTACAATTTTTTTTTTATAAGTTATTTTTATATCTTAATTTGAAAAATAATACTGATATTTTATTGTTTGAAAATATCTATAAACATGTATAGCCATGTTAAGCTTATTTAAATTTATATAAATATAGAATGAAAAATAAACCGATACGGGCAGGGATTCGAACCCGCGACTACTGGGAAACCGTCCCGTCGCTCTACCAACTGAGCTACCGTATCGCTGTCCGTCTCGGTGAATTAAGCATTCTATATGTGATCGTCTTTATCGGGACGGTGGTGACATCTATTAGGTTTCTTTCGAAAGTCCTAACCAATGTTTCTAACTTTGCAGTATAGATAAACATTGAAAAGATGCCACTACCGAAATTAATGTTTGAAAATATCTATAAACATGTATAGCCATGTTAAGCTTATTTAAATTTATATAAATATAGAATGAAAAATAAACCGATACGGGCAGGGATTCGAACCCGCGACTACTGGGAAACCGTCCCGTCGCTCTACCAACTGAGCTACCGTATCGCTGTCCGTCCGTCCGTCCCGATAAAGACGATCACATATAGAATGCTTAATTCACCGAGATTCTATATTTATATAAATTTGATATTTTATTTACCTTCTGAAAATCCCGCGTATTGTCCATGAGCTGTTCCAAAAATAAGCAGCAATAAGAAGACGCTCGAAAAGGTTCCTATATTCTGGTGCATCTAAAAACAAAGTTAATTATAATCCTTATGATGTTTTTAAAATACAATTCAATATTTAACGTAATTTTAAGTCACGGTTCCATATAAAATATTTTTTATCAATTTCTAATATGTACAATGTAAACTCAATATTCAACTAAGTAGGTACAGTGCGGTGAATTTATAATGAAAAGTTTATTAATTACGTACCTATACCAAATTGTGCGATCATCATCATAAGGGATTTTCTTTTTAAAGTTATTCATAGAAATAAGGTTAAAAGATTATTTCATATAAATTTGTTTCGTTTACGTTAAAATGTTAATAAGATTTAAACGAGGAACTAACAAGTAGGTATTCAATTTAGAACTGTTAGTTTAGTAGAAAGATTTAACTTATTTTTTTGTAATTTTAAGCCTTAATTAGGCTTTAATAATAATTCTACAATCAAGGGCGCTGCTTTAACCGTCATTATTTTTTAGGTGTATAATTGAATTTAAAAAAAACTCGCTGACCGTACATAAAAATAAACAATTCTATTTGCCGAATAAAAAAATATATTTTATAATATTATATTATATATTTACTTAAAATATTATTTATTATTTCCCATAAACATTAAAGGCTTTCTTTTTAATGTTATAATGGTTTGGTTAAGTTGCGCGGGCGCAACCGGTCCTATACTGAAGGTCACTGGGTCAGTGGACCATCCGAGCTGCATCGAATACCATGTTAAAAATATTACGAGCAACATTATATGTCTGATATAATACAATTAATTATTGTATGTCTGAATAACAAGTACTTTAAACTTTATACTAATGAAATACCAATTATAGATACCTATTATAGAAAAGTGCTTGGAAACTGTATACAAGTATTATTTTTATATAGGAACAAAGGTCGAAATGTATGAAATGTTTTACTAAAATTCCACGGATACAAAATGTAAAGACGAACAAAATGTCTCATACATTTTTTTTTAATTTATTTTAATACGAATGTAGGATAGTTATAGTTAGTTACTCTTTCTATCATAATCTATTAAAAGAGGTAAAAATATACCCTATATTTTTACCTCTTTTAATAGGTAACCTTTTTGAACTTTCTTTTTGTTGTTAACTATTCACACATTGACATATAGGTAATACAAAAACTTTCGTTTTCAAAAAACATAACACATTGAGTACGTTTAGATTTTCTTTCTAACAGAAATCATAATGTTTATTATTATTATACATATTACAATATAAATTATTAAATAAAAAAAAAATGTTCTCTTTGCACGATATTAAAATTTACTAGAGTATGCGAAGGTCTGTTTCGATATTACAAATCAAAACGTAAAGAAGAAAAGTATTTAAAATATTCGATATCCTAACAGTAATTCATTGCAAGGAAAGTTAAGACATTTCGTATAACTGTTGGAGCGATGGCATTTGACAACATACTTTTTTTGTTCAGTGAAAGTTTCGTGATTGAAACGGAATGTGATATCAACAACTTAGGTACAATGCAGGATCGTCCATTTTTTTATTTTAATAGTCGTTCCAATTTGTGGTTCCTAATGGACTTCTTGCAACTCCTTTTTGTCACGATTTTTTGGTACTGTTTTGAATATAAGTACTACTATGTATTTCTTCTATCATGTTATTATTTAATTTTGCTGTTAATACACTACACGACTATATCTCTTGTGGATAGATTATTTGATGGTAAGTTTAAGATAATAATAGACATCGATAAAAAGTAAATTCTTACAATATAATGTCGCGAAGAGTGTACTTGTATTTTAAAAGCGTGTTATTTCTTACATTAAAGTTATGTTTTTAACTGTATTATTATGCCCTATTTACTTTAACACAAGATTTGAGATCAACAAACTGTATATTTATCTTATAAGTATTTTAGAGGAGACTCGACCGGTTCTAAAAGTAATTAAACGTAAACAATAAATTGAAAATTATACGTTAGTATATTTAGTAGTGTAAATAATTTGGGACCGTGATCTTAAAATAATAATTATTAAAATGGGGTGTAAACTTTAAAAATAGAGTCATAAACACATGAAAAACTTACCTTAAAATAATTTTAACGAGTCTGCAATTAAACAGTGAGATGTAGTTCTCATTTATAGTTACTATTTATGAAACATATGATTAGAATGTAGTCGCGTGAGTATTGTAAGTCGACGCGGCGGCGGTAACTTAACAGCGAGGAGTGGGCAAGGTCCTTGCTAGTTGACGGTCGAGACTCGACTGGCAGACTGAAACTTGCTGCTCAGTGCTCAGTGCTCATTGCCACCCAGCCAAGAGCCGCAAGCACGGCATCATCTGCGTCATCCAGCCGGCCTCACTGCCGTAAAGTGCTTTCTCTCATGACAATATTTCTAAAACTGCTTCTAATTCCATGGAATAAGGTTTACTTCTTTGCTAGAATCGCTAAAAATGTTTATATATTGCAATCGTTTCTCTATATCTCGGGGTGTAGAAGTGATTTTTGGGTACAGGGCTTTGCAGTGACGTAGCATTCCCGTCCCGTCTGGCACTTTTCCCGTAGATAGTTTCTTTCTCGATTACATGATATTTAATATGAGAAAATACTAAGTGAAACTTAAGTAGAGTAACTTTATTGTGGAGGTTTATTAACCTGTGACATAAGTCGATGTGTGTGTGTGTGTGTGATAGTGTGTTTTTTGTGTTATGGGCTGCGTTCATCTCTTACTTAAGTACTTTTAGAGAAAACATTGAGGGATATTTTGTTAGTAATAAATTGATAAAAAACTCTTAAAACATTTTTTTTATGTCTAACATTTAGCTTTTTTTATAATATGTTTAAAATAATCTAACGGGAACATTTTTAAATGAATGAATGAATGGAACTCTCCTTGGACCGTTAATTAAAAATAAAATCTAATAAAACTAGATCAATGATTTTAGTTTCAGAATACAGTTTTACATACTTCTGTATTTAAATAATATTATTATTGCTTACTGGTTTTATTCTTAATATCAGTTAATTAATTATAGAGTACAATAAAAGAAATTCAAAAGTGGTGAAAACTCCACCAATCTATAGATTTTATTTACTATTTATATGATACCAATATAAATAACAAGCCTTTATGATAGGTCGGTATTTATAATTAATAAATGTATTTGTGTATTCCATAATGTATATATTTGATACAAATTTACAGATGTTTTGCTAGTTTTGTCCAATAGTATTGATGATGTCGCAATAAGTTACTTCATTAATATTGCGTATCTTACTCAAATTTCTAGAATTTTCCGCAATGATACCTTTTAGTTTTTAAACTAATTGTCTACACATATATCTATTATATTGTATGTATAGTATGTATGTAGCCATACTTTGTATAGATATAGTCTGTTTATATTTGTTAGGTATCTATTTATCTGTGTATTAATATGTCAGATATTAGGAAATCCTTGTTTAATGAAAAGGTAGCGTTTTGTGTAAGTCGTAATGTAATAGTTGTTGCTATGAAAAATTTTCTCTAATTTCTAAGATATAATAATGATATAACATAATATACAATGTAGAGGTGCACATATAATATATTTTTTCTATGCCTATGTTTTTTTTGTTCAAAAACTAACAACTGTGTGCTCCATGATTATTGTTTCAAATAATATTTTATTTATATAGTCATTAATATTATATTGCGCGCTATTACCCTATTATGTTATTAAATTATGAAATTTACAATAAGCATAAACTGCGACAGATATAAGATTGAGAACGACGGACCTGTAAAGAAATTGAAAACCTTCGCAACTGTTAGGTACCTACTATAGATTTTTATTTTCTCCGCAAGGTCTCGGCAGCCTTCGTACCGACTGCGATCTTCCCATCCCTGGTGAATATGGGTCAGGGTTGAAAGTTCTATTTTCAAGAAATACACATTCGCTTCACTTAAGTTCACGTCCATGAAGTTGCACCTGACCTCATACCTCCCACCTCACTGCATATCGTTCAATGTGTTTTTGTAAGAGCAGTTTTGCTTTCTATATATATCTATACATTAAAATAATGACCACGAGGACTACCTCTGGTTAATTTTTATATCATTAATGTTACGAAAAAGGGTAGAGTTTGGTTGTTTTCAATCTCTACATTGATATATTAACGATTTAAATTGTGTTAAATATCTTTTGAAGAAAATTTTACTTGATACAGATTAAGTAAATAACGAAGACCTCTGAAGTCTAAACAATGGTTTTTGAGATTGTTGTCGATTTATTTAGTTTTTTTTTTCGTTCACCCAACACTCAATAACTACAGAACCGATTTTCAGACGAAACTGCTGAAAACTATTTACTTTATAAAAGACTTAGTACAAAATTGTATGTATGTATGTATGTAATGTTAAATGGTTTATTAATTGGGGCGGGGCTACCAGTAACCCATTTATTTGGTGTTTACTACCATTAATATTTGTTATGAACAAACACTACAATTGACAAATTACTGGTTGTTCTTCTAAGTGGCTGAACCGGTATCGATGAGACTTCATAGACATGACGTTCTCATGAGTTGACGATGTTTATGGATGTTAGGTGTATGATTCATTACAGTTACAGTCCAACTGAAGGGCCGTGGCTCCTGAACAAATCACACTAAAAGATTTAATGATAATGTTTACAATCTATAGAAAAGGGAAGTTAAGTTATGCTAAATGTTTGTTTTTATTTGTTTATTCAGCACTGAGAATGAGTAGGTTGCTGCTATTTCTGAGTACCTTGAACGAGCTCTGGAACTGCAAATAATATTAAAGTTCAAGTGACCTTAGTTAACAAGTATTTAAATTACAAAGAATTCATAAAATAAATGTAATGTTTATACGTGTATGATTAAGTCTATTTAATAATAAGCAAAGAGTGTACTATGGCTACTAGACAAATGATAAATAACATACATACTTCTGTATACGACTACATACGACTGCTTTCCTAAATATATACATATAGAATGCATACATATATAAAACGTACATATAACATGCTCTCTTTTACCATGACATTTTAAACATCTTTGCATAGGTACATAAATCTTCTGTAGGTACGTGTGTTTGGAGTTACTTTTAGCACATCATTTGGACTCATAATTATACCCAGTACCTAAGTGGCAAATGCGATGAGATTTTTTTTTAATTTTCAAGGATAACGGCCTACTAGTAGTTTTATACAAACAGTTTGCTAATAAACTGACGACTTATTTATTTATTATTTATTTATTTATTATATATGACACACGTAACAGTTTGCGGCCAATATGGTCAAAAGTCATATAAACATATGACGTTGTAAATGAACTATTTGTGTATCTTCTGTATTGATAATTATATTGAATGTCATTTACTTTTGATTTATAGCAAAGTAAAAGAATTTAAGTTCAGTTTAATTTTACTAGAGGTCT
This sequence comes from Napeogenes sylphis, assembly GCA_959347405.1. NCBI lineage: Eukaryota > Metazoa > Arthropoda > Insecta > Lepidoptera > Nymphalidae > Napeogenes > Napeogenes sylphis. The sequence goes on from OY365776.1 coordinate 1,139,115, forward strand.
CAGGTTTTAGATAGGCACGCTGTCAAGAGAGCAATAAATTGAATATAACGATGTGAGTTCGTTTTACCGTTTCTAAACTAGCGCTCCTCAGCTATATACCTTATTACTGAAAGAAGTCAGATCTTCAAATCTGTACAGATATTCAAATCTGAAATCAGAAGAACGTTAGTATCTACTTCTAATAAAAGAATATAATCTACATACAACCATCCTTTCGATAAACTCAATCAAAAGTTAAGTATTTGTTAACTTATCTGTCAGTATTTATTTTTTATTTTATACAAAATAAGTTAATGCTTGACTACATTTCACCTGATGGATAGTAAAAGTGTAGTCATAGGTGATAAGTTAATAGTACAGAATACTGAGAGGCTAGCCATTCTACGCCTGTGTTCAAGGTTGTGGAGGTTGGCTTCAACCAATTCATGGTCGCCTATAAGTCTCTTTGCTTGCCTCTTAATTGAGTCCAGAATCGCAAGATGAGACTTTACGGCACCAACATGTATGTGATCACAGTACTCCACACACGATCGGATCTATGCTTTGTATAGTACAAGTAGCTGTCCCGGTGTAAAATACTGTCGGACCTTCGCAAGAATGGCAGATTTTCCTGCAGCTGCTCTTGCTCAGGATTTAATGCTTCGCTCAAAGTTGAAGTTCGAGGAGATCTCCAAGCCTAACAACTGAAGCCGGTCACTGTATTCCAAGGATACATTCTAGACAGTAGGAGACACGGTGAAAAAGCTCCTTTTGGCAGTGAACAGACACGTCTGCGTTTTGGTGGCGTTGAATTTGACAAGATTGGCATTGCTCCATGCGGAGACTGCCTGAAGTTTGTCACTCAAACGTTGCACCATGGCTTCTCTTTCAGACAGTACTTGATTTCTACTAGCCCGAGTACTTGGCAGATATCTTTCTACAACAAACTGTCGTCTGCTTACCCATAGATACCGGGCTTTAGCAGATCGTTAATGTGCAGCAGTAAAAGAGTTGTAGAAAGAACGAACCCCTGAGGCACACTGGCATTTATTGTAAAGGGCTCCTAGGAACACCCGCCGACAACTACTCTGAGAGATCTCTGGTTCAGAAAGTCCGTTATCCAGCCGATTAGACCAGTAGATATACCGTACGCTGAAAGCTTGCTTATCAGGCTCGCAAGTCAGACCCTGTCAAATGTCCTCGAGACGTACAGAGAGACGGCGCCCTCTTCTCCGTTCTTTTCGCCTAAAATGTTTGTAGCATACACTGGAATACACATATACACATCCATTGGACCTATTTCGACAAAACCCATACTGTCGGTCACTGAGGAGATCGACTGACCTTCACAGTTACTTGCACAGCATGGAGATGATTGAAATTTTGATTTGGCAACTTGGTTAAAGGCTCTTTGCTTTGAACTTACATCTGGAGCTTTGCGGCTTCGATCATCAGCCGAAATGGGGTACGCCGAATGTTTTTGGTCTTCAGGGAATACATATATATATACACTGTCGGACACATAAACTGTCGAGACTGTCCATTAATCATAAAAAAAACAACATTTAAAAATAGAACTGCAGAAAAAATAAACTTACAGCCGAGAGAATAAAATTTACTATGAATAATCCCAAATTCGTGCATTATTAGAGTAAAGTTTGAAATTATTTATTTTGTTTTTTTTTCCGTTTGCGATTTGAATTACTATTACCAATAGTATTGATTATTAGTCTTTTTAAGTGAATAAAAGTTTTGTTACCATAAATATGGACACTTCGTCGGAACAAGCCGGCCAAATTGTGACATTGGTGCGGGAAGGCCTGCCACAAAGAAGGATTGCCAGAAATTTAAATTTAAACCAATCAACGGTTTCTAGAGTATACCGAAGATTTGTAGAGACAGGTTCTCACAAAAGGAGACCCGGTATTGGCAGAACAAGAGTAACCACCCATCGTGACGGCCGATTTATTGTATCAACTTCCCTACGTAATCGTTTCCTTACGTCAGTAAACATCAAAACGGATCTAAATGAAGTGCGTGATGTAAACGTGAGTGCACGAACAATAAGACGGAGACTTAAGGAAGCGGCAACCACCCCTTTTACACCAGCAAATGGTCCAAAGCTGTCTGCAGTTCACAGACGAACTCGTTTAAGATTTGCCCGTGAACATCTTAATTGGACGGAAGACCAATGGGCCTCGGTATTGTTCACCGACGAGTGTAGGACATGTTTGAATGGTGCAGATGGTCGCAGAAGAGTCTACCGTCGACGTGGGGAGAGATATGCTCAAAGTTACATTGAGGAGCGTGTTAGTTTTGGAGGTGGTTCGTGTATGGTGTCGGTTGGCATTTCGATGTTCGGGCGAACGGAACTTGTGTTCATCGATATGGTCCGTCAAAATAGTCGAAGAGTAGTTTTGACGGCACAACGGTATCAAATAGAAGTTGAGAAGCTCACTTGCTACGTTACGTGGGGTTAATAGGTGAAAATTTTACTTTAATGCACTACAATGATCGACCCCACGCCGCTACATTAGTGAAACAATATTGCGAAGAGACTGGGATCCGTACTATGGATTGGCCAGCACGTAGCCCGGATTTGATTCCAATGGAGCATGTTTGAGAAAGCTTAAAAATGCCATACGTGCGAGAAATCCTGTGCCCACAACAGTGGCAGCACTAAGAACAACGATTTCAGAAGAATGGAACAATATTCCACAAGACCGACTAATAACCCTAATAAGATCTATGCGGAGCCGATTAGAATGTGTAATAAGAGCACATGGAAAAGCGGTGCTGATACTTTTTTTTAATGTAAAAACCATTTTTAAATAAAACCAATTTTAATTTAATTATTTGTTGTCTCTGAGATGGCATTAACTCTGAGCGTAGGTATGGCGCCCGGGCGTTCATCTTTTAAGTACTTCTTACAAAACACAGAATCTTTTAAGTACTTCTTACAAATACATGTACATTCATACTAAATATATATTTCGGCGATAGAGAGGCATATTAGTGACTTGCTCGTTCTTGATGGAATATTCTGGTACAGGATCCGAGGCGTAGGTCTCAGGCAATTAAACCACACACACAATATGACAATTCTTGTATTAAATGTAGGTAATCAATTATAACAAATTACTTAGTAGGAATACAATCATCAGAGTTGCGTGAACCACCGATTCGATTAACATTCCACCGGAACACGTGGGTGCGTGCGCGCACACTCGCGTCTCGCACTCAACTAGTAATGGCCGCCTCCCCAGCGCTCGGTGTTATGTCTTCCGTCAACTGTCATCTGTCAGTTAAAAATCAACTAAATAGTCATGTGCGCCGTCATATATTTTTTTAAGTGTAAGTTAACATTGTTTACATCTATATAAAAAGCTGTACACCATTTATACGTTTTCACATTCAATACATAATTTATAGACATATACAGGGTTATTTCAAACTAATTAGCCACCTCTTTAAGGCAGCCTCTCTATATCAAACCCAACAACCAACCATACATATGATGAAGTTGTTTAAATTTAATTTACTTGTTGTTTTATATTATATTCACCATCACAATAACAATGGACATCATATTAGAAGGGAGATTTTTTAAAATTAAAATATTTTAAACAATAGGTGTACTATAAGTTTTAAATTTATTTAAAAAAAAAGGCTGAACAGTTTTTTAATACATTGATTGAAATAGTTGAAGAGAGATTGAATTAATCTTGGGATGGGACCTACAAACAGATTTTGATACCTTCCTAGTACGGTTAAGTTCTTAATTTTCATAAGCGTATTTATAATCCACATCTATCAAATGCAGTCGTAACTAATTTTTGAGTTCAAATAATGAATTCATATAGACATTATTATTTCTTCAAAATAGTTTTTATATAGACAAAATCTTTTAATATTATCTCATTATCTGTTTGTATGTTCTCAGATAATTCGAGTCTGTCAATGCCTGGGTAAAGTGCTCTATTCCAATACAACTAACTACAAATGCTTAAAATTGATGGTTGATGAAATCTCGTTCATAAAAAAACTGAATCAACAGAATAGTACATTAATATTGACCTTGAATGAATTAACGCCCTTTGTGCATCTAGGGCACGCCAGTAGTTGGGACGCAGAGAACCACGCACGCGCTGTCTTTAAAACACTATCGATTAGATTCCACCCTTGTGACGAGGGCGTTCCGAGGAGACCCCAAGGCCCGAGACCACTCGCGCAGCTCCCCTCCTCCCCCTCCCCCTCCCCTCACCTCCCCCACCAATGTTCCTCGGAAGGCGCAAGCGAACTCCAACCCTCACATTACGTAACGCACACGCACAGGACGGCGCACAAACAATGTGATTAATTTTACTTCAATTTTTTTTCTACTGTTTTAGATTATACAATTTTTAGGATAAGTATCGTGATATTAACTAGGTTTCGCGCGATCTTTTTTTTTAGTGTAGATTTTAGTGTTTAGTATACAAATGTCGACATACCTTAGCTTTAGAAATTAGTGCACTAAAAATAAAACACTATGGATGCTGAAAAAAGATGAGATCTCGTTAAAATAAAATCTCAAGCCAACATGTCGCAACGCAAGTGAAAATATACGCTTTTGATATATTTTTTTATTGCTCTGATTAAAATTGAAAATGTTATTTATAAGAAAACTAATGAAATATACTGAAATGCGAAGAAAAGCATCGTGAAAATTTTATATAAATTTTCACTAGATATTTATTTCATAATTTTTAAGGATACAGGCAAGAAAATGAATGGTAAGTTAATATTTTTTGTTAATAAGTATAAAATGATTAATTGCGTATCAAATATACCTACTATCAACTTGCACAAAAATCGATAATGTGTGATCTGCTCAATCAATTGTTACGAATATTTTAATTACTTTAGTCATTTATCGCAGTATATTGTTTTCTTGTTTTTTTAAAGAAAAACTTTAAAATATTTTGCTACAAAATATTAAAATTCTCTTCTAGTTCAGTGTTTCATCATCAGTGTGTGTCTTTTTCGAATTAGATATCGCTATCACATTCACACACTGCATTACCGGAGACCTAAAATTAAGGTTTATCTTTTGTGCAGCTTTTGTATTAAACAGCAATTAAATTATTATGCATTATACTTTTTGAGACAGAAAAGTAGTTGCTTGCTTGAGAAGATATTAAATCAAATTACACATGACCATTTGAATTATTGAACCTTTATTGAAACGTTAACGAGAAGTCAGAAGTTACATAATCAAAAAAATGTAAGCCTATAAATTAATCCATTTTAAACAAGAAAAAATACAATGTATTTAATTTAGAAGTAAGACTACTGCTAACAATATTTTTGAGGAAAAATCTTAGAATTCAATACATACATACTCTTACGACTAACAAACACACACATAATAATTGTTATGTTATTATCAGTTTTAAAAGAGACCTAGCTTAAAAGGACATAACTTTTAGTTAAAAAAACGTAATATGGAGTACACGTACCTATTTAAACAAAAACCTATAAGCCGTGGCTTACAGGTTACTACGTGCAGTAGTAGTAGTAGTAGTAGTAGTCACAGAGAAGATTATATATTCTTAGAAGTTATGTTGTAGTGAATCAATCAACACCTGAAACACTTTTGATTAACACTCTCAAAAATAAAAATAAAATAAATATGAAAAATTAATTGTAACGGTAGTTTGTGATTAAGCATTTTAGGGGAATTAAATTTAATTGAAACATGTTATGGAATGACGTAAATTAAAGCCTACCCAAATCTCATTGACACAATACCGTCTACACTCTACACTATACACTAGACACTACTAGTAGTTACATCGCTGGTCGCGGAGGGTGCGGGCGTGCGCGCCGCTCCTACTTCGTTTTCGAGATATCGTACATAATACGTAACTCTTCGTAATCAATTATAAATTTTAACTCAACAAACCCAATTCTATTGTTCCATCGGTTTTTATAGCTTTTACACAAGGTACATGTCGGGTTATTATTAAAAATAATTAGACCTTTTCGTAACATTTTCCGTAAGCGCTTAATAATGGAGAAAAGCGAATCCTACGCATTTGTAGACATAAAGATTAGTGATAAGGATCCTGAGAAGACAAAAACTGATTCTATAATGAAGTTGCCTCTTACGACCGTTCTAAAAATACGTAAGTTCTAGTTTATTCATAATAAAACACATATTCTAACAAGAGCATACAACTCTAACAACTCTTTACAACTATACAACTAGTTTTGTCATTCGTATTTTAATTTATTCTAATTAATCAGCTTAATTAAATGAATTCTCCTAGGTAGGTATATGTTATTATAATTCTATGATGATGATTGTTTAGAAAATATCTCAAGATGATCAATATAAACATTTATCAAAATAACAATAGTGTTGATATCTGAGATTGCCTGAATCAGAAAGAAAAATGAGGGCCCTATTGTCTGTATCACTCGAGTGGGAGACAAATAATGTGTGTATTCTGCCTTTTTACCTTAGTATTTTCTAATCATATAACTCTTATAACCTATATTTGAAGTAAAAACGTTAAAATGTTAAAGTTTCTATATCGAAATTGAACTAGTCTAAAGTTACCTAATTAGAGACAACATTAAATAGTTTGATGAGCACGATCCTTGCTTCCGTTGCCCTCGATGGGCACGAGTCCCGACGTGTGTGTGTGTGTGTGTGTGTGTGTAAGTGTGTGTGTGTGTGTGTGCTGGTGCAGGGTCTCGAGGAACCTGTCGTGTTCCACTCCGCTGCAGCCATCGAGCCTCACACTGCAACAGTCCACACAAAAGAGCAACTCAATTTGCATTGCCAATTTACTCAAGTCACTTTCATATCTACAAAAGACATGTTACGATCCAATACAGTTACGATTATGTACCTACAGGATGTCGCTGACTCGTACATACTTCCGCATTAGCTGTGATCAAATACGAAAGAGTACACATTCTCTAATATGTACATAAATATATTTTAAACGGTCTTTTACATTTCTTATTTAAAACATTAAACAATATATGATAAAATAGTATCTATCTTTAGTCTAAACTTTAAAATAATTTTTCAATTATGGCATATATAATATATTATTGTCATCAGAACGCGATAGAGGTGAACGTGACTACATAGGGTTCGCGACTCTACCGGAGCAGGTTCATCGCAAATCGGTCAAAAGAGGGTTTGACTTCACCTTAATGGTTGTCGGGGAGTCGGGTCTTGGCAAGTCTACGCTAATAAACAGTTTATTTCTTGGAGACCTATACAAAAATAGAAAAATACCAGATATTCAAGGTAAAAATTTATAGCTTTGCTATTCTCCTTATTGATATCAATATTCAATGAATATAATTAAGAGTGTTTCTATGTACTTTACTTACATAGTTTAGACAAGTCGCATCTTACTAATATCAAAAATAATAACAATAGATAGAATTGAGAAAACAACTACCATCGAGAAGAAGACAATGGAGATAGAGGAGCGTGGAGTGAAGTTACGACTCACGATAGTAGACACTCCAGGGTTCGGAGACGCCATCAACTGTGAAGAATCCTGGCGGGTCTGCTCCGCTTACGTGGACGAGCAGTTCCGTCAATACTTTACCGACGAGAGTGGCCTCAACAGACGACACATGCAGGACTATAGAGTGCACTGCTGCCTCTACTTCGTACCGCCCTGGGCTCACAGGTTACTACCTGCTGTACTAGCTCACTTACTAATATTATCATAATTAAGACGAGATATGTCATTATTTAAATTAATGAGACGCGTAGGACAGCAATAAGTGGTCACGTAATTCCTAATGTCCGACATGTAGGTATGTGGGTGGGTTACACGAACATGTATCATCCACGGTCTGCTCCATAGTTCTATTGTTAATAAAATGTGAAATGGTAACATATTAGAATAAAATACTGTAATATAATCTATAATGCAGAAGTAGTCTTAAAGAAATAGCAAATAATTCGTTTACAGTTGATAATTGATATTATTGCCACCCCATGGTAGAAAAGGGTAATGGGTAATAATATCTCGCCGAGTTAACATCAGATAACGTAGTACTATAGAAGCAATTGGTATGATTCGTAGTTACGAAAGATAATAACAATTAATGAATGCGAGCAGAATGTTACAGCATTACTCATTTATTTTTATTTGTTTCATGAGTTTATATCAACCGTAATATTAATGTTTGAGAGTCACTGTACATAAAAGTAATTTAGATTTTTTTAAATCTACAATTACCTACAAGGCATTACATTAGATTTTCAAGGGGACTGTAATATTTAACATTGTTATATAATATTTCGTTAGCCAATAATTTTATTGCAAAAGCGATAATTTCCGATTCGATGTCGATAACTTTATACGGAAATTAAAATCCGATTTCACTAATACATGACTGTGAATAATTATAATGTATGTATAAATGTAAACGTAGGGTGTACTCTAATTAGAGTAAAAAAATATAATTATAACCTATGTTGAAGTTATTACTATAATTCCACTAATACTTTAGATACCACTGATTTGATTTATCCTGTATGTCTGTTTTTTTATAATAAAACTAGATATCTTCCCATTTGATTTAACAGCTTGCGTCAAGTAGACCTGGAAATGATGAGACGACTTCATAGAAAAGTAAACATTGTTGTAGTGATAGCCAAAGCAGACTCCCTGACAGCTGCTGAGATTAGAAGACTCAAAACAAGAATACTAAATGATTTGGATGAACATCAAATTCAGGTAAGCTCAGTATTCACATATGAACTGAAGTTTATAGAAGATTCTTGATGTCAATAACTGTCATACATCAGGTCTACCAGTTCCCGGAGTGTGATAGCGATGAGGATGAAGATTTTAAGCAACAGGACCGCGAGCTGAAAGCGGCTGCGCCATTTGCGGTGGTGGCATCAGATACTGTGCTTGAAGTGGGGGGGAAAAGAGTGCGCGGACGACAGTATCCATGGGGCATCGTCGACGGTAGGAATTCCATCACTGTTTATAATATTGGAACTTAAATTTTAAATTAGAAAACATTCGAGAGATGTAGACAGGAATACATTGAAATACCTGATTATATGCATTGGCTAGGCTAGGAACAGGAACAGGAACTGAAGAGCAAACTCGTTGCTTTTTACATCCTGTTTGTTATGTCAGTTACATCCGAACAAGAAAATTACACAATATAAGTATATCATTCTGTATGTTTATCTTTGTGAATTTACCGATTTAAAATATGAACAACCGATATTTCTAAATACATATATAATTGTTGAAGTTCTCTATTATGTTATTTTGCATAATTTAACCTTCCTCATTTTAAAAAGATTATTTCTAAGATCAAAGATGTATATGTTTTTGTTGAAATTTTGTTTGTAAATTATTAAAAAAGTAATGTACCCAAAAAGTTAAATAGGTATTATTTTAATGTAAAATTGATTATATTAAAATTTTGGAGCTCTGATTGGTTCCGATAATAAACAGTGGAAAACCCGCGTCACTCGGACTTCACGAAGCTTCGAACGATGCTGATCTCCACGCACATGCAGGACCTGAAGGACGTAACGCAGGATGTGCACTACGAGAACTTCCGCGCCCAGTGCATCTCCCAAATATCGCAGCACGCCATGCGCGAGAGAGGGTACTTACTTTAATAGTCCTGGCATTTTTGTACGCACAAATGTAACGTACACATTATCTTTTTAATTTAAAAATAATTTAAAAATAGCGTGAAAATGATTGTTGAGTTCACGTAACTCAGAAGTATTTATCTAAATTTCGTAGTACTAATGAGTTGTTTGAGTTTAAGAGTTTTGTTTTTAGGGTATGTCATGTATATTAACGAGTTAATCATAATCGTTTTATTTGTAGAAAATTGAAGAGAGATTCTATGGGCAATAACAACGAAGCCGTATTCACGGATACCGATCGTTTGCTTCTGCAGAAAGATGAAGAGGTACATTACATCGGATGTTTGTCAAATATGTCAAATAATATGTATTTATATTTATTGTGCAATTCTAAGTAAAGTCAATCAGTTACTTTATTATTATCTGCTGGATTAAAAAATATATACATTTAGTGGCAGTTAACAAATACAACAAAACAAGTGTAAATAATATATATTTATAATTTTGATAACATGTAGGGCTACCGTGGATCTCGTACGTACTGAAAATACCTAACACACATATGAATCTTTATTTACAAGCATGGTTTGAAAATAGTGTTACATTCAATAACATTATTTCATCTAGTTGACGATTACTATACTACCATACTTAATATATTTGACGGTTGAAAAATGCAAGACAAGAAAACGTATAACAATCACAGACCATACCAACATGGTATATAGAACAAAATTATGTAGACCCCTTACGTGTAAGTAGATCACAATAATTCAGGTCAATTGGAGAGATCATAAACCAAATTTAACATATGAATAACACTCAGCTTAATAGGGGTCTGAGTAGTTGATGCATGTGCAGTCTAACATTGAATATAAAGAAATTAAAAGGTAACTTTGCATAGGAAATAGTTTGACATGGCGAGTCTTCAAAATAAAGTTTTCTGTTAACCAATTAAGAACATTTTACCATTTATAAATAATAATTAAATAGACATTATAGGTGCATGTAAGATTAGATATAGGTGAGTAATGAATGCCGAGTACATTACTGATAAATGTATATATTTATTTTACAGATACGACGCATGCAGGATATGTTAACTCAAATGCAAGAAAAACTCAAAGCTTCCGATAAGAAACACGACAGTATTATCGATGTATAGAATTAAAGTAATTGACGGTGTAGGTTATGAATGTTTTTTATTTGTAATTTATGAAACACTTTTAGAAAAATATAAAATATTAAGTGATAAAGTAGATTGTTAACTTCAATATTGAGCTGACTCCATGTTCAAGTGAATGAACATACCATATGTTACCCAGATAGTCTTTTAAATATTGTTATTGTAATCTATACATTTTGATGATTTGTTTGAACGAGTATTTTCTTCTCTATCTTCTTTGTTTTAAACCAATTAAAATGTAAGTCCTCCAAGAAATGTTTTGAATAGATTTTTTGTAAGATACCGTACATGAAAATGAATGTGGTAGAAAGTTCGAGGCTCTACCTAGAGACTACTTTGAGGCATCACTCATCACCGCCTGACACTCACAACTAGTACCTAGGTCAATAATACTGTCTTAGAGATGGTTGACATTACCGTAGAAAGATTTTTAGCTGTGAAATACTTAACGATTTAATATTAGTCGAATAAACAACTATGTAATATTATTTTACAATCTTGGTTTCCTTTATCTATAATTTTTTGTATACTTGTGTAACGAGTTAAGAATGTAGGTGAGTGGCTTAGGAAAACTTAAGTGAACTTAAACTTAATTAATATGTTAATAGCAAGGTTTCTGTAATGTTTCGGTAATGTTATTTTTATAGTAGGATAATAATTCATTGATTTGTAATTCTAAATCACTATCTTCTATTATTTTAGTTTATTATATTCTTTTTTAATAACAACTAGATAACAAGATTGATACTGCCATTTCTTGTATGTTAAAAAGTAGTTATTTAATTAAAATTTAAAATACACAGCAACAGAATATTATTTTGCCCACAAAGTTGTACCAAAGTTTATAATGTGAATTTTTGTAACGCTATTATTAATTAAATTGATACTTTACATATTACTACAAGTCTTTTATTAACAAACCAAACTTATAAAAAAATATCAAAAAATCGTGTCTTTTCTTGATTTTGTTTTTACGTACAATACCAAAACGACACTACTTAAAAACCATTCATTAAATTACACCTTTAAAATGATCAAAGGAAAAATATTAAAAGTTAAGAGACAAAGTGCCTAAGGTTTAACCAGTGACGTTTAGAAAACATTGGGATTATAAAGTTCCGTCCCTATAAACATGTAGAATGACGTCACGTGTAGAATGCAACGTATGTAAGTTGATAGAGCGATGCTACGGTTACCCAGAGGTAGCGGGTGATAACTGATAGGTATGTATCAAAATAATAGTTTCATGTTCAGTCTAACACCTAGGCCGTTTTTCGCCACTAAACTTATATACAAAATAATCTAGCCTGAAAATCATCTTTGTTCATTTGAGTTGAAATGCAGAATCTTCTTTAGGTTTTGTAGGAAGTGTCATGGTTTCGTAGGTTGTGTTTTATGTTTTTTTTCAGTGTTGTCTCGTTTGGTCTTCGTTGTTTTTGTCTTGTTTCGTTTATCGTGTGTTTGTGTTTTGTGACAAGCCCGAGGTTCGGTGCCTGCCGAGGGGTTTTGTAAGGATTAGGGCAGCACCCACGGGGATCGCACCACTGAAAAAGAAACATGGAGAAGGCTTCGTTCACGGGAGGGTCCTATTTTTTTTTATCGTTGGAAAAAAGTCGTTACGCATCGTCCTGTAGACCAAGTGATGGCAGAGGAGGTATGTGGAACTACCTAGCGGCATAGAAGACGCTGCCATTTTTAAGGCTACCCACTAAAAAACCAACGGTTGACCTTATCGCCTTAGTGGGACGCCACGGGATCGCTTTCGCACTCACCGTAACGCCCATATGAGGGTGCCCTGATAAACTTAGGGCACCCTCACGGCGTAGGCCTATGATGGGCGAGAGAGGACACATCCTCTCCCGCCCAGGTACTATAGCTAGGGAAGAAGGCTGCGGGCGTAATCCCGCCTCCTTCAATCCAGCCTACCCCTGCGGAGCGGTTCAGAGGCGGCTGCCTCTCTGTCCCGCTCCCGAGAGGGTCCTACGAATAGCGCTGGGGAATCCCTCACGGCAGGCTCGGTTGCCGTCTGCCCTTCGTACTACGGGGGAGGGGACGAAAGGCTTGGGAACAGGAGTCCCTGTACAGGTCGCTACCACACCGACCTATCTAAACAAAAACAGTATGAGGCGTGGTGGAGAGAAAACCGTTGTGGAACTGATAGATTTTGACGATCTGTCACACCCACAATCGTCCCCGGGCAACAAGTGGACTTACGGGGTGATCCGGTCTTCCCCCAAAGCCGTCGTATCAGAGTCCGATCCCGAGTCGGACCCCATCGGAGTCTCGACCGCTCGGCGTGCACGTGGTGCGGCCAAAGGACGCGAGAGTGAGCTCGCCCAAGCGAAAGCCGAATTGCGGCCCCTGAGCATAGAGGCGGAGGAGCCCGAGTACGAGCACGCTCTGAGTGCTCGGGCCCTCTTCAAAAAGAAGACGGCTCCGGTTGATAGTGCGCAGGTTTCCGAGGACGATCTGTCCTTGGAGACGCTACCTACGCCGGATCCGCCTTCTCTTTTTGTTGCGCAGCAGCTGCGAGCAGTCACATTAAAGCATGCAGCTTCAATTCAAGGGGTCTGTTGGAAGAGCCTTAATCTTAAGGGCACAATGATTAAGGCTTTGAAGGAGGCTTCCAGCGGCCTTCGAGACGTGGTAGAAGTTCTAGTATGCAGGGGAGAACCTGAGGAGTCACGGTGAATTCGGGCGGATGATGCGATTAAGGCGCTCCGTTTTATCCTCAGTGGTGTTTTGATTAACTCCCGCTTTTACAGGTATTCAAGAGTGCACTTTTTTATACTGTCTATAATGCCTAATGTCTGTTTTATAATGCTTGACTACATATATATTCCGATGGAAATACCGACGCAGGCAAGCTGTTCCAGTCCTTCGTTGTACGAACTATGAAAGACGAAGCAAAGCGCTTCGTTCAGCCAGGTGAAATGTCTACAACATAAGGGTGGATACCTGCCGTGCGTCAGAATGTCCGGTGGTGGAAGGGGGACGGGGGAATTAACTCTTGTAATTCCTGCACATACTCACCTGAGAGTAATACTGAGAGGCTAGTAATTCTATGCCGACGTTCAAGGCTATGGAGGTTGGCTTCAACCAATTGAGGACCGCCTATATAAGCCTCTATGCTCGCCTCTCAATTAAGTCTAGAACAGAAAAATGAGTCTTTGCAGCACCAACAAACATGTGACCACAGTAGGAGTACTGTACAGTGGGTAGATACCCACGACCGGATCTGTGCTTTGTATAAAACAAGAAGCTATCTCGTGGTAAAGTACTATCGGACCTTCGCAAGAAAAGCAAGCTTTCCTGCAGCTGCTCTTGCTCTGGACTCAATGCACCGACCAGCCACCCGGGCATTTTTCACAGCTTTTTGAGCAGCCCTTCGTGGGTGACTGACCCACTTATTCGGCAACCAACTATCTGAACCCAGAAGCCGGTTCCATCGTCTGTGGTCAGGTCTGGTGGTGAGAAGAAAATCAAGGCTTCGAAGAAGAAGGCAGGAAAGCCGTGTCCAGGTCCCCCCAGACTGCCGTCACCTCGGTCTCCGGCAGTTTTAATTAAGCTGCACTACGAGGCTGAATCTGCGGGAGTAACATAAGTCTATGTACTGTGGCATGGCATGAGATAATAAATCTCGGCGACATCGGCCTTAGGGATGGGCTCAAGATACGCAAGTCAGTGACTGGGGTCGACTTTTGGAGTTGCCCAAGGACGCTCCGGAGCTAAAGGATTTCGCGACTCTGTAACGCGCGAGGCCATTACTGATTAGATTTGCCGCATCACCAACTGTCCTGTCCGGCGATGGCCGCTCCTGCTCCAACGAGGTAGAGTCTGGTTGCCACCGTAGTGCCTGGGTGGAAGGGGAGGAGACCCCTTTCACCAGCTATGGGTCTACGTGGTGAGGATGTTCTGGTTACCCTCTTCCTTACACGAAGGTTCTTGATAAGTATGCCAAAATTGAAATTAATCCGACATTTCAAAGTAGGTCAAAATCACGATCAAAGATTCCGTTACATAAATACAATACTCGGCAATAAATATTGCACATCAACCTTTGGAAAGAGACAATCGGCTAATTTCGGCTTCGTAGAGCGTTATCTATGTCGCACGAAATACAAACAGTCCGGAATCTATTAGGAGATGTTAAAACAATTTGCTTCTCTTGATAATTATTTTTATTCTTTATATAAAAGCCACAATTTTTTCTATAAGTGGTGGCTTTAAGTTGGGGTAAAATAAAATAATAAAAAAAAACATGCTTACATTATGTTCACGTATTTTTTTATTTAGGAAAATCGTAACTGTACTTAATAAAGACCCCTATAGCTATTCTTAAAATGAGACATTGTAATAGTAATAATTCTAATTCTCAGTTACTTCAATTTCACCATCTGTGCTCTCAAAGAGGTCAATATCACTATCACTATCAGCCGTATTTATCACTAGTGTATCAGTGTAATTTACTTGCATCATCGGAGTTCTCTTGATACCACTTTGTTTGCAAGCTCAGAAGAGGAGATGGCAGCACTGCTGGATCGCCTTGAAAAAGCAAGCCAAGAGATGGGTCTAAACGTAAACTGCAGAAAGACCAAACTGATGACTATCGATCGTTCTGAAACTGTCCAGCGTTTGCCCTGCCTCGACCGATACAAACGTGTTGATCAATTCGTATACTTAGGATCGGCGATCAATAACAAAGGAAGTTGTGAACCAGAGATCCGACGGTGAATTGGAATGGCGAAAAATGCAATGACCCAACTTAAGAAAATTTGGAGAGACCGGAATATTACAAATCGTACAAAAATTTACATAGTTGGATCCTTGGTTTTCTCCATTTTTCTCTACGGCTCTGAAAGTTGGATTATAAAAGCCGCAGATAGGCAAAGGATAGAGGCGTTTGAGATGTAGTGCTGGCGCCGTCTATTGCGAATACCCTGGACAGCATATCGCACGAACGTGTCTATTTTAGAAGAGCTGAACATCACACACTCCCAAAGACTCTCTGCGACGTGTCTGCGCCACATTTTGCAATACTTTGGTCACGTAGCCCGCAGAAGCTCTGACAACCTAGAGCGCCTCATGGTTACCGGGAAAGTTGAAGGAAAGCGGCCTCGTGGACGGAGGCCTAAACAATGGACAGACAATTAAAAGAAAGCCTGGACATGACGGTCAGCGCGGCTCTGCGGGCAGCGCAAGACAGAAGCCGATGGAAAGTGGCCTTGAAAAATCTTGGTTGAAGGAATCACGATCCTCAGTAATGAGGGAACGAGTGAAGAAGAAGAATCAGTGTAATTGTCTAAACTGTGTTGAATGCTTCTATATTCATTTTCACATTTGATTGCATGATCGCAAACCTTTTTCCACTCTTCAGCGCCGATCATGTTTACTTTTTCAGTTAGTAATGTTTTACTGTAGTTAAATTCATACCGACATCTCTAGAGGCTACATAACCTTTCAATTGAGATCATATATTTTCAATTGGATTAAAATCCGGCAATCGCAATACAGTGTGGCCACACTGTTCGACAAGTACTTTGTCCTCAGTCCTTTGTACCTTGTGCTGATCTATAATAGCGTAAATCTGGGATTTTGTTAAATTTGAATCAATAGGAATATCGTGTCTTGCTAACAAGTTAATCATTTCCTGTTTAATAGTGTTTGAGTTGGGGGGGTCTTTCAACATATTTGTTATGAAAGGGGGCGTTGTCCATATCTAGAACAGAATCTCTGGGTATATTTGGGATTAATTGGTTAACCAGCTATTTCTCGTAGTTATCGTAATTCATTTCATTGTGATAGTCATCTGCAGTGTCCGTAGTTTTATGCATTAATAAGGCACCGGGTACAAACCTTTTTTCATTTCCTGCATGAATTATTATCAAACGTTGACCTTTTGAAATTGGCATTTTTACTACTTTTTTCTTATCATCACTCCAAGATTTCCCTTTAGTTTAGGATGTATGTATGTAAGACCATGTAAACGATGTTTTTTACCTGTTTCGCGAAATTTACGTATTTTATCGAGGTATTCCATTCGTTTGAGACTTACATCGTGCTTTTCCATTAGAACTTTTCGATTATTTTCTATTTTAGTGAACCGAAATTCCATCTCGTGAAGTATTTTTCTTTACGTCTTTAAGGACACATTGTAAATCATAGTTTCAGATAATTTAGCTTTTAATGATTTTATTGTTGGCAGTTCATTAAATCGTAAGTGAAAATCATACACCATCCTTCGAACAATATCATAAATGAAATCGTCCATATCCAAACAAAATTGCTTTTTTAGTCTCCCTTTTTTTGGAGTACTGAACTTAAGTTCAGTCGGATGTGTTTCAGTACTGACTTCGTTTAATATATTGTTCAAAGTTCTTCTTGAAATTCCAGTGGCATTTGCAACTCGTTCTTGAACCTTCTTAAAATAACAACTTACATTGTCAACTTCATTTTTTTTTAAAGTTTAGGTTACAAAATATTTACAAAATGACATAGTACAACTTTAAATTATTTAAAAATTTTGGGTATTATTATTCTAGATTTCCTCAAAATGACATAGTACAACTTTAAATTATTTAAAAATTTTGGGTATTATTATTTTAGATTTCCCGCGGACGTTGACTGACGACGGATATGGATCGACACGATTGCACAGAAAAATTGGGAATAGAAACATTTTAATCTGCAATATTTTAATAACTAATATTTAAATGTTTAGAAAAATAGGGCTGTACTTTTATTGTAATTTATTTGTTGTTTCTTCTATAAGAGGTTCTCGAAGTGGCGATTAAAAAAAAATATGTGTTAACCTGACCATTTTTTTTAATTTACTTTCATAAATGTTTTTGATGTTGTGTTTTTAGTTTATTTGCCGTATCTATTATTTTTAAATGCTACCTAAGTCATTTTATAGAACGAAAAACAGCTAAACGTTATCGCACACGGCAATATCCTCGAGGTGATACATAGCACTTTTCGATGTATCTCGTTCTAGCAAGTGACGGAAAGCACATAATCAGCCTATAAAAACGGTAGGAGTACCATGGAGATAAGAATCACTATCGATATCCTTCTATTCTTTCTGTCATTATTCGGAGACAGGTAGTGTGGTAGATAATACTCTACGAAGTCGAAATTAGCCGATTGTCTCTTTCAAAAGGACGATGTTTTTTTTTTATATGTAATGTACGAAATGTAATATTTATTGCCGGCTACTATATTACAACGTCTCATTTTAAGAATGGGTATAATGGTCTTTATTATGTACAGTTATAATTTTCCTAAATAATATTTTTTTACGTAAACGTAAACGTAACGTAAACATAATGTTAGCATGTTTTTTTATATTTTATTTTACCCCAACTAAAAGCCACATCTTATAGAAAAAAATGTGTTTCTTATACAAAAATAAAAATAATTATCAAAAGAAGCAAATTATACTTGTTTTAACAGCTCCTAGTAGATACCGGACTGTTTGTATTTCGTGCGACAGAGATAACGCTCTACGAAGCCGAAATTAGCCGATTGTCTCTTTCCAAAGGTCGATGTGCAATATTTATTGCCGGGTATTGTAGATAGATAGATACATCCGAAGCTAATAAAAACGAGTTAAATAAGTCAGCGCCATTGAGATTTTATATAGCTAAATTAAAATTGGCCCATATTTGACTTGTTATTTTATTAAAATTCAAGTAATAATTCTACCTTTATCTAAATTAAGTACTTTTATGTAAACCGCATTCAATTCTGTTCCAAGTTTTGCTAAAAACAGCTGCTTTTGTTTAAAACAGTGCTAGAAGTAAATTTTCAAAGGACCATAACTTCTTTTTCCCTTAACCGATTTTGACGAAACAAAGTTTTGACAACGCTCCAGATTATATATAATCCACATGTGAAAACGTTCAAATCCGTTGAGTACTTTCGAAGTTATAAGGTACCACACAGACAGACAAAAATTCCAAAAATTGTTTTTTTGGTTCCTGTTACTCGTCTTTAATCGTCCCCTATCAGTTTTTTGGAAAAAATATTTAATGTACAGACACTCGATTTTTACTTCTTATTATATATTTGAGATATAAGATATTAAAATTCAATATTCATCATTGAGAGTAAATTCAAATTATGAAAGCAAACATTTGAAACTGTTACATCTGACAGTGGTAAGGATAATAATAATAATAATAATATCAGGACAAATTAGACACATTGATCTAACCCCTAAGTAAGCAAATTATTTGCTTGTGTTAAGGGTGTTAGACAACGATACAAATACATATAAATACTGAGAATATATTTAATAAACGACCAAACCCAGAAATACAGACATCTATGCTCATCACATAAATGCCTGTCTCTGCCGGGAATTGAACCCGAGCCCCATTGCGCCGTGACACGTTAGGCATTTGCGCTAACCACTCGACCAACGGGGCGGATACTTGATAACTTGGTTATTTTATGATTTTTCTTCCGTGATTAAACCGCATACCAATAGCAATGAAACCGCAAATCTGTGAGTTTGTGGGGTTAAACTCGACTGGATTAAGTCGGCCCCAATCTGAAACTTTTTCCAAGGTAGTTTCTATTTTAAACACACGTTTGTTTCACCTATCAGTGACGTTTTCCTGAGAAGTAATAGTGCGGCCTGTATAACAGGTATCATCCGTACTATCTGCCGTTAGTTACTAACCGTACTATAGCCATATCTGCAAATAATGCTGCCGTTTTGCAGTATATCATAAACATGCAAAAGAAATATTGTAGGTGATAGCACACAGCCTTGAAAGACACCAGCATTAACTGACTTGAAGTTGGAGCATGCACCGTCGACACTACAATTTTTCTGAATATTTAGAAGATGATGCACCGTGGGTATGAAGCGATCAGCAGCAGCAGGCTACTTCAAGATTATTTACTTAGTATTGTAATGTATGTATTTAATTTAGAATTTGAGAACTACTTTAAACGAAAAACAAACATGATAACCCCGCTGAGTTCCTGTTGCCAGCTCTTGTCAGGTCTGTGGAAATATTTTTTTCGACAATGTTTGATAATGACAAATGAAAATCCATGTGAATGGACAATGTGAAAATGTTTTGTATAAACTTCTTTTTAATAGAGATTTTTGATTACATTTTATTTGAATTGACTACGGATTTCATCTTTATGCCTTCCTAAAAAACGGGTGAACCAGTTTCACACAAAAGCCACAAAATTGAAAAGGTACCCTACCTTCAAAATTGATGAGGCGACGAAAACTGATATCATCTCTAATGTACACACACAACGGAATTAATTGCAATTGGAACAATCCGTGCAAAATGCACGGATAGTTCCGCTAATCCACAACTAAACCGTAGTATCTTATATAAATAAACAAGGTCGTTAAAGGTGCCCAACCAAACTTCTTAGACAAATTGAATGTTCACTAAAAAGCGCAGTATTTGCCGGACAGACACAAGATCCACACATTTACGACATAAAGAGATAACACATCACTCAAGAGGGATTCTCGATATTGATGCAAAACAAATAATAGACAGTTTTAACTTAACGCAAGAAAGTTGAAAGTTGAAGTTTTTTCGAAAAAAATACATATAAAAATTTATCTTCAAAACTTACGCTGTCCCGAATGCAATGTTGTATCAATATAGTTATAAAATATTACCATGGCCCGAACGGTACATTTTCATCGTATTCATAAAAACTAATAATCTCTTGCTTATTAAACTTGAATTTTTAACTTGTAAGTTAATTTTAAAACGTAGGTATAATAGTAATAGAGTTGCAAGGTTTCTTTTAAAAGATACTCATGGTTGTAAAAACATTCCAACGATATTAGCTTGTCCTTTAAAGCAGTATTTTGAAATTACTTTAAAATTCTGCATTTTAATTATTATTAAATGCTTCAGGCTAAAAGTCCCTGTTTACCAATTACAGGCACTAGAGCGCATTATGCGGCATAATGCTTAACGTTGAATGTTTCAACGACAGCAACGCTTCGCACAATCGAGCACTCTTGAGTTGGCATCGATTGCACGTATCACGCGAAAACATTACTTTTAAGAGTGCTCGATTGTGCAAAGCGTTGCTGTCGTTGAAACATTCAACGTTAAGCATTATGCCGCATAATGCGCTCTAATGCTGTAATTGGAAAACTACCAGTGCCTTCACTGACTTATAACTTATAAGACATCTCTAAAGGCTATTGCTATTGACACATGACAACTAAGAATTTTATACTAGACGTCACAAATTGTCAATTGACATTAGTGTTCGTAGACGTCATTTTAAAAACGGAACTTTTTCTGCTATCATATTTGGTTATATTATTGAAATTATACTACTATTTCAATAGTTGGTTTTTTTTTTAATTGTTTGAAATTAACGTGTTTTAAATAACTGCACAATAATATGCAAAAACGTCCACTTAATTCATAAATATTGAAATAATGGCGGACAGAGATCTCTCTTTAGGTCCTCGGGATGGAATTACTTACCCAATAAGAGTACAATATTGTGGTAATTGTTCGATGCCAATAGAATATTGCGAATATTATCCTGAATATGATAAATGCAAGCAATGGCTCGAAAAAAATCTTCCTACAGAATTTGAAAAAGTAAAAATAGGTACGGTCGCTTTCTTTTAAAAACCGATTAGAAGTTTAAGGTTATTATTAATATCTCGATTTCGTTAGATGAAGAAGATAATGCCGGTGGTGAGGAAGAAAAGAAGCGCCAGAAACGTGGTGGCAAAGGAATGTTAAAATCAAAGAAAAAAGAAGATGTACCCAAACTTGTACAAGTATCCAGAGCCCCTCGCGGCAAAAAGAAATCAGTTACTGTTGTATCCGGGCTGAGTACATTTGGTAATGCTACCATATTTTTTCTTTCTTAATTAAAAAAAAAATGTGCTTATGCTATCTACTACAATGTTTATTATGTACTATATCATATCATATTCCACTACATAGAACTTAAAAGTAAATTATCAGCTTAACATGTTTTTTGCGAGATAACATCTTAAATTAAAATTCTTGTAAAGGTGCATAATTGAATCTTATATCCTGTATTGCTGTAATTGCTAAGTGATGATTTTTTTTTATTTTTAATGTTTTTACCTGCAGACTTTGATTAACTGAAACTAATGTTACACAAAACTTATGTTTAGGGTTGCAACAAGCCCTGGGCATTAATGATCACTATTAATTTATTCTTTTTAGATGAGTGACAGTCTTTTTGTTTTCATAAAATATATTAATACTAAAGACAATAAAGTAGAGAGAAGTAAAATCTTCAACAATAAATTAAATAAAAAATATAAATAATAATACAAAATGCTTTGCCACTTTCAGCAGTCCATTATATGGAATGTTTTTTAGTAAGCAGGTTTCTAATGATGATATATACTTTATATACTTTAAATTATTACAGACATTGATTTGAAGGTTGCAGCTAAGTTTTTTGGTACCAAGTTTGCGTGTGGCTCGTCTGTTACGGGTGATGATGAAATAGTTATTCAAGGTGATGTCAAAGACGATCTGTTTGATGTAATTCCAGAAAAATGGCCAGAGGTAAATACAATACAATGATGAGGGATAAATCATATTTAAAACGGTAATGCCAAAAATAAAATAATAATTGTATAATTTCAGATTGATGAAGACAGCATTGAAGATCTTGGAGACCAAAAAAGATAGTCACAATAATCAGAAGCTATGTAACCTGCTTCTGTTTTGAATGTCAAGAGCAACAATACTTGTTGTTTCCATTCATGTAAAATAAAAACAAAGTATTGCATTTCTTTTTTATTTTACTAGATTTTGTCATTAATAAAATACTAAAACAAAAAATACTTATTATTTTAGTTAAAAGTTAATATTATTAATTATTGACAATGATAATTAGCAATTGGCTACGAAGATACTGACAAAAGAAGGATTATAGCTAATGCAAATTTAATTTTTAATTGTTTATAAAACAAACAAGGAAAGTGGTATTAAAATAGGAACATGTATGTAGACAGTTTGTCTACCATATATATATATTTTTATTTATTTATTTATTTTGTACAATAAATATATGGCTTGAAGACTAAATTTCTTTAATTAATTTGTTTTAATATTGCTAATATGTACTATGCGGAAAACCTCGACAGACTTGGAAATTCTTATGAAACAAAGATTCCTAGAGAAGTTTGTTTGTACCAACAGATGTCGCTACTAGTTTGGAAATTAAAATTGTTTATACATTTTATACTAATTTGTTGTAGAATATATATATATATAAATAAGAAAATAAGATTTCGTAAATAGTAATATGAAATAATAATATTATATTAGTGATGATTTTATTATTTTGTTGTCTGTTTTTTTTTGTTTATGGCAACTGGTATACGTCTTCGCAAGTTCACAAAATCAAACAATATCATACACAAAATAAAATCACTTTTATACGTTTTGCGAACATTGAATGTTGTGTTTTGGCACTACAATAATGTTATTTTAAGGATTTTAATGCTGTTATAGTGTAAGTCAACTAAATATGACAACTTATAGGAAGTGATTAGGAGCTCAAAATCAGAATGTAGCGCTTAGTCAAGTTCCATAATCAAGTTTTCCAAAATAGTATTATCGATCTTTGTCTTGAATTTGAAAAGTGCAATTTGTATAAAAACTGAAAAATGTCAGTGGTTAAAGGAAAAGCTTTGATGAAAATGGAAGTTATCCAGGTTGGTGA
This sequence comes from Napeogenes sylphis, assembly GCA_959347405.1. NCBI lineage: Eukaryota > Metazoa > Arthropoda > Insecta > Lepidoptera > Nymphalidae > Napeogenes > Napeogenes sylphis. The sequence continues at coordinate 1,162,670 of OY365776.1, forward strand.
ATACGAATTCACCAAGCAAGATATAATTGGACATGGAGCCTTTGCTATGGTTTACAAAGGAAGAAAAAGAAAGGTAGGATGAACACTCTAATACACGCGAGCTTTTTTTATTGTCATATCGTTATTTTAAAATGATTTTACATAGGAAATGTAGTTTATTATATTCTTTAAAAATTCGTTCGTTATTGATTTATTTTCGTACGTGGGTGGTGTAAACGTCATACTCGATTGTCTCAGAAACTACTTGATTTATTTTAACAGATTTAATAAATCATTTTAATAGTATACTTAAGACACAACATTTTAACAAGATCTTTTTCACCAATCCATTTTCTTTACCTGTATCTGAATTGTAATGTTTTCAACTGAATGTTTTGATAGTGGATTGTGTTGTACACATTGCTTCATTTGACATATCCTTGAGATTTAGCATTTAATGCTTACATAATTTGTTATTTTATTAATTATTTATTTGCGTTATGTTAATAACTGCAAAAAAAATCTTTATAAAAGTATTTATTCTAAACACACTACAAATGAAAGAGACATAACTGTGTGAACATTTTAATTTAATGATATTTAATTATTATATTAACATACCTAATCGAAATGCATATAACTGATCAACTTAATTGATATAAATATTATGATTAATTTAAATACTTTTTGATAGCAGTAAAATCACACCTAAACAATATATATACATTTAAAAACATTTAATAGAAAATGCTAGTAATTCTTTAATAATATTAACTCATTGATTATTAAAATGTACTTACCATAAATTACCATGTACAATCAATCAAATACAAAATGTCTTTGTATTTTATTTGAATTTCAATTCTTCCATGTGCTTGTTGAAACTTATAAAAAGTAACAGTGAAAAAAGTAAAGTATTTTGTTACTTGGGAATGTCATCCTGCAGTATATTTCCCAAGAATGGTGAAATAAACATATATTGTTTACAAAAATTAGAATGCTATATGAAAAATAGTTTGGTAGAATCATTCATCATTTTATCATTCATTTTATGTATCAAAATTAAAAATATTTTGTTTTTTTTTATGATTATATAAATGATAACGATAAACAGATTCTTGATTGTGCCATTTTTTTAGAACTTAGAGACGTAGGGACAATTGAACTATATTAAAAAACCTACACCATTATTACTGATAGAGTAAACAGTCAATTGTAAAGTGTGGTCAAGTAACAATTCAAAAACATCTTTAAACCAATAACAAACAAGAATCCAAATATCTTTGATAAAATAATACTTAATAAATGATTTAAATATTCAGTTTTGTCTCACCAATAAACAAAATTTTGAAAAATGTTGTAGAAAATACAATTTTTAAGCATACTTTTAAAAAAGGTTTTATAATTGAATAATAAAACTAGTTAAAGTTTATAGTTTATTTAGCGGTCTCTCAATGCAACAACTTCGATAACTACATAATAATATTATTTTACTTGTTAGACATCTTTTTGTATCAGAGATTTTAATTTTTTTTTTTTCTGCTTTTTAAAATTATCTTACTTTTTTCTGTTATTCCAAATGAACCTACGGACACACTTATTTCACTTGTTTTTAGATTTTTACTTGCAATATTGTATAAAAACCTTTCACCAGCATCAATAAAAGCTCAATCAATCTTGGAGACGACTGCTTCTATTTCAACTAAACATAGCTAAGAACCAACTCGACGAACCTAGCTTTTGATAAAAAAACGGCATGCAAATCTGTCCACGCGTTTGTATGCTATGTTGCCACAGACAGACACACAGATACACAGATCAAACTTATAACCCCCCCTCTTTTGAGTCGGGGGTTAAAAAGTACATAAGTTGTACATAGTTATTAGAATTTAGATCTTTTCCGTACATACAGCAGGTGTTCCAAATACTGTGACAGAGTGCTCATAGAGTTTAGGGTTATGGACCAACACCTTGCTTCGTTTAACCATATCTATGATTTTAAAATTTCAGATTTACTTTATCTCTAACTGAAACGAGATATACAAAGCTAAGGAAATTTGCAATATGTCAATTGTTGCTTTTTTATTTCCCACATAAATAAAACAATAAATTGAACTGAAAAAAATACAGTTATTAAATGTTAATAATTATATGACTATTACCAGAATAATCAATTAAATACATTTTATGCAATTAGCAAATAATAACAGACGTCCTGTAACAATGGACCAGAGGATTTCATAAAAGGCACTTCAGCATTCTTATTTATTTATATGCAGCTGTTGTGTCATATGGTGTTCTCGGTTGTATTTTCAATTTACAAACAACATTATTGTTAGTAGTTCAATATGCACGTCTCTTTAATACACGAGAGTGCTACATTGTACCACTCCTTCAAGTAATTCGCGTGGTATTTATTTTATAGGCTGTTGCAACTGCAAGCTCTCCTTGCTCCACAAGTTGTGAAAGTCTAAGTGTTCTTTAGCTGAAACTTTAAGGTTTAAGTTTTAGTTTGTATGCATGTTTTGGTTTATATATTATATGTTCAGCTTATGTCAGCTAAATTTATCATACCTAATTTATCTGCATCTATGAAATTGATATGAACTTTGACACTTTGTCTACAAAGTCTAAAAATTATGATTGTCTCCTGAATATAATATATATTTTTAGTAGGGTCATAATATGGTCTCGGGTTCGAGGTCCGGTTACATCGTTTGTATAAAACCGGCAAGACAAAGCGACATACACATAATGTGGCACGCGCCGCGCTCCAAGGACATGTTATCATAGACGAGTAGTGTTCAGTGTCCACCGAAATAACACAACTGTTTATAACATATTAGTAATATCAATATCAAGGCTTCTGTAAAACTCATTATTGCAACATCTTTTAGTGTTTTAATTTAATGCTTAATTGTGAAAATATTATTTATTGCATAAAGATTATTTTTATTCCCTTATTTTAGATATTATTAATGTAATTAAACCCTAGCTGCCGTTTTGATTAAAAATCTAACTTTGAATTGCACTATTTGTCAAGAAACTATCTAAATTTAAAGAAATTTTGACTACTTACTTCGGTTAAAAAGTGAATATATACCTAAATTGTTGAAAACGAATATTACATAGGTAATATAAGTTGGAGTAATCATACGGTTCAGGAGCACATGTTGAAATCAGGGTAAAATATAAGCCTGTGGAGTGCTTGCATTGGAATGTAGGTCGGGCTAATGTTAGCACAGCGCCGGCGCAGCATCGTCTAGCATCGTCCCTTCAGAATAAAGGCAAATAAAGTGTAGTATGCTCACTAAATATATCTTTAGCACTCGCATTTCTGTACCTTATTCTGACGCGATTTATAGCAATAAAATAAAACAAAACTTTACACACAAACATCCAGGATTCTCAGTTTCATACACGGAAAACCTCTATAGGGGGGTTAGGTCGAAGTGAACTGTTACTTTAGCTGTCATGGCTAATAGACGTTAAGTTGATATTATGTATTGTTGCCATAATAATTCTAAGTAAAACAACATCTAATATATAAAGTTTAGATAATGCACAGTCGTGAAAACTGAGAACTATATTTATTAATATACTCTCAAATAACTTTAAAATCAATTGAGGAATTAACTTCTAAGAATCAATGAAATACAATACAGATAGGACTGTTCTGTCCTGATCAGACAACACATCAGTTATACAACGATATAATGTTTCTTGTTTTCTTTTCTTCGATAATCACTTGTTGCTATAATTTTTTCCATCTGTCATACACGTGAACTTTCTTACACAATAACTTTTTAACGAAGTAAAATATTAGAATGTTTCATCCCAAAAAGACTATAAAAATATATTTCAAATTTTATAAACTTAATTTATAAAATATAAAGCTACAAAATATCAACAATTTTGTTTTTGTTTCCAGAATCCATCACAGTCTGTGGCCGTAAAAGTGGTCACAAAAAAGGGCATTCAAAAAGCATCAGAGATTCTCGTAAAAGAAATCAAAATCTTACGTGAGCTGACTGCCCTTCATCACACGAACCTAGTCGCCATGCACGACTGTATGGACAGCCCAGCCTACGTGTACGTCGTCATGGAGGTAGGTTCTATTTTATATACCTAATCAGTTGTGGTTACGACCAATAATCACACTGGTCTGTCTGATTATATGTCGAATAAATTCAATACTACAAAATATTTTTTTCTGTATCAAGTAAGAATGGGTAGCTAGGTAAGCTTTCCCTACTATGTATTACCAGAATGCAAATGGTTATATATTGATATAATTCTTATCAATTCACAGGATATTAATTTGATTTTATAATTGACTGTCCTGTACAATACATATGTATATTGTATACTGAAGCACACAATCGACGGACGCTTGCTTTGTTTAATTCGCTGTTCTCTAAAGTTAACAATTACCAGGAAATGTTAAGTTATTACGGAGCACTAGGCGCCGTAACCCACTGGCCTTGCCCTTAATCCGGACTACGATAACGATTGTCTTCATATATTTGTACTCAAATATAGGTACCCAGAGTTTAAACTAAATACAACATATAACACTCACACACATAATATAGTATTCTACATTTTTAATGGAGAAACTTTCTTTTTGTGTTTTCAAATCACGTGAAATATTTAATATTTAATAGTCAACCCAAGCGAGCCTCGGCCCTTTATAACATTTGATGATTTGAGACGAGGTCATTCTGTGTTGTTAGGTCACGTTTTGAAATATAATGATATATGTTGTGTTAATGGAATTAACCGAATATACAATATTCACAATGGGATCTCAATTAAGTACAGGGAAATATGCATAAATACTATATGGTATTATAGTATTATATATGAATATTTTTATCTTTTTACATATATAATTTGCTATAAAGTTAAAGTCTTAATAATTGTTGGTATATCTATTAAATTTATATCTGAGTAGGACAAATATCTATGTAGCTTCTGGCGGTTTAATATTAGCGATAAGGAAACGAGTGCGTGCAAATTATACACGTGGAGGCAGCGTGCGCAGTGACGCGGTGTCGGTCTGTTAGTCACGACTACCTAAACTAAAGTATCACTCAAATATCCTAAATTCGTGATAAGCTAAAGAAAATTTAATAGTCAAAGCAAATTATTGTACTGCGCATTCACATGTGTACACCTTAATGGGTCAATGATATGTTAATTACGCTGTAGTTGGACAGATAGCGAAGCGTCTGCTAAATTATATACCTAGTATCTAATTCGTAAGTATTGTCACTTGGCTCGACTGTTTGATCTTTTGATTTGTTCGTTACCCGGTCTGACCTACTAACTTAAGTTTAGACGATATCAACATTCTCATATTTTTATTATCTCACCGCAAAAAAAATATCTTATATACACGTTATTATCTATGGCGTTACTTAGTATCAAGAAAACAATTATTTGCAACTGTATTAGAAACTTACACCAAAAATTAGTAGGTAGGTACCTACCTATTAGAAGAGAAATGGTAGATGAATGGAATAAACCAAGCTAGGTTTATGTGAAAAGGAAGAAAGTAGGACCCAGGAAAAGTTGTTCTACTCCTAATGTTGGTTATTACACATAGTGGTTACTAATCTTTAGATCGTTTACTATCAATATAATATTATCTTATTATTAATAAATATGTATAATACAAGTTATAGTGTACTATATTTTAGTACACGTGCTGGGCTGCCCCCCCCCCCCCCCCCCCGTGCCCCCCGTGCCCCCCGTGCCCCCTGCCTCGTGTAGGATGCATTAATGTCACGTAGATAATTACGTCCCTCATACCTCGCCGCGTCACAGCCACCGTCTAACAAAGCTATGAGAGCGGCCAGCGAAAGCCGACACTCGTATATCTATTGTAAAGAAATAAATGCGCAACTTTAATGAGTACACACATGCGTAGTGAGCTGTGAGTAGCAAACACCTTCAATAGAGCATCATAGAAAAAATATACGAGCCACTTGAATTTAGTGATTCATAAAAACGGCGTTAACTACCTATGTTATTTTTGCTTCTAATATTTTCATCCTTATAATGTTTTTATGACATAACACGTTATGTATTAATATTGTAAAACGCGATGACAAACACTTAATAAATACCTACTATTTTTTGTTCCTCTCGGCTCTCCTTGAACTCATCCTGACATTTTAAAAATGTACCTAACACGTGATAATGTTATCTAGTAGTTTTTTAAAATATTATCTTTCAATTCATATTGAAATATGTAATATATTTATGATTATTAATTATTATTCTATTATTTTTATATATACTTATAGTACATAAGTAATAACGCTTTCATGACCTCATCGGAGAGCTGATATATATTATTAAGACACCTACATATATAACCTCTACAGTCAGGAATATAATTAACATATTACAATCAGATTATTTTAAACGTGTAACCAACCATGAACATAATATCAAGGAAACGTAACATACTACGTAGTAAGATAGGTGGGAAGATATATAGAGGAGAGGCGATGAGAAGCCAATTAAGATTGGGTATTGGCAGGAGCTTCTTATAGTTTAATGTTTATCTTTATATGATATAGTATTATATAACTTTTAAAACAAAGATTAACTCATGCGCTAACTTAATTGGATCGCAGTAGATGTATACAAAATTGTTGATCATTTAAAGTACTTTTATATTTTATTAAGATATGGATGGCAACGATTTGGAACGATTCAATTCAATCGAAATTAAAAGGATTAAGTATTGGTTACCGTTATTTGTTTTTTTTTTGTGTTTTGTTTTATCTGGCTTTAAAGACCATTTAATTTGACAACTGGCCAGAGATTCTCTATTCAATTAAAAAACATTGCTCTCTACGGTACCTACCCATTTTATATTTGTACTTTCTGTATTTCAATAGAATATTGTGTTACCTAATTAAGGGACAAAAACAAACCCTTTTTAGAAAGTTTTCAAAGATTATATTTGTACTAGCGGATCCTACAGACGTTGTCTTGTACACGCGTCTTTCATTTAAAAAAATCAAACTTTAAAAAAAATATATATATTAAAAAGTTATCACAATATCTAACGTCCTTACATGTACATTTATCATAATTCGACCAATCGATACCGTATGAATATGTAAATAAAGATTTTTTGTTTGAATAAATGAATTTGATGTACCTACCAATATTTTTTTAAATTTCACTTTTTACGTAGCGAAGCACGTATCGGGCAAATATTTTTCTTATTTCTATCGCAACGCCAACTGTCAGGGCAGACTATAATTAAAATATAATATTATTTAATATTTGACATTGCCATGGTGACGCAGTCAGTCGGAACTAATGTGAAACATTCCAAAATCACCACCTACTTACACTTTAAAAATTAATCGAAAAACCATTTTCCAGTGGACCAAATTGTGAATCTAAACAATTCTCAAGTCCCCTTGAACACACACAAAGAATTTCATAAAAATCGGTCCAGTCGTTTAGGAGGAGTTCAGTGACAAACACACGCACACAAGAAATATATATATAAAGATATATTCTAAATCATGTTGTTTCACTAGTGCTGTCAGGTATAGCTGGTTGACTTATAAACTTTACAGCAATTAATAATTACTTGATAACAAACTGACTTCTAATGAGCCATACCATTACTTATATATTAATATAACTTTCAATTTATTAATAATATTGAAACAATTAAACAGCGTCATTTACAGTTGTAAGTAAGAACGCGGTAACTTCAAAGAATTATTATTAACATACTGTTCCTGTGAGAGAACACACTACCGCTATTTTATCAACGCATCTATGTAAATACGGAGAGTGCAACTGTATACTGTGCCAATAACTGATAGACAAACACGTAACAACGCTATTTATATTAATAATTAGATTCGATCCAAATGGATGTACAGTTATTGTAAATTATATAATAGATAAAAAATAATTACTGTAACGGCCTGCAATTCACATTAAAAACGGTTCGATTGTTTGTAGTGTGTAGACGTCTCTGAATGGTAAACAGTCGTAATTCGTAACATCGTCGATGCCTATTTGTCTGTCTGTACTCTGTGTTTAGCCGGTTAACTACTGAACTAGTTTAGTTAATCAGCGATTTCGCACTGTTATTTCAGTACGTTATTCCCGAGACGTTGAATATCAAGAAGATTAAACTTTCTTATACATTTCTTAAACAAGAAGACTCAGTTCAGTTACAGTACACAACAATGCTCGCTGGCCTGACGCTGCTACCAACAATATTTCATCATACAGTTTTATGCAACAATTATAATTGCATATATAGGTACCTACCACTGCCAGTATATTGTATCGTATCGGTATAGTATATTATTTTAGTAGGTTTTATTATTAATAAATATGTCAGTGCAGCGAGCATTCAACTCACCACTTTCGGTGAGGAAGGATTTTATAATCTTTCTAGTAAATAAGAATATATTTGATTCTACAGCATTAGGCAGCTCATACAAATACAAAAAATAACAAACAATCAAGAAATACTATAATGGAACACCTCAAGATTAAGTTACAATGTTATTTACAGATTAAGCTAATGAAGTATTTAAATATCTCTTCAAACTGTATCCTTTTGTATTGTTGTATGTAGAGCGATGGCGTGATAACCTGACTGAACTAATAAATGTATGCGATTGTGTTCTGTGAGTGTTTCTCTGCAGAACGAACGCACACAGACACACACACACACACACACACACACACACAGTCATGAAACACGACTGAGGAACATGACGAGACGGAAACCGCAATGGCTCAGCTTTCTATGAAACCATTATTATCCACTCTAATATTCGTTTTACGTTGTTATTTTTTAATTAAACATACTTTACTATGAAATAACTTTTGATAGTATTGCAAATAATGAAGATAAACTAAATGTGTTAAGACAGGAAATATTATTAGCGTGCTCGGTGTAATGTAATATTAACTTTTATCAGATTATAGATTGAGGATACTGACATTGCTTGACAAAACAGATAGGCCGATAATAAAAATATGAGAATGTAGCGACGCCATCATCATACTGTCAGTGCGTCGGTCATGGACCTAATAATGTACACGTCAATAAAGGTATTATTATTATACACGGCGCCTAAATATTACCTTTATACTAGCTAACTACGACAAAGGGGTGATTGTCTATTATTGCAATGTTACCATCAGTTGTCTCTCAGTGAGCTATCGTTCGCTGCGGACTAACGGGACACTGTTGTAGCCAGTCGCGGTCAGACAAGCAGGCAGCTGGACACCACAGCGACCTGCACTCCCGCGCTTAACAACTTTACTTTCTTCTATCTTGAACACTCACCACATCCTACTGACTCTACACAATTATATTAAGACATATTTGTAAAATAGTAAACTTTCAAGTAATTCATATATATATATATTACATATCACGGCGATTAATGAATTACGAGCAAAACAAAACAAGCGGATAACAAAACAAACAACATACAAACATTATCGTATTTTAAGATGACAGTTTATTTAATGTAGTAAATAGTAAATAACGGGTGCATGTTATGTACATTATGGGGTCAATAACCTTTTGTGTCGTCGGTTCAGTATTTTCAATATTATTCTCAGCTTTCATTGTTTAATCTTACCTAATACCTATTATAAAGTTACTTTTTTCGTAGGAAGATTAGATTATAAATTTTAGAAAGACATTTTACCTAAATTAAATAATTTATATATGTAATATGTAATCCATACATGTAGGTACCACAGTTTAAGACAATATATGTTTATTAAACAAGAATAAACCTTTTGTTATACGTATATAATAATATTAATACAACGACTTCTTTATCGGTCGCTACACTTATTTATATATATAACAATGTTTTAATATTAATAAGTAAAATACATTCGTAATAGACCCCTGTTGGTCACGGTATGTTCAAGACTACAATAAATCATACATATATTTATTGAAAGTCAAGGGTTTTTTTTTAGATACATTAGTGCTCCGACTGATGTCAAATTTATAATTGAAATCGTTCAAGGGCAAAAAAGTTCCCGTGATGTCACTACAATCGCCCTTTCTTTCCGTTTTTTTTTCTAATCAGTCCTTCTCCTCAGAAGCTTCCTCAGGCTCACGTTGTGTTTGACAATCTCTAAGAGGTAATCTCTAGGTTAATGGACAAAGTAGTGAGTGATAGTAGTAGTAGTAGGTATTTGTAATATTTCTTATCATATTTTGTTCAAATATAAATTTGGGACGGAAAGCCAATACGTTACTTATACGTAAAGTTAGTAGATATTTTTTTTTATTAATTTGTAACAAAAAAACAATTCTCACTACTAAAATACAAACTAAGTTTTCTCTTTAGTTCAGATTAGTGCAAATAAGTTTTCTCAAGAGGTCCTTGTTACCGAAGATTATCTAAAATAGACTTTTAGCGTCAGTTGTCTGTAATTAGATAAACTAAAATGTAGCGGTCGTTTTATAGAAAATATTTTTTCTAGGATTATTATTTAAAACATGATTGGGTGACGGTCATTTTATTGCGATTTTCCAACATAAGTAGGTAATGGTACAAAACTAGAAATGATCATATAATTTATCCACAAAGCATATTTACATTAGAACTACCTTAACAAAACTTACCCTACATGGACATCTCGAAATATCATTTACATACAACAAACATACTTTACGACATTTGTATTTTAAAAACAGTTCCAATTTACTCGCTACATTTATTATATTTTTAACAAACGCTATACATTTTAAGCACAAATGTTTCCCATTCAGATCGAATCCATTCACCTCAAATAAACTATATAAACCATTCAAATAAACTACATTTATATTACATTATATGATGTTTTAGACGGGTGACTTGTCTTGTAAGGGCACTTCCTCCGGTGTAGCGCCGTTGGCATTGCCCTCCGCCCTCTCATTGGGTCTCGGTGTTGAAGTGAATCGTTTTTTAATGGCACTCCAATTTTTCTTAATAGTAATAACCGCAACAATAACTATCATACCGGCCACTATGATACCTATGACGCTTTTATCTACACCACCAGACTTTTTGACATCTACTGTGGCACCGACCTTCACGTCCGGTGGACTGGTCGGTGCTTCTTCAGATTTTACAATTGCTACGTTGGGTTGTACCATGTGGTGAGGTGCTTCATCAACCGCATTTTGAAGAGAGAAATCGTTCGGGAATAGTTTTTTGTTATCCGCACTAGATTCTTCTTTCGACTCGTCAGAGGGTGATGTCGCAAGAGTTGCCTCTGGAGCTTTAACTCTAGTTTCGTCTGAAGTTTTTAAAGGTGGTAGTGCAACAGGAGCCTGTTCATTGTCCGGAATATCAGACTTAAGAGAGGGATCACTGTCTGTATCTTCAAGATACGGAATCATACCGGGTAAAGTTGGATAAAGTAGGTCTTCCTCTATGCCTTGGTTAGGTGCGTTGGGACAATCGAAAGTTTTTGATTCACAAGATTCAGTACAAATAGTTACTAAGCTCTTTAAAGAACTGCATAAGTCCAGAGCTTCGGTGGAAGCCCTTTCTGGTAAAGTGATTTTGTGCAGCGATTCAAAATTTGAAAAGATCTCAGGTGAAAGAATCTGAAAATAATAAAAAGAAATTAAAGTGAAGGTTTTACTATTGTATTGTATAATAAATATAATAGTTAAGTTAATTTTAAAAAGCTTGTGTTTTCTCTAAATTGATGAAACTATGGCTGATTGACCTGTTTATTACGTGAACTATTATTATTATATAATTATTTAATTAAATCCTTACCGTTCGTATATCATTGCCACCAATATCTAACTCCTTTAATTTAGTCAAAGATAAACTGTTTTTCAAGTCTTTTGGGTATTCTAATAATAGATTTTTAGCCAAATTTAGAGTCACCAGTTCGGGTAGTTCGCTAACAGACTGAAAGTATAGAAAACATTATATTTTTAATTGTATTAATTATTATTTTTTGTAGTATAATAATAGAATATCTATGTCTTCCAAATTGTATCAGTGCCATTAATTTCTTCTACTGCACCTCAACAGATAGAAATCTGGGAAGAAATATTTTATAACAGGAAACCACAACTATATAAATATTTTAAAAACAGCGAGTAACGCGGACGAAATAGGTATCACATACTTTTTAATTACCTGAAGTTTCGGATTCCACGTACAACATAAACGACATTGATTGCTAACTTTTTTATTTTAATTAAGAAAAAGCCGCTCCCGTCTCTTTAAGGCAGCGTAATATTTTACAAGACCCCCAAAATTGCGCGACGTAATACTTGAACGCCCTCTTACAATCTAATAAATAAAAGTATTACTTACGCCAAGAGCTAATTCCATGATTGAATTATGGTTTGCACTTAACACTTTTAATTTTTTGAGATCCGAGACAGCTTTGGGTATTTCAGTAAGTTTATTGTTATGTAGTTTTAATGTAGTTGTTCTCGGATCTATTGGGGAAGGTAGTTCAGTTAGACCGTAGCCTGAGCAATCGACTACAAAATCTTCCGCATCTCCTTCAGTGTGACATATACATGGTTTTGGACAGGGCAAATCAGTAGAATTGGATTCTGAAACGGGTGGTTCATTGTCATGTAATAAAGTTGACTCTTGTATACTCCCGTTGATCTTTGGTATTGATTCCGTGGTGCTTTCTTCTTCTTCTTCTGGACTATCTACTACTCCGTCACCGCTACCATCTATGATACTATCAGATTCCGCTTTGTCAGGAGGAAACTGATTATCAGGTTCCATGGGTATATGCAATTCATCTTCGTGTTGAGTTGAAGCGAAGCCAACCCTGGAATTGAATGTAACTGTTACTACTACATTGAAATGAAGCAGATATCTTTTGTTTATCGCACTACCGACCGACCGACGTTGTAATAAGTGCTATGATAACATTCTCGATAACTGGAAAGACATTACAACTACTATCTATGGTATTTTAATACTTTTTATTAAACAGGGTATTTATATATCTCGATTTTATTTAATTCAAGGTGATTTATGAAATAATAGCATTTTGAAAATTCTTTCATCATAATAATAAGTCAAAGAGTAACCAGTCTTGTTCTTGTTTTGAATTAATTATTTTAAATTAATAATATACGGATCACAGAAGACATTTCTAGTTTTGTTAGCGGTTAATTAGAAGACGCTTAATGTCTTCGACAAACTTGTAATAGTGTTATAAAGAAATAAATTATTTCTTAGCAACTACTAAACTATAATTGATAAAATATTATAACGGATATGGCATGGCATCTCATTTGTATATTTTATAATATATATATTTAACTGCTGGTGTTCATTTCAATTTTATATATATTGTTTTAGTTTTGCCTTGTTTTGAACCTACGGGGGGTTCTTTGTTATGAAACTTATGGGGTTCGAAACTAGTCTGAAATAGTTTGCTATAATTGACACGCAATACCTACATCGAGGTACATGTATGTGTAATAGTCATTTAGAATCACGACAATTTAAGTATAAATAAGTTAATCAGTTCTTCTCCGTGATCAAACAGCTGTGTGCAATTTATGTAATCAACACGAAATTATATATCAGATATCCCCTTATCACAACAACATATTAATACTCACCCAAGGATCACCATTAACAGTATATATACTGGCTCGCTCCTCATTCTCACCGTTGACTGAATGTTCTATGAAAGGTGTGAGAGTTAGACTAGCCAGCTACTAGCAACTTAGAGTAGCATCGGTCCGTGGAACACTAACTCACTAACTTACTGACACTTGTTACTATTATCACTCAATGATAAGATTACCTGCGCATGGTATAGCTTTATCGCGATACAGAATTGATAACGCTGGTATATATAGCAAAAATGAGCTGAACATGTAATTTCGGTATCAATCTCGATTTTAAAACTGCTTACTGGAATGATTATATTATTATTGTAGTTGATTGTATCATGTAGTATGAATACTGAAAGGCCGTTGAACAAAATGGTAACTCTAACGTCCATCTTGCTTTTTTGTTTTTAAATTTAAAAAGCGGTAGTTCAGGTGGTAAGGCGACGGAGATGATAACACAGAGGCCGCAGGTTTAAATCCTATCCTTTTCTAATGTTTGTTAAATTTAAAAAGAATACATAACATAACTTACATTTTTGTTGATGATTTTATAATTTTGATGAGAGATGGGAATGCAATAGCTCCATCTTTACTCACCCTGTTAGTAGAAATTCTAAGGTTTAGGACAGTTCTTCTCTCCAGAAACCATAAAGCTTTATCCTAACGCAGCTACTAGGAAACGAATATAACACGAACAACACGCAAATTCGCTATAGTAATTGATACACCCGAAAAATGTCATTGGAACAGTATGAGAAAAAAGATATTAAATCTAAGAAGAGAAAATAAACTAAAAAGTTAAATTGAAAATGAAATTCAGGAAATACAGAAAGAAATACTAAGAAGACAATAAAGGAGACTAACACTAATAACTGTCAATACTTAATACATAAAAATGTCTTTTCTAGCGAAGAAGATAAACATTTTTGTCTGATATGTTGTAACCCACATGATCTCAATAAAGCTGGTGGGGAATGGGTAGAGTGTGGTGTGAGGAAGAACTGGTCACATGTAATAAAACAATATTCCTAATGAAAAGGTTTTCCTCTATTTGGTTTTATTTCCAACATTTTGCACCCGGTAGTGTACCAACCAGCCTCTGGTGCGGGTTTAAAAATGACGGGACGATTTTTTTCTAATTTGTTCATTTACATCTAAATTAAAGGTTTGTATTAGAAAATGTATTTTAAATTTAAATACTAAATAGTCACTTAATAAAACAAATATACACTTCGGTAAAGGAATCAAACCAATAAAAAAAATGTTACGTCCAACCATAGTCTCCCCTACGCACAAACCGCTCCGACGGCTGCTCCGCCCTCCTCTAAAAAAATCTTACACTTCGGTCAGTGTAAGGATTTCTACAGAGAAAGGCTGTTCCTTACAGTCTTACACATTAACTATATCTATTATTTAACCCCTATAAAGGTAAAGTAACGGATGGATAAATCTGTATTTTTACAAAACTCCTGTCATTGTGAAAGCCTGAGTGTTAACTTTGCGTTGAGAGATCCGACACCCTGAATATATATCTATAGACAAATAAACATATTAATAGACGAGTAATTTACAAGATAGCGTCACAGCAGAGAACTACTGCGTATAGACATAGAACAATTACACATCATTAAACTAATACAATGCAACTTGATTATTTAACAAAATAATTGTCGGCAGTATTGCAATGGCGGTGACCTGGCGGACTACCTACAAGCGAACAGGTTGCTCAGCGAGGGAACCATCAGGACGTTTCTGCGGCAGCTGGCGGAGGCCATGAGAGCAATCCACGCCAAGGGCATCGTGCATAGAGACCTTAAGCCACAGAACATCCTGCTCACACACAGCGTGCTGCCGCCCCGCACCCCGCACCCCACCGAGATCACATTGAAGATAGGTAACACTACCCATATTGTATCGAGTCTTTATAATAAAATATGTTTATAAAAATTTTATGATGTAGTAATTTAATACCACATGCAACTGATTGTTCTGTATTAACCTATTTGTATTTTTCTTTTAATAATCATTGAAAAATCATTAAAAACCTTATATTAATTATGATTTGTAACTATTCTGCTGAACGTATCGTATCTTTAAAGTGATAGACATCAGTTAATGTTTCCTTAAAGATGAAACGATTATTCAGGCTGCGGTGAATAATGTTCTAATTTCCGGAATTAGCCAAAACAAGGCGATGATAAATGCTATAATAATTGTTAATTACCTCAATATCATAATAGTGTCATAAAACAATATCTACGACTCACTTCCTCTTGAAGAGAACGCGATTGTTTTAATGTTTAAAATAAAAATGTTAAACTTGGGATCAGTTTATTTTTTTTTTGGTTTCTAATCAAATATGCCTCACTAGAAACTAATCAGAATACAGACTTATCATAATATTTAATTTTATAGCGGATTTTGGTTTTGCAAGATTCCTAGAGGAAGGAAACATGGCCGTTACACTCTGCGGATCACCTATGTATATGGTAATAGCATTTGGAACTAATTACTTAAAACTGTTTAAACCTAAATAATGAATATTTATCAAAAATAAAATGCCTTACATTGTCCAGGCACCCGAGGTAATAATGTCATTGAAGTACGACGCTAAAGCAGATTTATGGAGCTTAGGTACCATAGTGTACCAGTGCCTCACCGGCAAAGCACCCTTCCAAGCCACAACTCCTCACGAGCTCAAGGCCTTCTACGAGAACAGCGTGGATTTACAGCCTAAGTAAGTCAATAACTTCTATTACCTTATAAGACTGAAATACGGACTTGAGAATCTAATCTATCGGTGTTGACATACATTAAGACGGGTTGTAAAAAAGAGCCCTGTCAAAGAATGTACCGACAAAATGGAGCATTTTCTAGAAAGGGACAGACGATTAAGCTGCCCATATTTGTCTGGATGGAGACCAACCAGAAAATTACAAGGACTCTCCATCATTGCTTATATTAACTTTAAAGCTGCACGAACACAATAAAAGTTATAATAAACTGACGCTACAGTGTAGTAGTGTGAGTGCGCCGTCATCAAACAAACTGTTTGACATACAAAGCTTCTTGCAGTACGGGTTCAAATAGTTAGTTGTATGATGTAATGATGTAACTGAGCACCGCAGTCTGCAGCGCACCGTTGTTACAGACTACAGTTCTTCTTATTTCTTTAATAACATATCGCTTTGCTAGTTTTATTTCATAATTCATTGAATTTTCTTTGACCTTTATCTACAATATTTATTAAGATCGTAAAAGGATTCACGACACCATGAATTAGTTGTCTCGTCCGTCCGTCTCTTAAGTACCGACTCCATATTAGATGTATGGAGGTAAGTTGTTTGCTGAACTAAATAAAAGATAGTGTTCCAACAGGGCTACATAATTAATGTTAACAGTTACAATATGTTATTCTCAGTTCTGCTATGCTATTCTGTAAGAACAGAACACGAATTCGAATCTCCCCTGAGTGATCAAAATTCGAAAGCGAATGCTCCAGCTTACATTTTGGCATTTCTAATCAAGAGATTCGATAATATCGATATACTTTGTCCAAGCCTTATTAACAAAATAAGCCATTAATTTCTATAAATCTTACATTTCGTTTTAGACTCCGCTTTCGAGATTATAAAATGTTCTTACAGAATAGCCCTACTGTAGCAAAAGATGTATCTTATTGTGTGCGAGATCGAGGTCACGTGGACTAAATATCAATAATATTTTTCATCTATGAAAATATAACTTCTGCTCTGAATATAATATAGTCTAGTTTTTATTGTCTTTCGTTAGGTGCGTGGT
This sequence comes from Napeogenes sylphis, assembly GCA_959347405.1. Classification (NCBI taxonomy): domain Eukaryota; kingdom Metazoa; phylum Arthropoda; class Insecta; order Lepidoptera; family Nymphalidae; genus Napeogenes; species Napeogenes sylphis. Next base: position 1,180,098 of record OY365776.1, read on the forward strand.
TTTTGTTATTTTTTTTTTATCTAAATAGAACTGCGTAGTTCGCCCGCTCTCAAGGTCGGATATGAAGTGTCCGAATTAGGATGCTTCCTTGTTCAGAGCTCATATAGCGGCCGTGCGCTACTTATAAATTTAATAACACTTCATTAACACACACAAATATGAAAAAGATAGCGATAATTGTTTCATCTGAATAGAAGAGATGGAAAGAGTAGTGCGCACTTAAACGAAACTCTAAATGAAATTCTATAAAAAAATTGTATGCTAATAACTTAGGTTTTTTTAAATATTTAAATAACACGCATCTGCGCGTTAAGAGCAACTCACAGAACTATTTTTATTAATTTATTATTTAGTACCAATTACCCGCGACTTCTCCTGCGTCAAATAGTTTTATAGACAGCAGTGTTATTTTTTACGTCACGTACTTGCATAGTAAGTATTATTTTTTGTGTGTCAAATGTGAACTGGATGATAGAACAGTTCTTACCTCTCCTTGAAGATAACCTGCTCGTTTGTTATAGTAAAGAGATAAGGGCCATTTTATTGGTCGAATCAATTTAAAATTTAGTCTTACGCAGGTGGGTCAAAAAGTTCGCGGAATGGAGGGTAAAAAGTAAGAAATAAAACACAAAATTATTTTTCCTTCTCAATGTATTCCCCCTTAACTCTAATACATTTATTAGACCTATCAATTAATTTATTAATACCATCGAAAAAAAAATGATTTCTCTTTGTCGTCAAAATAGGCAGAAATAGCGCTCTTCACTGCTTCATCACTGGAAAATTTCTTCCCTCGAAGCTCTTTTTTTCATTTTTGGGAACAAATAAAAATCACCAGGGGCTAGATCTGGGCTATAGGGAGGATGTTCTAAGATTTCGAAGCCTATTCTTTGAACAGCAGCCATCGCAACTTGCGCCTTGTGCACAGGTGCATTGTCGTGCTAAAAGGAGCACACCTTGGGTCAATTTTCCCCATCTTCTCCCTCACAGCAACTCGCAGACGTTCTAATAATGTAGCGTAGTACTTCCCAGTTATAGAAACACCCTTTTCTTTATAATCAATAAGGAGGATTCCTTCTGAATCCCAGAAAACAGAAGCCATGAGTTTTCCAGCCGACGGAGACACTTTAAATTTCTTCGGGGGTGGTGTGCCCTTTTTGTGCCACTGCATGGAGTCTTGTTTAGACTCAATGATGAACCCAAGTTTCATCGCCAGTCACAATTCGGTTCAAAACTTCATCCTTTTGATCACCACAGAGCGCCAAAAACTCGCGACAACACTCAACTCGCCGCTGCTTTTCTCCATGTTGCAAAAATTCTTCCGGATTGACTTGTTGATTGACGTGTAGCTCAGTGAATTATGACCTAATTGTTTTGAAACTTAGTATTTATACTCTTAATGAGTGTCACAACTAGTGCAGGTAGTAAAAAGTTGCCTTTTCCCTCTCCATGCCCCTCATTCCGCGAACTTTTTGACCTCCCCTCGTAATTTGTCTATAATTGATACGATTTAAGAATTATTGGTTTATTTTTTTATTATTTTAACCCCTTTTATTGCAACAAAAGATAGTCTATGTTTGTTTAAACGTACTGTTTCTCAAATTATTAGTGGGAACTACAGTTTTCACTCAAATGTGCGTAATGCGCAAAACCCGTATTTCTATTGATATATAATAATTTCATAATCAATTTCCCGTATTTTTAAAACTATGCTCCGAACAACAATAAGTAGATACATGGGTACATTAAATTACTTACACCCCAGTTTTAACTATTTACACAACTATTTACTGCTTTTAATAACTGACTAAAAGGAATCCAAATAAAACAGATATTTTCAAAATATCTTATTTATATCATTAATTTTATTTTTTTTTATATAATAAAGTAGAAGTACCCAAAAGCGCGTATTTTATTATATTGAAAAAAAAATACGCAAATGTGAAAATACTTAAGAAGAACATTGTATCAACCTATCACCAACTATGTGGCCAGCGTATGCGTCAGTGATTTACGTCGTGGGAATGAGATATTTTCCCCTTTTAAAAAGTATCCTATGTCCTTTCTCATTGTCTTATCTATGTTTATTTCAAATTTCATCGCAAACGGTGCAGTGGTTTAAGCTTGAAAGAGTAACAGACAAACAGACTGAGTTACTTTCGAATTTATAATATTGGTATGGATAACGTTATAATTTCGCTTCTCATAATAACGAATATCAAGATTTTTTTAAACTCTTACTGAAACCAATAATAAATATAACATAATTTCTTAACCCATTTAGAAATCAAGATTTTAACTATCATTCCGCACGCGAACTCTAAATATGATTTGAGCGTGTTTGTTCGCGAACGATCCAGTTCAGCACGTGTTTAATATATCTTTACTTCATCCGGACATGCTTACTTGTCTTGTGTGTTAACTGTTACATAACACTTTATGTTTATATCAACGGATAGAGCTTTCTAAATTCGAATCGCACCGTACTCGAGTACTGACTAATGAATCTACCATAAGGAAGCTCACACACGGTCACACCGCGTCAGATCCGAAGTAGCCGTAGTACTATTTGTATGGACGCCCACGTACTTACATACGTACATCCGAGTATTGTGATACGTAGTCGCTATACTTATATGTGTTTTTTTCCTCAGATTCAGGCTTTATGCAGTGCTAAGCCCTTACCGATATAATATATTTATTGTGAAATATTTTCCTATCGACAAGTTCCATTGAGTCGAATAAACAGTTTTAACATAATCTAATTATTACATTAAACTCACTGAATTTTAGAAGATAATTAGACTCTGAGTGATTAAGTCGTGTTACATATTACTTCATCTATCTCACAACTCACTCATCAACGTCGTTTGATACATTTTCTGAGAAATCCTTTATAAATGTATTAAAATGTGGAAACATAAATAATGCAACCGTAAAGATTAATCCGTCTATTAAATAATATAAATAATATAAATAATTAATTATTACGGAAAATTATTAATACAGCTTTCTGAGTCAAATTGTTATGTAACTGTTGCTGGTAGTTCTAGAAAATAACTTAAGTACCTACTAAACTCTTTATCGTAGGTACTATATCTCTTAATAATTCAATAAAAAAATATTACTAATGATAATTTATCATTTGCTACAGGTATTACTATGAATGTAAAATATTATTGAAGGTATTCAATATCTAGAACTCTCAACGTGCTTCCAGGATGCCGCCCGGCTCCAGTCCCGAGCTATGCAACTTGCTGATTGGTCTGCTGCGTCGCAACTCGCGGGAGAGGATGCCCTTCGAGGTGTTTTTCAATCATCCCTTCCTGCAGCGGCCGAGGGTCACCTCCATCACTAGTAAGTGGACACTAACATTACCCAATAATTGTGACGAAAGGAGATATCTTTCAACAAGAGGTGTCTGTCAACGTGCTATATACTTAGTATACATATACCTAGGTACATGTGTAGGGTTCTTTAAGTGACATAATTAGAGATTCTCACAACCCAGTCCACCCACACTACCTCCAGTGGCTATGTGCACACACACACACACACACACACACACACTGCTCTTATATTAAGATCTATTTAATGGTCGACCTCCACAATTCTATTATCAAGATAATTATTAATTGGCCACATCAAGTGTGATGTAAACTCTTAGTTGATACAATATTTTCCTCGTACTATTTATTATTAATTTAAAACTGTGTTTATTTCTAAGAAACATATCTTAGAAAATTTATGATTTTTCGGAAAAGCTAGTTATTTGTCTCCCGTTTTTGAACTTTCGTTGTTTTGATATTTTTTGTTAATACAAATATTTTCCCCCTGTTATAATAGTAGTGCAGTTAGTTATCGCGAATGTAAATATACTATAATTCCTCACTCCGAATCACATCCATTAATAAGTAAAACATTTAACACGGTCACGGGAACACCGGCCATGCTAATATAACTCTTATCTTTCAACAAATAAACTATAAAGTTCATTGATTGATGTAAATTTAAAAAGTCGCTCCAGCGTTAACTAAATATGTAGTATAATTGAATTCGGACGATAATTTGACCGAGTGACTCATTTGTTGTAATCGGTGCTATTGTATCTGCTTTCAACATCAGTGACAGTACCTCGGGCCGCGGGTTGAGTCGCCAGTGCAAGTTGCTACTCAACTCACCCGGATTAACGAACACTTTACATTCACTATGAAGTCTATTCCGAGAAATGTAATAATATAGGTATATAAAACAAATTAGTCTGAAATATATTTACAAGTAGATTATATTTGAAGTGGTATGGTTCCATGCAGTAGTACAGTGCGACCAGTCATATTATTGTATGACTCAAATACGTACTTCAACATTCGTTCGACTCATCTTCATATGTTTATGTCCAGTATCTGTGTAATGTATAATTGAAAGCGGATTTAGTCGATTTTAGTACAGTATACAGTACATAGAATATAGTATAACCTTGTAAGCCAGTCGAGGACAACTCACTTGCTTTATATTTAATCTGGCCGCTTAGGATGTACCTAAATTGAAATATTTTTGGAGTATTAGCCGCGAGTGAGGTTCGCGTTCAATGCTCTCTGAAGCCGGGATGGAATGGAAAATACCTGAAGCGAAGTAGGTTCACATTCCAATGATGAAAAAATTAATAACTCTTAATCTTGTAGATAATGATGTCAATCTATAAAAAAATCATTTCTATTATAAAGTCCTTGTTTGAGTGCAATGAACTTATAATTCGTTCCTAATGTCTCGTTCAGACCGCGAGTAGGTAGAGACTAGAGACTACTACATGCTCTTATACAATAGCAACAATGACTCGTCCATAGTGAGATAATTCGAGAACACTTACAATATCAAAGAGTAGGAACAATCTTTATTTTATCATTAACATACTCACATTTACATTTCACGCTTTCATATGTTATGTTAATATAATGGTTCTGTAGGTGTGTCAATATTGTTCAGGTTTGGACTCGGACCTACCTGACATTTTGGAGTGCGATATCGCGGGATGTGTCCAAACTAACTGTATCCTAGAGGAGTCTTGGGACAGTCAGGGTACATATTTCTTTACCTATTTAATAAAGCTTAACTTGCATGGGGTGGGCTAATATATGTCCCTGTATCTGTACCTGTATCTCGGCGATGTCGCATCTGTACTAAACTTCATTTTAATATACGCTTGAACGCATGGCTTCTTCACTCCTATATTTTATTTGGGGCTTTACCATCTTCATCGTATCCGGCGCCAGGTTTATAATAGGAAGGGTGGGTCGCCCCTCGCTGCCGTACAGTCTTGACCCGCATTCGATTCGATGATAAATTGTCAAACAAAATGGTTATCACAACAACCTTCTAAACTGAAGTAGTGTTATCTTAACGTTATCGTATCGCGACTACATCTAGATCTCCTTAGATCCCTTTAGAATTGAGCGGGCGTTTGATTCACCTCTCACTACGAAATTTATAAAATATTTAAAAATACTATCAAAATTGCAACTTTTCTTTTTTTTTTAATGAGGGTTTTTCTTAATAATGAGAGCATTACAAAGACACGACCGTTTTGTCGATCACAAAAGAAAATAATTTTGTACATAAAATAAAGAAGAGGCGCTTCCTCACATCATACCAATGGACGACTTATGCACCACATGATATGTAGCTCGGTAGTTGAATAATAATACGAGGGTCGCACCAATTATAAGACCGTTGACATTGTCCGATGACAGAAACTAGTTCGAGCAGCGCGCTTCCGACGACCTCAGTGGCACGCGCCCCGATGTCGCAGCCCGCCGTGCATCCCGCCGTGCATCCCGCCGTGCATCCCGCCGTGCACCCCACCGTGTATCCCGGGCCTCAGCCGCTACCCATCCTGCAGCCCGGCTCGCTGCTCGCCAAGAAGTCGCAGCCCACGTCGTCGGGTAACGGTTATATTTTACTTTGAACTTGGCGATATTATTGTTTAAAATATCTTAGTGACAAAAATAATAGAAGCCTCAGAGGGGATTTCGGGATTTACTCCAGCGCTGCAGATTTATATGCAAAAGATGCAGTGGCGTAGCGTGAGTGTCGGCTGCCCGGGGCGGAAGACAATTTTGCCGCCCTCTTATTTAGGTATTTTATTTTAATGTATACTATGCATTACATACATTAATTATAGAGAACTTTTCGGAGAGAACAGTCATCATTATTTTGTATTATACAGGCTAGATTTTAAATAAAAAACAGTTTATCTAAGTTTTACAATCACGTTTATTAATACAAAAATTCTTTTACTTTAACCAATTAGATACATTGATTTAACTTAGGTACCTATCACTTAAGATTAGGTACACCTTGAGGATCGACAAGATTAAATAAAATCAATTTTTATTTAGAACTAGAACGATACTATTATATAACATTTTTATTTTTATTGAAAAGTAATATGAGTATTTCTTAAAAAAACAAAACAAAACTTCCGTCTTTAATTAAAAATTTATACGTCTACTTTTTTTAAGAGCAAAGTCTTTTATAGCACCGTCAATGTCTATCGCATCACACACCTCTTGCTCAATAGACAAAATAGCCAAATTAGTTAGTCTTAGAGTACTCATTGTCGATCTTAAATAATTTTTAATCAATTTCAATTTTGAAAAACTTCTCTCACAGCTGGCATTGCTTATAGCAACTGTGAAAAATATTCGGAACATTATTAAAATATTGGGCAGAGTATCTTCCTGCTTGGATTTAACAATAAATTTAAATAACTCAAGTGAGTCTGCATTAATCAATTCATTTTCGTTGCCTGTAGCAACAACGAAAGTCCGCAGTCGAAGTCTTTCCAGCTTGAAATCTTGCTCGTCAATTTCGTCAGATGCGTAGTCTAGATTACATTCAGTGTTGTCTGGATCTAATAATATAGCCGGTGTTAGATAAGCAAACTTATCCGTTAAATTCTGTAGCTGTTGAAAACGCTCACGAATTTCTGCAATAACTCTATCTAACGAAGAAAACAGCTTTCGTCTTAACTCATTTTCACAAGACAAGTTAGCATCTCTAGTTCCGTCATCAAAAATATGCTTTCTTGTTATGCGCCTCCGAGGTTTTATGGAAATTCCAAGTTCTTCACACATATTTTTTGCATAACCTACAGCGCCATTTGCCCATTCCTCTCTTTTCTCTGTCAATATCATCTGCAAAGCATTTACTTTCTGAGCGCACAATCTTATGTCAAGTCCCCTTGTTTGTAAATATTTTCACTTCATGTAGCACCGGTTGCCACAGGCCCAAAAAACAAAGAAAGGAAAATGACTGCATCGAAACTAGTAAAGTACCTGCATCTGTCCTAGTGTTTAAGCTTTCACCTGCCTCCGTCAGTTCTTCCAAAGTGACGAGAATATCTTTGTAATGATGCCATGTCACATTTACGGCATCGCCTCTTGCACTCCACCGCGTGTCTTGAACCCTTTTTAAGCTTTTGCCTGTAGCTGTTATCAGAACTTCCCAACGATGTGTCGATGAGGAAAAAAAAAGAATAGCAACGTTCTAAAGTGCCGAAAAAAGTTAGTGAATCCACCTCAACTGAGGCAGCGTGTAAACAAACTAGGTTTAACGAATGATTTGAGCAAGGTACGAATTCAGCTTTAGGGTTTATTTCTCGAATTCTTTGCTGAACTCCTGAATACTTTCCAGCCATAACAGCAGCATTATCATATGCTTGGCCTCTACAGTTGCTTATATCTAGGCCATCAGCTTGAATTTTGTCCAAAATCATCTTTGAAATTCCTTCAGCAGTTTTGTCTTTAGTTTCAATGAAATCTATAAAAGATTCCATTACTTTTACTTCCTGATTTTCAATTACTACGTATCTTAATACCTGACTTGATCTTTATGAGAAAGATCTGGAGTGCTGTCGAATATAATTGAATAATACTTAGCCTTTTTTATTTGTCCGATGATATGTTGGCGAACTTTATTTCCCAAAATGGCAATAAATTCGTTTTGTATTTGTGGTGACATGTAAGTGATTGAAATTTTGCCAGATATTTTAGACCTTACAAGATGTTCACGAAGTACAGGATCGTATTTTGCAATTAAATTAACCAATTCTAAAAAGTTTCCTCTATTGGTACCGGTGTCGTTTTCTATATGTCCACGTAAAGCCAAATTTTGTTTGGCAAGGAATCTTATATTATCAAACATTCTGATAAGAATTTCCTACCATTTCTTTATTTCTTTTGCCACTATGTCTTGCTCTTTTTTGTCAATAGTCTGTAATTTTTGAAGTCTGCTCTCCAACTCCTTCCATTTGCAATAATTTTGGATGTGTAGTGCACTTGATTCGTGACTTGAAACCTTAGGATTTAATTTCCACCAAGTATTAAATCCATCAGATGAGCAAAATTTAGATCCATTCGGTGTACTTACGTTCTCAAATAAACGACAACAAAAGCAAAATAATGATGCTTTAGCTGGAGAATAAGCCATCCAAGTACGTAAAACTTTTTCGCCGTTAGTCAATGTACGATAAAACCAATCCTTAGTAAGCCTTCTTGTCTCTCCTTTTGATTTTAAAGAGCACGAATCTGAGCGTGTTACTGTTGACATTTCAGCGAAATTAGTATCAATATGCTGAACAATTTCCTGTCCTTGCTGAATGAGATGCAATCGAATATTGTCGTCTATGTGTTCAGGCCATTTTCCAATATCGTCGAAATTTTCCTTTCGTCTTTGGTACTGAATAGCAGACAATGATGATGTTGTATCAATCTCTGTTTCGGAACTATGCATGTCCATGTCTGAACATACAGATGGAGACACTAATGCAGTGGATGTTGTTGGAATTTGATCTTTAGGAACAATGTCAAGTTCTTGTATTTTTTCAGCTTGTTCTGGGTTTAAAGGCCCAGTTGTCTGTGATGAATTTAAGCCTAACGAGGAATCTGACGTGTCAGGAACAACACTTTTCACATATTTAAGTAAAGCTCCTTCATTTGCTCTAATATTTTCCAACTTAGCTCTTCTCTTATTACGGTAAGAAGCCCCACTTTCTTTTACTCTTTTCATTTTTGATGCTAAAATCAAAAAAATATTAAATGAGAAAAGTACAAGTTAGTGTTGTAAACAAAATTATCGAAAATTTCAAAAGAAGTACCTAGGATATTAAAAAAAAACCTTGCTTTACTGAAATTTTCCGTTTTTAGGGTTTTGTACCCAAAAGAAAAAAAATTGAGCCTTTATCTATCTTTACTTTTATTAAATCATTTCATTGACCGTCTGTCTGTCAAGACCTTTTTTCATAGGAACGAGTACTTACTTACACATATTAAATTGAAATTTATATCACAGTTTCCGATCAAGATCCCTTTGAAATGTGAAAATACTTTTATGCACTTCGGCGTTTCTTTTTTATTTTAATAAATTAAAGTTTGAAGTTTGAACAACATATCAGATAGTCCAACATACAATTAGATAAATATAATATTTAATACTCACTCAGTTGAAAGTTGTTCAATAATTTCACAACCACTACACGCACTTATTTGCACAAAAATCACAATTTGGAAAGCGTAACATAATTAAAATACGAGACAATGTGAATTGGACAACTGACGATCCATCAATAAAACTTTCTTTGAATTGTCAAACTTTGTCAAAGCACGTAATTCCCCATACCTTAAAGGGGCTTTCTCGTACGTGTGATAAACTATATTGAACTTAATATATATGTAATAGAAGTCATTCTCGCTGATTGTTAGTCATAAACGGGGAATTCCCACAAGTCAGTATAGACGTTGTTGCCAGTCGCTACAAAATATCATTCAAAGAAAAGGAATTCCCCGAATTCGTCACAAAATAAGTAATGAAAAATTCCGTGCTCCTTTCAATCGGTCCAAATTTGTAGTTACGATAAAAATATATATTTTTTATTTATTGTTAAATTTTGCCGCCCCCTATAAAGTGCCGCCCGGGGCGGGCCGCCCCCGCCGCCCCCACTACGCTACGCCACTGGATACATTATTCTTCATCTTTTATTTCATCTTTTTTTCAAATTATCAAATTAGGCGAATTCCTCCTGATAATTATCAGATTAAAAGAAAGTACGTCTTGAACGTCTGGATGACATATACAGGGCATGGATGCTATCATTACCTGACGCGCTCCAGTATGTCCATGCAACAGTTTTTTTTACGTCTTTTGAAAATCTATAGACGCTTTCGCCACCGATGAAAAGATATACATTTTATTAGGTCCTTACATATGAAATTTCCGTTTTTCGTACAGACCACTTTAATCACAAATTCCAAATTCAAATTTTTACAGCTATTTACACATTTATTTTTGTTTCGTTCACAGTCATTCCTTTGTTTTTTTTCTCTTAGCGTTACTCAGTTTATAAAATGGAAAATTTAAAATATCGCATTATTTACTAGTAAGAGTTCCACCGTGGCACCAGTGCTGCGGAAACGACTCGAAGTGTTAAAGATGTGTATGGCGGTGTGTTGCAAATTAAAACACAGTTCGTTATTGGTTCGAGTTAGCGGACTAGTTAGACTGCGGTGTTAGTGATAAGACTGTTTTAATGCACTTGAAGCAAATTAGAAAGATTAAAAAGCTTGAAAGGGGGGTACCTCATGAGCAAACCGGCAAACGCGCGTCGACTGCTACGTTACACTATTGAACCGGCACAATAATGAAGGGATTTTAAATCGAATCATTACGTGTGATGAAAGATAGATTCTCTACGCTAATCCGAAGCGCTCATTGCTATGGTTGGATCCTGGTCAGCCAGCCTGCCCCAAGGGAAAATTGACCCAGAAAAAATTACTGGTGTCAGCGTTTGGTCTATTATCAGCAATTGCAAACCATGATGGAATAACTAGCTTCACACCACTGCTGCGTCACGACAACGCTAGAAATGAAATGAAATGAAATGACCGCACACAGTACCACAGACCAACTACCTACGTTGATATAAAAGAACCTGTCGTTGATGCACTCAGTACTGTACGCCTCTTGGCCAAGATCAAAGTGTAGGGATGAAGTGTTAATTAACACTTCAATGTGTTATATTATTCAAATATACGTATATTCATAGAAATATAGGCAATTATGCTATTTTTATATTCCCTGCTACAATCTAAGCGAAGCTTAGCTATAAAAATATTATTTTCCTAGCTATAAAAATATTATTTTTATAGTCTACGTGGACGAAGTCACGGGCATCAGCTAGTAATAATAATATATGAGTGAGGCTAATAGTTTTGTCGCCAATGAAATGATACATCATCGCCGAGTACTTTAGGCAGCGAACTTAACGGCCGCACCTCGTATTGTCATTTTCCGTCTCGGGCCGTCGAATAATAGAATAATATTTGTCCTAGACTTAATTTCATAACTATCGGTTAAGATTCGGTGAATTACATAAACGGTCGCAAATCAAGAAATCGAACCCGAAATGAAACCAATCATATTTTACAGCGGATTCGTCGGACACGATGTGGGCGGGCGCGGAGGACTTCGTGGTAGTAGAGGCGGAGAGCGGGTCGGCCGACGGGTCGCACACGTCGCACGGGTCGGCGTGTTCGCATGGATCGCACGGGTCGCTCGGGTCGGGCGAGGCGGCGCCGCGGCCGCGCTCGCTGGCGTTACCGGCGCCTCCGCCCGCCCCCGCGCACTCCGGCGCCGCCCCCGGCCCCGCGCACGCGCACGCCGCCGCCCCGCCGCCGCACCACCCACCGCACGCCAGAGTGAGTCCCTCCCCTCCTCGTCACGCTGTAAGCTTTTCGGTTTTGCTTAGTAAATTCATCGATATCTAAAGGCGGGAACGTCACGTGTCCTACGCTACTCTGATACGATTACGACCGAAGTGTCCTAATTGTCTCTAATCTCAATGCGCTCATATATTAACCCGCTTCATCTTCCATATCGTGTGTCCAGAACCCCCCCAGCGTGGCGTCCAACGTGCCCCGCTCGCAGCCCATCGACGTACTGCGATCTAACCACAATCGAAACGCGACCAACATCGGCTCACTCTCGCCACCGACTGTGAGTTACCTAACATTTGCATTCATACTCCGTGTGTCCGATGTAAATATTCAAAACCATATCATAACAGAATTACATAATAAGAGGTCTCTCACTTTTGACTCTTTCGAGATAAAGGTACTCACTCGGTGAGGGCCGCGTATCTCTGTAATATTATTGCATTATTTAATTGTAACTCTTTACTCTGCGTCATTCAGGTTCCGTTCACGATGGGGACTCCTCCTTCGACTCGACGACGAAGCGCTTCCGGGAGCTCCCCTCCCCCGTCCCTGTGGCAAGTCTCTCCCACCAATGCCAGTCCACTACGACGATCCGGTAACGATCGCTTTCAATCTTACGCTTAAATTTCGCTTTTTAAATTGAAACTATCAATATCCTCGCGATGGCTCATTTATTGACATATTTCTAGTTCTATTCGAAGGCTCGTCCCCGCCGGTGTCTCTGGCGCTGAAGGCGAGCGGCGAGTCCTCCCCCAAGCGAGCCCTGCCCGACGCACTCCTGAGGGGACTCAAGCTACACCACGACCCGCCCGTGTACATACCCAACCTGCAGGAGGAGACCATACTCGCCGTCAGTGACCAGCCGTCATATTACAGTTTTAATAAGACACAGAACTTAGAATATATTTTATTTATTTTATTTATTTATTTATGTACCATTGCAGGAGGAGCACAGCAAGGTGTTCTCTCAGCTGAACTTCGTGCTGATGCTGGCGGAGCTGCTGTCGGACCTGGCGCTGTCGTGCGGCGCCCCGCTGGCCGCGCTCATGGACGCCTCCGACGGTAACCCATCAGATTACGACCCCGCATGCCTCGTCGGAGCGACCGGAATGGACTCCATTAGCTTTCATGATTTTCTTATTCTATATTTAGAGTCCGGGCTATCGATTTGATCGATTTTATTTCAAAATTCAATATGTAGATGGAAACGTACCTCCGCTATTCCTTATCCAAATCGACCTCGAAGAGAAACCTATACGTACATATTGCGCCGATTTATACGAAATAACGCATTTACTCAGAGCGGTGTAACGAGAGCGTGCGGCTGGGGCTGCTGGTGCAGGCGATGCAGGCGCTGGCGGCCGGCCTGCGTCTGGCGGCCGCGCACTACCGAAGCCGCACGCTGCAGCCCACGCCGCAAGTCCGCAGCGGTACGCACAGCACCACACCACGCAGCACCGCACCACACCACACCGCGCAGCACCACACCACACTACGCAACACCACACAGGGCCACACCACGCCACTTAGTTCCACACAGAACCACACCACACTACGAAGCACCACACTACACTTCACAACACCACACCACACCACTCAGTTCCACACAGAACCACTCAGTTCCACACCACACCACTCAGTTCCACACAGAACCACTCAGTTCCACACAGAACCACTCAGTTCCACACAGAACCACTCAGTTCCACACAGAACCACACCACACTACGAAGCACCACACCGCACAGGGCCACACCACACCACACACCACACAGCACCATACCTTACAGCACCACGGCCACCGTCGGCCCTAAACACGACCGAAAATGACCACCGTCATTGTCGTTTCAGTCGTTTCGCTGATGAACGGAAAGTACAAGTGGATCGTCAACGAATCGCGAAGGCTGCACGAGGCGGGCGTGACGCCGGCCGTCTGCGACAAGATCCTCTACGAACACGCCATCGAATTGGTATATATTATTATCTTTACCGACGACGCAAGGACGTGTTATATTTAATTAGTATTTATATGGACGCAACACTTTAAGCCATATTTATTAGTTATCGAAACGAATATTTATCGTCGTCCGTTTAGTGCCAGATGGCGGCCATCGAGGAGCTGTTCGGGGACGTGAAGGAGTGCGAGCGGCGCTACATGTCGGCGCAGGTGCTGCTGCACTCGCTGGTGCAGAGACACCCGCTGCACCCGCACCACCGCACCACGCTCTCCAAGTGTACGTATGGTATTGGAGATCGCTCTGATATTTTACCCGAAATGGCATTTAAAAAAGAATCCTTGTGAATAAATTTAAAGAATCTTTGTGAGTAGCATTACACAAAGTGTTTTTATGGAAGTGCACGGATACAAGCGACAATTATCAAAAAATAACACTTATGTGGTACTAATTTTAGTGTTCAGTGAAATCATTCTTCATTGTGTTGAGATTTTCTGTCAAATCGAAACAGATAACGTTAGACCTGCTAAGTGCCAACATACAGAACATTAAGCTGCATTCAGAAACTATAGTGTTGAAAATTTTTTGGGGGCTTTTTTTTCTGAAAGAAATAAACTTAACAACACGATAAAAAAGATACATTCTTGGTCAGTGACCAATCAGTGTTGCCACAGCAAACCTGTTATCCCATTTCGGTGTGATTAGATACAATTATAGCAGACAAACTTCAATCCAAGGGAATGGAAGAAAAAATGGCTTTATTATGGAACAAACTTAGAGAAGAACTACAAAATCAAACGGCTATTATCAAGAAGACAGTTCAAGAATCCCTAACAGAGAAACTGGAACTAAACAAAGTCAGAAACCTACAACTCCGGGCCAGGAATAACAGTATTATTGTACATGGTGTGGAAGAAAAAGAAGATGAAAACACAAAACTTATGGACATAGTCCTGGAAACACTGATTAATATGGATAAGAACCTTGGCTCCCATGACTGGCAGTTTCCCAAGAATATCAAGATCACAAAAGACCTCCCAAAAGAAGTGCTTGAGCACAGGAAGACTTTAATTCCGAACTTGATAGAAGCCAGGGAAGCCGGCAAATATGATAATAAAAAACGACAAATTGTAAATAATTAAAGAGAACACTGAAAAAAATAAACAACAAAGAAAAAAAAGGACAGTTCCGTCTTCATCCCCAACACACCACCATCCAACTTCAGCAGAGCACCTCAGGATTTAACTAAAAGGACACACACTCAACATCTCGCTAAAATATCGAATCAGATCAGAGAGATCAGATGGAAGATCATGGAGGCTTTATGATCCATAAACAGTTATAACAGAACATTATTAAAATGTCAGGCATCTCAGAACGTATAGCAGTTCTCAAAATTATACTTCCCCTTTTCAAAAACGAATGAGCAATAAAAAAAGAAAAATGGTGCAAATATATTGCTCTACAGAATAATGCCCTAATAGCTTTATTGAAGATTTTTATAACAAACTAAACGAAACTTGCCAATGTAAATACTTCCAATCTTACCATTACAGGAGACTCCAATGCTTAAATAGAAATCAAAGTGTAGAAAATATTATAGGCCCACATGGCTCAAGGAAAAGGGCAAGAAACGGACAGAAATTGATAGACTTAACTTTCGAACCTTAACTGGTGATTTTAATCAATAGGTTTAAAAAAACAAAGAAAATAGCCGCTGGACTTGGATATCATCTGATGGGCGTTATAAAAACTAATTCGATTACATCTTACCAACCAAAGTAGACTAGTTGATCATTGTAGTGTGATCAAGGGATTAAATTTTAACACTAACCACCGTATGGTCCGAGCCCAACTAATATTGAAAACGAAAAAAACATACACGGAAAAATACCTAGTAGGTCGGCCCAAAGAACAACAAAGGACAACAACTGACTGTTAATCAGCTAGGCAAAGAACTGTCTAACATAAGACAAGACTTATCAGAACCAAAATATATTAATAATTTATAATAGATTGGCAAATGCAACAAGAAAAAATGAAAAATGTAAAAAAGGCAAAGACACTCTCAGAATAAACTAAAGTAATAATGGAAAAAAGAGCATTATTGATTCAAACCAAACCCAAAACAACAAAATTAAGGAAAGAAATAACACAAATAAGCAGATGGGAGGGATAGGCGATTGCATAGCCAACAAATACCAGAGAACCTAATAGAACAATCTGAAGGAACTAAAAAAGCAATAAAAATGCTACAAGAAAAGAAAGAGAGTGGATCCCTTAACTAACAGATAGTACCGGTTGCGATAAAACTAAACGACCTGATGTCATAAAGACCATAACAGAGTTTGATAAGAGCTTGTATTCAAATCCGACAATAGATGATAATGACGAGCTTCTAGTCACAAACGAAGTACCGTGCAAATAGCAATCACCACTCAGAAGAGAGACAAAGCCTCAGCACCTGATAACCTCTCAAGAGAAACTTTGATCGAAACTAAAGATATTACTGTAAAAATTTTAACGGACATTTTTAACACAATTCTGAAAACAGAAACCATTACTAAAACTTTAGATGACTAGATTAAAGCAGCCTAGAAAACAGGCAGGGTTTAGAAACAACGACTCAACAACGACTTAACAGTGGACCACACCACGCACTTAAACAGATTGCAGGAAATGTAAAGAACATGATATCACTTATTACTGGTGCTTTGTGGACTGTAAAACATTTGACTTACTGAACCACACAAAACTCATGGAACCATTGAAAACCCAGGGCGTAGAACATAAATATATAAGAGTTATTAGAAACATCTATATGGAGACCGACGCAAAAATACAGTTAGAAAGAGAAGGACCAATAATAACAATACAGAGAGGAGTGAGATAAAAACCCAAAGCCATGACCAATGAAATTGATAGACGGGTGGGAAATGCATGGAAAACATACTGGTCCTTTATAGCAGTTATGAAAAACAGACAAACAAGCAAGCAAGCATTAAAAAGAAAATTGTTAACTGCCTATTTTCACGTATAGTCGCCAAACTTGGGTACTTACTAAAATAGAATGGAACAGATTAAAAGTGAGTCGGAGAGCAACGGAGAGGAATATTACATATACCAAACGAACGAACGGTGGCTAACCACTGAAACTAGTGGAGACGGCGGGGGACTGGGCCTTTGCCAACAAGCACATACCGTAGTCTAAGTTTGAAAATGTAATCTAAGTTAAGTTGTCTGAATAAAGGCTATTGTTATTATTATTATTATATCAATATTTTTTAAATATTTCATAGGCCCTTTTCTTAACATTCAGATAGAGACGCGGTCCAACGGCGGCTCAATTGCCTCAAGGGGCCGCGGAAGATCATGGACGTGAAGTTGGAGGCCGGGATCTCATAATGCAATGAGGCATCTTTACCTAGACATAAGTACACGACGCCGCGAGACGAGAAGTGATTTTATTTTGTTTTTATTA
The DNA here is from genome assembly GCA_959347405.1 of Napeogenes sylphis. Classification (NCBI taxonomy): domain Eukaryota; kingdom Metazoa; phylum Arthropoda; class Insecta; order Lepidoptera; family Nymphalidae; genus Napeogenes; species Napeogenes sylphis. The sequence goes on from OY365776.1 coordinate 1,197,299, forward strand.
ATAGTGACTTGCAGTGATAAAACTATAAAAAGTGTATAAAAGGTATAAGTGAATGATATCAATAAAAATAGTAATCATATAATATACACGACTGCTATTTATCAATGGTGAAGATATCCAGAGATTGCAATAGCGAGTTATATTTTTTTATCTGTATGTAGTAGTTTTCTTGCAAGCGGTAGTTTATCGTAGTGGTCCCTAGAACATTTTAGTGTAAAGAATTAAGTACTGCTTCAAGATAAATTATGACTAGACAATTATGTATTATTAATATTTATCTTACTTTTTTGGTTTTAATGATTGTTACTTTATAAATACGAGTAGTACTTTACAGATTAATCCACCCGTTGTTGCTTTGTCTGACAACAATGATTTTAGTCCAATTAAAAATTGACAAGTTGTAAATCATAATTTTAAAATATAAAAAAATAGAATAGAAAGAATTGAACGTTTTGTGAAAGCTATCTCAATATCTACGTAACTCTACGGTTACTATTACTAATTTGTAGCGTGTTGCGTAAAGTGAAAATTATTAAGTACTATAGAGATCTCATTAATTATCGACCAATAATAACAATATGGCATTTTTAGGTTAAGTTGCAAATTGTTTTAAGTATTTTTCAAGAATCAGTATAATTTTCATTTTCATGCGTTTATTCAATACATATTAATTTAATTTGCCAAATTATAACATTCATTCTGTTTTTTTTTCAATGCTTTACACAAATAAAAATAAAGACTGTTGTAATATATGTGGTTTTTTATTTGATGTGAGTACTCATGACAAGATTATTTGCAGTTATGTTTATAAGAACACGATAGTAACAGGTATTTCAATATTTATTAATTATAAGTCTTCTTATCATTGATGATAGAAGAGATTAATATTGTACAAACACTCCAGTGCCTTGTTTTATAAACCTGTAAGGCTTCATACGATTACGGCCCCTAACTGACTGAAACATTACTTTATCAGGAGGAAATTCTGAAGATCCTGAGGTCTCTAACAGGATGTCTAAACAAGTTAGCAACTTCGTCACTTGTGAGGACAAACTAGATTTATCCTTCTGATTGGTGGTCCAATTAGTGTTGATTACTCTTTCAATATCTCTTATATCATCATTAGTCCCTGCAGTATGGGTTCCATTCCAATGTAAAGTCAATGAAAAGAGTGGCGTCTTTTTGGGATAATCACTGCTTACAGCAACTAATGCGACAAGCTTAGCCGATTGTCTAGTGATTATGGCACGGTACAACATATGGTCTGCACAGACGAGCCCTTCTGAAGTCAAAAATGAAGTGGAAATGGATTGACTATATTCATTCCATCCCACTGCCTGCCACTGTGTCAGGGAACCAGAGAGCCTCAATGGACACAATAGACCTTTATCGGGTATAATTTTACCACTTTCCAAATCTTGTAATTCTTTCATTAATTCTACTCTTGATTTTAGTCTTTTCTTCAAGGTAAAAATAAAATTCTCAACACTAACAACACTGAGACTTTGACATGGTGGAATATTTTTCGCCTTCCTATCCTCACTTGATACTGTCATAAAATCTAATCCACACATTCTTTGAGCCCATATATAGGATCTTCCGATTTCCGGAATATAGTGTTGAAAATTTTCTGATATGCCTGCAGCATTAAGTAAATAAGCAGTAGCTGGATGTGGAGAATCATTTCCATTATCACCAATATACAATTCATTTAGTATACAATCTCCATTTAAAACATCAGCAGCAGATACTCCCATTACAGGTTTAGAAAGGTCCAAAGTATATTTAACCACAACAATTTTTAGATGAAGCATATATGAGAATGTAAGATTAAATGCTGTGCCGTCTGAAATTTTTACAGTAACTTTAACATTAAGAGGATGTATTTTAAGAACCTCCTTCTTTTTAGCTTCTGCTTTTTCTTCTTTTGATATTTTTGTACATCGGTGGTGCCTCTTTTTCTTGTCTCTAGGTTCTTCATCATTATTTTCCTGATCAGAGTCAGAGTCATTAGAAACTACTAGCTCACTATCAACAGTACTAATTTGGTCCAATCGTTTAGCTTCATCTTCATCTCCAGATATACCTTAAATTATTATAATGGTTGTTTATTAATATAATAAATTATGTACATACAAATTACATTGTAAAATTCAACAATAAAAAAATCAAGATAAGTGTTTTGAACACTTACCAACAGTTACATTATTTGTCCCAAGGGCATCAGAATATGCACTTGCATTGGCATAAAGCAAAAATAAAGCAGGTGGAAGAAGTGATGCAGCTCTAGATTCATTTCTCTTTTCATCTAATCTGAGAGCTAGACATTCTTGAAGAGGCTTTGTAGCCTTTAAAACATCTTTAAGGTGTGGTGAGAGAGCATCAAGTCTTGATCGAGCAGCAGCAATGGCAGCCGCTACACATTCCTTAGATGCCACTAGCTCACTACAGGCCCCAGCGAGTTCCCGTCGCTGACGTAATTCCCACTCAAGTCTTGCTAACTGAAGTTGATGTTCATCTGTTTTTGTAATTTCCTAGAAAAGACAGAATGATTTAACATTTTCAATTTAATAGCAATCAAAGATAGTTGATGAAACATAGTCATTATTGTCTCCATGTACACCACAGGTGATCAAAACCTAAATTCAGTATAACAATTGAGAATTATTCATATTTATACCGGTCTTGAGATTTCACTTGGTGCATTTTTGTAAAAGTCTTCCAATGGTATTAATTCAATTTCTTCATCTTTTGATTTAAATTGTAAGCATTTAGTAACTTCTTTATTGAGATGGTCAGCTTCATAGAGTAGATTTTGCAAAAGTAAATGTGTTGAATCCACTCTTTGCTTTTCCTTGTGGAGAGAATCTCTTCCAGCTCTTGTACGAACTTTTTCTAATCGGTTCAATTTTTTCAATGCTACTAGATGCAGAGAAGCTTCTATTCTTTTTGCACTTATTTTTTCTTTGGCCTATACAAAAAATATTGTCAAGTCAATAACTTTAACAGTAAATGTTAATACGTATTTAATAACTTTAATGATTATTTCAAAAATACCTCATCGGAACCCTTTTCTTTTAATTCAGATATTTCGGCGAATAATTGGCGAACATCTTGGCATATTTTTTTAAACAGTGCTGCATCCTTGTCCGCTGAACGTAACTGAGCCTCCGCCTCTTCGAATTCAACAACTTTCTAAAATTTATTTTGGTTTAGTGTCAAATATATATTTTAATAAACAAGAAAAACAACTACAAAAAAAACGATAAACTAACCTTATATATGTCAACCGGAGATGGCTTTGAATTTTCACTGGATGCACTAGTATTTAACTTTCGTCGTTTTTTCGTTGACGTGTCGTCCTTACCCATTATAATCAACGTGAACAATTGTTTTGACGATAATTATTACCAACAGTAACCTTAATTATTTATAAAATATAAATAACAAACGTGATTTCAGATCAGAAATCTTAAATAGAGAAATGTCAGATGAAACTGATTGTTGAATATTGATTGACCGACTACCGTTAACATTCGCTAAAAGGCAGGCAATAGGTATAAAAATTTAAATTATCCAGCCGTAGCTAAAATTGCATTGAAATTTTAAAATTTAATTGCATTATTGATGATCGATATTAGAAAAACATCAATGTCAACATCGATATTAGGAAAACATCGATGTTGACATCGATGTCACAATCGAAAGCCCAATATCGATGTTGTAAAAAATCGATGATTTTTTAATATAATTGACCAAGAAATAAAATACAGTGAAATCTTTACAACTTTATTAGGAACAGAGCAAATTATTACATATTTCAATAATTTACAGGGTTCTTTTAAATTAGTTGACCACATCATGCAGGCAGCCTCTCTACATCAATCGCAACAACATTTGTTATACAATAATAACGATATATTGAATATTCTACAAAAAGAAATATATATATAGGTATATGCCTATATTTAATGTGTATTTCTATGTAATAGTAATAATTATATTACAAGACAAATTCCACACATTGATCTAACCCCCAAGTAAGCAAATTATTTGCTTGTGTTAAGGGTGTTAGACAACGATACAAATAGACAGAAATACAGACAGACGAAGCTTCACCAAACTGACTCCAAGAGCCAGTCACCATGGTCGCTGGTCACCTAGTCGGGCCTCCCCTGGGCTAACCGGGGGACTCACCTGGCCAGGACGATCGCTCTGGCGACACTAAAGGCTCTCTCCCTGTTCTCTCCCAAAAAAAGAGGACAATATCTCTAGGGCCAAGGCCCACCATCATCCACGGCCGTCTTAACGGTCGTAGAATGAAACTACGGAAATAGGGTTAAAACCTGATACCGTTTCCCCTCTCGCCCACCGGCGAGGGAGAAGTACATCATTGTCCGAGACGAAGCTTCTTAGCATTCCATGGATTCACCGAGCGGGTGCCGGGCCCATCGCGTTGCAAGGAGAGGAGTGCAAGCAGTGCCTGGGACTTGCGACCCAGGAGTAGGTTTAAGGGGCCCCTTTATTATGCGCAAAAATGCTCACCTTCACCCTCCACACTTCTCTCCCTTTGGAAAGAACCTACTAATGCCACCTTTGAAATACGTTCTAGAAATGAACCGGCGCTTGTTCTAGATAGGCCAAGGTCTTTAAGTAGTTTATAGAGAGATTTTGCTGTTATACCTCTTGCTCCTACTTCTACCGTGTAGAAGCTAATTATAAATTTATTCCTGGACAGTTCGTTGGTCAGTTCGTAATACTTACTACTATACTACTATACTAAGCTTGGATGTGTGATCCCTGGGGTTGTTTGTTTCCCAGTCAGTTCCACAAGTATCACGCGCCTCAAATGTTTAGAATAAAGGAATAAGTCCAGTCTGGAAGACGAAACACCAACATCCCCATGGATTTTGTAATGCTTTTCATACGTGTCCATCATGAGAGTCCAATCAGGAGCCGCGCCTACAATTAAATAAGGCTTCGGTTTTGATTTTTTAGAGGAGCCTTCTTTTACGAATTCTACAGATCGTTTGGTGGTTGTTATACCCTTCCGCGCTCTTGCTACTGAAAGACTAACCGCTTCTCGTATAATTTCTAATACCTTATCGTGGCGACGCGAGTATTGACCTTTATCTAGAAGTACCCTACACCCTACTAATAAGTGTTTCGCGGTTCCTACTGCCTCCTCACAAATGTTGCAAGACTTTTCGGTGGCTTTGCCAAATCTTACTAAATTCATTTGATCTGGGAGAGTCATTTGGAAAACATTAAGATAGAATTTTAATAATGCTGGTGACCAATCATAAATTAAGGTGCACCACTTCAAAGCTATTAGAATACAAAAATCTTCATGGTCACCCATTCGTTTTGAATTTCTAGGCTCATAGCGTGGAGTCGGTGTTATCCCATTCGTCTTGTAGACTAAAAGATTTTGTTATGTCTATATAAATAATTACTTCGAATATATGTAATAAACGACCAAACTCAGAAATACATCTATGCTCAACACATACATGCCTGTCTCTGTCGGGAATTGAACACGAGCCCCATTGCGTCGCTATACGTAGGGTGTCTGTGCAAACTACTCTATCAACGGAACGGTATATATATCAACGATCTCGGAAACGGCTCCAACAATTTTCTTGAAATTTTATATTTGGGGTTTCGGGGGTGATAAATCGATCCATCTAGGTTAATTTATACTTAAATATATTAGTAACGAAACAATTATAAAAGGAAAATAAATAATAAATTGATATTTTTCATTTATCGTGGTTTTTAACAAGATAAAAAGTACAAAAGAGAATATACCTAGACATATACATAAAATCCTTTTGATTGATTAATCATTTTATGAAAAACTGTACAAAATTACAAAGATATAAATGCTGATTTGATTTAAAAAACGTAACATGTCAATAGCATGGCGCAAGACATACCTAACCGTAGAATTTATATAATATATCTCTATGCACATAACTCGTGGAATTTATTTTAAGCTCTGAACGAAATTTGGACGGGATAACTGCACATTTACTGTCGCGCACACAATACTTTTGTAACAAATATTATTTTTTTATTTATTTCTAATATGTAGTAGGTAATGTAATAATTATTCATCCCTCTCAGACCCCTCATTTTAACCACCTTAATTCAGACTTCTGCCCAATCAAGTCCATCAAGGATGATTTGTGGCGCTAGTTATACTAGGTACTTCTATAATTGAGTGTGTGAACTGTCGTGGAAAATACTTTCTCCGACATTACAGAAGTTGCAGGTACAGTTAGATATTTGAAAGCTATTTCGTCTAAAGGTTTTAAATGTCTATTTAATTTCCAAAATTTTACCACATAAAAAAATATTCAACTCGACTGCGATCACCGAAGTTTAACCGGTTATTAAACGACTGATTCAGTCGTGTATTTTCACCGGTATATCACTGGTGATTCTCAGGTAGTCAGTAGTCAGTACTCACTACTCCGGTTCAAAGCTTTGAAGTTAATATATACTTAGTCTATACAAATTGAAAACGGCTCTCGATGAACATAAGCTCTATTAATACTTGAGGTGTTCGTAGTTATCTGACTTATATTATATAAGTGCGATTGTTTGAATGGATGGATGTTCGTTACTCAATCACACCTAAACTACTGAACGAATTTTGATGAAACTTAGCAATATTATAGCCTATGTTCCATAATAACACATGGGCTATAGAAATACTGACTTTTGCACGTGGTTTTGTCTGTGACATAACATATATTGTAGCACGATAACTAATTGCAACGGGAGATCCTGTTTTAATCGTTTGGTTCACTGAATTTTACATAATTATTTGTGAAAATCCTTCTTATTATACATTAATTATTAGAAGAATTGTTATGTTATTCAAATATACGTATATTAATAGAAATATAACCAATTATGCTATTTTTATGTTTCCTACTGTTACATCTGAGGTCGATACCTAAGTACCTGGGTTGATACGTCAAAAATAATCGAAAATAACATTCTTATGGGTTATGTTCCTAGCCATAAAAATATTAATTATAAAGTCTACGTGGCAGTGGCGTAGCGTAGTGGGGGCGGCGGGGGCGGCCCGCCCCGGGCGGCACTTTGTAGGGGGCGGCAAAATTTAACAATAAATAAAAAATATATATTTTTATCGTAACTACAAATTTGGACCGATTGAAAGGAGCACGGAATTTTTCATTACTTATTTTGTGACGAATTCGGGGAATTCCTTTTCTTTGAATGGTATTTTGTAGCGACTGGCAACAACGTCTATACTGACTTGTGGGAATTCCCCGTTTATGACTAACAATCAGCGAGAATGACTTCTATTACATATATATTAAGTTCAATATAGTTTATCACACGTACGAGAAAGCCCCTTTAAGGTACGGGGAATTACGTGCTTTGACAAAGTTTGACAATTCAAAGAAAGTTTTATTGATGGATCGTCAGTTGTCCAATTCACATTGTCTCGTATTTTAATTATGTTACTCTTTCCAAATTGTGATTTTTGTGCAAATAAGTGCGTGTAGTGGTTGTGAAATTATTGAACAACTTTCAACTGAGTGAGTATTAAATATTATATTTATCTAATTGTATGTTGGACTATCTGATATGTTGTTCAAACTTCAAACTTTAATTTATTAAAATAAAAAAGAAACGCCGAAGTGCATAAAAGTATTTTCACATTTCAAAGGGATCTTGATCGGAAACTGTGATATAAATTTCAATTTAATATGTGTAAGTAAGTACTCGTTCCTATGAAAAAAGGTCTTGACAGACAGACGGTCAATGAAATGATTTAATAAAAGTAAAGATAGATAAAGGCTCAATTTTTTTCCTTTTGGGTACAAAACCCTAAAAACGGAAAATTTCAGTAAAGCAAGGTTTTTTTTTAATATCCTAGGTACTTCTTTTGAAATGTTCGATAATTTTGTTTACAACACTAACTTGTACTTTTCTCATTTAATATTTTTTTGATTTTAGCATCAAAAATGAAAAGAGTAAAAGAAAGTGGGGCTTCTTACCGTAATAAGAGAAGAGCTAAGTTGGAAAATATTAGAGCAAATGAAGGAGCTTTACTTAAATATGTGAAAAGTGTTGTTCCTGACACGTCACATTCCTCGTTAGGCTTAAATTCATCACAGACAACTGGGCCTTTAAACCCAGAACAAGCTGAAAAAATACAAGAACTTGACATTGTTCCTAAAGATCAAATTCCAACAACATCCACTGCATTAGTGTCTCCATCTGTATGTTCAGACATGGACATGCATAGTTCCGAAACAGAGATTGATACAACATCATCATTGTCTGCTATTCAGTACCAAAGACGAAAGGAAAATTTCGACGATATTGGAAAATGGCCTGAACACATAGACGACAATATTCGATTGCATCTCATTCAGCAAGGACGGGAAATTGTTCAGCATATTGATACTAATTTCGCTGAAATGTCAACAGTAACACGCTCAGATTCGTGCTCTTTAAAATCAAAAGGAGAGACAAGAAGGCTTACTAAGGATTGGTTTTATCGTACATTGACTAACGGCGAAAAAGTTTTACGTACTTGGATGGCTTATTCTCCAGCTAAAGCATCATTATTTTGCTTTTGTTGTCGTTTATTTGAGAACGTAAGTACACCGAATGGATCTAAATTTTGCTCATCTGATGGATTTAATACTTGGTGGAAATTAAATCCTAAGGTTTCAAGTCACGAATCAAGTGCACTACACATCCAAAATTATTGCAAATGGAAGGAGTTCGAGAGCAGACTTCAAAAATTACAGACTATTGACAAAAAAGAGCAAGACATAGTGGCAAAAGAAATAAAGAAATGGCAGGAAATTCTTATCAGAATGTTTGATATTATAAGATTCCTTGCCAAACAAAATTTGGCTTTACGTGGACATATAGAAAACGACACCGGTACCAATAGGGGAAACTTTTTAGAATTGGTTAATTTAATTGCAAAATACGATCCTGTACTTCGTGAACATCTTGTAAGGTCTAAAATATCTGGCAAAATTTCAATCACTTACATGTCACCACAAATACAAAACGAATTTATTGCCATTTTGGGAAATAAAGTTCGCCAACATATCATCGGACAAATAAAAAAGGCTAAGTATTATTCAATTATATTCGACAGCACTCCAGATCTTTCTCATAAAGATCAAACAAGTCAGGTATTAAGATACGTAGTAATTGAAAATCAGGAAGTAAAAGTAATGGAATCTTTTATAGATTTCATTGAAACTAAAGACAAAACTGCTGAAGGAATTTCAAAGATGATTTTGGACAAAATTCAAGCTGATGGCCTAGATATAAGCAACTGTAGAGGCCAAGCATATGATAATGCTGCTGTTATGGCTGGAAAGTATTCAGGAGTTCAGCAAAGAATTCGAGAACTAAACCCTAAAGCTGAATTCGTACCTTGCTCAAATCATTCGTTAAACCTAGTTTGTTTACACGCTGCCTCAGTTGAAGTGGATTCACTAACTTTTTTCGGCACTTTAGAACGTTGCTATTCTTTTTTTTCCTCATCGACACATCGTTGGGAAGTTCTGATAACAGCTACAGGCAAAAGCTTTAAAAGGGTTCAAGACACGCGGTGGAGTGCAAGAGGCGATGCCGTAAATGTGACATGGCATCATTACAAAGATATTCTCGTCACTTTGGAAGAACTGACGGAGGCAGGTGAAAGCTTAAACACTAGGACAGATGCAGGTACTTTACTAGTTTCGATGCAGTCATTTTCCTTTCTTTGTTTTTTGGGCCTGTGGCAACCGGTGCTACATGAAGTGAAAATATTTACAAACAAGGGGACTTGACATAAGATTGTGCGCTCAGAAAGTAAATGCTTTGCAGATGATATTGACAGAGAAAAGAGAGGAATGGGCAAATGGCGCTGTAGGTTATGCAAAAAATATGTGTGAAGAACTTGGAATTTCCATAAAACCTCGGAGGCGCATAACAAGAAAGCATATTTTTGATGACGGAACTAGAGATGCTAACTTGTCTTGTGAAAATGAGTTGAGACGAAAGCTGTTTTCTTCGTTAGATAGAGTTATTGCAGAAATTCGTGAGCGTTTTCAACAGCTACAGAATTTAACGGATAAGTTTGCTTATCTAACACCGGCTATATTATTAGATCCAGACAACACTGAATGTAATCTAGACTACGCATCTGACGAAATTGACGAGCAAGATTTCAAGCTGGAAAGACTTCGACTGCGGACTTTCGTTGTTGCTACAGGCAACGAAAATGAATTGATTAATGCAGACTCACTTGAGTTATTTAAATTTATTGTTAAATCCAAGCAGGAAGATACTCTGCCCAATATTTTAATAATGTTCCGAATATTTTTCACAGTTGCTATAAGCAATGCCAGCTGTGAGAGAAGTTTTTCAAAATTGAAATTGATTAAAAATTATTTAAGATCGACAATGAGTACTCTAAGACTAACTAATTTGGCTATTTTGTCTATTGAGCAAGAGGTGTGTGATGCGATAGACATTGACGGTGCTATAAAAGACTTTGCTCTTAAAAAAAGTAGACGTATAAATTTTTAATTAAAGACGGAAGTTTTGTTTTGTTTTTTTAAGAAATACTCATATTACTTTTCAATAAAAATAAAAATGTTATATAATAGTATCGTTCTAGTTCTAAATAAAAATTGATTTTATTTAATCTTGTCGATCCTCAAGGTGTACCTAATCTTAAGTGATAGGTACCTAAGTTAAATCAATGTATCTAATTGGTTAAAGTAAAAGAATTTTTGTATTAATAAACGTGATTGTAAAACTTAGATAAACTGTTTTTTATTTAAAATCTAGCCTGTATAATACAAAATAATGATGACTGTTCTCTCCGAAAAGTTCTCTATAATTAATGTATGTAATGCATAGTATACATTAAAATAAAATACCTAAATAAGAGGGCGGCAAAATTGTCTTCCGCCCCGGGCAGCCGACACTCACGCTACGCCACTGCTACGTGGACCAAGTCACGGGCAACAGCTAGTAATTCATATTTGTCTTTAAATAACTAAGTAATTAATTTTAGTAGCTATGTTGTTCAAAAACTAAGAATAAACATCTGGTAAACTCTAAACACTAAACATTCTTTTTAAAAATCTGGTGAAAACGAATTGAAATTCTAGAATATTTCAGTATTTCTTCGTGCTGCCAAAGCTAAACAATAAATAAATTCCAAATTCTCAGGTAGCTTAGAATTTTAATTACAAATGATCGTCATTGAATGATAAAATTAAAGAATTTCGACGTCACCAAGTTATGTCATTTAGGAAAATATGGTCAATAAACGTGGTGAAAAGTGCACTCAGCACTGAATTCCTTAAAGAAAAGTATCGTACCGTACCGATCGTACTGTCAAGACCATTTTTCTCAGGTATCAAGCTGAAATTTATATCATATATTCAGGTCTACTATCCCATACCTAGAGCTGTAATAAACTTCTAACCCATTAAACAAAAGTCTTTGTAATTCTGACTCCTTTAGTTTTTGTGCATTCATAGTTCACACCTAAGTATTGGACTACGTTTTTATCAAAATTGGTGTGGGCATCAAGCTTACATTTTGAGCACAATATGTTGTTTATGATGTTTCGTATTAAGTCGGTGAGAACCTCCTGGGCATACAAAATGTTATTTTATTCTAACAATAAAAATACACCATAAAATATTGGTTACAAATTTTATAAATTTCTTAATGCTTCGTAATTTTCAAAGTTATTTATGTCTTAAAGTTAGTTGATCTTACAAACAGATATAACCTTGACTCATTTCATTGAAGTAGAAAAGGAGACAAGTTTACTTAATCTTAATTTCAAATTCCTTTTATTAGGAGTTTTCAAACAGTTTCACAGTTCAAATATAAAACACAGCTGTCTATATTATTCAAATTATTAAGTAGCTAATTCCAGAGTTTATTGATACACATTCGACTTGATACAAAGAAAATAACTCGTTTGTATTTAGATAAATTCTTATGGACATTGCCGGTAGGTAGGTATAACGTAATATTAAATCCTATGTGGGTCGTGTTTTACGTTAACAGAAATACTTAAAAATAAGAGGTATATAGGTAAGCTACATTTTTAAAATCTTGATCTATTGATATAAACAAATGTGGTTTTAAATAGTCAGTTTTGATTTTCAGTGCGTGTAGTGGTGCAGATAGCATGTTATACCTAACACGCACGGAACACGTGACAAACACATTTACAGTGACGTCATGATAATGACTGGGTTACACATACATACATGAAACTAGAAACCGGACAAATCGTGAACGAAGCGTGTATTCTTTATCGCGTTGTTATTGAGAATAAACACATTACTTAGAGTTTTATTTATACTCGATCCTTCTTGGTTTTGTTAGTAAATGTATAAATACTGTTTGCTTGTATCTACTTAGTCCTTATTCGTATTAAAATGTCTCAAGAAAAAATGGAATTGAGGGTAGTGAATTACATGAGTCCTACACATCCAGTGGATTTATATGAATTAATTCTGGAACTATTGGAAGAAGCTTTGGACTGCTATGCCACCCTTCAATATGAAAGTCGAAGCCCTGGGCCCATACCTGGACGCCCAGATCCCTTTACGAGTAATAAAGTAGACTTAGGTGAGACGTTTTCTACAATTACCTAAGTATATCAGATAATTTTGGGACTAAAAGCCTGTTAGCGACAGCATATACTAATTATTAATCCTGAAGGCTGAAGCGGAAATCTTAAAACTAATTAACCGTTAGCAACTACATTCTTATGATAGATAACCTGATACTTATTAGGTATAAGTTTTTATTATTCGACCTCTCAAAAATACATACATACATACATACATAAATTACATAATTATATTAATTTCAATATATTAGATAATATATAAACTTATCTTGGAATTTTTATAGTACTCTTGTTTTTGGAATAGGTACTTACCGATATGAACTAAGTTTGTAGGTAAATCATAAAAAAAAAGAAATTTCTTTCAAAATTAATGTTAGTGTAATCACTTATATTAATTTAATATTAAGTAATTTTAATATTTTGTTCTCACGTTATATTACACATTTTACCTTAGAAGATATAGGTAGGTACGACTGTAGGCTACAATAATAAAAAGGTACAAATTTATTTAAAGGTCGTTTTACTAATATATTCTAATTTCGAAGGTGGATGTGCTTCTGCGTCTTGCTTATTATGGGTGTCAGTTCCATCGAGGACGCTCACTGTTTGGTGTTTATCTTTTAAAGAAAATTATTTTGATTAGGATTTATGACAGCAGCCGCGTATATGAAATTGCGCGAAAAAAAGTCTGACTACATCGAACTACTCCCCGTAACTCCTGTGTTCGCGCACCAGATGAACGTAGAGAATAAACCAGGCTACTTCTCTGATATTATTATTCACAGTGATAAAAAGTAAGTACTAATTTTATTATGTTAACTATTAAAACAAAACCATATATGACAATGAATTTGGTAGAGTGATGGTACATGGACACATGGTAGAGATATACACATTACATACACCGACCACCAGAAAACTACGAACATATATTATGTGCAAATTCGTACAAACCCTTAAGTTCTAAGAGCTAAGAAAGAAGCGAAGCGACAAAAGCGAGAAGTCGAGGCGGAGCGTAAACCGCCTGGCGGTTCTATGAAGTTACTTCTCTATATTAACAAAGTCATAACACATTTATTGTATCGATAATATAATAAATAAGTAGATATACAACAAAAACCTTTGTTTAAACTACTTTAATGTAAATAGGTAGATAAATTTATTGTTATCAAGCATGTCAAGTTTCCAGATAAGGCATTCTAACATCTATTATTACTCCACAGACTGTGGACTGACAACTGGGTCGCTTATATTAATTATATTATTGCAGAGCGCACAACGTAAATACCTTATTGGATCTGAGAGGATGCACTTTCGCGTATAGCGATGTCGAATCTCTTAGTGGAAGTAAAATTGTACTCAAAACTTTAAAAGAAAAAGGGGAAAATGCCTCTTTCTTCGGGTCTCTTTTAAGTATGTGAAATAAGAAATGTTCAAAGTGATAACGGTCGATATTAATAAAAATGATTTCCAGGATCTGGATCTCATTTGGCTTCAGCGCAAATGGTGTTAACCAAACAAGCTGAATGGGCTGCAGTTGATTCAACAACTTTGCTTTACTCGAAGAAGTTCATGCAAGACGGCGGCAAAGATATCATAACGTTAGAGACACTCGGTCGTCTCCCGCCTTATCCTCTTGTTCTAAATTCAAAACTGCCAGGTTAGTAGACTCACATTTTTCAACTTTAAATATTACCACATCGAATCGATGACCAACGAAACGTTTTGATTTGATAAAATTTACTTATCTATTATCCCGTTGATAAAAACCGATACATAAAATACTATATTTGTTATTCTTAAAATAATTGTGGGAGGCACACTGTAAATATTAGAACAAGTACTGTTTCGCATGAAATAACAGTGTTTTTTTGTTAATTTTGAATGTTAAGTTTAAGGTCTTTTAAGACTCGCCATCCTTATTTAAATGAACAGCAAAAGAGACTTTATTTAATTCTATTATAAAAGTTACCTAAACTTTTAATAATATTACAGATGTTATCAAACAGGCCATGACGGAGGCTTTATTGAATCTCCCGCAAAAACCTCTTTGGAAGCGACAGTTCGCCAAGTTCGGTATAATCAAGTTCGAGGCCAACAGTGATGGTGCTTACGACGGGCCGCCTGCACAGATGTGGTCCATCCAGAAAGAAAAACTCAACGTTCGATATTATTAGAGTGTTGCTAGTCGTGAGCCTGGCCTACGTACTGTATATTTTGTATGTCGATTACACGCCGAAGCATCAATAATAACTTAAATTAGAGTTTTATATATTTTTTTGAAAGATATGAGCTGTTTGTTTACGCATTAGTTATTTTAATAATTTGTTAATTCATTTGGTTGTTGCATATGTACATTATATCAAAATTAATTAATACAATTAAATTAAATACTACTCAATATCTTGAAAATTTAATTGTAGTAATTATAACCACAATTGGAAATTACATACAATATAGATTGAATTATATCATAAATGAATTCAGTGATTCGTACAATAAATTACTTTTATATATAATAAAATTCTTTATTAATATATATTTTATATTATCAATTCTTTAAAATATATAACAAATGGTTCAAATTTGTTTCATTTCTGGATATTAGTTTGCATAATTCTATAAAAACGTATTAAACCATCATTTTACTACTGTCTCCTCAATCGATATTATTAAGTAAAAAAAGCAGTACTTTCGATTAAATCGAATGCTATTGGCGAGGATGAAATTACTCGACACATGTTAGTCACTATGATTGATGTTCTTCTTCCAATATTAACCTTTATTATTAACATCTCGCTTTCTTCCGGTATTTTTCCTTTAGTATGGCGTAAAGCGCACATAATTCCTATTCCCAAAACAAATAACCCTACCAGTCCCAATGAATTACGACCTATTTCTATATTACCCTAACTCACTAAAGTCCTGGAAACAATAGTGTATAAACAATTTTCATCTTTTGTTCATAGCAACAATCTTCTCTCCGAGTTTCAATCAGGATTTCGTCCTGGTCATAGCACAAGCATTGCCCTACTTAAGGTGGTGGAAGATATCCGCGAGGCAATGGAGGATGGTCAGTTAACAGTGTTAGTCCTCATCGATTTCTCCAACGCGTTGAACGCGGTTGACCATGACATTCTTATTGCTCTCCTTTCACACCTAAATATTTCTTCCAAAGAACTAAATTGGTTTTCAACATATCTTCGTGCACGTCAGCAAGCGGTACGCATCGATAATACTTTGTCAGAATGGTGTGGCCTGAGTGCTGGTGTACCACAAGGCGGTATTCTTTCCCCTCTTCTATTTTCGTTATTTATCAATTTCATTACTATAGATTTTATCTCCCCTTACCATCTGTATGCAGACGACTTACAAATTTACACTCATGTTACGCCGGACAACGTAAATACTGCAATCGCGTCTTTAAACCAGGACTTGAAACGAATACACGACTGGAGCACAAAGTACGGTATTAACGTAAACCTTAAGAAATGTCAGGCAATAATAGTAGGTAGTCAGCGACAGCTACTTAAATTGGAATCAATCCATTTAATGTCACTGTCTTATGACAACATTGATATTCCTTTTTCCTCTGCGGTCAAACATCTCCACAAAAACTTTCTACCTATTCGGACAAAAACTCTGTTAGTGCAATCCTTTATCCTACCTCTCATCGACTAGGTATGCTGATGTCTGCTGCTCTAACATTTCCGTAAGCAACCTAAATAAATTGGATCGTCTTCTCAACAGCTGCATTCGCTTTATTTTCTCTCTTCGTAAATATGATCACATATCTCCTTACCGCTCAAAGTTAAACTGGCTTTCTATACGAGAGCGAAGATCTTCCAGATATCTATGTCAATTATTCTCTATTCTTAATAATCCACTTTCACCCCAGTACTTGAAATGTAAATTTCAATTACTGGGTAATTCTCACGACTTCCATCTGCGCTCCTCTTCTAACCTCAAACTATTAATTCCTTCACACCGTACCGGTTTCATCTCCAGTTCTTTCACTGTTCACTCTATTAAACTCTGAAACGGCCTACCCGAATCCATAAGGCGCGCACCCAACAGGGTAGCTTTTAAAAAATCAGTATTTAATTTCCTTTCTGAAAATTTGCAGAATTGTTATTAGGAATCATATATGTATGTTATGTTTTATTAGATTGACACATATATATTGTGTATACTATTGTACTTATTATTATAAATAATATTTGTGTATTTATATATATTACATTTATGTACTATATATAAATAAAAAAGGAAATGGAAAGGACCACCGGGATCAAGAAGCGTAGGGAGACCTTATAAAAGGTGGACAGATGATGTCGCCCAGGTAGCAGGTGGGCAGTGGAGGAAAGCGGCGAGAGACAGGGATCGATGGAAGGAGTTGGAGGAGGCCTTCACCCAAAGAGGGGCCCTATACAAATAATTTATAATATATATATATATATATATATATATATACTTTATTCTATTTTATGTTAATTAGTTTTTTAAGAATAGTTTAATGTACAAGAAGAAAAATCAACTAGAAGAGGGAAATAAAGAGGCTTTTTATTTATTTTTATTTTTTATTTTACATTTATGTACATGTGTATATTATATATTTTTATGTGTGTGTTTATTTGTATGTATATGCTTATATATTATATATATATCATAATTTATTATTTCTATATCTTTATTTATTTATGTAAATTATTGGTTTATATATGTTTGAGTTTATTTTCTTTTTAAAGAACATTATAAACTAAATAGTACATTGTAAACTAAATAGTACATTGTATTTGTTGTGCACGTTCTTAGTTTCACCTATTTATTCCAATGTTTTTTTATTATCATTTTGTTTGAATTAGTTAAGTGACTTAAACTAGTATATCGCCTCTTTATGTTATCTTTTACTGGATTCTCAGGTTGACTGGTAGAGAATGCTTTTAGCATTAAGTCCGCCTCTTGTACCTTTATTTGGTTCAATAAAGATTTTAAAATAAATAAATAAAACTCATTTTCAGTAAACCCACAAAAGATTGTAAACAGACAAATTAATACTTCTAATAAAATAAAAATATTTTTAAATTTTAATTGCAATTTACTGTTTTTGTATTTGTGTATTACATTTTATAAGACAATCCTTACATATTCCATTCCATTCCAATCTTTTGGAGAAGAATTTTAAAGGATATTATATCTCTTTTCTTTCCATATTGAACTAAAATACTTCGTGGTATTTTAATAACATAGCCGGGTGATGAATTTGATAAACATGTGGTTTTGTTGTCCTGAAATATAATTTTAGAAGGATTATTAATAAAAGTTTAATATTCAAGTTTAATTTATTGACGATATTCACACAAAATAGAAATAAAACTTTGAGAGCTAGACAACTTCAAAGACATAAATAAATGCCAGTTAACAAAATCAAAACACATGAAATACTCTCCGGACAAACCAATACCTCAACAGTTTAATTTACTTCCAAATACTAAATATCATTGCTATCTACAATAATTAACTGGTAACACTAAACGACTCCACCGCCATTGATGTGATCGATCTCCTCCTGCGACATGGGTCTCCTTTGATAGCGTAGTGGTAGGTCAATATCAGAAATTGTTGTACTGCTCATTGGTGCTGCAGATTGCACTTGAACAGGCTGCAAGAAAACAAAATAGGCTATAAAAATAAAATATAAATATAGAACTAAGAATCGGTTAAATCTTTTACATTTAATAATATTAAACACAATTAATATGTATATTAAATTCAATGACATAATTCAGGCGTACATAAGCTAACTGCACTATATGATATATATATATATATATATATATATATATATATATATATATATATATATATATATATATATATATATATATATATATATGTATATATATATATATATATATATATATATGTATATATATATATATATATATATATATATATATATATATATATATATATATATATATATATATGTATATATATATATATATATATATATATATATGTATATATATATATATATATATATATATATATATATATATATATATATATATATATATATATCGTATAGTACATATATAAGTTGAAAAATTTTAAGACATTACTCCTGCAGCAGTTGCAGGGCTGACCGAGGTAGCAGGCGGCGGAGCGCTAGCAGCGGACGGACCCATTCCCTTGCGGAACTTAATTACCGGAACTCGACATAAAACTCTTGTTATTCGCATGTTATAAGAATTTAAGACGAAATAAATTTAGGTTTCAAAAGCTTAAGATATATTAGAATTTAAAAGCAAAATATTATATGACATTGACATGTATATTCTTAGACAGAATATTATGTAATAAAAAAAGCACAGGCTAAATATGCTTATGATTTTTTAGATTTTTCAATAATGGATTGAAATCCTATTAAAAATGTGCGCCTTAGGATTTTCAAAAACTGATTAGTGGTTTATAATTCTGATGAGTTTATTAAAGGCATAAAATAATATCGAGTTGTTTAACTTACAAGCCAGTAATACACACACCTATCACCATTAGTCTCATTTTCATTTTGTTTTAATGGTTTTTGTTTTGACTTTGTCAGCAGTGAGCAGAAATCAAGTGTGCTGTATCTGCCAGCTAGGGTTCTTGAGTCTTGACCTTATAGCCTAAGAGCCCGTGAACCCCAGACCTTCCTTATTTTATAAAAGCTGAAAGTTTGTCTGCGCGCACTACCAACACAGGTAAGAACGATGGAGCATTATGAAGTTCAGACTATAGTGGCTTCAGCAGGTAATCGGTGCTGAAGGTGAGAAAATTACCACTTTACTTTCGTCATATTATAAAGTCTGATTTTTTGGTAATACCTTAAGAATATTATTAAAAATTACGTCATTCATTGCCAGACACTTTACACCGTGGCAACCCCTTGCCAGACACCCTTAATGTTATGAAAATTTTAACCTTACTTACGTTATAGTATAAAAGCTGATTTTTAAATATAATAATTACATAATAATTAGATGATGTTTTCTCATCAGCCAGACACTTTTCATAGTTCTTACCCCTTGCCAGACAATAAAATAGGGTAGCTGTAAGAAGGAGCGCGAGGTACTGTACACGTATAGGTGCGAGTGAGATGGCGAGTTAGGTCTATTACCATCCATCATACTTTTATCACTAAATCACAAACTATAGATAGTTCAATTCACGAAGACGCGCTCCACCAATTTTTACGAAAATTCAAACTCATCACGAAATATGCTCTACTTTATATTTTGAGAAAATCAAGATGTCTGGTTCAATATTTGTCAGCAGGTCCAAAAAAAAAAGAATACATGAGATATTTTGACATTGATTTTAGTTTTGTTATAAATGTCGGTGAAACATCAGACTCGGAATCAGATATTTCTGAAACGAGTGATTAACGATTTTCTTTTCTCAATATAGATGAATAAAACTTTTTCACGTATTTCATTTATGTTTATTGATACCCCTACTCCCCCGGTGAAGCTGTAATAGCCAACAAAGCTAACAGTATAGACAAACAACATGTTTAACAGGCATAATAAAGTTTAAGAATTTCTTTATACATAATTCGTAAGAAATTGAAGTACTTTCAAAAGCATCAAATAAAAAGTAAAATATATAGAAAAAAAAACCACATTCATTTTACATTCAAATAATTTATATTTTTTCCTTAAACTTAAATAGAATCACACTGTAATCACATACACAATAATTTTGAAGTAACATATTGGCAACAATCAACAGTACTATTAATACACCACGATTACATATTGTTAAAGGGCCGACTACATAATCTCTTTACATAATGTAATGTAGATGTTTCATTACAAATGATAGTAATCTACAAAGAGAACTCCACTAGGGAGTAAAAATTATGTAATACACGTTTATTGATGTTGATATGATTTTTTTATTTTAAACGGGTCTACGGAAGTTCTTGCCGGCGTACTTAGCGGCAGCGCCAAGTTCCTCCTCAATGCGCAGAATTTGGTTATACTTAGCGAGACGCTCGGAGCGGCATGGGGCACCCGTCTTGATTTGACCAGTAGACAAACCAACAACCAAATCAGCAATAAAGGTATCTTCAGTTTCTCCAGATCTAGAGAATTATATTTGTTAACTTAAACAGAATAGAATCTAGTATATGAGTTTCGGATACAGTTTTAAAATAATTCGTTTGTGTATTAACCTGTGGGAGACCATGGTACCCCATCCATTCTTCTTGGCCAACAAGTGAGCATCAATGGATTCAGTTACACTTCCTATTTGGTTCACCTTCAGCAACAAACAGTTGCAAGCCTTCTTTTCAACAGCTGTCGCAATACGTTTGGGATTTGTTACCTATAATAAAGAATGATAAGAAAATATTAATTGTAAGTAAGCAATAAGAAAAAAATCGGTCAGTTTCTTATAAATTGAGGACAAAACCAAGTAAATGCTTTAGTCTTTGGTGTGGGTAGACGAAATACCAAGTATACCTTTAACGATCCGGGTCTTATATTAGGCGGTCAGAGCGTTATTACGGTTACGAAAGCAGCTCCGTTTAAATTTTAAGGTAAGAAAATAGACTACCAAGTCCGTACTCCAACGTTGGATGTATTAGTCGATAGCTTTTTAAATGATCTCAAAAAGGTACACAAGTAACCGATAACTAACGTCAAAAAAACTTTGATATACGATAATTTTTTGACATCACGTCTAAATTGGCCTTTCCTCGTTCTATGATATTAATAAAACTTTTATCAAAGATAGATGTAAGCGTCATAAAGACATTGAAGTTATGACTTATGGCTCGGGTTAGCGCACTCAGCGGACTCCTCGACCTTATTTAGAGACCGAAATAATTTTGGGTTAAAATTAAAGAAGTCATCGAGGCTCTACAAACATCGAAGAATTAGTAGAATAAAATAAAATAGGGCTAGGATCAATTAGGAAAGTGATACTTGTGGAGCTCTCTGTGCCCTGGGAAACAAACATCCCCAGGGATCATACATCTAAGCTTAATAAGTATTACAAACTGACTAACTAGCCGGCCAGGAATAAAATTGAATAAAATTATACTTAGTACGCGGTAGAAGTGAGAGCGAGAGGTATAACAGCAAAGCAAACCAGTTCATTTCTAGAACGTATTTCAAAGGCGGCATTAGTCGGTTTTTTCTAAATTTGGTTAGGTATGTAGAGGAGTGTGGATAGTGGAGGCGAATGTCATTGCGCATAATCAATGGGCCCCTTAAACCGACACCTGGGTCGCAAGTCCAAGGCACTGTTTGCAGTCTTCAGGCAACGCGAAGGGTCCGCACCCGCACGTTGAATCCATAGAATGCTAATAGGCTTTGTCTTGTCTTAAGAGGTTATTTGAAGATATGAATAAAACAAGACATATAAAAAGTAACAGGTAATCTGATGACTTGTGAAACCTAAGAAAATATATTTTGAGAGAAACACTTCTTACCGTGAGGTCATCTCCCACAATCTGAATAGGGGTGCGGGAGGTCAGACTTGCCCAAGCCGACCAATCATCCTGATCGAAGGGATCCTCAATGGATACCATTGGGAAATCCTTGATGAAATCTAAATAAACTTCAGCCAACTTCTCAGATGACAAATAGTCAGCTGGGTTGGACTTAGGGTTTTTGAAGTCAAGATCATAACTGTCATTTTTAAAGAACTCTGATGCAGCTACATCCATACCAATTTCAATCTGTAAGAATAAAGATTTGATTATTACTTTTTATTTTTAACTAGTTCTAACAATAATTATTAAGGAAAGTTATATAGACCTTGCCACTGTATCCAGCTTGCTTGATAGCATCTTGGATAAGGAATAAAGCATCCTTGTTGTTCTGAATGTTAGGAGCAAAGCCACCTTCATCACCAACAGCAGTTGAGTCAAGACCAAACTTCTCCTTGATGATTTTCTTAAGATGATGATATACCTCAGAACCCATGCGCATAGCCTCACTGAATGTGGAAGCACCTGTTCCATAAAATAAGACATATTTTAATACATTTTCAAACCCACATGTACTTCAGTTCATGCATAGTATGTTATTAATTGAATAATATTAGATACCAGTGGGCAAGATCATAAATTCTTGCATAGCTAGTTTGTTGCCAGCATGTGAACCACCATTAATGACATTAAAGGCAGGCACAGGCAACACAATGTCGCTGTTGCCTGCTAAGTCTGCCAAGTGCTTGTAGAGGGGTACACCTTTCTTGGCGGCACCAGCTTTAGCTACAGCCAGGGACACACCGAGGATAGCATTGGCACCAAGCTTAGATTTGTTTTCAGTACCATCCAATGCAAGCATGAATTGGTCAATCTAAAAGAAATCGGGCTCATTACATTTTCTGATACAAAATTAATAAGAATAAGGAGGTATTTATTAAAAGAGTGCAGAGTTACAGGCTGCTTAAAACTTATAGCACAATTGCAGTGTTTTAATTTATTTTTAAGGATCAATAAAATATATTTTTAATGTGTAAAACACTAAAAGAAAATGAGAATTAAAGGTAAAACTTACATCTTTCTGCTGGGTGACTTCGAGGTTCTGTTTTAACAGCTCAGGAGCAATCATAGTATTAATATTTTTTATAGCCGTAAGCACACCTTTACCATGATATTCTCCCTTTACATTGTCTCTCAATTCCAGAGCTTCATGGACTCCTGTAGATGCACCAGAAGGCACAGCGGCGCGGAAAAGACCCAATTCTGTAACCTATACCCAATAAAAATGATTAAAAACAATAAAAATACAAAACAAATCTAAATATGATAGAGGTCAAGGGAGAACTTACAAGATCTACCTCGACTGTGGGATTGCCACGGGAGTCGAAAATTTGACGAGCTTTGATAGTCTTGATAGGCATTTTGGATATGTGTATACGTCTGCAAATATGCGCCGGAGACTATAAAATAAATTTACCTAGGTATATTAAAAATAAAAATTATATGTATATCATAACTGATATTAGTTGTGAACAAGACAGATTCATTCATGTTTAAATAATAACGATAGTAAAATTGTAATAATACATGTAAGTTGTAATAATAATAAAAAATATTATGACAATGATTACCTAAGAAATCTATATGCAATATTTAACTTAAAATCAAAATTAAAAACTGCACTCTATATAAGAACTCAAACATACTACTTTTATACTTACTTTACAATGAATAGGAGTGAATTAAAAGTTGACTTCTTTAACCTTCGCCAAACGAAAATTGTCCCACAAATTTGCCGGTGCACGACAATCGACAAGTCTAGAACTAATAATTATATATTATTGACCTTCACAAGGTGAAAATAGTGATGTACATTAAAAAAAACGGTATTTATTGAATCAATAGAATGTATTCGTAATCACAAACAAAACCACAGCATAACTATTTGTTGATATAGGTTGCATTATACAGATCATTAGTATTTAATACACTTTGTTTTTCCCCGATTCAGATATGAAATGTATTAGGATAGAACTTTAAAATTAACAGCATAATATAATACTATAATATTATATGCAGCCAACACTGTTACAAATGTCAATTACTGTCAAAACTCAAATGTCAACTGTCAGCAACACTACCTTATTTCCTATAGGGTTAAGAGTATACACTGAAATAAGAAATATATATATAATATGTACTGTATACATATTTTCAATCTGAATATAATAAGTTAGGTTTTAAAGTATACCATTACAGTAATAGAAATCTATAGATTCACTTAAAAACAAGTTGAGTTTTTTTAGAGAAAAATGAGTAACAAAAAAAAAAATACAATAGATGAAGAAAAGAAGCCTGTTATAATAAAAAACGCGACTGATCTTCAGAGATTAAAATTAGAAAAACTCATGAGAAATCCAGTAAGTTATTATATATAGGCATTATGTAAATATTGTTGTATAATTTATTAAAATGACTTATTAGGTAATATTAGTTGAAATACTAATGAACTATCTATTGAATTTGTAATATAAAAATATTTATCCAATTACTGAAGGACACAATACACAAAACCAAATACCTATTCAATATATGTTATTTGTAGGATAAACCTATTATAATACCGGAAGGGCCTAAGGAGAAATCCCTTGCACCACCTCCAGATTTTGTACGCAATGTTATGGGATCAAGTGCTGGAGCTGGTTCAGGAGAATTTCATGTTTATAGACATCTTAGAAGAAAAGAATATGCTAGACAAAAATTTATACAGGAGAAAAGTGAAAAGGTGAAATAGTGATTATATTTGGTAGTAGGTTTAGATATTATAAAGAACTCATAGTACTTCTTTTTTGTAAACAGGAAAAACTTGACGAGGAATATGAAAAAAAGTTAGAAAATAACAAAAAAATTGCTGCAGAAAAAACTGCTAAGAAAAGGGCTAAAAGATTAAGAAAGAAACAAAACTCCAAAATAAAAGGAAAAAAACCAAGAATAGCAGACAAAAACTCTGAAAATATAGAATCTTCCGATGCAGAAGCTAGTGAAAATTCTGAACTAGAAAATACTTTAAACGAAAATGATACAAATCCTTGAGATCTGCAATTAACTTTTTAATAAAACTAAACTTCTTTATATGACTTTTAATCATTATATAACTTACATTTAACAACAACAATGCTATATCTAGTGGTTTTAAAGCAGATTTTTCCAAAAATCTAAATCTATAGATGCTGATTTATTTAACATTTATAACTAGTATTGAGAAATTTGACATGGTTATTAAATTTTTAATATAAATAATATGCATGTTATTTTTACAATTACTATTGGTTACAAAATTTGCCATTTTATATATGAATAAAAAGATTATAATCATTTTATTGAGTCAGTAGTAAAAAATTTGGACAGTAAGTAACTTAAATGTATATATTAGAATTTGTTTATTTTGGTGTTAAATTAGCTGATATCAGTTGCATAAGAATATAAACAAAAGGCTTTAGAGAACATTCATGTTTATTAAAACTTATAACACTTAACATGAAAATGTAAAAGACAAATATAATAACTGCATTATTTTCAATAACAGAGTAGCAAGTCTTGAAACAACAAAACAAACAAGTCAAGAAAAATGTAATAAATCATTAAAATGTAAATAATTGGTTTTACCCTATCATAAAGACTAGTTTTTGAACAGTATTAAACTATTTAAATCTGTAGAAAGAATGCTATAGACCACTGCTTCTTTTCTATAACATTCACCAAAAATTTGAAAAATATGATCTTCATCCGAGTAAAGAGATAAAACACAGCTATATGATTTTTTTGTTCTATTCAAATGGTTTTTTCTGTTTGCATAACTGTATATCTTTCACAAATGTCATAGAATTGAGTTATTTAAGAAAAAATATTTAGAATAATTGATTTAAGTTTGGTAATTGCTATGACTATGATTGTTTGCAATTTTATATGAGGATGTAAAACTGAAGATGAATAGATGATGAGAGAAATTTCCTGATGTCATTACACTTGTAAGTAAGACACTATTGACTATACAGCAATGTGTAGATTTATTAAGATTTTCATACATTTTGCAGTGTTATAACTAACATTGTATTGAAAGTAACCTAAATTAGAAATTATTCATAAAGTGACGGTTCTGTTTGGTGTTACATCCATTGTCCTGTCGCAATCAATGACTTCCAACACCATCCTAGTTGTTTTTAAATAGCCTTTAGAACCACTAGTGGCGTTGCTTTAATTAAAAATGATCTCTAGGAGCCGGTCTGCGATCTTCTAAAAGCTTAAGTATCATACCTTCGACTCTCTCAGTTGCTTCTGGAGAACCGAATAAAGTGATGGCAGTTTCGTTTCCGGAGGAGTCACCGATCTTGATCTTTGCTTCGGACTCAAATTCAAGTTCACGAATTTTACATCCACCTTTACCAATTATGCGACCAACTTTATCTGATGGTACCGAAATTACTTTTTTATTTCCAGATTCTTGATTGAAATTACGCCGGTTGTCCCTGTTATCGCCACCACGTGTTCTCCAATTCGTATCATTACTTTGGCCTCTCATTCCACCTCTTCCTCTTCCTCCTCCTGTATTCGAGTGAAATACTCGTGAATTTTGGCTGTAGTTACCAGATGGCCCTACTGCGGCGTCAGGTTCGCAATCGTCCCTGTATTGCATTTTAATTTTAATTTTTGTAAAAAACGTAAGTTTAATACAAAATGCCTCTTGCAATAAAGATTAACGATATTTTATTTGTCAAGAAAAGTTGAAGCTATGTCATAGAACAGACTCCTTAAGTATTTATATAAATACAATATTATGGAAATGGATCAATCAGATGTCTTCACTTTACAGTAACTTTATAAATTATACCTTAGAACACGTACCACGTTGTACTAGACTTTGTTGTTTATAGCATATCTCTATATATAAAAATACTCTGTGGTTTATAATTATTTTATAGTAGTCTGTGGTAAAAAATATTAACTCGAGTCCGTTTAGCTCATAGAATGGTATAATAATAATGTCGGAAAGAGTAAAATGTTCTTTTTTTTTTCCGTTGGAAAAAATGCGTTTCCGCATCGTCACACCAGCCAGGAAGGCGAAGGCCGGGTGGTATGTGCGGCACCCGACAGCATAGGAGACGCTGCCAAATTTAAGGCACCCCACTAAAAAAACCAACGGTTGCCTTCATCGCTACAATGAGACGCTACGGGATCGCGTAAGCACTCACCGCGAAGCCTCGGCGGAACCCCCCCTGATAAGGGTACCCCGAGCAACCATAGTACCCCTACGTCATAGACCTGTGCAATGGCGAGAGAGGTCACCCCCACCCCTTTCACCTAGGCCTACGGCTGGGAAGGAGCGGGCTGAACCCTTCTCCGTCCTAACCTCCCCCGCTGAAGCTCGATATGACTACGTTGCCTTAGCCACAGCCGGCTCCGTGCTGGGCTCCGCGCTCGAGGGAGTTGCATCCGGTGCTAACCCACGAAACAGGCGGCGCTGTGGTCAACCGCGGACGGGCAAGCCGCACGCACCTGCCAAGGTGCCAGGCACCTATAGCAGCGCAGTGGCTGCGCCTCCAGCAGCTCCACCCTGGCTGAGCTCCAGCCCACCAGGACACTTCCGGCGTTAACGAGCGCTTTCGCCGCATCAATGGGGAGTCGGGCAAAGGTGACGCCCATATCTCCGTAGTCACCCCGGTCGGATCTCACCCACGTGGAGGGCCTCATCAAGGCAGTCAGTGATGCGGCGAATTGCATCGAAAACATCCTCTTTTAGGACGGTTGCGTCGAGACCCTTTAGCCTCACCGCCACTCGCTTCACCGGTTGAACGGCATCGCACACACCGTCCAATGCCGTCCGAAGTCTTTCGGCCAGCTTCTAAGCCTGTTCTGGAGTACCCTTAGGTATCTCCAGAAGCCTTGCTCCCACCGCTGAACGCCGAATCCGGAGCCCGTCATTTAGGCCTAGGTCACCGAGTTTTATTAACTCGGCGGCGCGACCCTAACAGCGGGTATAAGTCATCCCCATAGCCGCTGCCTTGGGCTGCAGTTTTAACAAAACCGCAGGACACCGAGGAGTTGGCAGTTTGGGGGCCCTTCCGCGACTTCTCGTCCTTCTTCCTGACCCTTGCCGACTTGGGTTCGGTTCCAGTCACTGGTCTAGAAAACGACTTTTGGGGAGGGCTCTTCTTTTTCCCCTTTCCCTTGCCCTTTCGGTCAACCGTCGACCACGGCTCATCTTCCGAAGGCCGTGGTTGCGTAGCAGGCAACCCCTGACGTGCCGACGACGGGGTACCCGTGTGCAAGATCGGCGTTGAACGCCCTTGCAGACCCATTCCGCCTCTTATCCGCCGCTATTGGCGGTCGAAGATTTCTCTCCGGGAGGAGACGATCTTCTATTCCACGCAGACGGGCAGTCATTATAACCCCAACCGAGGTTATGATGGAGCTCCTCAGCTCCTCCAGGGATTCCGCCGCCTGAGGGCTTCACGATGACCTCCTCCTCTACTCCACAACGCCTCACACTATTTTTGTTTAACCTGGTAGGTGTGGTGTCGACCAGGGCCGGGACTACTGCACGCGAGTGGTTCTTGACCCCCCCCCAGAGTACGAGGGGCTGACGGCAGCAGCGGCCGTGCGGGATTGAGCACCCGCCTGGGGACCATTTTCGGAATCACTCATGTCATATTTTTTGGGCACCCTCGTCCTTACCGTCCTCGAAAAGACGAAGAAAACACGAAGAAGAAACAACAAAACAAGACGATGACAAAACACAAGTCCCGACCCCCCCCACGGGCGCCCCTCCCCGAAAGAAGCGGGCCCCGTATTTCCCTCCCCTGTCGGCCATTTACCGAGCACTGACACCCCCATGACCGACCCTCATGCCGGATATTAGCTAGCGGTTAACGCACCCCCGAAGAGGCTACATATTAACCGTTGTTGCCCGGTGAGCACCGGCCTTACCGCTTCCGATGCCGCCGGCCGGAACCGAACAGCAAGGGAAACGGACAGGCACTCGTGGAGGTTTCCGGCTTCCCCCTCAAATGGTTCCGCTTTTGGCTGGGACAACATAAAGACTGCATTTGTTAAATTCGGCAGTGCAGTTACAAGCCCAATAATTAGCCACATCTATAACCTTTGTTTTGAATAGTTTTGAAAGAATTCGATTTCCCACTATACTTAAAAGAGCAATAGTAACGCTTATTCATAAGAGAGGAAGCAATGATGTCTATTGACAATGGGGAATATTCATGTTTTTATTGCTTCAATTAATCATTTACCTCTTTATATCATAGAAACAAATATAAATAGGCTTGAAAACATTATAGTTATTTTTCTAAGACAAAATTAAAACATTGAGTAAATTTGACATAGAATTAATATATGTATAATATCTCTATGAAATTTGAGCCGTTCCAACGCCGTCATTTTGCGCGCGCCCTGCGTGACGTCAAATGACACGTCCAGTCAATGTTTACTATGAACTTTTTATTTACTTCATACATGTCGCAGCAATGATTTAATAAAATAAATTAAGGGACAAACTTAACTTTTTCTTGGTGGTAGACCATAACATCGGGTCGCCGGCAAAGTTACCACCCATTGGGCAAAGTCGTGCCGCAAAGCGACCTAGTCGTGTTCCGGCACGTTGCTCGATGAAGCCGTATATGGGAAATGGGTCTGAACAGCTGCGGTACGTTGGCGAACCGGTTGACGTCGAGTTGGTGTTTGTTTTGTCGGGTGTCTAGTCGAGGAGGGTAGCGGGATCCGAAGCGACGGCTTTCCGCTGGCCGCCCGCAGATAGTTGGGGGCCCAATTAGTGGGTTAGCCACCCACGAAAGGCTGCCCCGCCAGCTGCGAAAAATCCCAGGGTGGCTCCATCGTGCTGGTTGGCGACCAGGCGAGGAGGCCCGATGGCGATCCCTGGGGGGGTTCGGGCGTCCCCGCAGTCTCCAGGCTAGCCTCCCAGCGGCAAGACATCACCAATTTCGAAGTCGGGTTTGATACGTACCGCCTCGTTCAACTGCCATTTCCCATCCCTATTCACTTTTATTTATTTTTACCATGAAAAAAAACCAAAAAAGAAAAAAGTTTGTACAGCGGTTGCACTCCTCCTCATTTAAAGTGCACCTCAGTAATATTAGGGGTTTGCACTCTAATATCTTACCTGTCCATCACCACCTGGAGACAGAACAACCGCACCTGTTCTTTTTGACGGAGACGCAGATACAATGTCCCTTAAGCGCTGCGCACCTGGATTATCCCGGATACACGTTAGAGCACAACTTTCGCTCACGTGCCGGAGTCTGCGTGTATGCGCGGAACGACCTCTGTATCCAGCGTCTCCGTCACCTTGAAGACCCCACTTTTTCTTCTTTATGGGTTTTAGTAGACACAGGAAACGAAAAAATCCTGTATTCTTGTGTTTACCGTTCGCACAGCGGTGACCAGGAGACAACTAGATTATTCGAGTATCTCGGTGAGGCTGCTGATATGGCTCTGCATCAGTTCCCTTCGGCGCAGCTCGTCTTTCTGGGGGATTTTAATGCCTGTCATCAGGACTGGCTGTTCCCGTACCAGAAAACCGACCATGCTGGAAGAGAAGCGCGGAACTTTGCGTTGTCCTTGGACCTCTTTCAGCTGGTGAAGCAAGCGACAAGGGTACCAGATGTGGTAGGCCATACAGCCAATTGCCTGGACCTTCTGCTGACAACTGATCCGGACAGGTATCGGGTAGAGGTTACCTCTCCCTTGGGAACCTCCGATCACTGTCTGGTGAAATCTGTGTTTACATATTCTCCACCAGCTTTCGAACCTCATGGTGTTAGGCGAGTATGGAAATACAAGTCAGCAGATTGGGATGAGATGCGGCACTTTTTTGCGTCTTATCCTTGGCGGCAGGTCTGCTTCTCTTCTTTGGATCCGTCGAGTTGCGCGGATGCTATAACCGATGTGGTGCATCAGGCAATGGAGTATTTTATTCCTTTTGCTGACGTACCCATCGGTGGCAAAGCTCGCCCATGGTTTAATGCCGAATGTGGTCATGCTCAAGACCGAAAACATTCGGCATATCTCATTTGGGCTGATGCTCGAAGCCGCAAAACTCCGGATGTAAGTTCGAAGAAGAGAGCCTTTAACCAAGCTGCCAAGTCCTACAAAAAGGCATTGCGGAAGGCTCGTCTCGATCGAATCGCTAAGAATGGCGAAAAGCTCTCTTCCAGACCAACTGGCAGTCGAGCTTTCTGGTCTCTTGCGAAAGCGATCGAGTCGAATTTCTGCCAACCCTCACTACCTGCTCTGCTGAAGCCGGATGGATCCCTGGCCCACACAGCAACAGAGAAAGCGAACGTACTTGCTTCTCTGTTTGCTGATAATTCGCATCTAGACACTGGCAATGCTTCTCCAGCACATCTTCCTCACTGCGGTGTTTCGATGCCTGAAATCCGCATCACTAACAAAGAGGTATGGAGAACATTGTGTCGTTTAGATGTGAATAAAGCCAGTGGTCCTGATGGTATACCAGCCATTCTGCTCAAGACATGCGCAGCTGAGTTGTCTCCTGTACTGACACGTCTGTATCGTCTCTCTTTCATGACTGGAATAGTGCCGAAATCCTGGAAGCTTGCTAATGTGCAACCCGTGCCCAAAAAAGGCAGCCGTGCCGACCCTGTCAATTACAGACCGATTTCAATCACCTCCATACTCTGCAGGATTATGGAGCGTGTATTGAACTCGCGCCTACTAGCATACCTAGAAGGTAACGATCTCCTCAGTGACCGACAGTACGGGTTTCGCCGTAATAGGTCTACTGGGGACCTCCTAGTGTATGCTACTCACATTTTAGGCGAGGCCATCGAGAAGAACGGAGAAGCGGTCGCCGTCTCTCTGGACGTCTCGAGGGCATTTGACAGGGTCTGGCATGCGAGCCTTATAAGCAAGCTTTCAGCGTACGGTATATCTCCTGGTCTGATCGGCTGGGTAACGGACTTTCTGAGTCACAGATCTCTCCGAGTAGTTGTCGACGGGTGTTCCTCGGAACCCTTGACAATAAATGCCGGAGTGCCTCAGGGGTCCGTTCTTTCTGCAACTCTGTTTCTGCTGCACATTAATGATCTGTTGAAGCCCGGTATCTATGGGTATGCAGACGACAGCACAGTTGTAGAAAGATATCTGCCGAGTACTCGGGCTAGTCGAGATCAAGTACAGTCTGAAAGAGAAGCCATGGTGCAACGTTTGAATGACAAACTTCAGGCAGTCTCCGCATGGAGCAATGCCAATCTTGTCAAGTTCAACGCCACCAAAACGCAGACGTGTCTATTCACCGCCAAAAGGAGCCCTTTCACCTTGGCTCCTACTTTCCAGAATGTATCCTTGGAATACAGTGACCGGCTTCAGTTGTTAGGCTTAGAGATTTCCTCGAACCTCAACTTTGGTCGGTTCATTGAGTCCAGAGCAAGAGCAGCAGCAGCAAAGCTTGCCGTTCTGGCGAAGGTTCGGCAGTACTTTACACCGGGACAGCTTCTTGTTTTATACAAAGCGCAGATCCGGTCGTGTGTAGAGTACTGTTGTCACATATTTGCTGGTGCCGCAAAGTCTCATCTTGCGGTTCTGGACTCAATTGAGAGGCGAGCAAAGAGGCTTATAGGCGATCCCGAATTGGTCGGAGCCAAACTCCAAAGCCTTGAGCACAGGCGTAGAATTGCTAGCCTCTCAGTATTCTATAGGATACATTTTGGTGAGTGTGCGCAGGAATTACACAATTTAATTCCCCCGTCCCCCTTCCATCACCGGACGTCCCGACGCACGGCAGGTATCCATCCTTTTGTTGTGGACATTCCACCTGTCCGAACGAAGCGCTTTGCTTCCTCATTTTTACTGCGTACAGCAAAGGATTGGAACAGCTTGCCTGCGTCGGTATTTCCGACCGAATACAATGTGGGTGTCTTCAAGCGAAGAGTGAATAGGTTGCTAGGGTAATGCGCCTTACCACCTAAGACTACATTCCACTTACCATCAGGTGGAATGTAGTCAAGCATTGCCCTAGAGAATATAATAAAAAAAAAAAAAAAAAAAAAAAACTTAATGTAGTATGTAAGTTAATTATTTATAATAATTGTAATCGCATCATCCGTATTTTCAAAACAATATTACTTTAAATCTTGATAATTAAATATCGACATGACTTAGTTGTTGTATTTTGCTATGTTATTTTACTGATGAAGTTAAATAATTACCGTTGTGAGATTTTACTATAGTCTAAATTAATTATGTTCTGTTAAGAAGCCCTTCGCTTAGTGTTAGACGAAGCTTCTTAGCAATCCATGGATTCACCGTGCGGGTGCCTAACCAAATTTGGAAAGAAACTACTAATGCCGCCTTTGAAATACGTTCTAGAAATGAACCGATGCTTGTTCTAGAAAGGCCAAGGTCTTTAAGTAGGCTATAGAGAGATTTTGCTGTTATACCTCTCGCACTTCTACCGCGTACAAACTAACTATAAATTTATTCCTGATCAGTTCGTTGGTCAGTTCGTAATACTTATTGAGCTTGAATGTGTGATCCCTTGGGATGTTTGTTTCCCAAGGAACAATAAGCTCCACAAGTATCATGCGCCTCAGATGTTTCGAATACTGGAATAAGTCCGGTCTGGATGACGAAACACCAACATCCCCAGGGATTTTGTAATGCTTTTCATACGTGTCCATCATGAGAATCCAATCAGGAGCCGCGCCTAATATTGAATAAGGCTTCGCTTTTGATTTTTTGAAGGAGCCTTCTTTTACGAATTCTACAGATCGTATCGTGGTTGTTATACCCTTCCGCGCTCTTGCTACTGAAAGACTAACCACTTCCCGTATAATTTCTAATACCTTGTCGTGGCGACGCGAGTATTGACCTTTATCTAGAAGTACCCTACATCCTACTAATAGGTATTTCGCGGTTCCTATTACCTCCCCACAGATGTTGCAAGACTTTTCGGTGGCTTTGCCCCATCTTACTAAATTACTTTGATCTGGGAGAGTCATTTGGAATGCATTAAGATAAAATTTTAATAATGCTGGGGACCAATCATAAATTAAGGTGCGCCACTTCAAAGCTAGTGGAATACAAAAATCTCCTATGGTCACCCATTCGTTTTGAATTTCTAGGCTCATCGCGTGGAGTCGGTAATTATCGTTTTCGTCTTGTCGAATAAAAGATTTTGTTATGTCTATGTCTTGAACTTTCCTACTTGATCCTAGCCCTACCTTATTCGTTTGAGCACCTATCATAATTTTTTTATGGAATTGAAGTCGTGACTCGAGCTCTGAGGCAACTTTGTCTTTTAGGAGAGAAATTACAGTGTCATCTTTAGATTTTTCGATGATATGTCTTTTGGTAACTCTTAGATGTTTGTAGAGCTCCGATGGTTTCTTTAATTACATGTAAATGGATGACATTTTGATTCGGAAGTTGGTTAGTTTACAAACTTTACTTTATTACATTACCTTACTTTATTAGTTTTAGCTATCAATTAATTAATCTAAGATTTTCGTAAATCGTCATTATTATTGCCATAATGAATTATGCAATATCAATTGTAAGAGAAATCAATTTATTTAATTAGAAATATGTTTTTTTTTTTTTTTAATCTTAATTTAAGGGGACTTTGTCAATTTGACGATGTCGCCCCGTAACTCTTTTTACATATAACTTAAATCGCTATAATATACTAATAACAAACAAAAAATTACTATTGGATAGTGTTACTACATCTTAACCGGTACAATTCACATAATTTTCCAGCCTCTTCCGAAAACGGAAAGGCTAAAATACTATTGCAAATCCCCAAATTACTATTTCTAATATTAATTAATTCTAGCCTACGGGACTGGTTACGGACACACTCCAACAAAACGTGATGAATGTCATCGATAATATTACAATCCGGACAATTTGGCGAATCGGTTTTACGCATTAAATAAGTAAATTTATTGGTTGGAATGTGTCCAGAACGTAGTCTTAACATTGTCACAATAATCTCTCTGTGTGCGGTCACACTTTGGAACCATGGATATCGAGGGGGTTCTGATTGTATGGTCTTATACCATATTCCTTTAATGCTCGAGCGTTCATCAAAATACTCTTGCCAAAACTCTCTGCATGTCTTTTTAACGGCTATTACATGATCGGTGTGTAAGGGTAGGCATTTATATTCAATTCCCTCTATTAAGGCTAGTTTAGCTGCTTCATCCGCTCTCTCATTACCCATAATTCCAATGTGTGACGGGATCCACTGCAGGATCACAGTCTTACCAATTTTACACAAATTATTAATAGATTTTATTATATCATAGGCTATCGGGGAACCTCGAAAAGTCGAGGGTAGCCGAGCCAAATGTAATAAAGCACTTTGAGAGTCCGTCAAAATTACAACACGATCATTTTTAAGTGATAAGGAATAATTAAGCGCCTCCGATATTGCTATAAGCTCGCAATACATTATGGATACATTTGCTTCAATTTTAAATTTAAATGAACTGTCAACCTGTAAGTCAAAAACTGCCGCTCCCGCCTCCTGACCAATTTTCGATGCGTCGACTTAAGCCCTCTATAGTGTACTTAATACTTTTTGACACTTCAATATAACTTAACCATGTATTAAGTGAAAACTGAAAAGACACCAAGAATAGGACTAGAATGAATAGGCAGAAAGTGCAGGGATCTATGTGTTGTTACTAATAAAGGTAGTTTTTTATTTTGCTAGTATCGATTATCGCATAAGTTTGACAGTTCACTTATTACATTCAAAGTTATATTTTTATCAATAGATCTAGATTTGAGCCAAAATTTACTCGCTAAGTATCGTCTTTGAATATATAGTGGTTGTAAACACAATTCATTTTCCATGACATGGATTGGTGTACTCTTTATAAACCTCCCTATTACTCTCATACATAAATTTTGTATTCTGTCTAATTTTTGTAATTGACTATTTACATAATTATCGTACAAAAAACAACAATAATCCAATCTACTACGTAACATCGAAATATATAATAGACGTAAATGTTTTGGGTGGACGCCCCACTTTGACCCAGCAAGAATTTTAAAAAGATTAAGAAATTTTGAACATTTTTCTATCACGTTGTTTATGTAATTCTTCCAATTCAAAGATTTATCGAGCCACATTCCTAAATATCTTACACAGTCAACCTGTTGAATAGTATCGTTATTAATATGAACGTTAAAATTACTTATAATTCTACCTCTGCTGAATAAACAAATTTTAGTTTTAGTTAAAGATATTTTTAATCCTAAAATTTCTATTAAGCCTTGAAATGTACTAAGTGAATTTTGCATCTCTATGACGGAATCAGAGAGATTTTTTCTACTTATATATAAGACAAAGTCGTCAGCGTATTGAGACACGAATATGTTAGTTAGGTTTTGGCAAATTTTGGAAGTAGCCTCATTGAACAAAAGAGGGGATAAAGGGTCACCCTGGGCAATCCCGATACCAGCAGATCTAGTTATACTAATATTACTACCCAGTTGAATAGACAGGTGTCTATCGTGTAAATAATACCATAAATATTTGCAAATAGGCGGTCCCACCCCATAATCATCAAGAATTTTTAACAATGTACCAACATCGATATTGTTGTATGCGTTATCGATATCGATAAAACAACCCAATGTATGGATTCCTTTCGCAAAGCCTATTTGGATACGAGACACTAATCTGGTTAAATTGTCAGCACAAGATCTAGTGCGTCTAAAACCTGTCGTTTCATTAGAAAAGCAATTATTACGTTCAAAAAACCATTCAAGTCGTCGATTGATTATCGTATGGAAAATTTTACATGGACAAGACATTAAAGCGATTGGTCTTAAGCCTGTTACAGAATTGACATCACGACCAGGCTTTGGAATTGGAACTACATTGACGTTTCTCCACTGTTTAGGCATAAATCCATACTTTAAAAATCTATTATACAGTGAAATCAATATTATTTTACCGGAATGTGGAAGATATTTGATCATTGAATAAGATATATTATCCCTACCAGGTGCGGTGTCAGTTTGTTTGATGCAATTTTCGAGTTCTTGAATTGTAATCGGACTACATAACTGATCGTTCTTTGAGGTGAATGTCGGTAAGGAAGGAGTTACATAATCTGGAGCTATACTTCGTAGCAATGTGTCGGCCTGTTTCGGATCCACTGAAGGCCTTGGTGATGAGGTACCCTTAAGCCATTTCATGCGTCTATACATTTCAGCTGCAGATGTTGTGCCATCAACGCTATTACAGAAAAGTGTAAATGATTTATGCCGGCAATATCGTATCATTCTTTGAGCCTCCTTATTTGTTTCACGTACTAAATCTAAATTCTGTGGTATAGGGTTTTTCCTAAATTTTGCCAAAGCCAGGCGTCGTTCAGCAACCACGCGAGACAATTCTGGTTTCCAGTAAGGTTTAGCTTTGAACTTCTTGAGTCGTAACGGGCAATCACAAACATTAACTGTAGGTATGCTTTCATTTGCTGCTCTATTTATCAAATCAATAAAATTATCGTATGCCAATTGATGGTCTGTAGTGAATATGAAGTTGTTTAACGTTTCTTCCATAGTTTGAGTATATTTAGACCAATTAGCTTTTTTATAATTTCTTTTTAACCGACCAATATTATTACCATAAATTTCTGTAGTTATTTTTAATATTAAATGGTCACTTCCTAAACTCTTATTCATTACTAGCCATCCAAACTTTAGTGCAAGATCAACAGAAACAAGAGCTAGATCTGGAGACGTTTTTTGAATTACACCGTTAACAAGCTTAACACGTGTAGGTGTCCCGTCATTGAGAGTTACATAATTATTCTCAAATATAGAGTCAAATAGTTGTACGCCCCTCGTATCAGTTTTGGTTGACCAGTTTGTGTGGTGCCCGTTGAAGTCTCCTGCTATTACGGTTTTTTCTTTTTTAAAACTGAATATTTGATCCCAGTCTCTTTTACTAGTGCTAATTGATGACGGGACATAGACGGATATAACATTTTCTAAATGTGCACAGTTAAGTAGTTGAATATGTATTAATTGAATACCTGTATTATTACATACTATGTTGCATCTCTTTGTTTTAAGAGACCAGTGCGTTAATATAGCAACGCCTCCATATCCGTCATCACGATCTTGTCTGTAAATATTATATCCGCTTAACCGAAAGTTACTATCGGGGTTGAACCAAGTTTCATTAATTATTGCAATATGTATTTTTTCCTGGTTTAGTAGGGCATCAAACTCTGTGATCTTGGGCCGCAAGCTTTGGGCATTCCATTGTAAAATGTTTATTATTGGAGGTCTGTTGCGTTCTTGATCCATTGTTTAAAAATATTTAGGAAAGGTAAATCTGATATTATATATTGCATGATAAAGTAAATTAACCATTCAAATATTATAGAAGCACATCCTTTAATTTTTTCATCTAATGGTACTTCACACAACATTTTTTCTTTTATCCTGTTTATAAGACCCTCGTCTCTAGAAATTCGTTCTGTTTTTCTTCTTTTTTCGCCCACACTTTCTTCGATCTTACTATCATCACTATTTATGCATTCTTCGCTCTCACTGTTTATTTCTAAATTGGTTTCTGGTTTAGGTTTTTTCTTTTTTCTTTTATCAGTAGATTTTTTTGTACCATATCCGGACTTTACTACAGCAGCATACGAGTTACTGCTGTAAGCCAGAGGACAGAATGTATTCTCGTTATTTGAAATTTGCTTATTAATCACATCATTATTATTTTTAGGTCTAATTTCAATTACAGGAGATCTATCTGGAGGATTGTTCGGAGGAACATATAGTGTTAATGCCCTTTTGTATGTACAATTGAAGTCTGCCATTAGTTCTCTTATCATTTTCTCTTTAATATATACCAGGTCCTTGACAGTGACATATGTGTACCTGAACAATTGTTGCACTTGTAAATTTCTGTGTCACAGTTGGGATGATTCTTAGTGCACTTTGGACATATCACCTTATTTGAGGGACATATTTTTATAGTATGTCCAAATCGCCAACAGCGGGAACACTGTGTGACGGGGAATTTGTATGGTGCAATTTCCGTTTTAGCATCATATATGTAAATATAAGAAGGTAAAGACGCTCCCTTGAAACATACACGGATAGCTTCAGATGGTTCCCATCGCCCATCAATACTATTCCTGCGACTTAATCTCTTCACTCCTATTATTTGTTTATCGCTACTTAATCCTTGTATAATTTCTTCTTCCGTAAGATCTAAATCAATATTCTTTATTACTCCGTACGATTGAATAGTTTCTAAAGTTCTTTTACAATTATATCCTTCTTTTTTAAAGTATTGCGAGTTTAGCATTTTCTCACAACTATCCTCATCGCCAAAAACTATTAATACTTTATAAGGATTTATGTATTTAATTCGTGTAATCTTACATATATTTTCAAAATTTAAAATCTTACAAAGTTTAAATTGTTTTGGCAATACACTTGTATGAGTCACTAGGACTCATATCTCGATCCTATCCTCAGGTATTCTAATGGTATCATCTATCTCGCTTCCTCTTGCCAATCTCTTTCCTTTTCTATTCACTGTAGTCCAAATTTCGTCTTGATCCAGCTCCCTACTTCGCTTTCCAATGGATGTGTCTATTACCGAACGTGAGGGTAGATGTATCATGTTGACATTGCTTGTATTCGTCGGCATCGTAATTTCTTTCTTGACTCAATACTGCCGTGTTACTTGTCATCTCACTTTCCTCACTCATTACATTATTAATACTACGACTATTATGCATGATATTTTGTAATTCGTCGCTATCCATTTATAAATAACATTGCGCGATAGATGAAATTTTAAAATTAAAGACTATCAGAGTAACAACAAATTCGAATTTCGAACGGTTGAAGCGTCGAAACGTAAACGCGTCTAGCAATACTGCAATACGAAGCGCTCGCGCCACACTGAGAAATATGTTATAAAGTTGTTCAGGCGACAAGCGTTGTCCGGTATTATGGTAGTTTTCCAATTACAGCACTAGAGCGCATTATGCGGCATAATGCTTAACGTTGAATGTTTCAACTACAGCAACGCTTCGCACAATCGAGCACTCTTAAAAGTAATGTTTTCGCGTGATACGTGCAATCGATGCCAACTCAGTGACAGAAAATTAACAAGTGTTTTCCCTTTAAGTTGGCATTGATCGAAATGTTTTGTTTATATATTATGTGTTTTACTAAAACACACAGCGTTGAGATGAAGAAAGCTGTTGTAAACATGCCCTAATCTTGGATGTCTATGGTAAAACTTACCCTAATTTTCCTTAAATATATACTTATCTCTTTCTTTCCCCAGCAGGTGTCCTCTTCTTACCCAGAGGACACTTGACTAGAACCTGTCAATTGTCATAGCGTTTGTAAATTTTGCCTGTGAAACATCAAAATTTATAAAATATAAAAAAATAAGTGTTGAAATTAAATATATATTATATCTTTAATTAACATACAGTGTCATTTAAATTTAAGTGTTATTCTTTACTTTAGTTAACTAGGATTTAAGATGAATCCGGACGAAAGTGTAAGTATACGTGTTTCGCATGTTGATGCTTCGGATGGAGATCAACTGTCGAACAACAACAGATCTGATGATTCGTCATCATCATCTTCTTCATCCTCGGAGGATGAAGAAGGCATATCATCACTTCCGCCCAACAAAAGACGTAAGTACAAAACTTATTCAGATCCACGTGTAGATACACTCGTACAGCAAGTAGGCATTATTTCTAATTATTTAACTAGTTTACCTCTCGCACCATCTAATACTAGTCAATCGTATGATAAACAAGATATTTCTCCCGGTCCATCCACATCAGATTTTTTAAGGAATCCTACAACAGCCTGTAAACTGTCTTTAGGTGTGCTTGGTACAGAGTTTGATGAAAGAACATTGATTCCTCAAGCTGATACCGAACGCCTACAGGCACTGTCTAACTTACAAAAATTTGACACACCCTCTTGGAAAGGTATTCGTTACAAAAAAAGCCTTACAAGCTTGTATCGCTAGTCCCGGGTTTATAGGTCTAAAGGTTAATGAGGAGTTATGTCATTTTAGTAAAAATAAAGATTATTTAGCTTCCACTGAACAATTATTAGCCGGTTTATCTAATAATATTCTAGAGCAGCGACAGTTATTAAACTCAGGTTTACAAGAAGTGCTTAATTGGGCATCAACATGCCAAAACAATTTAAATTCCAACACATTGTTTGAAAAGTTCTCTAGCATATTTGGCCCAGGGTCTGCATCACATAAGAACTCTGAGACTGCCATGCAAATTGTATGTGGTAAAAGAGCAGAGTGCATAGAGGTGAGACGGGACCGTATATTAAAGGAAATTGAAAATCCAAATTTAAGATCTACTCTTCAGACTGTTTCACCAAGTCATGAATATCTGTTTAGTCGAGGGGCTCTACAACCAATAATAGCATCTTTAGGAGGATCTCAAATGTGGCTGTGCACTCCACCTTACATAAAGGAGAAAAGAACTTTTAATATACCTCATTCTCAAAGTAAAAGACAACACAACCATGGCAAAGTACAATATAAGAATTTCAAAATAGAAAAGAAGCAAAACAATAAGTTTAAAAAGAACCAGCCCTTTCGTAGAAATGATTCAAGAAAAGATATGCCATCAAATAACAGTACCTACAATAAACAGTGACAACCAGTTCAGAGGAGGTTGTTTGCAGTAGCACATACAGATGTGGGCACAAAGGGGTGCGAACAATTATATAATAAAATTATTAACAGGTGCACGGATCCCATTTCTAAGGAAGCCTCCTCTTCAATTTCCAAACAACCTAGTTTTAAAGAAATTTGCAACCAGAGTATCCGAGGACATGACAGCAGTTGTCTCCAGTTTAAAGAAGCAAAAAATTCTAGAAATACCACAAGTTCTCAATCCTGGTTTTTTATGTCGAATGTTGCTAGTAAAGAAATCAGATGGGGGTGTACGTCCTATCTTCGACCTCAGAGGTCTGAACAAACATGTTTCAGTGAAACATTTCCATTTAATTTCAGTAACCGATATAGCAAATTTTATTCAGAGAGACGACTGGTTAATCAAAATAGACATCCATCAGGCCTATTTCCATTTGCCCATATCAGAGAAACACAAAAGATTTCTCAGAGTCTATTACAACCAAGAAGTGTTACAATTGACAGCCCTTCCTTTTGACCTATCATCAGCTCCAAGGATGTTTGCTACATTAACAAATTGGGTTGCGGAGACCCTACGAAACCAGGGTTTCCGGATAATTGTGTACCTAGACGATTTCCTCCTGGCTCATCAAAACCATTCAATACTGTTGTCTCAAGTTGCGGAAACACTGAGAACATTGGAAATTTTGGGATGGCACATAAATTATCAGAAATCCGTTCTGGAACCTACTCAAAAAATAGAGTATCTCGGCCTGGTATAGAATACCCAACAAAACTGGGTAGAGCTTCCAGTCAGGAAGAAGATCAAAATAAAGCGAAACATTTCCAAGATGCTGAGCAGGGGAAACAGTTCTCTTCTAGAAACTCAGATCTTATTAGGGTTACTAAATTTTGCAAATTACGCAGTGTCGTGGGGTCGACTACACTGTCGCAGAACACAAATATTTCTGAGGACCTTTCAACAAAAGAGACCAAGGGAAAGAAGAGATCTCCCTCTTCTAGTTCGACAAGAACTGAAATGGTGGTTGAGAACCGTAGGAAACAGCTCAACAACAATAGTCAAGAGGAGCGTGACTCACTTTTTGACTACGGATGCTGCAGACTCGGGGTGGGGAGCACAATTAAACAGTACACACCTGTCAGGAAAGTGGTTCCCCTTCCAGAAGCTCTGGCACTCAAACATAAAGGAGATGTATGCCGTTTTTGCAGCCATAAACAGTCAGCGGATGGCTTTACAGGGTGCTCACATATTAATTCAGACGGACAACAAGACCCTAGTATCGTACCTCAGGAACGAGGGGGGGACACATTCCCTGGCGTTATTGGGACTAACCACCAGGCTACTGAAACTAGCAAGACGATTAAATTTAATCCTCTCA
This sequence comes from Napeogenes sylphis, assembly GCA_959347405.1. Lineage (NCBI taxonomy): Eukaryota > Metazoa > Arthropoda > Insecta > Lepidoptera > Nymphalidae > Napeogenes > Napeogenes sylphis. The sequence continues at coordinate 1,240,591 of OY365776.1, forward strand.
GCCACTTACCTCCCGGGTATTCTGAACGGAATTGCGGATCGCCTATCGAGGGGTCGCAAATTACCGGAATGGCATCTTCTGCCTCAGGCCACGGAGGTCATATTCAAAATATGGGGCGTCCCAGACGTCGACTTGTTCGCGTCAAGAGAAACGGCTGTCGTACCGGAGTACGTAACCTTAGATTGCAGAGACTGTCACGCAGTTTACTGCGACGCGTTCAGCCGAAAATGGGACTATCAGCTGGGCTGGGCATTTCCCCCACCCAGCTTAATACCAAGATTTCTTGCACATCTGAACAGTGCGAAAGGGAATTACATCCTAATAGCACCAAATTGGACCAAGTGCTTTTGGCTACCAGAACTCCGAGCGAGAGTCAAAGTGGAACCCATTCCAATAAGGAACCTGCGGAAGGTATTAATAGATTGCAGCACAGGCAACTGCCCTGCACAGGTGGAGAAATTAGATCTTCTGGCTTGGAAAATTGGGGGTGGGCCGACCAAGTTGCTCACTGGTCCATAGAAGAACAAAATTTATTAAAAAGTAGTTGGCGGACATCTACTTTGACTACTTACAGTACTCCGATTAAAAGATGGTTAGCTTGGTGTGAGACCTTAGAGATAAATCCAAAAGTACCAGAGTGCCAACAGATTGCTAGATTTCTAGCAAAATTATTTTTAAAAGATAAACTATCATATAGAACAATTCTTTTACACAAGTCTGCAATTTCCACATACTGTGCAGCACTGTAGGTATGCTTTCATTTGCTGCTCTATTTATCAAATCAATAAAATTATCGTATGCCAATTGATGGTCTGTAGTGAATATGAAGTTGTTTAACGTTTCTTCCATAGTTTGAGTATATTTAGACCAATTAGCTTTTTTATAATTTCTTTTTAACCGACCAATATTATTACCATAAATTTCTGTAGTTATTTTTAATATTAAATGGTCACTTCCTAAACTCTTATTCATTACTAGCCATCCAAACTTTAGTGCAAGATCAACAGAAACAAGAGCTAGATCTGGAGACGTTTTTTGAATTACACCGTTAACAAGCTTAACACGTGTAGGTGTCCCGTCATTGAGAGTTACATAATTATTCTCAAATATAGAGTCAAATAGTTGTACGCCCCTCGTATCAGTTTTGGTTGACCAGTTTGTGTGGTGCCCGTTGAAGTCTCCTGCTATTACGGTTTTTTCTTTTTTAAAACTGAATATTTGATCCCAGTCTCTTTTACTAGTGCTAATTGATGACGGGACATAGACGGATATAACATTTTCTAAATGTGCACAGTTAAGTAGTTGAATATGTATTAATTGAATACCTGTATTATTACATACTATGTTGCATCTCTTTGTTTTAAGAGACCAGTGCGTTAATATAGCAACGCCTCCATATCCGTCATCACGATCTTGTCTGTAAATATTATATCCGCTTAACCGAAAGTTACTATCGGGGTTGAACCAAGTTTCATTAATTATTGCAATATGTATTTTTTCCTGGTTTAGTAGGGCATCAAACTCTGTGATCTTGGGCCGCAAGCTTTGGGCATTCCATTGTAAAATGTTTATTATTGGAGGTCTGTTGCGTTCTTGATCCATTGTTTAAAAATATTTAGGAAAGGTAAATCTGATATTATATATTGCATGATAAAGTAAATTAACCATTCAAATATTATAGAAGCACATCCTTTAATTTTTTCATCTAATGGTACTTCACACAACATTTTTTCTTTTATCCTGTTTATAAGACCCTCGTCTCTAGAAATTCGTTCTGTTTTTCTTCTTTTTTCGCCCACACTTTCTTCGATCTTACTATCATCACTATTTATGCATTCTTCGCTCTCACTGTTTATTTCTAAATTGGTTTCTGGTTTAGGTTTTTTCTTTTTTCTTTTATCAGTAGATTTTTTTGTACCATATCCGGACTTTACTACAGCAGCATACGAGTTACTGCTGTAAGCCAGAGGACAGAATGTATTCTCGTTATTTGAAATTTGCTTATTAATCACATCATTATTATTTTTAGGTCTAATTTCAATTACAGGAGATCTATCTGGAGGATTGTTCGGAGGAACATATAGTGTTAATGCCCTTTTGTATGTACAATTGAAGTCTGCCATTAGTTCTCTTATCATTTTCTCTTTAATATATACCAGGTCCTTGACAGTGACATATGTGTACCTGAACAATTGTTGCACTTGTAAATTTCTGTGTCACAGTTGGGATGATTCTTAGTGCACTTTGGACATATCACCTTATTTGAGGGACATATTTTTATAGTATGTCCAAATCGCCAACAGCGGGAACACTGTGTGACGGGGAATTTGTATGGTGCAATTTCCGTTTTAGCATCATATATGTAAATATAAGAAGGTAAAGACGCTCCCTTGAAACATACACGGATAGCTTCAGATGGTTCCCATCGCCCATCAATACTATTCCTGCGACTTAATCTCTTCACTCCTATTATTTGTTTATCGCTACTTAATCCTTGTATAATTTCTTCTTCCGTAAGATCTAAATCAATATTCTTTATTACTCCGTACGATTGAATAGTTTCTAAAGTTCTTTTACAATTATATCCTTCTTTTTTAAAGTATTGCGAGTTTAGCATTTTCTCACAACTATCCTCATCGCCAAAAACTATTAATACTTTATAAGGATTTATGTATTTAATTCGTGTAATCTTACATATATTTTCAAAATTTAAAATCTTACAAAGTTTAAATTGTTTTGGCAATACACTTGTACTAGTGACTCATATCTCGATCCTATCCTCAGGTATTCTAATGGTATCATCTATCTCGCTTCCTCTTGCCAATCTCTTTCCTTTTCTATTCACTGTAGTCCAAATTTCGTCTTGATCCAGCTCCCTACTTCGCTTTCCAATGGATGTGTCTATTACCGAACGTGAGGGTAGATGTATCATGTTGACATTGCTTGTATTCGTCGGCATCGTAATTTCTTTCTTGACTCAATACTGCCGTGTTACTTGTCATCTCACTTTCCTCACTCATTACATTATTAATACTACGACTATTATGCATGATATTTTGTAATTCGTCGCTATCCATTTATAAATAACATTGCGCGATAGATGAAATTTTAAAATTAAAGACTATCAGAGTAACAACAAATTCGAATTTCGAACGGTTGAAGCGTCGAAACGTAAACGCGTCTAGCAATACTGCAATACGAAGCGCTCGCGCCACACTGAGAAATATGTTATAAAGTTGTTCAGGCGACAAGCGTTGTCCGGTATTATGGTAGTTTTCCAATTACAGCACTAGAGCGCATTATGCGGCATAATGCTTAACGTTGAATGTTTCAACTACAGCAACGCTTCGCACAATCGAGCACTCTTAAAAGTAATGTTTTCGCGTGATACGTGCAATCGATGCCAACTCAGTGACAGAAAATTAACAAGTGTTTTCCCTTTAAGTTGGCATTGATCGAAATGTTTTGTTTATATATTATGTGTTTTACTAAAACACACAGCGTTGAGATGAAGAAAGCTGTTGTAAACATGCCCTAATCTTGGATGTCTATGGTAAAACTTACCCTAATTTTCCTTAAATATATACTTATCTCTTTCTTTCCCCAGCAGGTGTCCTCTTCTTACCCAGAGGACACTTGACTAGAACCTGTCAATTGTCATAGCGTTTGTAAATTTTGCCTGTGAAACATCAAAATTTATAAAATATAAAAAAATAAGTGTTGAAATTAAATATATATTATATCTTTAATTAACATACAGTGTCATTTAAATTTAAGTGTTATTCTTTACTTTAGTTAACTAGGATTTAAGATGAATCCGGACGAAAGTGTAAGTATACGTGTTTCGCATGTTGATGCTTCGGATGGAGATCAACTGTCGAACAACAACAGATCTGATGATTCGTCATCATCATCTTCTTCATCCTCGGAGGATGAAGAAGGCATATCATCACTTCCGCCCAACAAAAGACGTAAGTACAAAACTTATTCAGATCCACGTGTAGATACACTCGTACAGCAAGTAGGCATTATTTCTAATTATTTAACTAGTTTACCTCTCGCACCATCTAATACTAGTCAATCGTATGATAAACAAGATATTTCTCCCGGTCCATCCACATCAGATTTTTTAAGGAATCCTACAACAGCCTGTAAACTGTCTTTAGGTGTGCTTGGTACAGAGTTTGATGAAAGAACATTGATTCCTCAAGCTGATACCGAACGCCTACAGGCACTGTCTAACTTACAAAAATTTGACACACCCTCTTGGAAAGGTATTCGTTACAAAAAAAGCCTTACAAGCTTGTATCGCTAGTCCCGGGTTTATAGGTCTAAAGGTTAATGAGGAGTTATGTCATTTTAGTAAAAATAAAGATTATTTAGCTTCCACTGAACAATTATTAGCCGGTTTATCTAATAATATTCTAGAGCAGCGACAGTTATTAAACTCAGGTTTACAAGAAGTGCTTAATTGGGCATCAACATGCCAAAACAATTTAAATTCCAACACATTGTTTGAAAAGTTCTCTAGCATATTTGGCCCAGGGTCTGCATCACATAAGAACTCTGAGACTGCCATGCAAATTGTATGTGGTAAAAGAGCAGAGTGCATAGAGGTGAGACGGGACCGTATATTAAAGGAAATTGAAAATCCAAATTTAAGATCTACTCTTCAGACTGTTTCACCAAGTCATGAATATCTGTTTAGTCGAGGGGCTCTACAACCAATAATAGCATCTTTAGGAGGATCTCAAATGTGGCTGTGCACTCCACCTTACATAAAGGAGAAAAGAACTTTTAATATACCTCATTCTCAAAGTAAAAGACAACACAACCATGGCAAAGTACAATATAAGAATTTCAAAATAGAAAAGAAGCAAAACAATAAGTTTAAAAAGAACCAGCCCTTTCGTAGAAATGATTCAAGAAAAGATATGCCATCAAATAACAGTACCTACAATAAACAGTGACAACCAGTTCAGAGGAGGTTGTTTGCAGTAGCACATACAGATGTGGGCACAAAGGGGTGCGAACAATTATATAATAAAATTATTAACAGGTGCACGGATCCCATTTCTAAGGAAGCCTCCTCTTCAATTTCCAAACAACCTAGTTTTAAAGAAATTTGCAACCAGAGTATCCGAGGACATGACAGCAGTTGTCTCCAGTTTAAAGAAGCAAAAAATTCTAGAAATACCACAAGTTCTCAATCCTGGTTTTTTATGTCGAATGTTGCTAGTAAAGAAATCAGATGGGGGTGTACGTCCTATCTTCGACCTCAGAGGTCTGAACAAACATGTTTCAGTGAAACATTTCCATTTAATTTCAGTAACCGATATAGCAAATTTTATTCAGAGAGACGACTGGTTAATCAAAATAGACATCCATCAGGCCTATTTCCATTTGCCCATATCAGAGAAACACAAAAGATTTCTCAGAGTCTATTACAACCAAGAAGTGTTACAATTGACAGCCCTTCCTTTTGGCCTATCATCAGCTCCAAGGATGTTTGCTACATTAACAAATTGGGTTGCGGAGACCCTACGAAACCAGGGTTTCCGGATAATTGTGTACCTAGACGATTTCCTCCTGGCTCATCAAAACCATTCAATACTGTTGTCTCAAGTTGCGGAAACACTGAGAACATTGGAAATTTTGGGATGGCACATAAATTATCAGAAATCCGTTCTGGAACCTACTCAAAAAATAGAGTATCTCGGCCTGGTATAGAATACCCAACAAAACTGGGTAGAGCTTCCAGTCAGGAAGAAGATCAAAATAAAGCGAAACATTTCCAAGATGCTGAGCAGGGGAAACAGTTCTCTTCTAGAAACTCAGATCTTATTAGGGTTACTAAATTTTGCAAATTACGCAGTGTCGTGGGGTCGACTACACTGTCGCAGAACACAAATATTTCTGAGGACCTTTCAACAAAAGAGACCAAGGGAAAGAAGAGATCTCCCTCTTCTAGTTCGACAAGAACTGAAATGGTGGTTGAGAACCGTAGGAAACAGCTCAACAACAATAGTCAAGAGGAGCGTGACTCACTTTTTGACTACGGATGCTGCAGACTCGGGGTGGGGAGCACAATTAAACAGTACACACCTGTCAGGAAAGTGGTTCCCCTTCCAGAAGCTCTGGCACTCAAACATAAAGGAGATGTATGCCGTTTTTGCAGCCATAAACAGTCAGCGGATGGCTTTACAGGGTGCTCACATATTAATTCAGACGGACAACAAGACCCTAGTATCGTACCTCAGGAACGAGGGGGGGACACATTCCCTGGCGTTATTGGGACTAACCACCAGGCTACTGAAACTAGCAAGACGATTAAATTTAATCCTCTCAGCCACTTACCTCCCGGGTATTCTGAACGGAATTGCGGATCGCCTATCGAGGGGTCGCAAATTACCGGAATGGCATCTTCTGCCTCAGGCCACGGAGGTCATATTCAAAATATGGGGCGTCCCAGACGTCGACTTGTTCGCGTCAAGAGAAACGGCTGTCGTACCGGAGTACGTAACCTTAGATTGCAGAGACTGTCACGCAGTTTACTGCGACGCGTTCAGCCGAAAATGGGACTATCAGCTGGGCTGGGCATTTCCCCCACCCAGCTTAATACCAAGATTTCTTGCACATCTGAACAGTGCGAAAGGGAATTACATCCTAATAGCACCAAATTGGACCAAGTGCTTTTGGCTACCAGAACTCCGAGCGAGAGTCAAAGTGGAACCCATTCCAATAAGGAACCTGCGGAAGGTATTAATAGATTGCAGCACAGGCAACTGCCCTGCACAGGTGGAGAAATTAGATCTTCTGGCTTGGAAAATTGGGGGTGGGCCGACCAAGTTGCTCACTGGTCCATAGAAGAACAAAATTTATTAAAAAGTAGTTGGCGGACATCTACTTTGACTACTTACAGTACTCCGATTAAAAGATGGTTAGCTTGGTGTGAGACCTTAGAGATAAATCCAAAAGTACCAGAGTGCCAACAGATTGCTAGATTTCTAGCAAAATTATTTTTAAAAGATAAACTATCATATAGAACAATTCTTTTACACAAGTCTGCAATTTCCACATACTGTGCAGCACTGTAGGTATGCTTTCATTTGCTGCTCTATTTATCAAATCAATAAAATTATCGTATGCCAATTGATGGTCTGTAGTGAATATGAAGTTGTTTAACGTTTCTTCCATAGTTTGAGTATATTTAGACCAATTAGCTTTTTTATAATTTCTTTTTAACCGACCAATATTATTACCATAAATTTCTGTAGTTATTTTTAATATTAAATGGTCACTTCCTAAACTCTTATTCATTACTAGCCATCCAAACTTTAGTGCAAGATCAACAGAAACAAGAGCTAGATCTGGAGACGTTTTTTGAATTACACCGTTAACAAGCTTAACACGTGTAGGTGTCCCGTCATTGAGAGTTACATAATTATTCTCAAATATAGAGTCAAATAGTTGTACGCCCCTCGTATCAGTTTTGGTTGACCAGTTTGTGTGGTGCCCGTTGAAGTCTCCTGCTATTACGGTTTTTTCTTTTTTAAAACTGAATATTTGATCCCAGTCTCTTTTACTAGTGCTAATTGATGACGGGACATAGACGGATATAACATTTTCTAAATGTGCACAGTTAAGTAGTTGAATATGTATTAATTGAATACCTGTATTATTACATACTATGTTGCATCTCTTTGTTTTAAGAGACCAGTGCGTTAATATAGCAACGCCTCCATATCCGTCATCACGATCTTGTCTGTAAATATTATATCCGCTTAACCGAAAGTTACTATCGGGGTTGAACCAAGTTTCATTAATTATTGCAATATGTATTTTTTCCTGGTTTAGTAGGGCATCAAACTCTGTGATCTTGGGCCGCAAGCTTTGGGCATTCCATTGTAAAATGTTTATTATTGGAGGTCTGTTGCGTTCTTGATCCATTGTTTAAAAATATTTAGGAAAGGTAAATCTGATATTATATATTGCATGATAAAGTAAATTAACCATTCAAATATTATAGAAGCACATCCTTTAATTTTTTCATCTAATGGTACTTCACACAACATTTTTTCTTTTATCCTGTTTATAAGACCCTCGTCTCTAGAAATTCGTTCTGTTTTTCTTCTTTTTTCGCCCACACTTTCTTCGATCTTACTATCATCACTATTTATGCATTCTTCGCTCTCACTGTTTATTTCTAAATTGGTTTCTGGTTTAGGTTTTTTCTTTTTTCTTTTATCAGTAGATTTTTTTGTACCATATCCGGACTTTACTACAGCAGCATACGAGTTACTGCTGTAAGCCAGAGGACAGAATGTATTCTCGTTATTTGAAATTTGCTTATTAATCACATCATTATTATTTTTAGGTCTAATTTCAATTACAGGAGATCTATCTGGAGGATTGTTCGGAGGAACATATAGTGTTAATGCCCTTTTGTATGTACAATTGAAGTCTGCCATTAGTTCTCTTATCATTTTCTCTTTAATATATACCAGGTCCTTGACAGTGACATATGTGTACCTGAACAATTGTTGCACTTGTAAATTTCTGTGTCACAGTTGGGATGATTCTTAGTGCACTTTGGACATATCACCTTATTTGAGGGACATATTTTTATAGTATGTCCAAATCGCCAACAGCGGGAACACTGTGTGACGGGGAATTTGTATGGTGCAATTTCCGTTTTAGCATCATATATGTAAATATAAGAAGGTAAAGACGCTCCCTTGAAACATACACGGATAGCTTCAGATGGTTCCCATCGCCCATCAATACTATTCCTGCGACTTAATCTCTTCACTCCTATTATTTGTTTATCGCTACTTAATCCTTGTATAATTTCTTCTTCCGTAAGATCTAAATCAATATTCTTTATTACTCCGTACGATTGAATAGTTTCTAAAGTTCTTTTACAATTATATCCTTCTTTTTTAAAGTATTGCGAGTTTAGCATTTTCTCACAACTATCCTCATCGCCAAAAACTATTAATACTTTATAAGGATTTATGTATTTAATTCGTGTAATCTTACATATATTTTCAAAATTTAAAATCTTACAAAGTTTAAATTGTTTTGGCAATACACTTGTACTAGTGACTCATATCTCGATCCTATCCTCAGGTATTCTAATGGTATCATCTATCTCGCTTCCTCTTGCCAATCTCTTTCCTTTTCTATTCACTGTAGTCCAAATTTCGTCTTGATCCAGCTCCTTACTTCGCTTTCCAATGGATGTGTCTATTACCGAACGTGAGGGTAGATGTATCATGTTGACATTGCTTGTATTCGTCGGCATCGTAATTTCTTTCTTGACTCAATACTGCCGTGTTACTTGTCATCTCACTTTCCTCACTCATTACATTATTAATACTACGACTATTATGCATGATATTTTGTAATTCGTCGCTATCCATTTATAAATAACATTGCGCGATAGATGAAATTTTAAAATTAAAGACTATCAGAGTAACAACAAATTCGAATTTCGAACGGTTGAAGCGTCGAAACGTAAACGCGTCTAGCAATACTGCAATACGAAGCGCTCGCGCCACACTGAGAAATATGTTATAAAGTTGTTCAGGCGACAAGCGTTGTCCGGTATTATGGTAGTTTTCCAATTACAGCACTAGAGCGCATTATGCGGCATAATGCTTAACGTTGAATGTTTCAACTACAGCAACGCTTCGCACAATCGAGCACTCTTAAAAGTAATGTTTTCGCGTGATACGTGCAATCGATGCCAACTCAGTGACAGAAAATTAACAAGTGTTTTCCCTTTAAGTTGGCATTGATCGAAATGTTTTGTTTATATATTATGTGTTTTACTAAAACACACAGCGTTGAGATGAAGAAAGCTGTTGTAAACATGCCCTAATCTTGGATGTCTATGGTAAAACTTACCCTAATTTTCCTTAAATATATACTTATCTCTTTCTTTCCCCAGCAGGTGTCCTCTTCTTACCCAGAGGACACTTGACTAGAACCTGTCAATTGTCATAGCGTTTGTAAATTTTGCCTGTGAAACATCAAAATTTATAAAATATAAAAAAATAAGTGTTGAAATTAAATATATATTATATCTTTAATTAACATACAGTGTCATTTAAATTTAAGTGTTATTCTTTACTTTAGTTAACTAGGATTTAAGATGAATCCGGACGAAAGTGTAAGTATACGTGTTTCGCATGTTGATGCTTCGGATGGAGATCAACTGTCGAACAACAACAGATCTGATGATTCGTCATCATCATCTTCTTCATCCTCGGAGGATGAAGAAGGCATATCATCACTTCCGCCCAACAAAAGACGTAAGTACAAAACTTATTCAGATCCACGTGTAGATACACTCGTACAGCAAGTAGGCATTATTTCTAATTATTTAACTAGTTTACCTCTCGCACCATCTAATACTAGTCAATCGTATGATAAACAAGATATTTCTCCCGGTCCATCCACATCAGATTTTTTAAGGAATCCTACAACAGCCTGTAAACTGTCTTTAGGTGTGCTTGGTACAGAGTTTGATGAAAGAACATTGATTCCTCAAGCTGATACCGAACGCCTACAGGCACTGTCTAACTTACAAAAATTTGACACACCCTCTTGGAAAGGTATTCGTTACAAAAAAAGCCTTACAAGCTTGTATCGCTAGTCCCGGGTTTATAGGTCTAAAGGTTAATGAGGAGTTATGTCATTTTAGTAAAAATAAAGATTATTTAGCTTCCACTGAACAATTATTAGCCGGTTTATCTAATAATATTCTAGAGCAGCGACAGTTATTAAACTCAGGTTTACAAGAAGTGCTTAATTGGGCATCAACATGCCAAAACAATTTAAATTCCAACACATTGTTTGAAAAGTTCTCTAGCATATTTGGCCCAGGGTCTGCATCACATAAGAACTCTGAGACTGCCATGCAAATTGTATGTGGTAAAAGAGCAGAGTGCATAGAGGTGAGACGGGACCGTATATTAAAGGAAATTGAAAATCCAAATTTAAGATCTACTCTTCAGACTGTTTCACCAAGTCATGAATATCTGTTTAGTCGAGGGGCTCTACAACCAATAATAGCATCTTTAGGAGGATCTCAAATGTGGCTGTGCACTCCACCTTACATAAAGGAGAAAAGAACTTTTAATATACCTCATTCTCAAAGTAAAAGACAACACAACCATGGCAAAGTACAATATAAGAATTTCAAAATAGAAAAGAAGCAAAACAATAAGTTTAAAAAGAACCAGCCCTTTCGTAGAAATGATTCAAGAAAAGATATGCCATCAAATAACAGTACCTACAATAAACAGTGACAACCAGTTCAGAGGAGGTTGTTTGCAGTACCACATACAGATGTGGGCACAAAGGGGTGCGAACAATTATATAATAAAATTATTAACAGGTGCACGGATCCCATTTCTAAGGAAGCCTCCTCTTCAATTTCCAAACAACCTAGTTTTAAAGAAATTTGCAACCAGAGTATCCGAGGACATGACAGCAGTTGTCTCCAGTTTAAAGAAGCAAAAAATTCTAGAAATACCACAAGTTCTCAATCCTGGTTTTTTATGTCGAATGTTGCTAGTAAAGAAATCAGATGGGGGTGTACGTCCTATCTTCGACCTCAGAGGTCTGAACAAACATGTTTCAGTGAAACATTTCCATTTAATTTCAGTAACCGATATAGCAAATTTTATTCAGAGAGACGACTGGTTAATCAAAATAGACATCCATCAGGCCTATTTCCATTTGCCCATATCAGAGAAACACAAAAGATTTCTCAGAGTCTATTACAACCAAGAAGTGTTACAATTGACAGCCCTTCCTTTTGGCCTATCATCAGCTCCAAGGATGTTTGCTACATTAACAAATTGGGTTGCGGAGACCCTACTAACCAGGGTTTCCGGATAATTGTGTACCTAGACGATTTCCTCCTGGCTCATCAAAACCATTCAATACTGTTGTCTCAAGTTGCGGAAACACTGAGAACATTGGAAATTTTGGGATGGCACATAAATTATCAGAAATCCGTTCTGGAACCTACTCAAAAAATAGAGTATCTCGGCCTGGTATAGAATACCCAACAAAACTGGGTAGAGCTTCCAGTCAGGAAGAAGATCAAAATAAAGCGAAACATTTCCAAGATGCTGAGCAGGGGAAACAGTTCTCTTCTAGAAACTCAGATCTTATTAGGGTTACTAAATTTTGCAAATTACGCAGTGTCGTGGGGTCGACTACACTGTCGCAGAACACAAATATTTCTGAGGACCTTTCAACAAAAGAGACCAAGGGAAAGAAGAGATCTCCCTCTTCTAGTTCGACAAGAACTGAAATGGTGGTTGAGAACCGTAGGAAACAGCTCAACAACAATAGTCAAGAGGAGCGTGACTCACTTTTTGACTACGGATGCTGCAGACTCGGGGTGGGGAGCACAATTAAACAGTACACACCTGTCAGGAAAGTGGTTCCCCTTCCAGAAGCTCTGGCACTCAAACATAAAGGAGATGTATGCCGTTTTTGCAGCCATAAACAGTCAGCGGATGGCTTTACAGGGTGCTCACATATTAATTCAGACGGACAACAAGACCCTAGTATCGTACCTCAGGAACGAGGGGGGGACACATTCCCTGGCGTTATTGGGACTAACCACCAGGCTACTGAAACTAGCAAGACGATTAAATTTAATCCTCTCAGCCACTTACCTCCCGGGTATTCTGAACGGAATTGCGGATCGCCTATCGAGGGGTCGCAAATTACCGGAATGGCATCTTCTGCCTCAGGCCACGGAGGTCATATTCAAAATATGGGGCGTCCCAGACGTCGACTTGTTCGCGTCAAGAGAAACGGCTGTCGTACCGGAGTACGTAACCTTAGATTGCAGAGACTGTCACGCAGTTTACTGCGACGCGTTCAGCCGAAAATGGGACTATCAGCTGGGCTGGGCATTTCCCCCACCCAGCTTAATACCAAGATTTCTTGCACATCTGAACAGTGCGAAAGGGAATTACATCCTAATAGCACCAAATTGGACCAAGTGCTTTTGGCTACCAGAACTCCGAGCGAGAGTCAAAGTGGAACCCATTCCAATAAGGAACCTGCGGAAGGTATTAATAGATTGCAGCACAGGCAACTGCCCTGCACAGGTGGAGAAATTAGATCTTCTGGCTTGGAAAATTGGGGGTGGGCCGACCAAGTTGCTCACTGGTCCATAGAAGAACAAAAATTTTTTAAAAAGTAGTTGGCGGACATCTACTTTGACTACTTACAGTACTCCGATTAAAAGATGGTTAGCTTGGTGTGAGACCTTAGAGATAAATCCAAAAGTACCAGAGTGCCAACAGATTGCTAGATTTCTAGCAAAATTATTTTTAAAAGATAAACTATCATATAGAACAATTCTTTTACACAAGTCTGCAATTTCCACATACTGTGCAGCATCTCAATTAAATATTTCAAAAAATTTCTTTATACAACAGGTTTTAAAAGCAATTTCAATTTCAAAACCATCGGTGCAAAAACCACCAATTTGGGACACTACAATACTATTTAAATGGTTAAAAAATGCACCAAACTCAGGTTCATTATTTGAAGTTGCCAGACGTACAGCTTTAATACTGTTACTAGCTTCAGGTCGCAGAATACATGACCTAACATTATTGGAAAACAATCCTAAAAGTCTTATACTAGAAGAGGATAAGATTATTTTATGGCCAAGATTTGGTTCAAAGACAGATTCCGAAACCAACAGACAACCAGGTTGGGTATTGCAGAGACACCCTGATCATCTTGTTTGCCCTGTCTACCATCTCAAAAGACTTATAGCAGGGCTTGAAGAGAGGAGAAATGTAGACAAATCTATTACAAGTTTATTTATATCCCTATCAGGGAAGGTGAAGCCTGCTTCAAGAGCCATGATTGCAGGTTGGATACGTACTATATTTAAAGAAGCAAATATTGATGCTGCCCCAGGCAGTATAAGGTCAGCAGTAGCTTCTAAAAGCTGGTTGGAGAAAATACCAGTTCAAGAAATACTGGACAGAGGAAACTGGAAGAGTATTAAAACATTTCAAAAGTTTTACTGTCGTCCAGTAGATACAGTTGATAATTCTGAGACTGTTAAAGTTAATTTTTTCTAATATTACTTAGATTGTTAAAAAGTATTATTTTCTACTATCATTACTATTCTTAGAAGATTATTTTCAATTTGGTTTTTTTTGTTATTGTTTTTTATTACATTTATAAACTTAATAAGATTTAAAGGCTGATTATCTTATATAATAAAAGACTGATTAATATAAGATAGTAATTTTATTATTCATCATAGCGTTTGTGTCTATCACCAGCAGATACCAAACAGGTCTTCATCTCAACGCTGTGTGTTTTAGTAAAACACATAATATTACTGTTTTGCATTACAACAAAACAGGTATTATGTGTTGAATAAAACACACAGCGTTGCAGCAATTCTCTTGCTGGGGAGCTGAAAACTATGACAATTGACAGGTTCTAGTCAAGTGTCCTCTGGTTAAGAAGAGGACACCTGCTGGGGAAAGAAAGAGATAAGTATATATTTAAGGAAAATTAGGGTAAGTTTTACCATAGACATCCAAGATTAGGGCATGTTTACAACAGCTTTCTTCATCTCAACGCTGTGTGTTTTATTCAACACATAATACCTGTTTTGTTGTAATGCAAAACAGTAATATTATCGTTAGTAATATTATTAATTGTTGGAAACATTTTTAAAGCTTTCGTTTTAGTGTAGTTTTTTCGAAATAATCAAAGTTAATTTAAATTGTGTTAAAAAAATAAATATAAGTATGGATGAAGGTACAAACAATAACCTTTTAAAAGATTGATTCGGAGTTGATTGATTTCATTATCATATATATTTTCAATAAATATATCACTTGATAAGGAACTAATTGATTGATTTAAACTCGGAGTACTCGATAAATAGTCATCATCACTATCATCTGAGTAAGATGATTCAATTAAAAAGTATATAATTCTTTTAGAACTCATTTAAAAAAATTACTCAAAACAAAAAAATGTTAATGAAATAATCAAAATCTCAATTACTTAAAATAACCGTAAATAGTTTTCAACCAATTATTATGTATATACCACTTTATTTACACTTTAATGAGGTTATTGCTAACTCTATGAATATTCTTTTTTTCAACACTGAACTTAGCGCAATCTGCTGGTGCATTTGAAAACTAATTCGCGTTCCAATTAAGCATCAGCATAATTCGGCATTGTGCGCCACTGAGTCGCATTGTGCTCTGTAATTGGAAAACTACCTGTGATATTGTCCGACCGTAAGGGTTGATGGGGACGCTCGGCGCGAGACCTAGCTCACTTTTGGTAGAGCAGCCGTTTGAAAAGGTCGTAAGCTAACTAATAATCCCCGTTTTCCAATTACAGCACTAGAGCGCATTATGCGGCATAATGCTTAACGTTGAATGTTTCAACGACAGCAACGCTTCGCACTATGCCGCATAATGCGCTCTAGTGCATGTAATTGGAAAAGTACCAATAATTGTCATTTTTGTTCTTATAATTATTTTAGTTATATTATACTTTGTAGTTGATTTGTTGGATGTTTCATCAAGTACATTATAAATAACTTTAGTTTGTCTTTCCATAGTTTCATTTTATAGTGTGCCGATTCTTTAAACTTAAGGAACTTAGTTATGGATAAAAATTCAGACATCAGAGCCAACGAAACTAATGGTGTCGATAGCTCTGATCTTTTTAAAAATATAGGAAGTGATTTAAATCCGTTATACATATTTTAAGTTTTAAGTGCTTTACAGTTTACAAGTCATGGAAGAAGATAAAAACCATCTTACAAGTATTGTATAGTTCTGGACTCCGGAGTCCGGAGCACAAAAATAGTATTAGAAAAACACCCGATAGTGTTTTTTGTATTCCAAGAGATGCAAAAATACAATAACAATGGTGTACGGTAATTAAAAGGGATAATATATGTCCTAAATCGTTGTGAAGATCAATTTAACGTAAGTATACTTTATTAATATACATCGTATTGTAAATGATTAAGAAGTAAGTTTTGCATAAGTTTTGCACCTTTACAAAATTTGATTTAAATTTAACCTAACATAGTTTACAAAAGTTCAGTATAAATTTCTATAAAATCTTTTTTTGGTTTTACGAAATTTTTATGGTTGTCGATTTATTTCAGGTTAAGGAAGATACAGCAAATTGTATTGACTATAATATAATAAAACAGCAAGGAGAAAAGTCTAATCCAGGTTTGAAGACCTTTCTTCAACTCCCCAACTTCTTCAACTCCTTAGTTGTGCCTCCAAAAAACCCCAGTTGAGAGAATGAGAATGCCAAAAGGCAAAGATTGACTACAGTTAACGAAGCCCTTTCAGAGTTGGCTATCAAAAGTAGTAATGTTTCAAAAAATGGTCAGCCTTCACAAAGAAGTGATAACTAAGTATGTCCTAGTACTGCCCATACAAATGTACTTTTTATTTTATTTTGTGATCATTTTTTATTTAATTGTTTTACCTTAGGAGTTACAAAGAAGTGATAACTAAGTATGTCCTAGTACTGCCCATACAAATGTACTTTTTATTTTATTTTATGATAATTTTTTATTTAATTGTTTTACCTTAGGAGTTATACACTTTTTTTAATTTTGTTAATGATTTTATTAGTTGTTTTTATCTTTTTTGTTTTACATGTTGTCCAAATAAAGTTTTTTGATTTGATTTGAATTAACCAGGACTCAAAACTTTTACTCAATGTGATGATCACACAGCAGAGACTTGCTTTTCACATATTGAAAATAAATTACCGAGTGACTAAGCGGTGCAAGTCAATATTAAACCGAAGTATAGAAGTAAAGGTGTCAATGTAAATATACCTCGTAAAAAACAAAATGTAGCATTGTCACCACTTCCTCATGCAACACACAATATTAGAACTTTACCAGCAGAACTATTAGTTTAAAAAGAAAATTGTTTATTGAAAAGCTGATAGTACTTCTATAGCATCTTGTTTTTCCATATCTGCTTATTATTAACCAAGTTATTTATTTGAGTCAAGTCAAGTGGAAAATAATTTAGAGAAAGAGAAATTTTAAAAATGCAATGATGTGTAGTAACATGCTAACTGCTATTGAAAATAAGTTTGTAGTTGTTATGTTAGAGTTGTTTGAGTATTGAGAAAAGGTTTTTGCGATTACCAATCGTATCATTTAATAAAACTATTTATAGTATGAACTTCGACGCCGATAGTTTGAATGGCGTGTCACATGACGTCACATTTCTTTCGACCAATGGTGGCGCGGTTTGGAAGTTTGAATTTCGCTTCCCTAATTTACATTTCAAAAAATATTTTATGGTCTTAAATAATTAGTATTTTTTTTTATTATGATAAGATGATAGAAGTATTCGAGAAAAAAATATTTGAGACCATTTTAAATTTTATGCATATTCCTTATTACAGACCCATTTCAGTTCTTCCTATCTTAGAGAAAATTCTTGAAAAACTAATTAACAATCGTCTCAAAAAACATCTAGTGGACAATAACTTCATATGTAACCAACAATTTGTTTTTAAAAATGTATTATCCACAGTAGACGTTTTAAAAATGTATTGGTCTTGATTAATACTATTTGCAATCATTTATCATAGATGTCTGTATTTCTGGGTTCGATCGTGTATTAAATATATTCTCAGTATTTCTATGTATTCGTATCGTTGTCTAACACCCTTAACACAAGCAAATAATTTGCTTTCTTAGGGGTTAAATCAATTTGTGTAATTTGTCCTGTGATATTATTATTATTTAAATTCGCACTATGCCGCATAATGCGCTCTAGTGCATGTAATTGGAAAAGTACCAATAATTGTCATTTTTGTTCTTATAATTATTTTAGTTATATTATACTTTGTAGTTGATTTGTTGGATGTTTCATCAAGTACATTATAAATAACTTTAGTTTGTCTTTCCATAGTTTCATTTTATAGTGTGCCGATTCTTTAAACTTAAGGAACTTAGTTATGGATAAAAATTCAGACATCAGAGCCAACGAAACTAATGGTGTCGATAGCTCTGATCTTTTTAAAAATATAGGAAGTGATTTAAATCCGTTATACATATTTTAAGTTTTAAGTGCTTTACAGTTTACAAGTCATGGAAGAAGATAAAAACCATCTTACAAGTATTGTATAGTTCTGGACTCCGGAGTCCGGAGCACAAAAATAGTATTAGAAAAACACCCGATAGTGTTTTTTGTATTCCAAGAGATGCAAAAATACAATAACAATGGTGTACGGTAATTAAAAAGGATAATATATGTCCTAAATCGTTGTGAAGATCAATTTAACGTAAGTATACTTTATTAATATACATCGTATTGTAAATGATTAAGAAGTAAGTTTTGCATAAGTTTTGCACCTTTACAAAATTTGATTTAAATTTAACCTAACATAGTTTACAAAAGTTCAGTATAAATTTCTATAAAATCTTTTTTTGGTTTTACGAAATTTTTATGGTTGTCGATTTATTTCAGGTTAAGGAAGATACAGCAAATTGTATTGACTATAATATAATAAAACAGCAAGGAGAAAAGTCTAATCCAGGTTTGAAGACCTTTCTTCAACTCCCCAACTTCTTCAACTCCTTAGTTGTGCCTCCAAAAAACCCCAGTTGAGAGAATGAGAATGTCAAAAGGCAAAGATTGACTACAGTTAACGAAGCCCTTTCAGAGTTGGCTATCAAAAGTAGTAATGTTTCAAAAAATGGTCAGCCTTCACAAAGAAGTGATAACTAAGTATGTCCTAGTACTGCCCATACAAATGTACTTTTTATTTTATTTTGTGATCATTTTTTATTTAATTGTTTTACCTTAGGAGTTACAAAGAAGTGATAACTAAGTATGTCCTAGTACTGCCCATACAAATGTACTTTTTATTTTATTTTATGATAATTTTTTATTTAATTGTTTTACCTTAGGAGTTATACACTTTTTTTAATTTTGTTAATGATTTTATTATTT
Source organism: Napeogenes sylphis (assembly GCA_959347405.1). Taxonomy (NCBI): domain Eukaryota; kingdom Metazoa; phylum Arthropoda; class Insecta; order Lepidoptera; family Nymphalidae; genus Napeogenes; species Napeogenes sylphis. Next base: position 1,259,637 of record OY365776.1, read on the forward strand.
GTTTTTATCTTTTTTGTTTTACATGTTGTCCAAATAAAGTTTTTTGATTTGATTTGAATTAACCAGGACTCAAAACTTTTACTCAATGTGATGATCACACAGCAGAGACTTGCTTTTCACATATTGAAAATAAATTACCGAGTGACTAAGCGGTGCAAGTCAATATTAAACCGAAGTATAGAAGTAAAGGTGTCAATACCTCGTAAAAAACAAAATGTAGCATTGTCACCACTTCCTCATGCAACACACAATATTAGAACTTTACCAGCAGAACTATTAGTTTAAAAAGAACATTGTTTATTGAAAAGCTGATAGTACTTCTATAGCATCTTGTTTTTCCATATCTGCTTATTATTAACCAAGTTATTTATTTGAGTCAAGTCAAGTGGAAAATAATTTAGAGAAAGAGAAATTTTAAAAATGCAATGATGTGTAGTAACATGCTAACTGCTATTGAAAATAAGTTTGTAGTTGTTATGTTAGAGTTGTTTGAGTATTGAGAAAAGGTTTTTGCGATTACCAATCGTATCATTTAATAAAACTATTTATAGTATGAACTTCGACGCCGATAGTTTGAATGGCGTGTCACATGACGTCACATTTCTTTCGACCAATGGTGGCGCGGTTTGGAAGTTTGAATTTCGCTTCCCTAATTTACACTTCAAAAAATATTTTATGGTCTTAAATAATTAGTATTTTTTTTTTATTATGATAAGATGATAGAAGTATTCGAGAAAAAAATATTTGAGACCATTTTAAATTTTATGCATATTCCTTATTACAGGCCCATTTCAGTTCTTCCTATCTTAGAGAAAATTCTTGAAAAACTAATTAACAATCGTCTCAAAAAACATCTAGTGGACAATAACTTCATATGTAACCAACAATTTGTTTTTAAAAATGTATTATCCACAGTAGACGTTTTAAAAATGTATTGGTCTTGATTAATACTATTTGCAATCATTTATCATAGATGTCTGTATTTCTGGGTTCGATCGTGTATTAAATATATTCTCAGTATTTCTATGTATTCGTATCGTTGTCTAACACCCTTAACACAAGCAAATAATTTGCTTTCTTAGGGGTTAAATCAATTTGTGTAATTTGTCCTGTGATATTATTATTATTTAAATTCCGGTAACAAGTGCGTAGGAGTCTTTTTAGATCTTGCAAAGGCATTTGACACTGTCCGTTCCCATCCTTCTAAACAAAATGTATCACATAGGCATACGAGGTACCCCTTATAAACTATTTTCCGATTATCTTACAAATTGCACCCAACAACTAAAACTTGGCGAATACATTAGTGAGCCGTCTTCCATTACATACGGTGTCCTCCAAGGTAGTGTCCTCGGTTCTACCCTATTTTTAATATATATAAAGAATCTTTGCAATCTTATACTCCCTAATTGTAATATTTATACATATGCCGATGACACCGCTCTTATTTTCCATGAAAAGGTATGGAACACTCTTAAATTGACTACTGAATATGGAATCGATCAAATTTCAAATTGGTTAAAGAAAAATCTACTAAGTTTAAATAATAATAAATACATACCTTTCTCCATTCGGAAATCAACTTACCTCTTTCGAGTTTTAAACTTAAAGTTCACTCCAGTCTTAACCATGTTTTAAATACATGTAAATGTGATCATATTGGTAATTCTAAAGAAATAAAAGATGTCGGTGTATTAATAGATCAACACTTATCGTGAAAGCAACACATCCAAAAACTGCACAGTGTGTCGTCTAGAACAAGCTAGCTGGACAAAATTATTTTTTAATGGATATAGGTTGCAAAGCCTCTGCTAGATACTAATATAAATGATTTCATTAATAAAAATACTTGGAAACCCATAAAAGATGCAAAACCCAAAACTAATATGTATTCATTAAAAATAATGGTGTTTATTGCACGATTCGTAAGAAATATCAATTAAACTAAAAGGTATTTAAAGCTAAATACATTATCTAACGATTAAACTAATATTATAAGAATAAATAAAACTAATTAATATTTACAACTTTAATTAAAAATTAATTAGTACACAATAAACCTCTTAAATAATGACTAAATTATAACTTACTACTAAAAAAAGAATATTCATTGGATTATAATGAGGACAAACTTAGGAATTATTCATCATCACTAAGTTCATCCTCAGAAGAATCCTCTATACAATAATCTTCAGTATTAATATTTATAGTATTTACATTTTTTACGCGTCTCAGTTACCGTCACATGTTCATCCGGTGGGAAACAAGCTTTCTTGGCCTTACCAAGATTATGAAATGATGGAAATTCCTGATGTCCAGCCAGCATACTCCACTTCCGCGTCTGTTTGTAGGCGTGACTAGTAGGCTTAGAGTCTATATAATACGCAAGTGCCTCATCACTTGTAAGGCACCTTTGCCGCTTGAGGTCACTCGACTTTCGTTCACTGAACTTTTCAGGACTCTCACTATTATTATTATTATTATTTCTGTCGGGGACGTCCACTGCCGGACGGACGATCCACCCGCGTTAATTGCTGGTCACTTCATCCATTTCCCCATAATGATATGGATATTCCAGCGGTCACGGTTCCCCTTTGAATCTATTGGTTTCTTTGCAAAATCTTATAATGTTTTCTAGTTTTAGTTGTCCTAGGTCTTCCTTGTCTATTATGTCCGATCCCATTATCTCCCATCTCGCCATCGAGTACATTGGGCACTGAGCGAGTAGGTGGAAACTGGTTTCTTCGCTATCCATGCACTCAGGACATATTGGATCTCTTGTCGCTCCTATCACCGTCAGATGTTTATTAAGTCGACAGTGTCCTGTAATTACCTCTGTGATAAGCCTCGTGTTCGCTCTGGATAGTCTCATTAGTTGACTTGTCTTCTTCTTGTCCATACCTTTGATGAAGATCTTGGACTGTTTCATGCCCTTTGAGGATTTCCATCTTCGGTTGGATTCTGTCTTAATGCTTTGATTGATAACTCCTTTTGTGATTCTGTGTGGGATCGGTAACCTTGGTTCCGGTCCCACCGGGTTGACATTTGCTCCTTCTCTGGCCAGTTTGTCTGCTGTTTCGTTGCCCGTGTGACCCTTGTGTCCGGGAACCCAGGCTAGCGTGACATCGGCTTTCCTGGTCATCTCCTTCAATATGTTTTTGCATTCTTTGACAATTGCCGAAGTTGTCTCTGCTTTGTTGAGTGCTTTCAGCGCTGCCTGGCTATCGCTGTAGATGGTAATCTTACCTGTTTCTGTAAGTTTGTTTACCATGTCAGCGCATTCCATAATGGCATATATTTCCGCCTGAAAGACGCTAGCAAATCTTCCTAGCTCTATTGATCTGTTGATTTCTGCCCCGTCCGCACATTTTATATACACTCCGGCTCCAGATAGCATCGTTTGTTCTATTCTTGAGCCGTCTGTGTAGCATATGGTGCCCTTAGACTCTATCATCCAGTTGTCTCTTTGTCCTATACGTATCTTATATTTTTTGTCAAAAATCCTTTCCTTCTTAATGAGATCGTTGTTGGAGAGGATCATTGATATTTTGCTTTCATATTGTCTATTTATACTGGCATGACCCTCGTCGGTGTTATTAGCGATCCATTGTCCAGTGCTCTTTAGCTTAAACCACTGTTCAGCTGCTCTCCTTTTAATTTCTATATCCAGTGGGTTTAGCCCCATCATAATTTCTAGTGCAGCTGTGGGTGTTGTCCTCATCGCACCGGTTGCCATGAGGACCGCTAGCCTCTGGACTTTGTCCAGTTCTTGTTTATTTCTGCCTAAGGCAGTCCTGTGCCACCAAACCAAGGCACCGTGTAGGATTCTAGGCAATATTATTGCTTTATATATCCATAGTACCGTCGCTGGTTTGATACCCCAGGTTCTGCCTATTCCTCTCTTGCACTGCATCATAGCTATTTTTGCTTTAGAGCATGTTTTGCTTATATGCTCGTTGAAGTTTAATTTGCTATCCAGTGTAACTCCTAGATATTTTATTTCCTTTACCATTTCTAAGTTTTGGCGGTCTAGTCTTACTGGTGCTAAGTGTCCTATTTTCCTTTTGTTGGTGAACAGGACTACTTTGGTTTTGTCCGGGTTTAGGTTAAGACCCTTGCCCCTGCACCATGCTAGCGCTTCTTTTAGTCCTTTGTTCATGATATTACACATAACGCTGAGTACTTTACCTGTTATCAGGAGCACCCCGTCATCAGAGTATATCTGGGTGTATATGTGCATGCTGTTTATTTTTACTATTAATTCGTCTATTAGCAGGCACCATAGTAGTGGAGATAGACACCTTCCTTGCGGGAATCCTCTCTTTGCTACCACGGTCCGAGTTGATCCTGCTAGTTCGCCTGTTATCAGGCGGTGTCTTAGCATGGTTTTCACCCATTCTGATATCTTTTTGTCTATTCCTTCCCTGTTTAGGGTCGCCTCAATGGATTCAGGGGTTGCTTTATCAAAAGCCCCCTCCACGTCGAAGAAGCATCCCAGTGCATACTCTTTGTTGCTTAGTGAATTCTGCACTCTCGTGACTATATTGTGTAGGGCTGTTTCGGTGGATTTCCCCTCAATGTACGCGTGTTGGTTCTTGTGTAGGTAGTGACCACCTTTTTCTATTTGTTCTCTCATAATTCTGTCAAGGATTTTCTCCAGTATCTTGAGGAGAAAGGAGGACAGGCTTATGCACCTGAAAGCTTTGGCCTCCTGGTATGATGCTTTGCCTGGTTTCGGGATGAATAACGCTCTCATTTTTCTCCATTTACTCGGTATGTATTTGTTTCAGATGCTGCTGTTGTACAGCTTTAGAAGATCTTTTCCTATGTACTTGATTGATTCCTGTAGCATTTTCGGGAATATTCCGTCCGGTCCCGCCGCTTTGTACGGTTGGAATGAACGAATGCTCCATAGTAGGTGTTCCTCTGCAATAACGTCATCCGTCTCAAGGATTGTATCTGATCCTTGGTCGAACGCCGTATTGCAGTCTACATGTTTCTCACATTCTGGGAAGTGTGTTTCCGTCATCACTTTCAGAATTCTTGAGGGGTCGGTTATTAATTCCTCTCCGTGTTTTATACAGCCTAACCTGCATGTGCTGTTTTTGGAGAACATTTTTATTAGTCGCGCTACATCTGAGTGTTTTTCGACTCCTGCGCAGAATGTTTTCCAGCTGTTTCTATTTTCTTTTCTGCATTCTTTTTTGTATGTCCTTCTTTCCTCTCTATATGCCCGCCAGCTCTCGTCATTATCCTTTTCTAGGGCTTTTCTGAGGGCTCGGCGAGTCTTTTTTCTTTGTTTCCCTAGTGCTTTTGTCCACCAAGGTTGTCCTTTGCCTGGTTTGATCTCCCTAAGGGGGCACGCGTTGTGGTATGCTTCCCTCAGGGTTTCGTCCGGTTTATTAGCTGCTTCTTCTATTTTAGCATTGCTTTTTAGCGTTGTCTGATCTCCTGGGGACCATTTTTTCATGTATTGGTCATATATTTCCCAGTTCGTTTTTCTCGCGTTTCTTATTTGGATACTGTCGATTTTGGTGTCTATGCTGAAAGTGATTCTGCGATGGTCCGACATAGAATCACTTACGTCAACTTTCCAGTTTTTAATGTCTCGGCTTATACTGTTAGTAGCGATGGTAATATCCAACACTTCCCTTCTGGCTTTGGTGATAAAGGTGGGCGTGTTTCCCTCATTTATTATTTCCAAGCCTGTACTGCTGATGTAGTCTAAAAGAAGGTCACCTTTTTTGTTGCAATTTGTGCTACCCCATACAATATGGTGAGCATTGGCGTCACAACTTACAATAATGTGGGTGTTCTTACCTTGGTATTTTCTTACTGTTGTCTCCAGTTCCTGTGATGGCGGCTCGAAGTCCATCCCGCTAGGCAAGTACGCGGAGGCTAGGAGCACTTTTTCTCTGGTTCCTGGCTGTGTTTGTATTGTGAATAACACACTGGCTAGGTCTCTGTAACAGTCTGCTTTTATTAGTCCTAATGTTCTCGCTCTGCTGCTGGCGTATATGCATGCTCTTGGAGGTGACTCACCATCCTCAAGGTAGATGATGTCTCCCCCCAGGCATCCCAGCCCAGTCACACGTCCCATATTGACGTATGGCTCTTGCAGTAGGGCGAAGTCTATTTTCTCTTCGATCACAAATCGACAGAGCTCGGTCATTGCCTCGCGACAGTGATGAAGGTTTATTTGAACTATTTTTATTTTTTGTGTGTGTTTTTGTGTTGTGTTGTTGTTAGTGTTCATTGTGTGTGTGTGAGTGTTTGTGTGTGTGTTGGTGTCTAGTGTTCCCTCCCTATTTGGTCTCCGCGGCTTTATCGGGGTCCCTCCCCTTACGATACCGGTGTAGTTGCGCCCGGTGAGGGCACCCGATCCAGTCGCGTCGTAGGGAGAGGGTGTGTCGTGAGGTTTTCGGAGGACGCCTGTTGGTGGGGTCGGGCCTGAACATTCTCCCCCTCCTTAGAGGTTCCAGGCTGTGGCTCGTGTTCCCCACCTTCTGACTCGCTTCTGTGTGTGTGTCGTGCCTGTTCAGTGCTGTGTGTGTTGGTGTCAGTCTTGTCCGGGTTCTCCTGGGCTGGTAGTTTTCCCAGTATTCTAGCTAGGACTTTGGTGGCCTGATAACTTAGCCACATGGATTCTTGTGCGACTTCCTGAGGGACCCCTACCACAAGTCGTGTTCCCAGTGGGAGCACTTCCTTGCGAATGAGGGTCCACTCAGGGAGCCGCAGTTCCTCCTTGTGCATGTTTTGGCCCCTGATAAAGGACAGAGGATCCTCTGGATGATCCTCTACCTCTCCCGGGAGCCAAATCACCATTCTGCACCTGTCTAATTTCCTTGCCCTCAAGGGCACGCCGTTCAAGTCGCCGAAATCGCAGCTCAGCAGCCACTCCATCGCGCCCACGTTGTCTGCTGTCACGAGGAAGTACCCCTCGGCCACCAGCCCCGAGGCCGCGAAGGAGAGACACCTGCTGCTTATCTTGGCCTGAATGGCGCCCCCTATGAGAGAGGTAATCTTTCGTCTGATGGTAACATCCCCAGCACCGTCCGTCGCCGCTCCGTCCTCCCGCTGAATGATCACCGAGAGACCCTCGCTTTGATCCACGATGGGTCTCCGCGGCACCTCATTCCCGGCAGCGCTATTCTGCTTGGGTCGTTTCGACAGACGCTGCTGCGTCTGTTCCTCAGGGTCTGTGCCTTGTCTTTTTGACTTTCCCTCTTGTTGGGCCTGCCTCCGCCCCCGACGCAGCAGGCGTAATGTTGCCCTCTGCGTCAGTGGCGTTGGCCGGCCTGAGGGTAAGCTGTGCTTCCTCCTTCTTTCTCCGTGCTTTCATTCTTTTCCACTTCGATTTTGTTATCGAAGTGGTAAAGATCTCCTCTGTCTTTTCCGGTATTTCTGTGTGAGCACTGGTCTCTCCAATGCTCATTTGGTTAGTTCGTTCCCGAGAGACTCTGAGATAGTCCTACCGGAACGCACCTGACCTGTGTTACTGCTCCTTCCACTATTCTTACGGCTCATAAAGTTTGTTGGCGCTGAATTGCCCCCCCCAGAATACGAGGGGCAGCCCGAACCACTAGATGGTCCAGGGAGGGATTCTCCGGCCTTGCCGGTACCCTCCTGGGGTAGTCTACATTCTCTTTTTTCTGCGCTCATTTTATTTTTTGTTTATTTCCGGTTATCCGGAGCTGGGGGAATGGGATGAGGGTGGATAGGGGCGAAGGATGGGATGATATAGTAAATATATATAAATATAGGGTTACAGCTCTAGATTTCAGTTACGTCTGTTTCTGAGGGAATCAGACCAATAACAGGCAACAACCGCGTGAAGGAGAATCTATCAGCTTTGGGTTGGGGATCTACACGACTGTTGCGCTCTCCCCGCAGGTGATGAGAATAGGGGTTCGTCAGTCTCATGGTCCAGCTGTTGACTGGGTTAACCATTCAACTCACCTTTCCATCAGATTGACTCCCCTCCGCCCAGGACTCTCACTAACTTCTCGAATTAGTTTTGCGACGTTGCGTTTGCCTGATTGACGAGACGCTATTTCAGTAGCAACCAAAAGGTCCTCAGAGCTTCGTAACTGAACCAAATCATCGACACGTCGCCGTTTGGTTTTGGCACTTGCGTTTGCCAGGTCCACTGGCGGTCTCCCGGGACCAGGCAGTGAATGTGATGACGTGGATGCTTCTGCAAGGTCATAAGACACATTAAACTGTAAGTCTTCACCTTCTAGCCACTTAGCATTACAAGCTAAGAAACGATCCCGTATTCGGCTAGAATTCTCCCATTTCTCCGAAAGTTTCGAAGAAAAACGGGAAATTATAGTCTTGATGTCCTTCACAGATGCTTCAGTTACGCCACTGAGGTCATGTTCTTATAAAACAAACATGAAAAGCGCCTTATTTTGGTCACTTTTTGTATGTTTCACCCATTCTTCGAAAATATGCATTTTTGAGACTGTAAAACTGCTACCTGAAAAAAAAATAAAAACAGCTTTTGAGCAAAAAAGGTGCACAAAAAAAATGGTTTTATTATAATTTAGAAGAATATGTCTATCAACTGAAAAAAATACAGACCGGGGATACGAGGGGATTTTTAGTAAAAGTCTTTTGAATTTGAATTTCTGACGACTAAAAGGAAAACGAAATTTGCGACGCTCAGATTCTAATTTAGTATGAATATTATTTTATTGTAACTAAATAAAAAAAATGTACTTACCCTTAGCAATAGAATCCATCACTAAAATTTACCACAACTACTAAAATAACCTTGGGAGATGCAATCGTGTCAGTAGCGAAAATGCGAATAATATTATGCATTTAACCCAATTGTCTTATATACTACTCTCATTAACGATGTTATGTATGACTTATGCCAAAACAATAGTTGTTGGTGTAATTACCAACTAAAACCCTAATTACCCCCACTAATGTTTCTAGGAAATCTTAATGTTGTTTTTGTCCAGCTAGCTTGTTCTAGACGACACACTGTGCGCTGACAGAATACGCAAACTAGAGCTGCCAAAACTCATCTCATAATCCTTGAAAGAGCCCAGAGAGGGTATCTTAAGGTGATGTTTTTCAAACCCCCTCGCTTTACGACATTTGAACTTTTTTATTCCCACAAATTACTTACAAGCCGTCAAATTTGTATCTATTCATATAATAATATCGTCACTGATCCATTTCTGTACATGGAAAATATTAAAAAAAAACATCATAGGGGGTCTTTATAAGAGCAAGAGAACCCAAAACAATGGTTTTTCAGTTTGTCTGTATGTCTGTATGTTTGTGCACGCTAATCTCAGAAAACCGCTAAACCAATTTGAATACGGTTTTCAGGAATATATTATTACAGTCTTCACCTAACATTTAGTGTTTATTTCATCTAAATCAGTTAAGAAATAAAAAAGTTATGTCAACCACGTATTAGGTACATACAATGCAAATCTTATTCTATACATGTAAAATATCTGTAGAGGAGTAGTCTCTGTACATTGAAAATATTACAATATAAATAGCCAGAATGTGAAGGGATAACTAACAGTATCCATTTCAAACATTTTAATTGGTTATCTGTTCATCTGTTTATCTTTTAGTTGTGCACGCGACACGTAAAAAATATATAGCCAAATTAAATAACTTTTATTCACAAAGATAGGGTGTTTGTCTTTGTCTGTTTATCTGTTTGTCTTTTAGTTGTGCACACAAAACGAAAAAATAATATTTTCAAAAATTTCTGCAGAGGGATATTTATATAAGCAAGAGAACGCAAAACAATGTTTTTTTCATTTTGTCTGTTCGTCTATATATATGTATAATTGTGCACACTAATCTCAGAAACGGATTAATCGATTTGGATGCAGTTTTCGGGAATATATTGTCTTGGGATTCACTTTATATTAGGTTTTTTTTTAACAATCGGTTAACAAATAAAGAAGCTGCGGAAGCTGCCCAAATTCAAAGTAAAATAACTCCATTATTCAAATCTGGCTGTTCATTAGATCCTAGTAACTATAGACCTATTTCAGTCTTACCCACATTTAGTAAGATTTGGCATTTTCTGTGATCTATCTAAGGCGTTCGACTGCGATCAACATGAAATCCTTATAAAAAGTTAGAACATTATGGAGATAAAAATAAGTCCCTAGATTTGAATAGTTCATATCTTAATGATAGAATTCAAGAAGTTGATGTTAATGGAAAACGTTCCTCTGGTTCTTTGCTAAAAATAGGTTTGCCACAGGGCTCTATCTTAGGGCCTTTCTTGTTCCTCATTTACATAAATGACTTACCTCATCTAGTGAGGGAAAATATGGGATAGTGTTGTTTGCTGATGATACTTCTCTTACTTTTAAAGTTATTAGACGGCAATCTGTTATTGACGATGTAAGAGAGCATTGTTCTCTCAGACGTTGTACAATGGTTTAACGCCAATAATTTGTTACTCAATAAAAAAAAGACGAAATGTGTCAAATTTAGTTTACCAAATGTTAAAAATGTTAGAACCAATGTACAATTAAATAATGAGGAATTGGACTTGGTCAAATCTACTACTTTCTTGGGCAGTACTTAAGATGAAAAATTGCAATGGGGTCCTCATATATTTGATTTTTCAAGCAGACTTAGTTCTGCTGCATACGCGGTTAAAAAAATACGTCGATTAACAAATATGGAAACTGCTCGATTAGTTTACTTTAGTTACTTTCATAGCTTAATGTCATACGGTATACTCTTATGGGGCAATGCGGCTGACATTGATACCATATTTACATTGAAGAAGAGGGCTGTTCGCGCAATGTATAATATGAGACCAAGAGACTCTTTAAGAAACAAATTTAAAGAATTTAAAATTATGACTGTTTATAATCAATATATTTATGAAAAATTAATTTACGTTCATAAAAATATTTCAAAGTTCAAGAAAAATTGTGATTTACATAAAATTAATACAAGACAAAAAAAATAAATTTGCTAAGCCCGGCACTAGGCTCCATAAAATAGGTAAATCCTTTAAGGGTAATTGTATACGTTTTTATAAAGCTCCCAAATGAAGCCTTAAGCCTATCATTAAATAAATTTAAATTATATGTTAAAAATAATTTGATAAAAAAAAACCTACTATAGTGTAAACGACGTCAACGACGGTATGGCCTGGGATTGAATTTTATTGTATTGCGAATAGCTAGTAATCTCCGCAACTTGTTTTTTGTTGTAAATTAATTTTGCTTTATCGACCTGATGCATCACACCGATTCCTTAGATGTCACTACTTGCGGTAGCATCGGGAGTCGGGTTGCCTTCCTCCCTCAAATATGCTCGTGAACGGGGGCTGCTTGCGGTGACTGGTTGTGTGGCAGGCCGAAGATTTTTTTTTATAATATTTTTTTTTTTACTTTTATTATTATTATTTCATTTTCGTTGCCTGAAATCATTAGGCTTCCTTTCCAATTGATAGCAATGATAGCGACGGTTCTAGTTGTTCCAAAATTACATTTAAGATTGACGTTTGTGAAACAGTGAAAAACAGAAACATAACAAAAAAAAATTCCGGCTGAGTTTGTTGTGTGGTTCTTCTCAGACCAGGACGCGTTTGGAATTCTCATAGCTTTAACATTAACCCCTTGTAGCCCCTTGTAACATTTCTGACACAAACTATAAAAGATCCTAGAAATTCATACAGATCATACTTATTCCCTTTTAACTCATTGTATCTTCACTGTTACATACCATACTAAGAAAATAATACACCACGTCACGTATAGATGGCGTTACTAGTATGAAATTTAAAGTTTAATTTGACTGGTAGGTAGTTGCGATCAGTCGGTACGTGTAAGAAAGTTTGAAATTCGGTAAAAATAGTTTTTTTTGCTAAACTGATACGGTTTTCTCTTCGACATTCGGGTAAGTACCTAAAATTAGATATTATATAGTATGTCGTTAATTTTTTAAAATTTTTATACTAAAAAGATAACTATTTATGTTTGTAACATTTCTGTAACATTGATTAGCGAGGGTAAAAATGTTTAATCATATAGCTAATACAAAATTAATATTTTTTAGAATGTTTTCACGACGAAATCACCTTAACGACGATCAAATCGTTAATTATCTTATCACTGGTGAAGATAGTGAAGATGGACTGGATTCTGAGGACGATGATGTATTAGATCCCAACTTTGAACCATTCGAAAATTTTATGTCTGACGATGACGCTGATACAGCAGGTATTGACCTAAATTCTATTATCAATGAACTTGAAGATAGTGAACCTATTTTACAACCTACTGTACCAGATCAGCCAGCAACAACATCATGCTCAAATCCCAGAAGAAAAAAATGCAAGAGGGAACTGCAATGGAAACTAAAGAATCTTATTCTAAACGCCCAGCAAGTTAAGTTTTCAGGAAATACCACATTGACATCTGATTTATTGGATCTGGCTATATTTCGATAATTATTTTACGTCTTTGTCATTACTGGAGCATTTGGCCAAGGAGGGAATTTTGAGCCTTGGGACGGTACGACGCAATAGAATCCCCAACTGTAAATTACCTACTGACAAGGAGGTATCAAAAAAAGAGCGTGGTTATTCCATGGAACTTGTGGCTGATGTTGACGGCATTGACATTTCTAATGTTATATGGAAAGATAATAAAGTTGTAACAATGGTATCAACTTTCGTAGGAGAAATGCCAAAGTCACAAGTTCGGCGTTATGATAAATCTAATAAAAGATACATCAACATTGATCGGCTCAATATTGTTAGTGAATACAATCTTTATATGGGTGGTGTAGATTTGGTAGACAGCATCATGGGATATTATAAAATTTTGATACGAAGCAAAAGATGGCAAGTACGAGTATTTTAAATGCGTGGCTTTTATATCGGCGAATAAAATCTTATAAGCAAAACGCTGAAAAGGATACCTCTTCGGCAAATTTTCGTCTCGAAATAGCCGAAACTCTATGCAAACTTGGGAACAAAACAGCAATCAAGAAACGTAAAACGACAGAAATTTATATCCAGGCTAAAAAGTATAAAGGTCCTGCACAGCATACTCCACCAATTGCAGTGCGTCAAGATCAAGTCGGACACTGGCCAGTTTGGTCAGAAAATAGGATCAGGTGCAAGTTTCCTAAATGCACAGGGGTCTCTCAAACTTTATGTGAGAAATGTGGTGTAGCTCTTTGTTATAACAAGAAAAATAATTGCTTCAAAGAGTTCCACACCACATAGGACAATATTAATTATACTATTGGTTTAATGTTACAGATATGTCACAATCCCTATTTTCCGAAATATATAAACAAATAATAAAAAATAAAAAAAACTGAAAAATATGTGTTTCATTTTAGTTAAATATTAGTCCTAAAACATAAATTATTTTAAAATTTATGATCATGGGTTACAAGGGGTTAAGATGGAAAGTGCTTTTACAGAAGGGCTTATTACGATAAATCTAGCATCGTAATAGGCCCTCCTGACACTTCCATGTTGACGTACACAAGTGATCACTGAATCGCTAAGAATGGCGAAAAGCTCTCTATCAGACCAACTGGCAGTCAACCTTTCTGGTCTCTTGCGAAAGCGATCGAGTCAAATTTTTGCCAACCCTCACTGCCTGCTCTGCTGAAGCCGGATATGTTGCTGATAATTCGCATCTAGACACTGGTACTGCTTCTCCAGCACATCTTCCTCACTGCGGTATTTCGATGCCTGAAATCCGCATCACTAACAAAGAGGTATGGAGAATTGTGTCGTTTAGATGTGAATAAATCCAGTAGTCCTGATGGTATGGTTGCTAATGTGCAACCCTAGCCCAAAAAAGGCAGCCGTGCCGACCCTGTCAATTACTCGCGCCTACTAGCATACCTAGAAGGTAACGATCTCCTCAGTAACCGACAGCACGGGTTTCGCCGTAATAGATCTACTGGGCACCTCTTAGTGTATGCTACACACATTTTAGGCGAGACCGTCGAGAAGAACGGAGAAGCGGTCGCCGTCTCTCTGAACGTCTCGAAGGCATTTGACAGGGTCTGGCATGCGAGCCTTATAAGCAAGCTTTCAGCGTACGGTATATCTCCTGGTCTGATCGGCTGGGTAACGAACTTTCTGAGCCAGAGATCTCTCCGAGTAATTGTCGACGGGTTTTCCTCGGAACCCTTGACAATAAATGCCGAAGTGCCTCAGGAGTCCGTTCTTTCTGCAACTCTTTTTCTGCTGCACATTAACGATCTCTTCAAGCCCGGTATCTATGGGTATGCAGACGACAGCACAGTTGTACAAAAATATCTGCCGAGTACTCGGGCTAGTAGATATCTAATACATTCTGAAAGAGAAGCCATGGTGCAATGTTTGAATGACAAACTTCAGGCAGTCTCCGCAAGGAGCAATGCCAATCTTGTCAAGTTCAACGCCACCAAAACGCAGACGTGTCTGTTCACCGTCAATAAGAGCCCTTTCACCTAGGCTCCAACTTTCCAGAATGTATCCTTGGAATACAGTGACCGGCTTTTGTTGTTAGGCTTAGAGACTTCCTCGAACCTCAACTTTGGTCGGTTCATTGAGTCCAGAGCAAGAGCAGCAGCAGCAAAGCTTGCCGTTCTTGCGAAGGTTCGGCAGTACTTTACACCGGGACAGCTTCTTGTTTTATACAAAGCATAGATCCGGTCGGGTGTAGAGTACTGTGGTCACATATTTGCTGGTGACGCAAAGTCTCAACTTGCGGTTCTGGACTCAATTGAGAGGCGAGCAAAGAGCCTGCCAAATATAATGTGGGTGTCTGCAAGAGAAGAGTGAATAGGTTGCTAGGGCAATGCGCCTTACCACCTAAGACTACATTCCAGTTACCATCCGATGGAATGTAGTCCAGCATTGCCCTAGATCATATATAAAATTAAAAAAAAAAGCTAATAATATCTTATTGTCGTACCATTGCTGCTTACCAGTTTGAGGGTTCAGTTTTTACATACATTGGTAAGTACGTAATACAAAGGGTACTTATTATCAAAATCGAAATCTACGCGTACGAAGTCGCAGGCACAGCTAGTACTAAATATAATACTAAAAACACACAAAAAAATACCTTTTATACCAAACCAGCGAAAAAGACGCAGACCTGCCCCTGCTTGTAAAATACCCCTTGCAACACTATGTTTAAAAAAAACGCCATATGGCGTAAAATCTATAAAACTCTATAATAAACTTACCAACACCTAAAACATTCATCCCTTACCATACATTGAAGTTAAAAATATATTAACCGTCTTCCTTAATTAAGATAGAGAACAATTTTTCAAGATATAAAATATTTTTATTTTATTTTTATTTATTTATATCTTTTCCACTTAGAATCATAATCAGTGATCACTTGTGTACGTCAACATGGAAGTGTCAGGAGGGCCTATTACGATACTAGATTTATCGTAATAAGCCCTTCTGAAAAAGCACTTTCCATCTTAATGTTAAAGCTATGAGGGTTCCAAACGCGTCCTGGTCTGAGAAGAACCACACAACAAACTCAGCCGGATATATTTTTTGTTATTGTGATCACTGTTTCACAAACGTCAAACTTAAATGCAAATTTGGAACAACTAGAACCGTCGCAATCAATCGGAAAAGAAGACTAATGATTTCAGGCAACGAAAATTAAATAATAATAACAGATAAAAAATATATATAAATCTTCGGCCTGCCACACAACCAGTCACCGCAAGCAGCACCCGTTCACGAGCATAACACAAGAGCCAGCCATCACCCCCTTCGCACATATTTGAGGGAGGGAGGCAACCCGACTCCCGATGCTACCGCAAGTAGTGACTTCTAAGGAATCGGTGTGATGCAGAAGGTCGATAAAGCAAAATTAATTTACAACAAAAAACAAATTGCGGAGATTACTAGCTATTCGCAATACAATACAGATTTATTCCCAGGCCATACCGTCGTCGATGTAATCCTTTACACTATAGTAGGATTTTTTTATTAAATTATTTTTAACATATAATTTAAATTTATTTAATGAGAGGCTTAAGGCTTCATTTGGGAGCTTATTATAAAAACGTATACAATTACCCTTAAAGGATTTACCTATTTTATGGAGCCTAGTGCCGGGCATAGCGAGTTTATTTTTATTTCTTGTATTAATTTTATGTAAATCACAATTTTTCTTGAACTTTGAAATATTTTTATGAACGTAAATTAAATTTTCATAAATATATTGATTGTAAACAGTCATAATTTTAAATTCTTTAAATTTATTTCTTAAAGAGTCTCTTGGTCTCATATTATATATTGCGCGAACAGCCCTCTTCTGTAATGTAAATATGGTATCAATGTCAGTCGCATTGCCCCATAAGAGTATACCGTATGACATTAAGCTATGAAAGTAACTAAAGTAAACTAATCGAGCAGTTTCCATATTTGTTAAACGACGTATTTTTTTAACCGCGTATGCAGCAGAACTTAGTCTGCTAGACAAATCAAATATATGAGGACCCCATTGCAATTTTTCATCTAAAGTAATGCCCAAGAAAGTAGTAGATTTGACCAAGTCCAAATCCTCATTATTTAATTGTACATTGGTTCTAACATTTTTAACATTTGGTAAACTAAATTTGACACATTTTGTCTTTTTTTTATTAAGCAACAAATTATTGGCGTTAAACCAATGTACAACATCTGAGAGAGCATTGTTTACATCGTCAATAACAGATTGCCGTCTATTAACTTTAAAAGTAAGAGAAGTATCATCAGCAAACAACACTATCCCATGTTTATCCCTCACTAGGTGAGGTAAGTCATTTATGTAAATGAGGAACAAGAAAGGCCCTAAGATAGAGCCCTGTGGCACACCTATTTTTACCAAAGAACCAGGGGAACGTTTTCCATTTACATCAACTTTTTGAATTCTATCATTAAGATATGAACTAATTAAATCTAGGGACTTATTTTTAACTCCATAATGTTCTAACTTTTTCACAAGGATTTCATGTTGAACGCAGTCAAACGCCTTAGATAGATCACAGAAAATGCCAAGTGCATCCTGTGATCCTTCCCAGGCTTCAAATATGTTTAGTAATAGCTCTACACCAGCATCTGTTGTAGAGCGACCGGCACTGAAACCAAACTGGTTTTTGTGTAAGAGATTGTTTTTACTGAAATATGCCACAAGTTGATTAAGAATTATTTTCTCAAAAATCTTACTAAAAGTGGGTAAGACTGAAATAGGTCTATAGTTACTAGGATCTAATGAACAGCCGGATTTGAATAATGGAGTTATTTTACTTTGTTTCATTAGATCAGGAAATGTACCATATTCTAAACAATTATTAAATATTAATGCTAAGTCTGGCGCTACAATGTCAATTATGAACTTAAGTATGTCAACAGAAAACCCCCAAAGATCACTAGTCTTTTTAACGCTAATTGATCTAAATACTTTGATTACTTCTTGAGCATTAACTTTTTCAAACTTAAAACTACTAACACATTGATCTACATTCTCTCTAAGTAAACCCATAGCTGCAGCGGTAGAAGAATTTAAAGATAACGTTGTAGTCACTGGAATATTAGCAAAAAAGGTTTCAAAAGCAGTAGCAACCTCGAGGTCAGACGTGACATATTTATTATCTATATTTAATTTATAGTCGATCCTCTGGGATTTAGCTCTTCCAGTTTCCTCATTAATTATTTTCCAAGTTGTTTTTATTTTATTAATGCTATTTCCTATTTTATTTTGAATATGTTGATTTTTTGCTATTTTACATTGTTTTTTAAAAGATTTGGAAAATAATTTTACCTCATCCCTAAACTCATTACTAGTATTAAACATCAATTCCGCATACATATTATATAATTTTTCTCTATTTTTGTGTAACTCAGCAGATGCCCAATCACTAAACACTAATTTATCATTAACAACCACTGTTTTAGGAGTAAATATAGAGTTAAATAATTTAGTGAAAGTACTAAAAAAGTCATTATACATAATATTGGGGTTTGAATTTTTCATCAAAGGCAAATAGCGTACTAACCCATTTTTAATTTGTTCGATACGTTCTACAGTCACTGGTATAAAACTTATTTTCTGTTTTGATTTTTCTTTCTTGCTACAACTGAATTTAATAAATTGGCCACAGTGGTCAGAATCTAATGTATTGAATAAACATTTAAAATTTGGAATAACACTTGTAAAAATGTTATCAATACAAGTGGCACTAGTGGTTGTGACTCTAGTAGGCTCCATAAACATGTGTAAAAGATTATAAGATTTGAACAAATTTAAAAACTTTATACTTATTGAATTTTGTTCAAGAATATTAATATTGAAGTCTCCACAAATAATTACCTTTTTACTAGAATGTGATAGTTTATACAATACCTCATCCATAATCTTTTCAAAATGTTCAAAGTTAGATGACGGTGGCCTATAAAAATTTACAATTATGAACTCTTCTAATTCAACTGAAGCAAGTTCAGTTGTCCGCTCAACAGAGTGGCTCACTATGTCTTTGCATTCTTTGAATTTTATCTGTTTATTTAAAATAATTAAAGAGCCACCATGTATGGAATTAACTCTGTTGAACGAACTACCAACCTGGTGGTTATTGAAATTAAATATTAATTCATCATTCTTAAGCCAGTGCTCAGTGACACAAAAAATATTAATATTAAAAGCATTTAAAACCAATTCAATTTCTAATTCCTTATTTCTAATACACTGAATGTTCTGATGCACCAGGTTGATACAGTTTATGTTATGGTTTTTATTATTTATTTTAACAATTTTTGTATTTCTGTAATCATCATTAATATCATTATTTGATATCTTAATTATTTGGCTAGAGGATATCTCTACTGTCTTAATGTCTAGTTTAAACTACTACTAATACTACTATTACTAGTTGGATTTATTTCCAAGCTGTTTTTACTTATACAAGTAATTGAATGCTGTTCAATAGAAACAATTTTAGCCAAATTATTGGCTGTCATAGTAAAATAATATAATAGCGATGAAGCTACCTGTCTTTTAATATATGGAGATAGGTAATACCTACCATTAGTCAAGTTATAAAAGTTACTAACATTAGTGTTAGTGTCAATCACATGAAATTTGTCATTATACAAACATAAATTATATATCAGTAAATTTATCTTATATCTAATTTTATTTTCGGCCTGTGGCAAACCTTGATTATAGGGTAATGAAAACCAGACAATTTTATTGACATCTAAGTTACTTATAGTTTCAAAACATTTTTTAAATTCCAAATGATTTACATTATCTCTATTTCCTACAAAAAATATTATATTTGTTGATTTAGTAAATTATTTACTTGAATTTTTTATTTGTCTAGTAATATTCATTAAATTATTGTCAGGTGAACAGCTGTTGAATACATTTTGTTTTTCAAAATAAGAATTTAGTACAGATCCCATTCCTTTTCCAATATTATCGCTAAACATATAAGTATCATATACAGGAGTTAATTTGAGGGAGCCACTATTATTAGAAACAGGGATATCAACCTTGTCACACAATATTTTAGCGGGGGAGGACAATGTTGGTTTTACAGAAAATAACTTATTATTACACTCACATGAACAACTGTTAGTCTGTGAGTTCATACATTCCAAACTATTTTGTGATTTTTTTAATAGTTCATCTACTTTTGACTTTTGTTCGCTTAGCAAGTTTTGTGTTTTCATATTTTTTTGTAACACTTCTTAAAGTAGTCTGCAAACGGGCTAAATTGAATTGAATTGAATAATCTTTTCATTTACTTCTATAAAACTACGCCTAATAGAGATACACATCAGTGACACACATACTCACCCATATATACACACACACACTTGCAAATTCTTACACTCGTTTACACAAAAATATTTTGTTACTTGCTTAGTTCTTAATTCTTAACAATTAGAAATATTTTTTTAATCATTCTCATCATCATCATCATCATCATCATCTACCGTCATCACAATTCGTCAACACCAACATTACTATATTTGTCACTATATCCATCATTTCATTTAAGCCAATGATCTTCGTAGTTATAGTCTCCAACTATGAAATCAACAAATATGCAAACGATTTGATCTTAAAGGCTAGATCATTTTATCATTTACTCGTATAAACTTTCTGCATCACAAGTAATAACCGCCTTCGTGACTCACTAATGAGAACAGATAGTTTTATTATTTACCGACATATCACATGGAGCCAACAAATTCGTACCATTAATAACAGGACGAGGATGCTCACGGGAGTATAAACTTTATATAGTTATATTTCATTTTAAAAGTCCCACACTCGAACACGCTAGTTATCCTTCTATAGTATTTCTTGTCTAGATTTTAAATCTTTAAATGAAATCTTTAAATAATACAAAAAGGGTTAAATAAATCATCATCAGACTTTTTTTTTTTATTATTAAGAAATCGATGGTACATAATAATAAAACATTAATACTACGAAACAGCCAATGCTAACATTCTACTGGACAGATGCCATGACACTGTCCTCATTTTTCTTGAGAATGACGAAGCCCTCCATGACGGGCGACAGAGGGAGGTACTCGTCCGTGGCCAGCTCCGCCCGCTCCCCGAACGAGAGCAGCACCGGCGTCGTGTGCGTGTGAGACCCCGCGATCGTCTTGGGCGTGCCGGCCTTTCCTATCACATCTACGGCCTGAGAGAGAAATACTAATTAGTAGCAGAAGACTAATTTACCTAAAACGAATGGTTCGAGCCGTGCACGTCACCTGTCCGACGCGGACGCTGACGTTGAGCGGCTGCAGGTTGTCGTCCAGGGTGACCAGCCAGCGGGGCTGCATTGCCGTGGCCAGCACGTACAGGAGGTAGTGAGATTTACCTAGAATTACTGAAAAACAAATATAATCGTCGAATCTATCACCCATCTCGGATCAAAACCGTCAAAACTTAAAATATATATCGAACGTCGCGGGCTATCGATAGAAAACATCGGAGAGTCCTCACTGTTCTTGCAGTCGAGGAAGGCCGTGAGCACGACCAGCAGCCCCGCCAGAGCGGGCTGGTTGAGCAGCCGGCGGTCGGCGTGCGCCGGGCACAGCGTCACCGTGCCCTTGCCGGCGTGGCACAGCCCCTGCGCCAGCCGCACCATGAACAGGTGCACGGGCGATTTGCCGTGGTACAGCGCCAGCGCGCGCAGCATCGTCGCCAACCTTCGGATTATTATTAATGGACGTCCGTCAGTGTTTCCGTCACGGGAGGCGGACGTTCACTGTAACGTATTAATCTTTACGAGCGCGGCGCTCACCTCGCGTTGTTGGTGCCGGCGCCGACCAGTCCCATCGCGAAGATGGCGTTGTAGGCGACGTCGTTGTCGGAGTCGTGCGAGTACTTGTTGAGGACGTCGATGACGGACAGCTGCGGGTTGGACACGGAGCACAGGGCTATGGCGAGAGGCACGGCGCGACGCACCGCGGGCTCCCCGTAGCGACCCTAGGGTTTAAGTTACACGTACTTTTAAACTGTTACCCGTCGGAGCCATTAATTGGAAGTAGTTGGGGACTCACGAGTTGTCCGAAGATGCGCGTGCACATCTCCGCGCCCGTCTCCTCCGCCAGCGCGATGACGGCCACCCCCAGCGTGGCCACGGCCTGCACGGACGACAACTCCTTGTTCGCCTCCTTCTCCTTCTCCTTTTCCTTATCCTTGCCCTTACTGTCCTTGGACTTGCCTGCTCCGTTGTTATTTTATCAGATTGGACTTTCGATTTTATGAATCAAAGGTGTAATAACTCCATGTACATACTTTTGTTTTTATCATCCTTGGCGGCGCTGGAGGCGGGGGCGCTCCCGCCGGCGCCCGCAGCGCTCCCGCCGGAGCCCGCAGCGCTACTTTCTTTAGAATCTTTCTTGTCCTGTTTCTTAAAGGCAGTGTCCTCGGTGGAAGACTGTTCGTTCTGAAAGACGTACAAAATATTATATGTCAAATGATTTATAAATTAAACTCAGGGTTTAAACGACAAGTGACAGGTTTCGTTTTGCCCGGGAACGACCGCTTCCTTCTAAGTGAAAAATTTACAATAATTAATTTCACTTTAACAATCAAATAAAATTAAACGACGTCCCTCCTTCTATAACTATTGTTTTCCTAAAGTATTAGTGTTACTTGCTAGCGGCCACTAGTTCAAACCGACACGGAGTCCTCTCCTCCGAGCTCTCCACGTGAGTACGTACGTCGGTCTCGTAGTGCTTGGAGCAGATATGCAGCATCTGTTGCACCACCAGCACGTCCCCGGTGCCGGCGTAGGCGCACATGGAGAGCGTGGTCTGGCACAGCGACTGCTGCGGCTCCGGCAGCACCTCCAGCGCCGCCATGGTGGCCTCCGTGCGCTCCTTGCAGCCTGCACGAGGACGGGTATATCAATGCTACGGAGCCGAAGGGTCGTTTCGATCGTTAGGTACGATCCGGTCTATGGCGTACGGGGTGACGCCCGCAGTCCATACGGAAGAAGCCGCAGGTTACGGCGGATTACTTAATACATACTTTTTTACCCAGCTCCCGATTTGGAGACAAGTAAATTCTGTGTCGCTGGATATTTTACTGAATAAATTCCCCCAATTCAAACCTACACTGATCGAAATCTATGCATCTCACGAGGAGTCGCCTGGACACGTGCTCTCTAACGACGGAAGGATTAATCATTATTTTACCTAGGAAACATAATCCGAGACCGAGGTGAAGGAACCTGGCATATGTTGAAGAATGTAGGTCTTTGTTATCGTCGATGAGGCGCTGGATGATGGCGCACGTGACCTGCGAAGGTAAGAGATTATCAAATAAAGTCCACATTGTGCAGGGCGGCGTGTGTGCAGGGCGGCGTGTGTGCAGGGCGGCGTGTGTGCCGCGGCGCCTTGTGTCGCAAGTGGCCAATGTTGGAGGCATCGCCCAAACATCCTTGCTGCTAGGGTGGCTACAATGACGACTGACATAAACAAGTCTAATAACATCACAATTGTTGTTTTAACAATATATTTTAAATCACTTCTCAAGATAAATTGATTTTGTTACAAGCAATAACCATTGAATCTAATAGTTTATAATTAGAGGTACAGAAATTTCGCAAAAAAATCCGCATTTTCATTCATAATTTTAAAAATTTAAAATTTCGCATTTATATTTTTGAAATTATAAAATTTATAAATTAGAGGGTAAATTAAATATTTATTAAACAAAAATACTTGTTTAGTAATTTTATCTATACTAATATTATAAACTGAAGAGTTTGTTTGTTTGAACGCACTAATCTCTTATACTAAGAGCCCGTGAACCCCAGACCTTCCTTATTTTATAAAAGCTGAAAGTTTGTCAGCGCGCACTACCAACACAGGTAAGAACGATGGAGCATTATGAAGTTCAGACTATAGTGGCTTCAGCAGATAGTCGGTGCTGAAGGTGAGATAATTACCGCTCTACTTTCGTCAAATTATTAAGTCTGATTTTTTGGTCATACCTTTAAAATATTGTTAAAAATTACGTCATTCATTGCCAGACACTTAACACCGTGGCAACCCCTTGTCAGACACCCTTAATGTTGAGGAAATTTTAACCTTACTTAGGTTATAGTATAAAAGCTGATTTTTATATATAATAATTACATAATAATTAGATTTTTATAAATATAAAATGAAAAATAAACCGATACGGGCAGGGATTCGAACCCGCGACTACTGGAAAACCGTCCCGTCGCTCTACCAACTGAGCTACCGTATCGCTGTCCGTCTCGGTGAATTAAGCATTCTATATGTGATCGTCTTTATCGGGACGGTGGTGACATCTATTAGGTTTCTTGCGAAGATCCTAACCAATGTTTCTAACTTTGCAGTATAGATAAACATTGAAAAGATGCCACTACCGAAATTTATGTTTGAAAATATCTTTAAACATGTATAGCCATGTTAAGTTTATTTAAATTTATATAAATATAGAATGAAAAATAAACCGATAAAGACGATCGACGACGACCGGCGACACGAGTGGCTCCTAAAAAATAAATCGTCGTGGTGACTCACGTCCCCGTTGCAGGAGCCGACGGCGATGAGTCCGCAGGCGACGGCGGCGAGCGCGCAGATCTCCGGCGGCGCCGCCGCGTCGCCCAGCGCCGGCAGCAGGTGCGACAACACGTCCTCGCGCTGCGTGCCCGCGTACGCAATGCCCAGACCTGCAACACCACCGGTGCGTTGAACGTGGCCCGTCTGGATGGCCGATAGCTTACGATTACCCTAACTTTTATGAGTAGAACTGACGGACCGGTAGATCGACGGCTAATAACATTTAAAATATTCGTACCCGCACGGACGGTCGGCCCGGTCCACGGCCGGTACGAAGTATGCACGTATCGATAATAAAATATAGTAGGGACTGGCCTAAGATGCTGCCGATTCTCAGATTGGCACTCGTGTGCAGCACGTAGTCAGAGAGCAGCGCCAGGGCGGGATCGCACTCGTTGCGCACTCCGCAGTTCACGAGCCCCAGGGCCAGCAGCGCCCCCGCCTTGATGTGCTCCTCCGACGTGTACAGATACTTGTCTATGGGAGTCAGGCCGCCGTCCACGTCCCAGAGATGGATCATCCCGAGGGAGGCTGCGGCCGATAACATTCCTAAACGAATACGTGTTTTAATAAATGACTTTCTATTAAGTAGTAGAAAAAATATTTCACTTTAACGTACCGTGATCCTTGTTCTTGTACATCCACTTATTTCCATCTTCTGTCGTGACTAGTTTATCTCTCCCGAAACCGGCATTCACGAATGCATTGACGAAGGTAGCGGATAGATTCTGTCTGGCCGAGTCTACAGGGTGTTCCGATAGAAGGGAGGGTCGCAGCGCCGAGCCTGCCGATTCTAGCCAAGTTTTGTAAACCTCTTCT
Organism: Napeogenes sylphis; assembly: GCA_959347405.1. Classification (NCBI taxonomy): domain Eukaryota; kingdom Metazoa; phylum Arthropoda; class Insecta; order Lepidoptera; family Nymphalidae; genus Napeogenes; species Napeogenes sylphis. The sequence goes on from OY365776.1 coordinate 1,284,570, forward strand.
GGAGTTTTAGGCTCCATAATGTCAAGCTGTAAAGGAAAAACTGATGCTAGGCAATTGTTGTCTGCAATTTCTTTGATAATTTATGAAGCTTCCTATATGAAATAAAATATATTTGAAATAGGTTAAAGAGAACTTATTATTTTTCGTAAAGTTGTAGGTACAATGTAATATGATTTGCATGATTTCCACTAATTTGGTTACTTTATGAACAGTGTAATAAAATTTAATAAAAAAAAACTGTAAGTATTTCATAAAGAGAGATAAAATAATATACCTCTCTAGCCAAACTGAGGAAATGGTCATTAATATGGGCATTTAAGAGAATGGTGCGAAGATCTTCATCTTCCAATTCCAAAGGTACATACTGACGGGCCAACATATAACACAATTGTTTCTTTATTAACCTGCAACAACAAAAGGAACATATAACACATTGTATATTTATAATAATATAAGTAATTGTTTTATAATATTATCACTTACGGATTATTACAAGCATTAAAAACTTCTTCACATTTTGCCTTATCATGCAGTTGCATTGCTACCAACAAGGCCCGAGGGTACTCTCCAAAACGTAAGTATGTATCTAGTACACCTTGCAATATTTGTGTAGATTCTGGTTCTACTACATAGCTAGCACACCTGTACATTTAACATTATTGTATTACTGTTCTTTTTATATTACATAACATAACATTTAACAAGTTATTATTGTCAAATGCATATTTACATTGAAGAAAATATTAAAAACCAATCTTTTACTTTGTTTTTAAAACATTTCAGAAGTCTGACAAACCATATCTATTATAAGTTTGTTTAAATGATCACTACAACTATTAGCATTTATTAAAACATACCCAATCAGATAATGACAGACACGGGGATAGTTGCTCTGATCCATGTGTTGTGAGAGAAGATCTAGTCTGTCTATCTCCATCAACAGATCACAAGCCTGAATCTCAGCAGAATGCTGCATGTCAAATGCTACTACATCCCGCACTAGTAGCATGAGGGTGTTCATGTTGTCTAAGTTCCATTCCTCTGCTATTTCACCCTCAAGTTGCCTAATTAAAATTATTATTTTTAAAATATATTTAAGTTGATGCCATAAAATGAATCAAAAATCAATTCAATACAAATTTTAATGATTTCGGGTTTAATTCTTACCTAACATATTCATGTCCCCATTCACCAACATTAGACATGGTTCCTAGCAAGCAATACTTAAGACATTCTCTTTTTTCGGCAGCATCCTAAGAAAAAACCAATTATTACTTTATTTTATGTCAATTATTAAGGTTTGTAAATTTTAAGGTGTTGATATACTTACTGGGGCACCACTGACACCCATAGCAAGGACAGAAACAACATCAGCACAATATTTCTTTGTCTTTTCATCTTCTATTTTGTCATAAACTAATTTCAGTGCCGGATAATGCTCTCTTAAAAATTTCAGAGGTTTGGGAACTGACGTCATCGAAGTTGTGGACGTCCTTATAAGATTGCTTAACATTTGCAACGCCGGCAGATAAAGATCAACTTCAGTACCCTGAAAGTAATAACAACATTTTTTTACCAAAGCTTCGGCACATATGAACATGACGTATTTAAAAAAAAATACCCAAGTACTTACCACTAACTTTTCTACGAGCATATTAAGTTCTTCTTGTAAGCGTTTGTCTTCTTCGGACTGTAAAAAACATTAACATATGTAAAAGATGTTTTTTTAAACAATCAAACATCGGCATATAAATAAAGAATTTACCAAGTCATCATTAGGAGGTGGTGCTGGTTCTACCTTTTCCTTTTTAGGTTCTTCTGTTTTATTTTTCACCGTCATTTTTTTTTTCAAGTATAAAGGCACTCACTTTAAATGATATTTAACAAACTAAAGTTAATAATTGATCGGTGATTTGAGGAAATGCGAGATGACTTTAACAATTTTGACAAGTCATTCTCAGTGTAGTCTGTTATACTTATATTATAGTCTATGGGTGCGTTCCACTAAGCGTTCACAACGATCAAAACGCTCCTTAAGTCGTTCCACATAACGACCGCGGTCGTTGTGGTCGCGGCGAAAACGTCACTTATGACGTCATGACTTACGCTCACGCGAAGCTCACGACGACCCATCTAAAAAGGTGGGTCGAAAATTAGCGGCGTTTTCAAAAGTCGAAACATCAAAAATGGCGACCGTTAAGCTCACGTTATTTCATGTCGAAAAATATATTTTAGTAGAAGTGAATGTTTCTGCAGCGGATACTCAATGTGCCTCCACAGGTAAATATAATTATGTAAAACAAGCTTAGAAAAATGTATTGTAGTTTATAATTAATATACATGTATACATTTTTCCTTGATTGCCAATAATATAACCTAACTTTAGAAATGAAAATTAACTTAGACTTCTTTAAGTTAGTTTTCTAACCTAACCTAACCTTTTAAATCTCTTACATTTTATTTATTAACATTTGTATTATTTACCTCTACGCTCAAAACGCTCTATAATCCATTCCACTTGAGTTTACGACAGTAACGCTCACAAGCAAGTGGAACGGGAAAAACTGCGGTCGTGAGCGTGATCGTTGTGAACGGTTAGTGGAACGCACCCTATAGAAAGTAAAAACTAACTAAAAACATAGATTAATGAAAAACATTGTCTTCGCGAAGAAGTACAGATTTAATATGTATAATATCTATAGTTTCTGGAATATGTAGTGGTAGTTAACTAATTAATTTTATATTAAAAAAGAATAATATCCTTATTTTTTCATTTATTAATATTTAAAGAATAAATACAATAATATTGTATAGTATTCGAATTTACGTTTGTAAATTTTGTTTAATTAATGCCTCAAAATTAAAATTTAAGTGGCTCATTCTTATTTCAAATTAATAAAGAAAAAAATCAGAATATTGACGTTATTTTATAAGTGAGTATTATAACGATAATTAAAATGCTTTTATAAAGTTTTATTTTATGACGTTCTCTTTTCTAATTATAAATATGTATTTAAGTAAATATAGAAATAAAAGTAAATCGGAACGGACAGGGTGGCCAATCCTCGACCTCTGGGAAACCGTCTCATTTGAACTACCGTATCGCTACCCGCTCCAATGTACTGGGTATTATACAGGGTTATTTTTAATTAGTTGCCTCTTGCAGGCAGCCTCTCTACGTCAATCCCAACAATATTTGTTCTACAACTTTTAACAAATCTTGCTAAACAACATAAAAAAAAACTTAAAAAAATTTTGCTCCCTCTTTTACTTATTACTCTGTATTTTGTAAGAAGTACCTAAAAGGTCAACGCTTGAGAGCCATACCGACGCTCAGAGTTAATGCCAGTTCAGAGACAACAAATAAATTTTGTATGGGCAAATTTAAATTTAAAAAACTATTAATTTTAAAAAGTCGTAGAACAAATGTTGTTGGAATTAATGAAAAGAGAATTCCTGCAAGAGGTGGTCAATTAATTAAAAATAACCCTGAATAGTCTTTATCGGGTCGCTGACATCTAAAAGGCTTGTGTCGAAAATCCTAACCAATGTTTTTAGCTCTGCAGTGTAGCTTAACGTTGAATAGATGGTACAACCACAATTAAATGTTAAGAAATTTAAAATAATTAAGAAATGAAAAATAAATCGATACAGTCATTGATTAGAACCAGCGATATCTAGGGGCACGATAGTGACCCGCCAAGTCATACGGCACGGTCGTCACATCCTCTTCTTGAAGCAGGTCAAGCCATTTTCAACCCGTCTATAACTTCCTTGGGAACAAAACTAGAAGTCTGACTTTTATTTAATTAATATTCAATCAGGCATGGTATAAGCATGGCATATTTCAAATTACGTACAATTCGAACCAGTAGTTTAAACATTATAAAGAGTCAAAGTTTTTTAATTCGTCACTCACTCACTTACTGACTGACCGATCATGAAAAATCTGAGGCACTTCTATCAGACATAGAAGAGAATAGTGTTTAGTGTAAGGATAAACGAAAAACTAAAATATTTTTCAATTTCGGTCCAGTTTTCGAGATAACTGCTTAAATAACAATTATTAGCGAAACAACGATACTTTACTCAGTTAAAAAAGCAGGACACTCAGGACAGGACAAAAAGAAATGAGATCCCATAAAAATAATACTTGTCAAAAACACCGAGTCTCTCAATTCAGTTCTTTTACTGTGGAAAGGTGTGAGATCCAAGTAATACCATGTCGGTTATTAATTTATATTCAGCCCCTACTTAAGGGACTTTCTGTTTTAAGTTGTTACCTAACTATGTATTCTAAACAATTTTCTAATTTTGACAAAGTACTCTGTCACGTGTTTTTTATTGGTTCGAAATTAATAATTTGGTTTTAAATACTAAGAAAACTTAATGCATGGAATTACATTCCTAATGTAAAAAGTCAAAATTGTAGTTTACTCTTTAACAATGAAATGTTAGAACTGACTGACTCAACAACTTTCTTAGGTATAACTTTAGGCAGAAAGCTGTGTAGAACCCCCATCTCTCGACACTCGCAGGCAAACTCAGCTCAGCCATCTTTGCAATTAAAAAAGTAAGACAAATAACAGACGTTAATATGGCGCGACTCGTTTATTTTAGTTATTTTCACAGTGTTTTGTCTTACGGTATTTTACTATGTGGCAGTGCTGCCGAAACTAATTCTATATTTATATTACAAAAAAGAGCCATACGGACTATTTGTAACTTAAAAGCTAGAGACTCCCTAAGATATGTTTATAAAGAAACCGGTATTCCTAAGGTCGCTTCTCAATACATTTTTAATAAATTACTATATATATACGCCAAATTGACGGGCGCGCGCAGGTTCAGTTAAGCTTAAGTCTATGGCAGATTCAGTTTTTTGACCATATCTTTAAAACAAAACAATATTTTTTTATTCTGTTTTTTGGAGAACAAGCCCAGTCACGTCCTTGACATGCGTGCCAATTTTGGTTAAAATTGATCAAGTGGTTTTCCTGTGATGTTGCCTCAATAATTCATTCCCAAACGGTTAAGAGCTTCGCTTACGCTCAGCTCAATAATTATTTTAATAGACAAATTAATTAGAATAAAAAAAAGTGGGATTATCGGTTTAAGTTTAACAAAAAATACACAGAATCCATACTAGCTTTTGCAGATGACCTCGCGATACTGACACGCAATCCAAAACAATGTCAGGTACTTTTAAATGTAGTTGAGGATTTCTGTACGTGGACGGGCGGATTGAGGACAAGACCAAGTAAATGCTTTAGTCTGTGTCTGGGTAGACGGAATACCAAATATACCTTTTACGATCCGGGTCTTATAATAGGCGGTCAGTGCGTCCAAAAGACATATCATCGGCAAATCTAAAGATGATACTGTAACTTCTCTCCCAAAAGATAAAGTTGCCTTAGATCAAGAGTCACGACTTCAATTCCGTAAAAAAATATGATGGGTGCTTTATCGAATAAAATAAAATAAAATAGGGCTAGGATCAAGTAGGAAACTTCAAGACATAGACATAACAAAATCTTTTATTCGACAAGACGAAAACGATAACTACCGACTCCACGCGATGAGCCTAGAAATCCAAAACGAATGGGTGACCATAGGAGAGTTTTGTATTCCACTAGCTTAGCGTTGGCGCACCTTGCTTTGTAATTGGTCCCTAGCATTATTAAAATTTTATCTTAATGCATTCCAAATGACTCTCCCAGATCAAAGTAATTTAGTAAGATGGGGCAAAGCTACCGAAAAGTCTTGCAACATCTGTGGGGAGGCATTAGGAACCGCGAAACACTTATTAGTAGGGTACTTCTAGATAAAGGTCAATACTTGCGTCGCCACGATAACATAACACTAATTAGAGCGCGGAGGGGTATAACAACCACCAAACGATTTGTAGAGTTGGTAAAAGAAGGCTGCTCCAAAAGATGAAACCGAAGTCTTATTCAATTTTAGGCACGGCTCCTGATTGAACTCTCATGATGGACACGTATGAAAAGCATTACAAAAACCCCTGGGGATGTTGGTGTTTCGTCATTCAGACTGGACTTATTCCTGTATTCTAAACATCTGAGCCACGTGATACTTGTAGAGCTTACTGTTCCTTGGGAAACAAACATCCCCAGGGATCACACATTCAAGCTCAATAAGTATTACCAACTGACCAACGAGCAGATTAGGAATAAATTTATTGTTAGTTTGTACGCTGTAGAAGTGGGAGCGGGAGGCATAACAGCAAAATCTCTCTATAACCTACTTAAAGACCTTGGCCTTTCTAAAACAAGCACCGGTTCAATTCTAGAACGTATTTCGAAGGCGGCATTAGTAGGTTCTTTCCAAATTTGGTTAGGTAGAGAGAGGAGTGTGGAGGGTGAAGGCTTACGTTATTGCGCATAAAAAAGGGGCCCCTTAAACCTACTCCTGGGTCGCAAGTCCCAGGCACTGCTTGCACTCCTCTCCTTGCAGCGCGATGGGCCCGGCACCCGCTCGGCGAATCCATGGAATGCTAAGAAGATTCGTCTCTGTCTTAAACAGTTCGAAAAGTTAGCAAATTCTTCATGGGCTTGAGTGTACGCATATACAGGGTTATTTGTAATTAGTTGACCACCTCTTGCAGGCAGCCTCTCTACATAAATCCTAACAGCATTTGTTCTACGACTTTTTAAAATTAATAGTTTTAAAAATATTGTTTTTTCCCATAATAAAAATTATTTACTGCCTCTGAACGTGCATTTAACAACCTTGCAACCTTGAGCAAATTTAGGCCACGCACCTTGCGTAGGCAAAATACGCGCCAAGGACACGTGCAACGTGTACGAGCGTGGGGTGATGCAATGGCGGCGATGCACGTTTGAACATGACCTCAGTCGTTTGTCACGGTCGATTAGATAAGCGTGTGCGGTGTGCCGCGCAACCCGTTGGTTCCCGTATAATAAAGTTTCACAAGATATCTTAGATCTTCCTTTTCCTAGCCTTACATATAAAATTAAAAGTATATTATTAAACAAATCTTATTATAACATTCAAGAATTTTTGGTTGATCGAAATATGTGGAGCTTGGGTCATTGACTCATCTGCAGGACTGATGTTATCTATATATATATAGATGGATGTTTGTATATATGAAATCGATGAACTCAGAAACTATTGGACCGATGATTATGAAAATTGGTATGTATATGTATTTTTCCACGGAGAAGGTTTATATGGTATGCCCATTGATGTAACTCGCCACCAGGCGGCGCTGTCAAATATAGACTTCCGCCCCGTTCAACCGATTGTCATAAAAGTTGGTATAACCATGTATGTTTCCTCGAAGAAAACGAATATGCTATGTCCATTGATGTAACTCGCCACCAGGCGGCGCTGTCAAATATCGACTTCCGCCCCGTTCAACCGATTGTCATAAAAATTAGTATGACCATGTATTTTTCCTCGAAGAAAACGAATATGCTATGTCCATTGATGTAACTCGCACCAGGCGGCGCTGTCAAATATAGACTTCCGCCCCGTTCAACCGATTGTCATAAAAGTTGGTATGACCATGTATGTTTCCTCGAAGAAAACGAATATGCTATGTCCATTGATGTAACTCGCCACCAGGCGGCGCTGTCAAATATCGACTTCCGCACCGTTCAACCGATTGTCATAAAAATTGGTATGACCATGTATTTTTCCTCGAAGAAAACGAATATGCTATGCCCATTGATGTAACTCGCCACCAGGTAAAGTAAGGGTTAGCCCAGCGAAGCGGGCTGGGTTCGCTAGTAATGTATAAGACAAACATTGCTAAATTTGAATGTATTTTTTTTTTAATTTTCCTAACCGTAAGGTCGTCTGGAACAAATAGTACTTTTGTAATTTGCAATGTATTTTCTTTATATTATGTATTACTTTTTTTCATGTATTATGGTGTGTAATAAAAAGAAAAAATAAATTAAAAAAATTAGGTATTTTCAAAAATGTTACATATACGTAGAAAAAATAAACACAAAACCATATGCCTCTTATAATAAAAAAAAAGGAATTGGTACATATTCCGTTTATCCCTTTGTCTATGTTGCTTGCTTTGTCTGTGTTATGTGTACGACTCTCGCGGATCGCGAAAAAATTACTTAACTGATTTTTATTTTTCCAGAAATTCTCAAAATAATTTACCGTGAAAACGAAATGGTACTCAAATCAAATGTGGTGCCTTCATTTGTAAACTAAGAAACAACGTTCATTAATAGTGTATCTATAAATATGTAGAATATTTAAATCATTCGACTAATCAAAGCTAGCCTAGACTAGCCACCGTGAAAAACATCGCTCTACGAAAAGTCGTCGGGGCTCACTCACACACAGCGTAGCACCGACTGTTGCCAGCTTGGCCACCTCCACAAAGCTACCCCCCCTCGCTGTTACGATGGTGACATCTGCATAGCAGTACACCCTCATGCGCGGGAAGAGAGGACATCGGAGCAGTCATTCGTAGCCGAGGTTTCACTAAACGGGCCCGAGCACTGAGCCCTGTGAAACCCCGCAGCTAATGTTACGCCGATAGAGCCGATAGACTTCTGTATCCTGCAGGTAAGCAATGCTCCAACACCTGGGCCGACCTTCGCCGAAGCACTCCAGGCTTCAGTCAACAAATCTGAGGCCACCAACAAGCTTGGTCCCTCCACCGAGATGGAGATAGAAGCCCCAGCTCCTAAACCACGAATCCCGATCATTGTCGCGGAAGCGCTACACAACTGGGCGCTACACTTTCGAACGCTCAGTCCTCCCAATGCTCGCCCCTTTGGGAAGGGTGCTCGTTTCTCAACCAACGCAATGAAGGAATACAGAACCATCCTAGGATACTTAACCAACAAAATGCAGTTGGAGAATATCTCTTGGTATTTATACAGTCTCCTTTCAGAGATCAATAAGGAAGTATCCATACGAGGTCTCCCAGTGTCTACGGCACCCGAAGACATTATAATAGCCCTGGCTGAAATTGGCTATACAGAGGAGTATGTTAGCCACATCAAAACGAGGATGGGGCGACCTGGCTGTATCTTTTTCGCTATTATGACAAATACGCCAACTTATTACCCGATATTTACAATATCCCAGAACTGCTGTTAATGACGAGCGTTATCACTCTATGATGCAGCCGGTCCTTTTTTGCTGCGCCAGGCAGAGGCACAGTGACATAGATGCCAGGCTTTCCGGCATTCTTCCATGACTGCCACTGGCCCAAATTTACCACGATCATTAACAATAACCCTATTAACCTTTCAGACTCTGTACAATAAATAGCAGACATAGATGCTTTGGAAAAAGCAATCTCCACCGGCATTCACGAAGCCAAGCAACATCTTCTGTTACTTCATGGATTCGCCCTCCTATCCTCAAAAAGATTTTTGTCCTCATTGCTCAGAAGAGATCCTCCTCCTTCGCTCAAGGAGTGGCAGAATTCCCGAGACCCAGCAACCAAATCTAAGATCAATGCGCTCATTGAACGGATTAGAAGCAAGGTGAAAACGGTTGCCGGAGAACGATAGCCTCGTTAAGCTCCGGGAAAGGATGATGTTACCAATGCCGCTCTACGGCATTTACCCTTCAGAAGCATTGCAGCCATCATCAGGCTCTTCAATTCCATTCTTCGCCTGGGTTACTACCCCAAGTCATAAAAGGAAGGCCTGGTGGTAGTGCTTCAAAAACCCAATACCAACCCTAAACTCCCATCCAGTGACCGTCCCATCACCATGCTCAGCACGTTATCCAAACTGTTCGAGAGGATGCTTCTGCAGCTCCTATTGGAGCACTTGAAGCGTCGTACCGAGGATTCCTCAGCGAGCATTTCACCACCTGACACTTATCAGGTGTCCTCCATATTGCAAAAAGGAAACAGCCGTTGCCGTTTTCTTAGATATCTCCAAGGCGTTCGATCGGTTCTAACACCCACGACTCGTGCTGAAATCTTAATACCTCATCTTTATCTACTTCACATGCAGTAACTAAGATGCAACACCCGCTCGATCTCCTCCCCGATTGGTTGACGGAGTCGAGGTTCATAATCATCAATGTGGATAAAACCTAAGCCATAAGGTTTGGGTTTCGAAGAGTAGTCTCTTCGCAACTAGCCATCCAGGGAGTAGAGATCGAATGGACCTCAATAGTCACTTATCCGGGCATAATCATGGACAAGGGGCTGACCATGAAATACCAGATCAATAAATCCTGAAATGCAAATAAAATATCACTAAGCATTCTCAACCACATCTCCAGATCGCGACTGCCTCTGAAGACAAAAATCGCCATTTACAAAACCTACATCAGGCTCCATCTGGTATACGCCACCCCAACGTTGATCGCGCTGGCAAAACCGAGCCAAATGGACCAACCACAGGCCATCGAAAACATAGCATCTAACCAAACATAACAACTGGGCCTCCCCCTATGGTATCTCACCGGGCTGGGAGGACCACCAGCTATGCCACAAGGCTCTTCCCCATCCTCAACGGACCTACTAGCCAAACAAAATTTATATCTGTCTTAACAGATAGCGCTGGAAACCACGACCGGAGGGCTTTGCCCTGAAGTCGTCTCCCCGCTCCCCCAAGAAAATTCCAATTTTAAAATAAATTTACAATAAGTGTTTAAAAAAAACAGCGTTGATTATTATAAAGATTTATTAATTTTGTATGATTTTAACTTACGTAAAGTTTATAAAGAAATCAAGAATATGCTTGTGATATAGGAAATCCTTCTTTCAGTTTTTGAAGTTTTACCGTTTTTTAGTAAATATTATAACAATTAATGTACATTAAAAATATATGTTCACGTATTTTCATTACTTTTTACTTTACTATTTAATTTTACTACTCAAGTGTTTTGACTAGTTTCGAACTCATTTGGGGTTCATGAGATTGAAGCATGGCGGATTTGCGGCGTGAACTGCAATTCATTCCGATTAAAATGCGTATCCAGAATAGAACATATCCGGGTAAATATATACTTAATAATCATCATAGTTAACAAAAGTTTAATTACAAAAAATAATGTACCACGTTGACACCAACACTACACAAAAATGTAGGTGTACCTAGTGTATAAAAAGAGTTAGAGTTCTTATCATAAATGATAACAATACTAATTGAAAAGATTGCACACATCTGTCACAGGAATATGAAATTGAAATATTTAATTTGAAAATTAGATTCAACAGAAACCGAAATCAATTTGACTTTCATAATGCAGCTGAACGCAAAACAATGTTTAATTCAACATTTTCTTAAAGATTTTAGCACCGCAATGGCGTCGAATAACAAGTTGTAGAATTATATACCTACCTATTACATTTTTGTCTTAGTTTACAATAAGCTCTAGTCGGCTCACGTTGTAATAAAATAGAGTGTGTAATAAAATATAGGCATATTTTTTCATAAACAATCTCATATGTTACGTTAAGATTTTTAATATTGCAAATTATATTTAACACTAATATTGCATATATTATTTAAAGGTCGAGGTTTTCACTTACAGTATATAAAGATATTGTTTCTAGTTTAGGTTTGTAATATCGCGTGTAGATATTTTTAATATTAAAATGATATTCTATTTTACTATTTTTAATAGGTATTTGTTGTTATTGGAAAATAATATGGTTTCAGCTATAATGTATATTGTGAAAAAAAATATGGAAATCATTAAAAAGAAGTACAGTGCTCATTACATTGGCAATTCAAAATCTTTTGTAACTATTTCTGAGATGCCCAAACCGCGTTCATTGCCGCTCATAGGAACAAGACTTAACTTTATAGCTGCAGGTGGTGCAAACAAGTAAGTTTTATAATAATAATTATTAAATCTGATGGCAGCTGGACCTATTTTTCTACTCTATGCCTGAGATGGTCGTTTCTAAGTTTTTAATTTGGGGACTTTCACGGTAGTATGGGTTATGGATATGACAAAATATCTGTCATTTATCTCAGGAGTCAGGAGTGATTAATCATTAATGTCAATGTATTAATATTTGTCATATTGTCCCTTATGTTTTTTAAAAACTGACCGTATTCAGAGTATCTTGATAATTATTAAATTTTGATTTGATCAATTTGTCAATCAGTTTATTAAAACACCAAAGATATTATCAAACAGATTGACCATTAAATATTATACTTTAGGTTATTTTATATTAGACATTCAAAACTGTGTGAACGTTTCATATAGATCCGTGTTATGGGTAGACCATTGGATAATCTTATAATAATCTTATAATAATATAATAAGCAATCTTAGCTTATAAAAAAATACTGTATTTATGATAATTATTTTATGATAAAATATTTTTTTTATGATCTTCGTTTTCTTAAAAGTTAAATCTATTTAATACCGTCGCGCGTTGTAATAGCATATCGTCGTAATCGCAATCTTATAAGAAGCTACACAAGATAGCAATCAAGAGATTGGTATACCTATTAGGTATACCACAATGGTAGGTATACCACAATGGTAGGTATACCACAATGGTAGGTATACCACAATGGTAGGTATACCACAATGGTTAGGTATACCGCTTACTTACCTAAAGCACCCTAATTTTTTTTATGTATTCACCTTTGACCTCGCATAATTATTTAACATTGCGATTCACTTATACATTTGCACGTTTATGTTGGACCTTAAAAAGCTGCCTTTTCTCTTGTTTACTTCTACATGGCTATATCTTAAATATTGAAATGTAAATAATAATAAGTAAAACTCGTTATTATTGTAGGTCTTTTCTTGTCTTCCTTTGCTTTCGGGATTCTCTTTATGGGTTTGTTTGTGTTCATGAGTTGAGTCAATAAATGTAATTTAACTTAAAAATATTTGCCTACTATCTTATAATCTTATAATCAGATATTTTGTGTACTTACTTAAATAAGAAAAGATTGTAGATACATTTTATGAAAAATTCGCGAATTCTTATAATAAATTTATATATGAATAATATTTTCTAATGTTTTTTTGTAAAACATTGCATTCAGATTACACGAATATGTTGATAATCGACATAAGCAATTAGGTCCAATATTTACGGAACGCTTGGGAAGCAGTGTGGATCTCGTTTTTCTTAGTGATCCCGAACTGATAAAATCAGTTTTTATGAATTTGGAAGGTAAATACCCAATGCATATATTACCAGATCCATGGGTTTTATACGAAAAACATTACGGATCACAACGTGGTCTCTTTTTTATGAATGGTCTGGAATGGCTGACTAATCGACGAATAGTAAATAAGCATTTGATGAGGGAGAGCGTCGATAGTTGGATCACAGCCCCCATCGAAAAAAGTATTCAAGAACTTGTACACACATGGAGACTTAAGTTAAAAAATGGCTGTCTAATTACAAATATTGAATCTGATCTCTACAAATTGTCTACTAATGGTATGAACCCTTTTAGTAAGGTAGTTAATTATATATTTTGTATCTGTGCTTACATTTCCTCCTTTTTTTTCAGTGATTATTAATATTCTGCTTGGTTCCCACTCTCTTAAACGTAGCTTACATTATAATGAAATTCTTACGTTGTTTTCGGATTCAGTGAAGAGAATCTTTCTCACTACAACTAAATTGTACAATATGCCGTTGAATTGGTGTCAAAGACTGAATTTAAAAGTATGGAGAGATTTTAAGGAATCCGTGGATCTGTCACTCTTTTTAGGTAAGCTAATATAAAGTTAGTAAGTTACTAATTACATACTACGTCTTAAATGCGGGTACAAACTATAAATGCCAGCTGTAGAATTGATTTTTACTATAATAGATCATTCTACAACTACCCGAAAAAGTAAATATAAATATTACTTCATATTATAAAGGGTCCAGATTAAGTGAAAACAAATGAATAACATTTTTTCCATTAAAAAAATCATATAATACGTATTATATGATTAATTTTTGACTATTTACAATGTTTTACATTAAATATAGCCCATATTTAATATCATAATACATAATTTATATTACTATGGGATAACTTTAGCGACTTCACAAAAATACCCGCTTTTTAAGGGTAATTAAAATAAAATATATTTTTATAGCATATTTAATTATTTATTTTATAGAGATTGTGTTTTTGAAAATTATTTGGTCTTGTAAAAGTTACTCAGAATTATGTTTTGTAAATTATCCGTGTAATATTAATCCACAAAATATAATAAGTACTGCAGAGTAAAAGGCATAAGTATGCAAGGGGAGGTGCGCGGGTGAAATCTGTTTTTTTTGCTTTATAAGGTATAAAAGTGCATTAAACAAACTGAATAACGCTTGTATTATATTTTATCTGTTTGTTTGTTCGACCATCAGTAAATTATTGAAAGAAAAATTGTTGTAATGTGAGTCTCCTGTCAGATATAGGATTATTTAAAATATATAATTTTAGAATAAAATATAGTTGCTTAACAAAATTCAGTATATTAAAATATTGTTCATAATTTTAGCAAAAAAAATGTCGCGTGAAATGATAAATAGTAGTAGCAAAAACAATGGTCTCATTAAAAGATTGGTTGAAGAAGGTATGCAAGAAGAGGTAATAACAAGGATTGTAGCAGACTTAATAATTGCTGCGGGTGATACGGTAGGCATAGACATAGATTATTTAATATTTTATAAAATGTTCTAATCACTCATCAAGTCATTCTTATATATAAATTTGTTTAAGACAACATATACAACATTGTGGACTCTGATATTACTGTCCATAAATAAAGATGTTACAAATGAAACACGTTTAAAAGATCAAAAATATATTAACTATGTTGTGAAGGAATCACTGCGACTCTATCCTGTAGCTCCATTTTTAACTAGAATACTTCCTCGAGAAACATATCTGGGAAAGTATAAGCTAAATGAAGGGGTATGTACATAATATCGTTTTTTATTTATTCTTAAACCTAAAGAGCCTAAGAAATAACATCTCAAACGTTCACTTATTAAATTGATGTTTTTAAAAATGAGAGGTTATTACTTATTTTTTAAGCTGCTCTTTTAATTTACACGGTCATTAATATTAAACATTTTTAGTTTTCTAGAAATCTATACCTTAACAGTAGCGCCATCAATTTAGTTGTTGGCGGGCACACAGATATTTCGGTATTCTTTACCTTTACCCTCCTTGCTAAGATGCTTGTCAGTCTACAAATGATAAAAACATTCTGTGTTCTGTCATGTGTCATAATTCATAACAACTAGAAAAAATGTTTATCTGAACCCTGAAAATTGAAATGTGTATAATATTTTTATAATATATTAATATATCAAACAGTAATTTGAAGAAATAAATAAAAATGAATATCTGTAAAATTGTTTATAAACTGAATGTGACATCCTTCCCCAGGAATTTACGTAATTTTAGTTTAGCTTCTAATTCAACATTAGACAGACGGAGATGTGGAATCTTACTTCAAAATCTAGATTTTGCAAATAAACCACTATTTATTACTTCACACTTTAAAAGAAATTTGTCCTTTGAAGCTATTGTAAAATGGCAAGAGCAAACATATCAAAGCGTGCTAAGCAGTAGTTCAGTTGGCTTCATGCAGGATATTCTGTTATATTTTCATGAAGGCACTGGGTTATCTTGGTCAGCGACTATTATTACATCAACAATTCTTGTTCGAGCACTCTTGACATTGCCATTGTCTATTTATCAAAGCTATATACTAGCCAAAGTAGAAAATATTAGTTTGGAATTAAAAGATTTGGTTAACGAATTAAGAAAAGAGACAGCAATAGCTAAAAAAATGTTCAATCTGTCAGATAAACAGACAGTATTAATATACAGAAGATCCATGAAAAAACAATGGAAGTTGTTAATTGAAAGAGATAACTGCCACCCATTGAAAGCAACATTGTTAATTTGGTTTCAAATACCTATATGGGTTTGCATGTCTTTTGCTCTTAGAAATTTGGTAAACATGCATCCACCTGGCCCATCTGCACTTATTACTTTCATGGAAATGGAAACTGGTGGTTTTGGATGGATACCAAATTTAACTGTACCAGACCACTCTCTTATATTGCCTATAACTTTTGGATTAGTAAATCTGGCTATTATTGAAATTCAAAGGATGTCCAAACTAAGGGAGCCCTCGAGAATGCACACTATATTTACGAATGTTTTTAGAACATTTTCAGTCTTGATGATACCAATAGCTGCAAATGTTCCTTGCTGTATGTGTTTATATTGGACAACCTCAAGTGTGTTTGGTTTAGCTCAAAATTTATGCCTGCTGTCACCCACATTACGAAGAAAGCTTAAAATCCCAGAAGCCCCAAGCGAACTGGAAAAACCATACAGTCATATGAAAGAAGAAATTAATCTTAAGATTAACAAAATATTACCTAAGCAATCATGATAGTAACATGATTGTAATGTCTTTTCTCATTTTCCAGACACCAATTATAGCTTCAATCTATACAACAGGTAGAGATGAACAATATTTTTCAAAACCAAATACATTTTTACCTTACCGCTGGGATAAAAATGATCCACGAAAAATAGATCTTGTCAACCATGTCTCTTCAGCTACTTTACCATTTGCAATGGGAGCCCGTTCTTGTATTGGAAAAAAGATTGCTATGAAACAATTGACAGAGTTTGTTAGTGAGGTACTAAATGTTTTTATCAAATTAACATAACTATAATATATATTTCAATAATTTTGTTTATAATTACTACTTAATAAACAATATATTACTTTGCAGATTATCAAGAACTTTGACTTTAAATGTACTAATGGTAAAAGAATAAATTCTATAACTTCTCAAGTATTAATACCTGATCGCCATATTGATTTGTACTTATCTCTTAGAAAATAAATAAAACATTTATTGAAATATTAAGTATAGTATTAAGGGAAATAAATTTATTTTTAATCATTGCACTTTATTTTTCTCAAAATGTTTCCTTCAATACATAAGAGTACAATAACAATTAACAAAGTTACACAAAGATAAATAAGATCAAATACACATGAGATGAATACATGAAGATTATTATAGTGCTCCTGGACATATTTAATACACTTTTTTTTTATTTTTGTATCAAGTGAAGAAAAATATGTTTTTTTAAATGCCTATACCTTTAATAGTGTTACATTACCCATGCAATATATATTTAAATAAAAATCAAGTTCAAATCTTCAGTTTTTATTCTCATGTCACTTAACCAATTGTCTCAGAAGCATAGATTTAATATCTTCTAGAAACTGACCCTTGTATTCAACTTTTAAAATATTATTAAAAGACTCAAATCGGTCATCGTCAGACATTTTCCCTGTAAGTATATAGGCTACTGCCTCCACACATAAGAACCCCATGCCATCTTTCAAAGACCAAGTATAAATTTTATCGGCTGTATCCGGACCTAATTGGAATTGTAGTATGGCGCTGCTTAGTAATTCTTTTAATTTTTCGAACAGAAATCTATCAGCCAATATCAAAACTTCCAGATTTATCTTCAAGTTTGGGTTCAGTGGGAAGGTTCTTATATTACATTGGGTGTTATTCACTCCACATTCTAGTAGAGTGAGAAGGTATTCCAGGGCACACCTGGAGACGTTTTTGAGACGCACACATTTTTCCGCAGACTCTTTGAAGCGCCCCATTAGCATGGCACTGAAAAATTCTGAACGCTGACACAGAAACTCCTTATTGGCTTGTACCGTGGACGAATCATCCAATTCAAAGGTGACAACATTTTCAGGAGGTAGATTGTCTATAATTGGATCATAAATCATTGGATTCGTGTCTCTGTATCTTTTTTCTAAAAGTTTAGGATCCTTAATATTAACGTTATGTGCGAGTTTCACAAGTGCAACAATGCAGTCTTGTGTTTCTTCTTTGGACTCGGCCATTATGTTCATTAACAAATTTAACCCGTTACAGTCAATTAAATACTTTTTTAAAGGTTTCTCACTTCTGAAAAAAAAATAAAAGTTCACTTAACTCTAAATAGTTATAGCTATACATTTAAATAAGATGTTTTACCTGACGAGATATGGCAGTGTCAAGGCCAATGTTTGTTTCATTGAAGAGCTGCCTTTCAGTAAGTGGTAGCTTATTTTTCCGATACCATAACTAGATTCAGCTAATACAGACAATTGATTGAGTAGTTTGGAGCTTAGTTTCAAAGTCTGAAGAGATAATTGAAGTTGAGAAAATATGTAGAACAAAGACACGTGACAACCATTAACACTAACCTGTTTGCACTGAGAGCATTCCTCAGGAGAGTGTTCAGTAGACAGGGACATGCTATATAGTCTCAGAGCCAGCCTGTGCCTCAGTATACTCATTAGGCATAGCTCACTGCTGTGAGACGAGATATTGACGTATTTAGCAAAAAGTTTTTATAACAATAATATCAGGACACATTGATCTGACGGCTGACCCCTAAGCAAGCAAATTATTTGCTTGTGTTTAGGGTGTTAGACAACGATACAAAACATAGAAATACACATTATAGATACTGCGAATACATGTAATAAACGACTAAACCCAGAAATACGGACATCTATGCTCATCAGATATATGGGTCTCTGTCGGGATCGAACTTAAGCCACATTGCGCCACTATACGTTAGGCGTCTGTGCTTTGACTAACGGGGCGGTTTCAAATGGCGTAAGTATTGTAAAAATATATTGTAAACCAATATATTTTTACAATACTTACGCCATTTGAAACCGCCCCGTTAGTATATATATATATATAATTATTTACCTGAGCACCCTAGCTAGTATTCTCGCAGCTCTCCCCAATGGACGCTTGCATCTTTCCACGTATTCGAGCAAGCCGTAGAGACAATCTCGGCTGGTTAGATAATCCATGGTGTGGTTGGGGACGGGGTCGTCCCGGATGCTTCCGCAGGTGGTGCATGTACCGTGGGACACTCGGAACAGTAATACCATCACGCATGCTATGTTCGGATCTTTAGCGTGTATGTCTATCTTGCTGAGATCTAAAACAGGGTCAAAGGATTCGAATTTTAAAATATTAGGGACGCATCTACAGTTATCCCGAAAATAATTATGTTTCTACACAATGTACCTTAACATGATGAAACCAATAATTTCACTGGATAGAACGTTTCATTATAGTTAATGCCTTGAATTTCTTTTAAATATTGTAATTTTTTTTATATAAAAAAAATATATTATCTTTACACATATTCTACGATATCTTAAGGAATTGCGATAAATTTTTCTTGCAGTATTATTATATATTTTAAACTTTAAAATAACCTGGGTAAAAAAACATATCCACCTAAAAATGTAAAAAAATCCAAATACCTGACATAATGTCTCAGAAAATAAATTAAATGAATTCTATTTTGTTCATAAATCTCAATGTATATATTTTAAACTTTAAAATAACCTGGGTAAAAAAACATATCCACCTAAAAATGTAAAAAAATCCAAATACCTGACATAATGTCTCAGAAAATAAATTAAATGAATTCTATTTTGTTCATAAATCTCAATGTATTGCTTTGCATAAAATTTTGTTTTTTTTTTACTTTTTCGATATCGAATTTAAAAATGATATATTTTTGAATCCTTCTTTTTTTTCTTAACCTGTATTGTTCCACCGCTGTGCAAAAGTCTCCCCCAAACTTTTCCAGACATCTCTTACCCCAGCGGTCTCCTACCATCCGCTGTCAAAGGAGACCAGGTCACACCAGCGTTTCGGTTGCCGTGCGGCGTCGTGCTTGAACGCAGTTTGGTGTTAAGAAGGCAATCAACTCGTTAGAGTCCGAGGTTGCTGAGTTCCATTGCCTTCTTGCAAATCTTGAGCTTGAATTTCTGTAGCTCTGTTCAGGAACATCTCTGTGCACCGTAGGTTAAAACGGGCAGGATACACATGTCTAAAAGTTCGCCTTTGAGTGACAAAGGACGCTTGCACTTTTAAGGGCCAGTAGCTCTTTCAGGCCTTGTCGATCTATCGACGACGACTCCCTAACTGGCCTAATTAGATGTAATTGTCGACATATTGTATGACCTGAATATCTACCTCGACCCTACGTTTCGTGCTATTTGACATAAGTTTGGTTTTAGCCCTATTCATTTGGAGTCCAACCTCAAGAGCCGCCGCACCCTTAGCAGCTCTTGCTGTGGGGCCGAAATGGACAATATCGTCCTCAAAACGCAAATTTTTCAAGTGTTTACCACCGACGTCGAAGCCCTTTGTAGTAGAGCTACTGCGACGAAAGCCAGCCTGTTCGGGAGAATGGTGTTGGTTGACTGAGCCTGCAATGTGATTTTGTATACATTTGATAAATACTTTATAAACGTGTGAGACTAAACTTATGGGCCTGTCATTGCCAATATTGAACTTGCAACCTTTCTTGAATATTAGCGTGATGCCTGAGTGACACATCTATTTCGGAATCTGTCCGGAATCTAAAATCGAGTTGAATAAAGTGGTGATGTGGAGTACCAACGTGCGTAATAATATTTTGAGTGCTTCTGTTATGATGCTATAACTTCCTGGACTCCTATCTTACTTCATGGTTTTATATCTCACTAAAGGTCACAGTGTTTTATAGAGCGCTGGATCTGTTTGCCAAATGGCACTGGGTTTAGAAGAGTTTTGGCTCGTTTTGTTAGTTTTTTTAAAGATTTTACCATCTCAGTCTCACCGATTTATGGATACCGTTTTATCTCCTCCGAGTTTGGACTCGTGTTGTTTGTTTTGACAAAAGTTGCCGTAGAAGGCCGTCCCTCACTCAGATCATCGGTGAGATTAGTAAGACCACGTCATAAACTCATTAAACTAGTTGTATGTTTACATGTGGCGCGAGATAGGGTTTCATCGTGAAAGGCCACACATCTATCATAACTTTGGTGTTGATAATGATGACATCGAAAGTCATAAAAAATACGCAGATTCTTGCGTTGCATTCATGGTTACGTGACCATAGAATTAATATACAATATAATGTATAATATCTCTATGAACGTGACACATGCCATTTTCAATTTGTCATTAAATCTTAAGACAAATGACAAATGTATATATGTATATTGTATATTAGCAAAGAGTTCCATTTTCAAAAGGTACTGTTTTTTAAGATCAGTTTAAGTTTAACAATAAATACACAGAATCCATACTAGTTTTTGCAGATCATCTCGCGATACTAACACGTAATCCAAAACAATGTCAGGTACTCTTAAATGTAGTTGAGGATTTCTGTACGTGGACGGGCGGATTGAAGACAAAACCAAGTAAATGCTTTAGTCTGTGTCTTAGTAGACGGAATACCAAATATACCTCTAAGGATCCGGGTCTTATAATAGGCGGTCAGTGCGTTAGTACATTTAGGGAAGCAGTTAAATTTAAATTTTTAGATGAAAAAATCGTTTACCAAGGCCGTCGTTGGATGAATCGTCGTTGGAATACGGAATACGACTTCCCCATCGTGGGATGTAATAGTCGATAGTTTACAGTACACAATCAACTAATAAGTAATTTCAAAAAAGGTTGGATATAGGATATTTTTTTTAATATCGCGTCTAAATTAGCCTTTCCTCGTTTATGATATTAATAAAACTCTTTTGTCAAAGTTAGATGCAAGTGTCATAAAGACATTGAAGTTATGGCTCGGGTTAGCGCACTCAGCGGACTGTTCAACCTTATTTAGAGACCGAAACAATTTTGGGTTAAACATCTAAGATTTACCAAAAGACATATCATTGGAAAATCTAAAGATGATACTGCAACTTCTCTCCCAAAACATAAAGTTGCCTTAGATCAAGAGTGACGACTTCAATTCCGTAAAAAAATATGATGGGTGCTCTATCGAATAAAATAAAATAAAATAAAATAGGGCTGGGATCAAGTAGGAAACTTCAAGACATAGACATAACAAAATCTTTTATTCGACAAGACGAAAACGATAACTACCGACTCCACGCGATGAGCCTAGAAATTCAAAACGAATGGGTGACCATAGGAGATTTTTGTATTCCACTAGCTTTGAAGTGGCGCACCTTAATTTATCATTGGTTCCCAGCATTATTAAAATCTTAATGCATTCCAAATGACTCTCCCAGATCAAAGTAATTTAGTAAGATTTGGCAAAGCCACCGAAAAGTCTTGCAACATCTGTGGGGGGGCAGTAGGAACCGCGAAACACTTATTAGTAGGGTGTATGTAGGGACTTCTAGATTAAGGTCAATACTTGCGTCGCCACGATAAGGTATTAGAAATTATACGCGAAGCTGTTAGTCTTTCAGTGGTTAAAGCGCGGTAGGGTATAACAACCACCAAACGATCTGTAGAGTTGGTAAAAGAAGACTGCTCTAAAAGATCAAAACCGAAGTCTCATTCAATTTTAGGCGCGGCTCCTGATTTAACTCTCGTGATGGACACGTATGAAAAGCATTACAAAAACCCCTGAGGATGTTGGTGTTTCGTCATCCAGACCGGACTTATTCCTTTATTTTAAAAATCTAAGGCGCGTGATACTTGTGGATCTCAGTGTGCCCTGGGAAACAAACATCCCCAGGGATCATACATCTAAGCTTAATAAGTATTACGAACTGACCAACTAGCCGGCCAGCTGATTGATCTGAAATTTGGTATACGCCTTTGATTCTGGTGACAATACAATTATTCATATTCAATATAATTGTGAATCCAAGATGGCCGCCGCTACAAGATGGCGGTCAACTTATTTTTTTTCAATCTCATCAATATGGGTATCATATGAAAGGGCTTGTCAAGTAGAATTCAGAGCACTATACAAAATCGAAGTCAAAGATGGCCACTGCTACAAAATGGCGGATAATGTAGTTTTCAATCCCATCAATATGGGTATCAAAATAAAGGGCTTGGTAAGTATAATACAGTATACTATACAAAATTACAATATGATTCTCCCACCCAAGTCAAGATCTGGTATCCTCTCGAGGACTGTGTGGCGTTATGGCGGCTAAAAATGATATGAACGAAAGTATATCAATCACAAACTGAAACTAAAACATGAACTCATTTGCATGAGCCATTTGACGGGTTTTGCCTTGTAAAATCTGCACTACCCTTAAAATTATCAAAGAGTACATTAAAGTTATCATGAAATGAATATGATACAGTTAATCCAAAGGTCATACAAAATTCATTTAAAGTGGACGTGCCCCACGATTTTATTTTTGTTTAATCAATGCATATGTTTTTTTATATATAATATTACGGTATACATGCACGAGTCAGTTTCTCACTTTTCCGGTTTTTTATATGTTTGAGATGAATCTATATTTATTTTACCTTCAGTGTAAGATTCCTCTTCTTCACTATCGTCTATTTCAATGACTTCTTCATCTTCAGCGTTGCGTGAGGAGGAGGCCCTATTATTGTCGTCTTCCCTTTCATCGTCACTGCAGACTGGAGAATAACGGCCTGATATCTCTGAATCTGAACTTTCTGGGAAGGGTAATGGTGTTAGTATGTGAATAGGAGAGTTTTCAGTAGTAATATTAAATGTCAATGGCTTGTTCTGTATTTAGAAGGTGATATGCAATACTTGACTTCAATCAATATTCATGTTAGCTCACCGTCCTCGTTGCTAAATGGTGATGGCGAGGCAGAACTGTCGCTGGCTGGGCTCCAATGACTAAAACGTGATGAAGTGCTTAATTCTCCAATACTGATGCCAGATTCTGGACTCCACTCCCATTGAGGTTTTTCTCTAGACCCAGGTCCTCGATATAGTGTATTAAGATCTGGTAAATTTGTTTCTTTTATCGGGCTTGATGATGAGGGATTAGGTTGGACTACAGAAGGCCATTCTGGACTCTTGGGTTCCCAATATACACCCGCCGACCAATCCTTACTCGCCATTCTGATAAGGTTTGACTTCTAAAATCAATAATGATACACATGAAAAACATAAAAATATATAGTTAGTTTATTACTAAACAATATTAACCTTTTTTGGACTTTTTGACTTGGCTCGTCTGAAAGTTCTTCGTTTAGATGGCGGCGGCTCCCCTTCGTTTTCGCTGGCGCTGGCATCGCTGTCGATGGCGTCCACGAAACCAACTATCATGTTGTCTCTTTCTATTACTACCTTAAGATCATCACCTGTCTCCGATAACAGTCGATTCTTCCGTTTCTTGCCGCTACCCGAACCGTACGATAGATCTTTGCTTAATTTCTTTACAGCAATATCAAATACAGAGGTCTGTTGCTCCCTCGGTCTTGGCCTTCTGTGAAAGTAGTTACTGAGCCCGGTGGTCTCCACATTGTGGTCGTAGTCCATTTGACTCACATACGCAGTGAGCTTATCAGTCAATATGCCGACGAGACCTTCGCGAATGAGTATTTGGAATGCTGGAATTAATAGAAGAAACTGCTTTGGATTATCACATTTCACTGCACAGTAGCAAAGAATCGACAAGTTTTTACTTCGTCAAAAGGCAAGTGTTATAAAAATAGTTAACTGAAACTAGAAAATGAAAAAAAGCAAGTTATGAACAAATCGACTAACATGAATCATCAAACACGTATTGTAAGAGCGCATTCATGGCGTGCGAGTTGGTTTTTGCTGCATTCACAAGAAGAGGAAGGCCGCCGCAGCGACGGAGACGAGATCGATTCACAGACTCTCCGCTCAGTTGAGCCAACGCCATTGGAGATCCGTCCGGCCAACTACCGACATCTGGTAATTACGAACCGAGTTAGATATCGTTCTAGTATTCAAGTATTGCAATAAGTAATCTCTTTGATACAGACCATCGATTTTCTGAAGTATTCCCACTAGACATTCGACCAGTCCAGCCATTCCTAACAGCGGGCGACATGAAGAAAGAAAACATAGATTCGTCAGACATTTCATAGCTATGGTCATATTAGTTTTTGTTAGTATCACCAAGCATTGGTATCCCCGACCGTCTCCTTGGATCTAGAAAAGCAATTGGGTTTTAATAGTTTGTGGATTCCAAAATATAAAGTCTTTGAAAACACCTTGGTGTTCTTATGTAATAGTCGTACAGAATGATTACCTGTTCAGCGCAAGCAGTAACAGGGTACGAAGTGAAACTCCATATACATTTGAGGATACCATCCATTAAATCCTTTTGATTTCTCTTTGGCTCCTCTATCACTTTATCAACATCCGACGATTTGATTAAACCCATAGTTTCACATTCGCTGGTCATTAAAATAGCTACGCAGCGTACAAGGTTTAAGTTTATCATTTCGGGTCTCTTCTCTACGACTTCCCATAATTTTCTAAAGTATTAAGAAATTAATTTAATTTTGAATTATCAATTACGATAAACAACAAGAGTGTCTTTTATTTCGAAGTAACGAGCGTGAATTGATACTAACCGAATAGCTCTTACGGCCATTATGAGGGTCGAATAAGAAGTATTCTTATCTCTATTATCAATGAGGCCCATCAATGCCTTAATAACCCCATGAGTATGAAAGTTTTCGGCATTGCGCTTTTCTCGTGATAAATTACCAATTAAGCGAGATGTCCTTCCTAGAATACTATCGCGACATACCGTGTTCAATATAGTAACTAAAGCTCCACAACTATCTAATTTTCCAATCTGTAACAATCATATTAAAATAAAGATGATACACATAGCGACATATACATATACAGTGTATACATGATACAAGATACACTTCGTTATTTGGTTTACTGAATGCGCGACGAAAAGACCACGTATTTTGAGACATATATAGATGCCGTTTTTTGGAAAATATAAATAAAAAAATATATTGTAATGTGGTTAGTTATAATTAATTTAATTTTAGTTTACACACTTTTGTATCTTCTTGTATAGATATGTAACATTATTTATATATACTTTACTGTTTTATCTCTATACACAATATTATGACTTATAGAGACAAATGTAAGTAATAATATACATGATTTTTTATTTTTAATTAGGATATATTTGAGGAGTGTTTCTTCTCACAATATAAAATGATTGTTATCAATGATATACAATATATAATGCGCATATATTTCTTAATATACATATATTTAACATCCTAATATCAAGAGTATATCAAAAATTGCAATGCATAATATTTTGAAATGTTTTTGTTAAGTCTAAATAAAATACGGTTTTAAGGAAAACACATATATTGAGCTTAGGAGCACAAACATGACATTTTAATAATGTTTTGGCGCCAACTACCTTCACTTAGCTAATCTTATTCTGACAACAAGAATAAACAAGTAAATTAAGCATACCTTCTACACAACATACCTTTCCTCAAGTATAATTATTTTAACAAAACTGACAAACAATCAACGATAACAAAACTTACAAAACATCATATTAGGTTTACTTATTTAGGAACACTTTGTATAAATTTAAGTATTGCTATATCATGAAATTACAATTATCAGGTCGACTATACGGTAACTTATTATGTAAATTCAATTTATTTATAACTTTACCTCCTGAATACCCTGACTCAGGTTCAACTGGTATACCTAACATTTTTGCCCACTGGTCCGGACTCGGTATCTCTATAATTTCCTGACTGTCCTGTTCACACAAATCTTCACTTCCATTTAACCTTTCTACGTCATTTCTATCATCCTCTCTCACGGCATACCTCTCCCCATCTCCTCATCTTGTACGTCTCCTGCAGCCTTACGTTTGACCAATTGATCAATATGCCTACTATTAACTGAATTGTCTTCAGTTGCAACTCGGTAGCTGGACGGACCCGCTTTACTAACTACCTTACCTGGTAACCATTTTGCACCGCTACCAAAGTTTCGATATATGACAGGCTGTCCTACATCCGTCTATCTATGTTTCTTCTCACTATTTCTGATAATTTGCTGTTCTTTTAACCTGCGCTGCCTATCATTCGGATGTATTGCATCGAGTAAAGTTCTTAATCGTCTGTGCATTAAAAGCTCCGCAGGACTTTTACCCGTCGCTGCGCAAGGGTATGTACGCAGGCCCAGTAGCATATTAGGTATTTTTACATCCCAAGATAAATTTTCCATCTTGCGTAATTTATCCTTAACCGTTTGTACCATCCTTTCGGCAAAACCGTTAGTAGCTGGATGGTGAGACGCTGTTTTAACATATCTAATTTTATTAGCACCTAAAAATCGTTCCATGTCATTTGAAACAAATGGTGTTCCATTATCAGATACGATGGTCTCACAAAGTCCATGGGTAGCAAATAAATTCCTGAGATGGCGTATAACAATTGCTGAAGTCATATTATTAACCATAAACACCTCAGGCCATCTGGAATAAGCATCTACTATAATAAGAAAATTTCTCCCCTTGAAAGGTCCTGCGAAATCTATATTAATACGTGACCATGGTTTGGCTGGAGTGATCCACTCATATGTAGTCCTCGGAGGCATATGTCTATGTTGTAAACATATCTCACAGTTCTGTACCATCGTCTCAATATCACTGTTGAGCTCAGGCCACCAAACATAACTTCTTGCGAGGGCTTTAGTTTGTACGATTCCGCTGTGAGTCTTATGCAAGGCACTCAACACTGTCTCGCGCAATGATGGCGGTACCACCACGCGATATGTTAACAAAATACACTCTTCATGTATAGACATTTCCTTCCGCTGTAACCAGTACGGCCGAATAAGGTCGTCTGTTATTCTATCTGGCCATCCACTGAGTATATAATTAACGACACGTGACAAAACTCTATCACGTTTAGTAGCTACAATAATTTGTTCTACGTCTATTGGAAAATCTTCTGGAGTCTCAACCATTAGTAAAATGTCATAAAATTTGGCTTCTGACTCTTCAGGGACCTGGAGTGGTAAACGACTCAACCCATCCGCATGGGCGATTTGTTCACCCGGCTTATATACTATATCGTAATTATGAGAAGTAAGAGCTAGTGCTATTCTTGTCAGGCGGGGTGATAAAACATTAGGTATAGGCCGCTTATGGTCAAATATACCAAGCAAAGGTTTGTGGTCAATTACTACGTTAAAAATATTTCCCATCAAGTAATTGTGAAACTTACTTAACCCGAACATGATGGCTGTGGCTTCTTTGTCGAGTTGAGAATATCGACGCTCATGCTTATGCAGTGTTCTAGAACCCATCGCCACTGGGCGTTCCTGGCCATCTTCCATCACGTGAGACAATACCGCACCCACGCCATATTCGGAGCTATCACAAGTTAATACTAATGGCTTGTCTAAATCAAAATGCACTAAAGTCAAGTCACAAGATAACAAACGTTTAGCCGTGTCAAAACTAGTTTGATCCTGTTTTGTCCATTGCCAGTCTTTGGTCTTGTCAAGTAGTCTATGTAAAGGCTCGAGCACCGTAGCTTTATGAGGTATGAACCGCTCGTAAAAGTTGTATAGTCCTAAGAAGGATGTAATTGCTGTACATTTTTAGGTTCCGGAGCATGTACTATTGACTCTACCTTACTCGGCGCTGGATGTATACCCTCAGCATCAATAACGAACCCTAAGAATTCAACACGCTCTCGTGCGAACTTGCATTTGTTCCGATTGAGGCGCAACCCTGCTCTTTGTATGCGCTCCAGCACAATGTTCAAACGCCGAGTCATTTCCGACATAATGCGTCCACTAACGATGACGTCATCGATCAAGACCGCCACGCCCTCTACTCCCGCCAAGAGCGCCGTCATTAGTCGCTGGAAAATACCTGGACACTCCTTTACACCGAACGCCAATCTATGCACCGTGAAGAGACCTTGACATGTGTTTAGTTAAAAGTCGTGCTGTATCCTTAGTCACTACAACCTGTGTGTACGCTCGATCGAGGTCGAGCGTCGTGAAATATCGTCCCCCTGAAATTGAAGCTAATATGAATGAAATACCTCGCTCGCGGTTGGCATCGAATAGGTATCCGACTCGGTCGCCTGGTTGACCGTGCTGCGGTAATCTCGGCACAAACGGATATCACCATTCTTCTTAATTATAGGAACGACTGGAGTAGCCCAATCAGAAAAAGATGTCGGACGTAGTACTCCCTCTCCTACTAACCGATCTATTTCTTTGACAACCCTATATTTAATCGCGTATGGTACCGGCCTAGCTTTTATAAATTTAGTCACTGCTTCCTTTTTTAACGGTATCGTAACCGGTTTTCCACTGTAGGTACCGAGTCCGTCCCTGAAGACCTCTTTATGTTTATCAAGTATCAAATTTGTCGCCGACATATTAATTTCGGAAATGGAATTTACATTTACAATAATATTAAGAGCCGAAAACCAATTACGACCAATTAAGTTGGGTCCTGACCCCTTCGCTACAACAATACTAAGGTTACATTTAATATCTTTAAACTGATGGTGCACATAGTGACATACAGCGTTAATAAACCTGCATTTACAGCCGTGGCGTACACCACATCGATAACAAAGGCGAATATTAGCTTTACGTTTGACCGCATTAACTTCCATGGGTTCCGACGCGGCCGGTGGCGCCATAGTGGCGGCCGGCGACGAGACGATACCTTGCATCATACAATCATACAAGCGTCCCTGCCCGCGCTCTCAGATGATAACATAGCTTCCACTACTTCCTTGTATTGTAAACCATCACTTTTGAGCAACTCAAAATGCAACTTATTGTCTTTCATGCCACACACTAATCTATCGCGAAGCATACGATTTAAGACAGAAAAATTACACCCATTGCTAATTTTCCTCAATTGTGCGATATAGTCTGATGCCGACTCGTTTTGCCTTTGAACACGATTGTAAAATTTATACGACACAGAAATCTCGTTCGGTTTCGGACTAAAATGTTTCGTAAGTATCGAGACAATCTCACTGAATGTCACCTCGTTAGATTTTCTAGGCGTTATTAACGCGAGAAGAGTTTCAATCGTATAGAAATTCGCCCTTTTGGTGGCGTCATCGGTTACACTATTAGCCTCAAAACAATAATTAAGCCGTTCAATGTAACTGTCCCAATTATCACTCTTCACATAAAACTCTTGAAATTTCACTGATTTACCTTTCATAGTTCCAATTTATCAATCGTCGCCACTGTTAAGTCTAAATAAAATATGGTTTTAAGGACAACAGCTTAGGAGCACAAACATGATATTTTAATAATGTTTTGGCGCCAACTACCTTCACTTAGCTAATCTTATTCTGACAACAAGAATAAACAAGTAAATTAAGCATACCTTCATACACAACAGTTTTTATTCATATTATTAATGTAATATTTTTTATTATCCAATTATCTTTGGTACATAACAAATAATAAACTAATATAAACATGAACGACAGAGGGACATGTTGCTATAGCTTTGCAGGAAAAATTATAGATTAGTAAAAAAACTTGTTTTCTTTCGAAAACCAAATTTCCATACAAAAGTTACATTTTTAGGGTATTATTTCAAAAGATAAAAAAAATAAATGCTTTCATTTATTAAATAAAGCCCTAACAAACTATTATGTTGAATATTTGCTTTATATTTGTAAATGATTCAAAACTTAGATGTAGCCACATCATATTGAGTAAAAGAAGAAAAATACATAAAAAAATATATTTGAACATATAGTTTTGAACAGCTAGTTTAGTAAACATCAAAATCAATACAATTGGTAAGATATAGAATATTAATTTGGAGTGAATACATACCAGTATACAGCTTTTCTGTTCTAGACATAGGTCTCCTAAAATACTTAATGTTAAATTGAGAATGCATTCATTAGGCTTAAGCAAATGTGGCATCAAATACTCAAACCCATTACAATCTCTAAAGAGTTGAACTCCTTTATCACAATTTACAATCAAGGACTTAATTTTTAAAAGTGATTCCTGAATTTTTTTTGAAGATGAGGACTTCAGACTTTCTAAAACTGACTCAAAGTCACTTTTATTCATGTTTACCGGAAAATGCGAAGGCCACGAGAAAATTATGAAATCCTTTATTACGCCATAAGGCTAAACCCAGGCTATACCTAACACCTAGACTGCTGCTAGGGCTGGAATCCGAACAAAATAGTCAATACTTTTGCACTCAATAGTTCAATATTGTCAAAGTCAGATTTGTTGCCTGTTTACAAAACAAATCATATTTAACAAATGGACGGTATAGAAGACACCTACAACTTGGATTTTGTTAATTAGAAAAATAAAATTATTATATTATTTTTGAACATAACATGTTAAGGAAGTCTTTTTTGTATTAAAAACGTTTTATTAGAACTTTTAGGACTTTAATAAATAATATATATAATAAGAAACCTACGAAAACATATACCTTTGCTTTACCCTTGATCAGTTAAACGTCAGAATGAAAAAATAATATAATTTATTCTGCTTTTACGATGACAGAATTTCTGAAACAATTTTTACTATAGAAGATACTGTGATTATTACTGTAACATAAAATTGTCATGAAATCGTTTTGTGAGAGATGAGTGTCTTCGGAGATTTTCAGCGTGTGTGGGTGCAGCGATTTCCAGAGAGTGCTTTACCAGCAGCTTGGGAGGAAGATGTCAGAGCCAATTTGGCTAAACATAAACAGAAAGTTGCGATCCTTAGGGAAGAGTTGGAGAAGGAAGAGTTCTATGTTGAATATTTAGAGACTTTATTGTCAGATGTTGAAAAACATAAAGCATCTCAAGAAAGTAGAACGGCACCGCCCTCAGGAGCTGACACGAATGACGATAAGACATCTGATAGCAAACAAGTAACTATTTTTCTTATTTTATAACCTCGAATACAAAATAACTCTTTAAACAAAATAACACTCTATTTTACATATGTATATTAATTATTGCGCTTGTAAGATCAACATTTGTATGAAAAAAAATGTTCAGAAAGCTGTAAACCATGCCAGAACAATGAGTCAATTTGAATAATATCCATTTTAAAACAATTATATAAAGCATATAATGTTCATTTGATATATTATAATATATGGTATACCCTTTACTTGTGTTTTGATTACATATACTCCTCACACACACAGACCCACCCATAGTGCACTCAGCTTGTATTGTTAAGTATACATATCTACTTGAAACAAGTGTTTCAAATTTTGTTGACGACAGCATATTTCATAAATATTTCCAAATATATGTATGGTTAGTTCATTTAGAATCTAATCATTTAAATGTTTGTAGGAAAATAAATAACAAAGAACTTACATAATATACTTAGTGTGCTTTTAATTCAGGATTCAAATACTGACTCACTATCAAAGAAGAGTGAATCAAGCTTAAAGAGTGATGACTCAACCGAGGCAGTGGAGTGTGATGAAATTCATCTTAGAAATAAACCAGTAAACTTTGCAGAAAGAAGTTCTGTTAATCAATGCATAAATGAACTATCCTCTAACTTAGTAGCAGAAGCTCGTAGACGTTGTAACAGTGAAATTGTTCAACGAACGGACAATGATAATAATGGTGAATATAAACATGTACATAAGTAAGAAATTCCTATTGGATTTTAATTATGACCTTAATTAAATACATTATCTTTCAGTAGATGTAGATCCAACAAATAAAGCGCAAACTAAAAACCGTCCAGCATCACAAGCCGGTGATTTTGTTACTGTTATTGAAGTCAATGGTCTGAAAGCAGCTGAGAAAGCTGCTAAAAAATCTGCAAATAAATGTGACGAATCACCACAGTCATCAGAAAGCAATTCCTTAGAATCAGCACCTCCTACTAAGAAGAAAGTGCCTCCAAAGTAAGCTACAGAAATAATTATACTCTTTTATAAAAAATATATATAAAAAAAATTATCAAACATTATATTGATTTGATAATTTAATTTGATAAAAATTATTATACCTTATACCCAAATATCTGTCTAAATATGTATAAGATAAATAAGTAAAAGGACTTTAAAACAATGAAAATTACATATTTTAACAATTTGTGATTCTTTTGGCAAATCTTCTAATGTCAATATATTAAATTATAGATAAAATATTAGAACTCGTATTTTTTTGTATGTAATTCAAACCATCCTATAAAAATACTACCACATCTTAGGCCACCTCCAAAAGTATTCAACAAGCGGGGTGCGTCACTCCCGGAGTCAGGAGTAGTCGAGGACAGTCCCCCCTCCTCACTTAGACGGTTACGTAATGCTGAATCCCGAGAGTCCATCGCCAGCAGAGCCTCCACACCTTCTATTAGTGAACGGGTGAGTAATTGCTAATAATAATTGTGTAACTAACTACATACTTAATAATGTCGGGGTTCTACTTCTACTGTGTTAATTTCAAAAATATATTAATAATTAAATTAATCATTCCTGTAATACCATTCTGCCATTTCTAGGGTTACTTAATAAACAAGGACAGAATTTAGTGTCAGCAAATTTCTTAATTTCTTAAAAGAGCTATTTCAATATTTTTATTAATGTTAAAAGGTTAAAAGTTATGAATCAATCAACTCATTGTCATCGGAACGAAAGCGGTCCGGTGGCGCGGCGACACCACGGTCAATAGACGAAGAAGTAGTCTCCACTACTCCAGATCCACCGGAAGGTTCAGATGATAAATCTGCTCCACTATCCCTGGAGAGCATACCCGCAATACCATCCGCAGAAGATGAACCCTACTATGATCAAGTGCCGGTAGATATCAACGACGGCGAATATGTTTATATACAAGCAGGTAAAAAACTACTTATGTTTTAAATTTATATGTAAAAAATAAAAATAATAATAATAAATACACAGAACAATATAATTTAAACATAAACCACAACACTGCCGAAGTAAGTTGGTTATTTATACACCGATTATTTCAAAGCAATTACCGGCACTCTTTACTGAGGGCGGATTTCACCAAACCTTAATCTACAGAATAATTATATCAGGCACGTCCAGGAGGATGACCATTGCTAGAAATAACCATAGAGGCCACGCTACAATAGTGAATAACTAATAGCGATAGCTATCTTAATCCGAGGTTAATCTTTGGAGAAAGTTAGTTTGGTGAAATGGCCCTGAGTATTAATAAGAACCCACTGCAGGAGGCGCCACGGAGGAGCCGCCGCTCGCCGCCGCGCCCCCCGCCGCCCCCGCCGCCTCCGCGCCGCCCGCGCCCGACTCGCCGCCCTCCGCCGTGGCGCCCAACTACGTCAACATACACTACTTCATACAGTTAGTTAGTTAGTTAGTTAGTTATCACCACCACCGCTGCTAAGACAATGCTGCTTAGATTTCATTATATAAAACATTGTAATATTATTTAGTTCGCTGTTGAAATCTCGGACTTTCCACGAATCATATTATTCATATAATAGTGATTACGGGAACGTTCGAAACGTAAACGCAACGGGAAATAACGAATTAAAACTCGTCACCTTCTTGCTCTGAATAATTTCGTTTTAATTAAATTGGTAAACGTGTACATTAATAACCTTGTATCGAAAGTAAAGCCGAAACCAAAAGATAAACGATCGTTTTGTTGTATCTGAGGCCTAATGATATTATAGAGTATGGTTTATGACCAGGCACGCGGGTGAAGGCCCGGAGCCCAGTGAGACGGGCGAGATGGCGGACTCCAGCGACACGCCGCTGCTGCTGAGGACCATATCCTCCGACACCGAGGCCGGCGCCACCCCGCCCGCGCTGAGGAAGCTGCAGCATCAGGTCCGGATAATATTTTTAATAATTCGATTATATATTACATAAAATCAAGATTTTATTATATCTCGTTCTAATGAAGTATTATAGTAGTTATTACGTCACCTGTAGGAGTCTAATCTAGTCCCGATTCACTTGTACGTCCATTAATACTAGCAGTGACGTCACGGGAGTGATAAGAGGAGTAGTGAGTCACGCTGTAACTGGTTGTAACCGGTTCAACTAGGCTTCACATTATATATAAGTAATACTAATATAGATGCTTTGAAGATAATTTGTGGTTTTGTTGAATGTTTACTAAATAAAACATTGATGTCATTAATAATAAGGTTTTATGTATAAACATTTAATATAATGTTATTAATATATCCATGTTATTTTAAGTTAATTTTCGAACAGTAGTATATATATTTAATCTCTTGGTATTTCATTATCTGTGTTGTCATTCCTGTGGGAGGCTGTTTCCAATATATCTCTAAGTACGTTTCCTTGATAACTAAGCTTAAGAATGTCGGTCGGTTTGTTGATTGTACATATTTTCTTTCCAGTCACCAAGTTGTATTTACAGAATTGTACTTCGCAATTATTACTGACGCATCTTTTGTAATAACATTTTCCATTAGAACATATTGAGTCGATGTTCATTTTATTAATAAGGTTATTGGTTATTTTCGTGGCATGTTCGATCAGTAAACTCTGTATGTAGTTTAAGATTATTCTATCTAGACCTAAGTTTAGGAAGCTGTAAGTCTCTTCCTTCTGAGGAGTGTCGTCTGAAAACAAAAAATACCTTTAAAACATTTTTGTGACTGCGATTTAAGTAAGATTTTAGTGTATGTATGTATTTGTTTATAATTTAGTCTCGATTAATTTAGACTACAGAAAGGCATTACTCCGGACATGAGTTCAGAACCAATGACACTGAGAAATAAACAGCCAGTAACACTGAAAAAAAAAAACATTGCTATATTTTCTTAAAATATATATTTTTTTAATACTTA
Source organism: Napeogenes sylphis (assembly GCA_959347405.1). Lineage (NCBI taxonomy): Eukaryota > Metazoa > Arthropoda > Insecta > Lepidoptera > Nymphalidae > Napeogenes > Napeogenes sylphis. The sequence goes on from OY365776.1 coordinate 1,320,179, forward strand.
TATGATGTGATAAAGCAATAACTTCCCTCAACATTGGAGTAAATATTTTCTAATTCTTACTAGTAGTTTAATAAATCACCACGTTAAAATTTAAAAATAATATATTAATACGTAAAATAATGTTATACTACGGTCTCGGCTACAAAAAAAAATAAGTTTCGTAAAAAATGTAAAATAATGATGGAGTCGTTTGGAGTATGTTTACCTGTCGTCAGTCAGTCTTATCTGAAGTATCTGTTACGGTGGCTGATAGTACCGCCTCTAGTTGTAGAGGGCGCTCTTCGATTCCCTGAGACGTCGTCGTCGGTGCCTGCGAGATGTTGTCTTCTTGTGGCTCGGCAACTGTATTCGGTGATTTTGATGTCGTAGGTTCCTCCGGTGGGACAACAGTGTTGTAACTTCTGCAATCCCCTTTCAGGTCGGTATCGTATATGTTACAAGTGACGAGCTCTTCGCAACCGAAGCTACCACATCTCATGGTAGTGCACGTCTGAGCGTTGCACATGGTTACGTTATGCGGTTCTATCTGTATATTATTAGTTGGACCGATCGGATTTGATCCCACGAGCTGGTCACTTGCGGGTGGTGTGGTTTCTGTGACACCGGAACTCCACCATGTAAAAGGATATGTTATCCAACCCCATAATGTGGAACCGATACCGCGACCCTCAACTACGTTATCTGTAAGCGTGTGGTTAATAATTACAAAAAAATAAATAAGTAAAGAAAATTAAAAACAATAACTACTGACATGTGAGCGCGTTGAGTTAGATCGTGACGAATTTTAAATAATCAAATTGAATTTTGAAAAGGAGCAATGCCTTCCGTCTGTCTAAATACATTTACGTCGATGATCTGTCCGTGGTAAAGTTGGATGTGATGATGTGAGAGTCAGCTGAGATACACGGTTTTAGTGTAAAAGCTTTTAATGAAATTTAGATTAAATTATACTTACTTGCAAACGGTTTGCTCCAGGATACATGCACTATGCACAATAATAATAAAAACACTATACTTTTAGAACTTAACATTCTGACAGCTAAGAGTAGAGTAGAGTGACGCCAGACGCACTATAGTTAATGTTTAAACAGTGTTTGTCCTTATATAGTGATGTCACCTGCGCCATGTCCCTATCTCTCAGAAGATAAGACATTTTAGGGAATGTTTACTTAATGACTTAAGAAGGAACATACCAACAACCTTTTAATTATTTAAAATGTTTGTAAGTAATGATAGGATGGAAGTTTTTTGAATATTTTAATTATTTTCGAAAACAGTAATTTCATTTTTAAATATGTTAGTTATTACGAGATACCAAAAACTCTGTTGAAAACGTTTCACAGAGGCTTGTATTTTTTTGTTTATCCTTCGCACGTACTTCACACAATGTGCAGCTCTTCAAAATGTTTGGACAGGTTAAAAATCTGCACAAATGACCGTCCTTCTCGCAGTTAGTTAATATTTTAAGTTTCGTAGGTGGTTTCAAAGTCACGACCATCTCTCGTATGAATGTTTTAATTCCTTCCGCTACATATGTGGAGTTCCAAAATAACGGATCACCGGAACGTGTCGCTCTCTTGGTTGTTCTAAAGGTTTCTATGAGCTCTTTTAAATTAATGAATTCGTTTGAGGGCACGTACTTAGTTTTGACATTTCCATTAGACTCAAAGTCAATTATCTTAGGTACGACCTGGTTTATTGTTTTCCATGGCGTTATGTATATCGAATTTCCTTTCTAAAATTTTTTGGTGATTAGAAACCAGGGAGAAAAAAAATAGAGATATTTTGCCTTTTTTAATTATTATTAAAAAGTTATTTAGAAAAACTTACTTGTAATACACATAGCAGTAGCACGTAAAATAAAACGACAAATATAGTTGTTGGAAATGTTATATTCGGGAACATTGTTGTGTGTGTGTGTGTGTGTACTAAAGATAAACCACAAAGCAAGCTTGCTTTTATCAGAGCTTTATGACCTAAGTACTGTATGTTTATAAACATACTTTTTGTTATAACGCGCCTAGTTTTATAACAGATTACGTAATTCTAATACCTACTTCACTTTAGCGTTTTTTAGATTTGGACAATGTCCAGAAACGTCAACTTCTTTGAATGTACATTTAGACTTTTGAAAACATTTTTTAGCGGCCACAAAAGTACAACATTTTGAATTAATACATAAAGTCATTTTGCCATAAATTTTGCCCGACATGTTGTCTTGTAAAATATCTACAATTTCAAAAGCAATGATGGATGGTAGATCCATGATAGATTCCATATTAGCGATGCTATCTGAAATTTAATTGAGAACATTTTCATAAAACACTTGTTTTAAATATGGCATGAAAATCAAAATTGTTCAATCAATCAAAGTTGTGATACGTACCAGTATTATTGTTGCCGGAACAGTGACCGTTCTGGTTGAATCTGTTTTGTGGTAAACATATTCTGTGCGCGCAAAGTTTATCTGAACATTTCATTGAATGGCAAACACTCTCGGAGCAGAATGTTAGGACACCTGTTATATATTTACCCACAAACGACATAAACACGGGCGCTACTGTGTCAACGTCATTCCAATTTACGTCACCGAAGATCGCTTTTTGAAGTGCCTTCGTCCGATTGCTACGGATTGCCTCGTGTGTCATATTCAATTTACGTTTCTTAGCTTCCCTTTCCATGATCATAGCTGTTATATTCTTTGTTGAAGCAGACGCTGAGAGATTATGACATTCAACTGGCCAATAAAGTAAATTAGCGTCACCTGCTAAAGTTGTCACTTTATCAGACTTGTTTGCTCCATGAGATAACGATTGATTATTATGATCTGTTTTATTTGTGACGTTATTTTTATTTACCAGCTTAATATTAATAGGCAATACTTCCAATTCTATTATTTGACGTTTTGAACGGAGAGGCTGGCCGGTTGTAACGTTGTGTTTTTCATAATCACTTTCAATGCTATTTTCTATTTTAACTGCTTCATCTGTACTATTATCGTCTGTTTTTGATATATTAACAGTTACATAAAATGTATCAATAGATTTATTTATACTAGTATTAGGAACGTCCAGTCTACTTTTACTACTCTCGTTGTTATCTAAACTTTGAAGAGTTTTAGTGTTATTGGTATTATAATTTTTAGTTTCATTATTATATACCGAGATATTTTTATTACTCTCCAAATTAATATTATCAACTAGTACAGTATTGTTTATCAGTAATTGAGGGTCCATATTTTCATGATGATAACTAGAAAGTTTTTTATTTTTATGCTTTTTGTTACTATTGTTAGAGTGAGATTTCTTCTTTTTATGAATTGTTATTTTATGTAAAGGAGAACCATTCTTTAAGATGCTATTATTGAAATCAAACATATTTAACGGCATAGGAAAATTAGCGTATGGTATTGGCAGGTTTACAGTAGATTGAAATTCTTTAGACATCATCCGGTCTAATCTTTCTACTTTATCATTGCTATGCCATTTAAGAAAATTGAATATATCAGGTAAGTTCGGCAACTGAACGTCTACTTTGATGCGTATACTTAACTTGTCGCTAGAGGAGTTATGACTTTTTATATCTTGTCTATTGAACTCTCCAATAGATTCCGAACCATCTATAACTAAACATTGTTTGCACGGACATTTGCAAGGCATTTGATTTATTTTGCAGTGGCAAGAAGATAGTATTGGCTCGTAACTTGCTTTGACCATCGTGGGTGGTAAATCAATTAAATCTTTTTCTTTGTATGTCGATTTTAAGGCGTTTTCATAATTTTGTTTCGAAGGTAAGTCGGGTTTTAATAAATATTTAGTTTCGAAGGCTTTGTAAAATGGAGTTGGGTAATGTTTCATGCCGTTGAAGTAATAGCTCGTCTGGTCGTTTGTTTGTGCGTTTTGTTTTGATTTTAAATACTGCTCGTGCCGCAGTGACGGTACTCTATTTTTGTTTTTAGTCTTTTCTATATAATGTACTCTTTGTTTGTGTGCTTTATCTAAGTAATGTTGATATTCTGATAACAAATCTTCTATATTTTCGTCACTTTCACTGTAGCTCGTTATTGGCGTATTTAATTCTGAATACTGCAATTTTAAAAATAATTATTGAAATGAAAATTATATGCTTATTTATGAAACGTAACTTACCATATTATTTTCAAACTCGGTCATAATATCAGCGATGTCGTTAAATATAATAGCATCATGGAGAGGAGTAAATTCTATTGGATTAACTTCATAGCCTGTAATTGAAAATTACAAATATAATTATTGCAATTGAAATATCAAAATTAAACAGTATTTTAGATGGTTTTAATGAATACACACTATCAAAATCCGTACAGGACGTAAGTATTATAGAAAGCGCTAAGATGAAAATTATTAAATCTGTCTTCATAGTAGTGATGTCGTTAGTATCGAAGGTATTGCTGTAACTTCGAATGTTACTTAAAGGACGGTGTTTTTTCTCTCGAATTGTGTTTTCCAAATAGTGATTGTATTCGCTTATTTGTTTATATTTTGCAAAGTCAGGGTACAAGTTGAGAAAAACTAGTTTTTTTTTATTTTGTTTACATTATTACCTATGATTTGCTAATAGTACAAACCTTAAATGAATATATGTGTATATTAACAGACTCGTAGCCTTCATACTATGTGACTTAGTGATATTTTTGTATTGATTCTGTATTCATATTTTATATTGATTAAAATACATTATACACAATGATTTACTTGTAGGAATCCATAAGCAGCAACAATGCCGAAGCCGAGCGACTCACGATGCACAGATGCATCGTCACGAGTATTATAGAGAGCGAGACGGTGTACGTCGAGTGCCTCTACGTCATGGAGAAGGTGAGACGGTCTCTACATTACCAAGTAACCAAAGTAAAATCAAGTGCTAATTCATGTCGATCGGTAAGTTATGTCAACTTTTAAAAGATATATTAAGAAAAACCTTTTACAGACATATGTATCTATAATTTATCCACGTCATATTCTGATTAATTTCATTTAAGAGTATACGTTAAATATGTCCGTTCGGTCGACGTACGAGATGAGATAAGGACAGTAATCCTTATTTAATCTCGTACGTGTTCTCGTGCGAGTTAACTTGTTGGGGCGTGTCCTCGCGTGACGTGTATGTCATCTCCTCAGTACATGAACGCAATAAAAGCGACTCTGTCGACGTCGCAGCCCGTCATCACGGAGGAAGAATTCGGAACTATATTTTACAAAATATCCGAGTTGCACGAACTACACAAGAGTTTCCTGGAAGGGCTCAAAAATGCCGTCGCCAGCTGGGAGGAGCCGCTCTCCGTCGGGATCCATTTTAAAAAGATGGTAAGGCACGCTACTCCCGGAGCGACGAGGGGATATTACACACATATTATAAACATGTGGAGGCCTAACACACGCGGCGACTTCACCGTACAGGCGGAGAACATCAACATATACGGAGCGTTCTTACACAACTACGGGCGCGCCACGGACGCGGTGCGGCGCCGCTGCGGCAGCTCGCAGCGGTTCAGTGACCTCACGAGGGAGATAGCCTGCCGCGGACAACCCGTCTCACTCGACGACCTCCTGCACAAACCAGTCGCCAGGGTGCAGAAGAACGCGCTGGTGCTGCATGTGAGTGGGGGGAGGGGGGAGGGGGCTTACAAAGAAGATATTACTTACTTTATGTTCTTTATGGTTTGTCGCAATGACTGTATACGTTTTTATTTACTTACAGGACTTGATTAAGTATACACCCGCCAGTCATCCCGACCACGCCATGCTGACCGACGCGCTGAACATGACCCAACACTTCCTCGATGAGTTTAATATTATACAAACGAAATCCATGTTTCCCGTGAGTGTAATGGTATCTCCTTATTAATGTCTTTAATTAGATCACTACAATATATGTCTCATGATCGTCATCGCATCGCAGAACGCGGACCGAGCGCAGCGACGGTTAGTTAAAAACTCGTTCATCGTAGAGCTGTCGGACGGACACCGGAAGCTGAGGCATCTGTTCCTGTTCAACGACGTCATCGCCTGCGCCAAGTATAAGGTGAGAAGTGTGCTTCCGGCAATACTCGTAAGTGTCGCACTGCGCGAGGCCGCAGGTCAGTACTAACGTCCGCTCCGTCCCAGGCCTCCGGTCGCGACAAGTTCACGTTCGAGCTCAAGTGGTTTATCCCGCTGGGCGACGCGGCGGCCGTGGAGGACGAGGCCGGCGGCGCGGGCCCGGAGCGCGAGGCCTCGCCCGCCAACATCGTGGCGCTCAAGTCGCAGGCCTGCACCGTGCGGGACCTCATCCTGGCCGAGGAGCGCGCCGCCCACGACGAGAAGGTTTTCGACTCGCCTGTCCCCGCCCGCCCCCGCCCGGCCCGCAGCGGTTAAATCTAAAATGTTAAGAGTCGAGGACCGTCCTTCTCCACTCGAACGGTCGATTTTGTTTCCAGTCTCGAATAATTGTCGATGTTAATATAAAGCTTTCAATGTTTTTCTTCATCGAATGATAGTGGCCTTACCTCGTATTCTATCTTCATATAATTTAATCCATAATATATAATCGAAATCGCAGAAGAGTCGTCTGGGCGGGCGAGGCGCGCTGGAAAAACAACGAAAGAAGCTGGCGGAGCTGGAGGGGCAGCTCGTGCTGGCGTCCCCCAACCTGGTGTTCCGAGTGGGGGCCAGGGCGCCGGGGGCGGCCGCCCTGCAGAGGCAGCACGTGTTCTTCTTGAGTTCGGAGTACGAACGGACTCAGTGGATCGACTCTATACACGCGCTGCAGGTCACATTATTATTTTAACATCGCCCGGTCCGCGCCACTCGCCGGACCGGACGCGGCCGGCACCGGGATGCCACCGTTTAATTGAAGTATTTTTGTAAAGGAACATTATAATATCGGTTGTAAAGATCCGACTCGTGATATTATGGAGAATATTATCATTTCGAAAATATTTTTTGCGATCCACCTATTACTTTCAAAATTAAACAATTTAAAAGTCAAAGCAATTTTTCAACCTTAATATATTAGAATGGAGTCGCTATTAATTCATTAATAAAAAGTATCGGCTTAACAATGTACATTTTTAACACCGGTCATTCTTTTTTGAGAATTTAATTTCTCGGTTTCGGAGACGAGTCCTCCACCATCCCGCCCGCCCCGTCGGGAACGATTGGAAACTGTCATCGAGTAATTAATAATAGTATAAGGGACGTCTCCCGCGCAGGCGTCGTCGGCGCCGCCGGCCGGCACCAGCACCGTGTCCATGCTGGAGCTGCAGAGCTGGGTGACGGCGTGCCGCAGCTACCTGCAGACGGACATGGGCTCCTACCTGTTGCGGAGCGGCCGAGACGACTCGCTGCTGCTGGGAGACCTGCAGCTGCACGTGGCCGGCATGACGGCGCCGCTGGACTCGCCCGCCGGTAGCCCGCACTCCCATTACGATGGCCACAAGTATCATCGGAGCTTGCAATATTATCGATTCGATTTCAGATTACTACATAATAATAGAAGTGGACTCGTACGGGCACTACTTCCGCAAGGCCAAGTCGAAGCTCGCGTGTCGCAGCGCTCAGCCGCGCTGGAACGAGACCTTCACGCTCGACCTGGAGGGCTCCCAGAACCTCAGACTGCTGCTCTACGAGGACGCCACGAGACCCGTCCTGAGAGGAAAGTGCACCCTGAAGGTACGTCTGTCCGTCCTTAACTACGCTTAGGAATCCGGCCGTCGCTTGACATAACTATTATAAAGTTCTCGCTCACGAGTCACGGCTTGAGAAATAAAACAAAATGTTTTTAAAGATTCAACACCGGCCTCTCGAAGCGTCCCAGCACGGCATCCTCATACATTGCGCGAATATTATTATAACTGCAGCACCTGGTACATGTAGTGACGCCCGCCATGTCCCTCCGCAGCTGTCCCGCGAATGGGTGGGGGAGAGCGTGTCCCGGTCTGTGTGCGTGGGGGGGGGCTCCCTGCCGCTGCGGCTGCGCGTGTTGCCGCCCGAGCGCTCCGCCCGCCACGTGCCCAGCGCCAAGCCCGGCGCGCTGTTCGGCGCCAAGATCACGCACGTCGCCAAGTCGGTCACCTCGTACTGTTTCAAATAAATTTAACGAGTGTGTGGTCGCGCCCGCACGAGGCGCTCTCGTGACGTACGAATCGAGAGCGCGTCTATTCTTTTAAGGAGAGTGTTCGATTTATAAGAAATTATTTGAGGTCGCCTCCGTATGTTCCCCACCTCACGTACTCACCTCACCTCGCGGAGTTCGCGACTGCAACGCGATATATTTACCTTTCAAAATCGGTGGCAGCCCGTATTTAATAATTGTATAATTACGTGTAATGTGTTCCAGACGCGAGAAGCGCAACATCCCGTTCGTGATAAGCGCGTGCGTGCGCGAGGTGGAGCGCCGCGGCATCGGGGAGGTCGGCCTCTACCGCGTGTCGGGGAGCGCCTCCGACCTCAACAGACTCAGGAAGAGCTTCGAGACCAGTACGTAGCGCCCTACGAGTACTAGTACTAGTGGGGGAGTCGACCGGGGCGGACCTGCCGGTGTTCAAGATTTTTTATTCTACACATTTAGAATAATACAACGAAACGAAATAATATACGAACGAAATAATATAATATTGTGCTCCTCGATCACGTAGGAGCTAAATCTCTATATAATTCGTTGAAGTCGCTCGCTTATTTTGAATCTCTTTTAGTTCGGTAGATCGTTGGCCGAAGGTGACGACCGTTAAGATTGATTTTCACGCGTGCGAGAACGCGTGTGCAAATTAATTTAAATGTAAATGATAAAATACTAGAAGCTCATTATTATTATTATTATTATTATACGAATGAAACCTGTGTCATCGGACGGACCGTTCTGCAGATGCTTACGAAGCGGAGCAACTCTTGAAGGAGGTGGACGTCCACTCGGTGACGGGGGTCCTCAAGCTGTACCTGCGAGAGTTGCCCGAGGCGCTGTTCACCGACGCGCTGTACCCCGAACTACTGCGGGCCTGGGGCTCTACGCCGGTATCTAATATCTATAATCTATTAAATGTTATAAAATATTTATAAAAGAGAACAAAACTCTCCGACTATCCATAGACATTATAGATAATGGTGAAATCATAGCTTAAAAAAAAAGCAAATGCTTTTTTTTTATGCTATGATTTCACTATATTAAACTATAAATACTATTAAATAATATATAAATACTATTAAATAATATATAAATACTATTAAATTTATGATACTATTAAATAATAGTATGTATTACAATTATACTTCTTATACTTATTATTATATTATTATTATAGTGGTTGGATCGTGATATATACAAATGTCACAAAGAGTGCTCCGCAAATATAATTGCAAAACTGTTTAAAAACCAATTAAAACTACAAACTGTTGAAGTGATTACGAATACAAGGATCAATAGTGTTAATAAAAACTACCAAACACACTGTATGTGACATTTACAAACAATTAAGTTCATATTTTTAGTGTATTATAACCGAAAAAACAAAATTGACGTTTCTTATAAAAAGTTTCTATGTGATTGTCACTGACATTAGTGCTACCAACTTTAAATACCTAATATAACGTTTCGTTCCACATTTTACATATACTAAGTGTTGTCATAAAAAAAAAAATAATAATAAATAAAATAATACTGGTGTTAACATCAATAAATAACAAATTAATTATTATAATTAAGTAGTGTTGCCAGGAATAACACTAAATTCTCCCATTCGAAATGGACGAACAAATGCAGTTACTATTTTCTAAATTAAAGCATGAAATGTACAAATAAAAACCCTAACTGATTCAATTTACAAACTCAGTATTGAGGGAATTAGACAGTAAACTAAAACCAATAATTGAAGAAAATTTATATTTAAAAAAGGAAGTGGAAAAATTAAATGGACAAGTTGAACGTCTACAGCTGGGAAAAAGAGAGAATAATCTGATATTTTACGGCTTCGTGGAGTCCACTGAAAGCACTAACATAATAGAAATGTTATCAGCAACCTTGAGTAAATACGGTATTGTATTGAGTAAACGAGATATTAACAAAGCTTATAAAATTGGTAAAGCAAAAGAAAAAGCACGTCCAGTTTTAGTAAATTTATTAAACGCTTGGAAAAGGGATGAAATTCTACGAAACAAGAAAAAATTACGTACTGGAAAAGAGAAGAAAAGAAAAAACGAATACATGTCTTAATATATATAAATTACGTGTCACGTTGTTTGTCCGCGATGGGTTCCTAAACTACCTAACCGATTTTAATCAAATTTGCACACCGTGTGCAGTTTGATCCAACTTGAAAAATAGGATAACTTACATCTTAATTTTTAGTTTTAATTCGCAATAATATTTTATTGCAAATTATTTCTTTCCAATTATCTGTGAATCCAAACAAGTTTAACAGATGGCGTTGTGTCTGTTGACAGGATTGAGTTAGTGTTCAACAGATGGCATAATGTTAAAAGTACAAATGTGTCATATACAATTTAACATCATAACCAACACGCGTTGCTGAGAATAAATAATGAGTTAATTTTTAGTGTTAATATAGCCCGCCACGTATTACTTAGACTGAAGTCTATATAAACTCATATTATAATGAACATAATACAGTCAAATTATACCTGCTTCTTCGTTGAATCTATTTATGTGAGACGGGTCAACCAAAATATTGTGCACGATGAGTGCAAAATTAAATTAATAATTTAAAATAACAAATATTATTTTCAAAAATTTAAAATCTTTATTGGGAGAATAGTCTCTCAACGTACTGGAAAAGAAAATGTAATAGGCAAATTTGGTTTTGGTAGAAGAAGCAAAAATGGGGAAAGAATGATACAATTGGCACTTGAAAACAATCTTGCGTTTAATAATAGTTTTTTCAAAAAGAACCCGAAAAAAAGTGGACCTGGATATCACCAGATGCCTTATACAAAAATGAAATAGATTACATAGCAACTAATAATAAAAAAGTTTTCCAAGACGTTTCAATTATAAACGAATTAAATTTCAATAACAATCACCGTATGGTAAGGGCAACAATAAATAGCACAGAACCGAAAAAAGTAAAAACAAATTTAATGTTAACTCACTCACTCACTCACTATTATTCCTCGCAAATATTATTTCATTATGTTTCGTTTCGTAATAGATTAATGAGTTCTTGTACTATTTTGAGTCTAAAATATTGTATTTATTAGTCGGGAGCGTCGTTTACCAGCCAGTATATTAATATATTAGTAATCTCCAGGGCGTCGGCAACTCGACGGAGTCTGCGCCGGCGCACACGCGACGCCACGCGCTGCTGAAGTGCTACGCCCAGCTGCCGGATCTCAATAAGAACTGCATCGACTTCCTTCTTAATCATTTCGTTAAGTGAGTACCCTGTAGTAGTGAGTAGGGTCTCCAACCTCTAGGGCGCGTTATGGAGCTTAGTATTGTCGATAATTTTAAATATTCTTCTGCAACAATATTTTATAATCATCAATTTTCATAGGTTTCCCACGAAACGAAAGGGTGAGAAAAGATTAATTTATAATTAAGTTTCCGTCCACTGGCAATATCTATTTAAAAACTAAAATAATATATGGATCGTCGACGTCGTTATTACGAGAGAATACAAATATTCAGGGTGAACGACCGCGAGGCCGAAAACAAGATGTCGCTCCACAACTTGGCCACCGTGTTCGGGCCCACGCTGCTGCGGCCGAGCGCGGCGGGCGGCAAGCTGCGGGCCGACCAGCTGGCGGCCGGCACCGTGGACGCCATGGCGCAGGCCGGCATCCTGTACACCCTGCTGCAGCAGCGCCACCTCGCGCAGCACCTGTCGCAGCACCGCCACGCGCCGCTCGACTGAAACCCGCCCCCACCTGATCCCTCCTAATGATTCGCTAATATTCAACTTTGTATTTCGCTCGTTACCGATACCCGTGCTCGGACTTGACCGACGGACGTGCTCGTCCTCCGGGTCGCTCTCGTCCGTCTCGTCTCGGCGCGTCATTATCCCGGTAGTTCATTTTCCCGTCTGTAATGTTCTTATAATACGTGATGGTGATCTAGACCTCAAGCACGTCATCTCCTGGCGGCGGCCGTCCACCTTCGTAGCGGCTCACTTATTTTTAGAACTAGTCATGACGAGTGCTCCCCTTTGCCATATTTTATCATCACTTTTCCTAAACCGATTTTATATATATTATTGTAGATAATCTACTCCATCCAGATATTTAAGATTCGATGGTTCTTTTTACTTACTAGTTATGATCGTCGCCGGCACAAATAATGACTTCTCATGATAGTGGGTAGAGGGCAACTTATATACTTAAGTGGCGATTCTGATCCGATTCGTCTTATATTTAGTATTAAAGTAATTTATTAGTAGCGGTACCGATGTCGATAATAATATTCGAAAACCCTTTAATAAATAACGAGAGAAAAGTCGACAATTTGATCTTTTTGTACTGAATACTATTTTTTATAAGTACGAGGCGAAAGACAGTGAATTTCTCGAAGCCTTAAAAATTCAATTTTAAAAACATTCCACAAAACAAACAGACTGAGCGTAGCAGTTACTATACTATATAGGTTTTTAATATATTTTTGGGATTTAAGGCTGAGTGCTCACTGAATAGACAACTAACACGTTAAAATAAAACACTTTATGTCAATATTATTACAATATCAATTTAACTATATTGTTAGGAGTCGAAGGTATTTCTTGTAAATTAGAAAACAAGTATTAAGTTTATGGATTATTGTGTCATCCTCTTTTGAGAGCGGAAGCTCTGTAGGTGCGAATAGTGATTGTCGATGTGATATGTGTGAAATAAAATGGAAAAACTAAGTAAAATAAAAACGATAATGAGGGTATGGTTGATTTTTCCCATCGGACCTGGCCTGGGACTATCCCACTTCTGATTTTAGGATTCATGTAAAAATTTAATTAAAAAAATAAGAATTCAAAGTAATTGCAAAATTTATGCATTTTAACTTTCGTGAACCATGATTATTATTAAATATATATATTTAAACGGCTATAATCATGTAATTTTTAATCTGAATTTTTTACCCGGCTATAATCATGTAATTTTTAATCTGAATTTGGCCGACTAGTTTTGAACCCATTCGGGGTTCCTATTCATGATCTGGAACCATGGCCGACTCGCGGCGTGACCTGCGTGCAGCAGCAGTGGTGGGGGGAAGACGTGGTCTCGTCCTCAAAGGTTTCGTGCAGGTCTTCGGACTCGTCGTTACATTCCGTTGTAAACACACTGTAACTTATGTAATTTATTGTTACTGTCCTTTGTAGTGTTAGTAACCGGTGCCCAGGCCGTAGGTAGCATCCGACCACTATTCCTATTGAAATTCGGTAGACGGCTGATTCCCATAGCTGCGCGTACTTTACGCGGTAATAAAAACTTTTCTTCGCTAAAACTGACGCTTTGCCAAAAACGTAAGTAGCAGAGCTTCCGCTCTCAAATGAGTATGACACAATAATCCATAAACTTAATACTTGTTTACTAATTTACAGGAATTGATCCCTACTAATTATTTAGAAATACCCTCGACTCCTATCAATATTATACATTAAAAACATAAAATAGTCGTAAATATCCCCTTGCAATAATGTATTACGGCCCTAAATTACGTTTATTCTGATTTTACTTACTTAATAGTTGGTTTTAATTTTGTTTTAAAAACCCTGTTGTTCCTGTTCTATTAGTTCTATATTATCCGAATAAATATACGAACCTATACTATTTATTCGTAACAAACAACTCTACAATAAAAAGAAATCGTTTTTAAAACATACTTAGTTATGATTTGTCAAGTCATGTATATTAATAAGGTTTGCAGGAAGCGATGAAATAAATGTAAGCAGAGTGAAATGGCTAGACGCTACGAACAACGAACGGCCTTAAATATTGGTTTATAAGCACATCAATGTGTTAAAATATAGCCATATTTCGTACCCGAGCAATAACTCTGCCGTGACCTTGAACAGCATGAGTCATGTTATTGACCATTATTTCGTTCCAAATTATGATGAAAGAGTAAAAGCCTTTGCGTATAAAAAAGGGACCCAAATTTTAGTGTTAGCTTGACACAATCGACTGATATTAATAACTTTGTAGATTTACTTTTCTTCGAAAAAAAGAGAGGTTTTTACATAATTAAAATAAGAAACAAAATGAAATAATGCAGCGGTACGTCGTTATACCACACAATTGTATTTCCTAGTCGCGCGTAACATATTGATAGTATTATGAGTCCAATATAATTTAGAGCTTTTCGATTTACCCTTAACTTGTTTTCTTTACCTTAAAATAATTGATGATAGTGTATCTTAAGTGTTTTCATATGTAGTTCTTAATCGTGTTACATTAGTACTTAATAATATGACAACCTACCAAAAACGAAAAATTATAGAACAAATATTTTATTCTTTTTTTTTCTTATTTTCTGAACCTTTAATACTATGTATGTTGTTGAGCAATATGAGTGTAAAGAACACTCATAATATGGTTTAAGTTTATATATCAGCCTGTAAATCATTTTTTTTTCACCAAAGACAATTAGACAAGTCTTACTTGTTCATTTACAAATGCAATTTATGTTACATGAATTTCTATAATATCCCAAAATGTCTTTTATATTTTAAATTATATAAATTATTAGCTCTAACTCTATTATACATTATTTTAATTTCTTTATGTTGGTATTACATATTATAAATATGTGTAACTTAGAAATTAAATATTGTGATTGAAATGTATGCTGCTTTTTTGTTAAATCCAAAATGTGTTATTGGAACATAATGCACCAAAAAAAAAATGTTAAATTTTCAGATTTTTTTTTTATTAATATTATAATATCTTGCTTAATACCATTTACAGAACTTCACATTTTTGTAACCTTTGCACTTTAGTATCAATTAGTTTAAAAATAAGAGTCCTTTACAATGTCTTGGTGACATTCAAGGTAGATCGTTGCATTGAATTGCCAAAAAGTAGTATTTTGTATTTTTATAGCATCTTGAAAGAAATAAACCCTTACAAATAAATAAAAAAATTAAGAAAGTTTTTCGTCATGGTCAGTGATTAAAATTGATTATACCTATTTATTTAATTAATGTTTGTAACAAGTAAAAGCTTTACCTTATATTTTCTACTATATCTTTATATATTTAATTTTTATAAAATATTTTGTACTATAATGACTACTACTGATATTGGCATTTTATTATTTATGCTTTACATTTTTAGCAAATATATGCTATATTTAAGAATGACCTTTGGTTTATTATATTTAATTTTGTATATAATTGATACTAAAAGTAGATATGTACCTTTCACAATAAAATGTATTTTAATACACCTTTAACTTATCTTTTATTTGTTATATTATATAACTATGAAAAATATCAAAAAGGCTGATTTCAAATTTATTTTCATAATAAAATATGAATAATGAAATCAAAATAATAGTTAAAGAAACAAAATATAGTGTTTTTTGAAATATGACAATAGTTAATATAAACAACAATAAATACAATGATATTCTTAACAATACTTCTTTTAATATATTATTTTGGAGGAATCTGTTCATACATTTGTTAAGCCATAAAAAATTGTTAGCTTTACAAGAAATACAGTTTGTAGGACCAGGACCGTCACATGTCCCACATGTGTCATCACACAGATCACATTTATATGTACCTTGTGTGTTTACACAAAATTCATTGCTTTTACAAACAGAAGTGTTGATACATTCATCAACATCTGTACACACACCTGATTCATTCTTCCAACCACTAGCACACAATTTACAAACTTCCTTACCATAACTATAACATTCAGCACATGCAGGGTGACATGATTTACAGGAATCATCACTCCAGAAATAGTTATTAGAACATTCATCACAATTGCTGCCTCCGTATCCTTTGCGACATATACATGAACCATCTCCATCTCGTGTGCCTTCCCCGTCACATTTACCATTACCTCCACATATTCTATTGTTTTTATCTCTTGGACAGGAGTTACAGTTTTCCCCAAAATGATGAGATGGACAACAATGTTTCAGATTATCAATACACAACCAAGTATACAAGTCTTTTATGTTATCGTCTTTATTAAACCACCACTGTTCTAATAATTGTTCGGCTTCTTCAGCAAGGCCGTAACATTGATCTTGATGGATTTTCAATTCTGAACATAAACTTTCTTGAATTTCAACCAAACGCATTTCACTTTGCGCGTATGTTTTCAATCTTGCTTCCTCCCAAGCAACATCTCCTCCTTCGTGGTTGCCTCTCGAAGTATGTTCTAACCAGTTATTAAATGAATCTTTTAAGATCTTACACTGTTGGCAACTGTTTATTTTTTTGAATTTACGAACATCGTCTAGGGACAAAATAACAGGTCCTATAGAAAATAACACGTGAACTAAGAAAATTTTTTTACAAAATGACATCTTAAAATATCTTAATCGTTAACTATAATAATTTATATGTAAAAACATTGTACAATGATTATACGTTTTTATCTTCTAAACACTATAAGGAAGACCAATGATTTTTAATTTATTCTTTTACAAACATTATTTATAACCTTTTTTAAAAAGTTTGTTTTGACGGCTGAGGTACTGCGACTTGCGAGTAAGTGTCAAGTGATAACTGCTATCAAAATAGGGATGCTCGAAGACAGCGATGTTCGATAATGATGAAATTATTTGCTTGCGTTAAGAATGTTAGACAACGATACAATATATAGAAATAGATATTATAAATATTGAGAATATATTTAATAAACGAACTAACATAGAAATACAGACATCTATGCACATCACATACATAAAAGATATCTGAAAGACTGTTTTCAAAAACTTGTTCTATTTGTAATAGATTAAAAGGTCCTTTTTGAAAAAAAATATTCCTTATTTTTCCTTCATTTAATTAATAAAAAATATTGGAATATGAAATAATTTGTTCTGTTCCCAATAAAGTTGTTCTGTTTCTAATAAAGTTGTCTGTTCCTAATAAAGTTGTTCTGTTCCTAATAAAGTTGTCTGTTCCTAATAAAGTTGTTCTGTTTCTAATAAAGTTGTTATGTTCCTACCAAAGTTCCCTAAAGAAATAAAATACAGTGAAATCATTACGTACTTTATTTCTCGTTCAATTATGATTAAAAAAATCATCGATGTTCGGTTTTCGCTAAATATTGAACATCGATATCGGGTTTTCGATTACGACATCGATGTCAACATCGATGTTTTTTTAATATCGAACATCCCTATATTATCAAAATACACTATAGACTAAATTCTTTAGCGTTTGAATAGCAAATATATTTTCTTGGCAAATATTTATTTGAATATGTGGAGGAGCGTGGGTGTAATGATATTAAAAAAATGATTATAAAAAAAAAATGAATATAAAATGGATAACACGGGAGAGTTGAAGGGTTGTGGAATGGCCAGCGCGGAATCCAAACTGCTCTGGGCGAGGCTTCAGGTGCTCCATTAGGAGCGGGAGAAGCAGTCGCTCGAACAGTTTGGACAACACGCTGAGCAGGGTTATAGGACGGTAGCTGGAGGGAAGTTGGGGATTAGACTGGGGTTTAAGCAGCAATAATATTTTATAAATATGATGCTTTCTTCTCTCTTGTCGAGAGGGGAGACGACTTGGGAGTTGTGGTCCCCTGTCGTTGTATCTTGCGCTGCACATTAAAATGTGCAGGGATCGGGTTGGGGTAAATCCCGGGATTTAGAGGGATGTAGTGGATAGAGGGACGAGCTTTAGTGCCTTCGGGGCGGTCAGCCCAGCCGGGTGAGACACCATGGGGTGAGGCCCAGCTAGGCGACCAGCGACCCTAGGGCGGCTCAGGGGACGGGGATGGTGATGGGAGTAGGTCCCGAGGCAGCCGCATGGGGGCTGCGTCGGGTGGGCGTGTGTGCCAGGGTGCTATGTCCCTGATGTGGGCGTGTATCGAGGTATCGGCTTTCTTGTAAAGGCTCTCCGAGAGCCGGAGGATGTGGTCAGGCAGGCGCTCGGTACGGAGGTCACGCTGGATGGTAGCGTTCCTCACGTACCAGGGCGCCTGTGTGACTTTTCTTAGGGCGATGTTTTCCATTGTCTGGAGTCTTGAGCGTTGGTGTTCGCTGGCTAGAGCGAACCAGGCCGGCGTTGCATACGTGAGGTGGGGCCTCACGTAGGTCTTATAGAGCTGCAGTTTGGTGCTCAGGGGCAGATGCGCTCTGAGCACTGGTTGCAGCATATGTAAGGCAGCTTTGGCTGCGTTCCTTGCCTTGGTAATCTGTGGAGTCATGGTTAGTTTTTTGTCTAGGATTACTCCTAGATAAGTGACAGTATTGGACCACTCTAGATCTCTTCCCTGGACGCGCAGCCGAGGAGGTTCAGCTCTACGTGGCCCAAACCTGATAGTTTGGGTTTTGCCCACGTTGAGTGACAACCTCGACTCGGCCAGCCAGTCCGGGAGTATGTCTAGAGTGGTTTGAAGCTTTCTGGAAGCATGTACGGGGGACATGGATGATGTGATGTATGCGGCATCGTCCGCAAATAGCGCCAACATGACCCCTGGTGCGACCGGGATGTCGTCTGTGTAGGTAGCGTACAGGATCGGGGACAGGGAGCTGCCCTGCGGGACTCCCGCCGTGGCGGGATGGCTGGCAGATATGGCTCCGTCCACTCTGACCTGGAAAGTCCTATTGGCCAAGAAATTGGCCAAGACGCGGGTTAGATGGGGAGGGACCCTGGCTTTGGAGATCTTGGTTAGGAGTCCCGGGTGCCAGACTCGGTCAAACGCCTTGGCGATGTCCAGAAACGAGGCAATACAGGTCTCCTTCCTGTTGAGGGCTGCTGCTGCGAAATGGATAACACGGGAGAGTTGAAGGGTTGTGGAATGGCCAGCGCGGAATCCAAACTGCTCTGGGCGAGGCTTCAGGTGCTCCATTAGGAGCGGGAGAAGCAGTCGCTCGAACAGTTTGGACAACACGCTGAGCAGGGTTATAGGACGGTAGCTGGAGGGAAGTTGGGGATTAGAGTGGGGTTTAAGCAGCAATAATATTTTATTAAAATCAAACAGTCCTTTTATATCCCTTTTTACATTCTTAGTTTGAATTTTATGTTTTTTACTTTTTTACAAATTACCAGAAAGTGTAGAGTGATGTGCTAGTGGCCTATGTGTTAGTGGCCTGTATAAAGCATGTACACAATTTCAACAAGAGAAAATTATTTTTTCGATTTTTGTTCTTATGTATCACCATTGACTATTCAACAGAATAAACTCTCTGTGATTGCTG
Organism: Napeogenes sylphis; assembly: GCA_959347405.1. Taxonomy (NCBI): domain Eukaryota; kingdom Metazoa; phylum Arthropoda; class Insecta; order Lepidoptera; family Nymphalidae; genus Napeogenes; species Napeogenes sylphis. The sequence continues at coordinate 1,339,529 of OY365776.1, forward strand.
ATGTGGCGGGAATAAATAACATCACTGAGTACAAGTTTAAAAAAATATCATTAGTCTTATTAAATAATTTCACTATTTTTTTAGAATTAAATATCTGGTCAACACCAGTTATTGTTGTAATTACTTTGTGACTTCATTCTCTTGGAAAACTTTATTATTAAGGTTAAACTTTACTAACTTTACTTTAAACTTTATTAACTTTGTCGAAACAGACACTTTAGAAATTGGAATAGACGTCAACAGCACTGGCCAGTATACTGGTGTGTATTATGGACGTGACGGGTGGTCGAGCATAATGTAAGTTCACGACAATGTCTATGTTATTACTAACTAATGCTTTCATACGTTATTTGAGAATGTACGATAATTTTACGCCCCTTGGTAAGATTGGCGCATCATTCCAGGTTGACAGCACTGCCTACCGGTGTCAGTGTCACAAACAAAATGACAAATAAAAAATAGTGAAATTTTGACATAAATAACTGTCGTCTGTCACACATTACTATAAATTGTGTAGTAAGACATAGTAAATGTGGTGTATTAAATTGGCGATTTTATAGTAATATAATTTTTATTTAATTTTTTACTAAGAAATAGTGCATTTACCAAATATTAATGGTACATATGCTAGTAAAGATTAATAATAAAAATGTATGATAACGTGACAATAAATAACCTCTGAATTATTGACATGCTTTAAATTGTATTCTCAGATAATATAAACATAATGGCTGAGAAAATAAGGTACGTAATTCAAATTTTATATAAAATAAATACAATTTATAAATGTAGAAATGTACATTCAAAATTGATTGTGCCTGCGTCAGTATAGGTAATGTCATAAGTGCCTGAGATTTATCTAATAGTTTTACTTTTATAGATCGACGACTATAATTATAACAGTCTGTCTGCCAAATCCCCTGAAACTATAAAATGGAAAATGTTTTTTATATGTAATACATAGAAATTATGGCATAAAAGGAATGAATTATCTGCTTTTAAGTATTCATCGATATTTTTTCTTCCAGAATTAATACTAAATATGATATACAAGACAATTATGAGCCATCTGACTCTGAAAATGAGTACTCTACTTCAGAAAAAAATATTATGGAAAAATTACGTAAAAGAAAACATCAGGATTCTGAGAGTGAAGAGGAAATTTATCAATTCTCTGATTCAGACAACAATGATGAAGACAAGAAAAGTGATTTGGGAATGGCTGACAGTGATGTTGAAGGACAGGAGTCTGATGATAATTTACCTGATTCTAAGGCCTGGGGTAAGAAAAAACAATCATATTATTCAACTGATTATGTAGATGAAGATTATGGAGGATTTGGTGATGAAGAACAAAATGCCCTCATGGAAGAAGAAGAAGCTAAAAATATTCAAAAAAGATTAATTGAACAATTGGGCGAGGAAGATTTTTCTTTAAATTTTTTTAGTGAACAAGTTGCTAAAACAGATGATAAAGAAATTCTTATAAAAAGTGATATAAGCCAAATGTCTAAGAGACAAAAGTTACAGTTACTAGAAAAAGAAAGCCCAGAGTTTTGTGGTCTTATTGATGATTTTAAGTCAAAACTAACAGTTGCTAAAGATGACTTACATCCTGTGTTAGAATTAGTAAAAGGTGGGAAAATACCGGACTGCTCCGCATCCAAATTTGTGAAAACAAATTATGATCTTATTTTAAATTACTGTACAAACATCAGTTTTTACCTTTTATTGAAAAGTCGCAGAGTAAATGTTCAGAATCATCCAGTTATTAAAAGGTTATTCCAATACAGGCAAATGTTAAAGAAAATGGAACCTATATATCAAAAAATAATAAAGCCACAAATTAATAAAATATTGAATATAGTAAAAAGCAATTTGAAACTCCATATAATACAAAAGGAACAGGGAAGTAAGAAACGTAAGTTAGGAAGTAATGCAAGTCAGAAATATTCTGCAAAGAAACTCAAACTGATTAATGCTCTTGAAAAGGAAGGAGATGATACTGGAGTATCTGATGATGATGAACCTATTGAAGAAAATAATGTCTTCTTCAGTAATGAGAATGAAGCTGAAAATGCATTAAGAAATGAAAATCAATCAGATGAAAGTGGTTTCTCAGATAATAATGAAATTGATGAGCAGAACAAGCCTCCTACATCGGATCAGGATGTAATACTTGGAGATGTTGAAGATAAAAGAGAGATAACATATCAAATTGCCAAGAATAAGGGATTAACTCCTCACAGAAAGAAGGAACAGAGGAACCCTAGAGTTAAACATAAACTGAAATTTAGAAAAGCAAAAATAAGGAGGAAGGGTGCTGTTAGAGAACCAAGGACGGAAGTTACCAGATACGCCGGTGAGTCTTCAGGTATCAAGGCAAATGTTAAAAAGAGTATCAAAATAAAATAACATCTTTATGGTAAACATCTTTATTGTAAATTAATATATCACATCTACAATAAAGTTTTCCCAGGTCAAGGTTTTGATTCATTTTTCACTAATGTTGCCAACTGTAATAAATAATTATTGAATACTTTAATAGATTATTAGTTGTAAGTCTTTTATGATAACATATTTGGTATAAATTATAAACTAGAGGGTTTGACTTATCTAACAGGTTGTTCTGAAAATGTTTTGAAAGTCAATTAATATTCTATGAAAATAGATTTTGAATATCCAAAAGGTTATGTTATATTTAAGTTGTAATTAATAACTTTCAAATTATAACCATTTATTTTTTTATATACTTAAAATGTTTAATCTAATGTATAATAAAAAATGTATGTACTTATAAAATATTGGTATAGGCTTTTAAGTCGAAAAGATTAATTTCACATACAGTTTTAATACTTTATCTTTGCCTCCCGAAGCAACATAGGAACCATCTGGGGACCAGTCCACTGCATACACTTCATCTGCATGCCCAGGCAGGTCTAACTCTATCTTCTTAGTATTGATGTTCCAGACTGCATAAATTAAGAGAATTTGTAATTAAATCTTGGTTTTAATAATTATAGAATATTATTATCTGTTTTTGGGGAGGTACATGGTAATGGTCACAGGTTAGTGTACTGTCCAAGTTGATAAAATTTTCCTTCTAAATTCATTTATGATATAAGTAACCATACCATCTAACATGTTTCTAGCCAATTTCAAACATAACATAAAATTTCTATTTAATTATGAAGTATTCATACCCTTTAATGTAGAATCGGCACTAGAACTTAATAGAAGTCTAGAATCTGCAGACCATGCCACCATATAAACAGCCTGGACATGACCTCTTAGTGTTGTTATAAATTTACCAGAAGTTGATTCCCATAATTTCACTGACTTATCAAATGAAGCTGAAGCTATTATCCTAAAGAAAAATAATGGTTATGTTTATTACAAATTTGCTTTTTACAAAATAATCTTCATTTCTTTCTTAAAAATAAACAATTATAAGTTTAGTTTTGTTTTCCAGAAAAATTTATAAAACCTTGTATCTGGAGAAAATTTAACATCATTAATAAGCTGCTGATGGCCCGTCATTCTTGCTAGAGGCCGTTTTTCTTTTTCCGGTAGCCATAGAAATAGTGTAAAATCATCAGAACCTGACACAAGTCTCTCCTCACCTTTGGGACATGTTAAGTCATATCTTTCTAAAGCACGTTTTTGTAATAATGCCTCTGAAATGGTATTAAAAAATAGTTTTATCAAAAATATTAATTAACAATATCCGAGTTATATTTATACCTAATTATAAAATTTCTCAATTTATTATATTTTATTAGATTGACTGATAGACAATGAACTGTAGCATTAAATCTGCTTATATAAATAAATGCATATAATTCAAATTTTCCTAACTTACTATCATCTGTGTGGTCTAACCTATCTAGGATAGGATGAAATGGTCCAGTTCTAAGAACATAGTCAGTGCTCAGTGCTAATGTGTTTACCCAATGTGCATGGCCTTCTAATGTTCTACACAATATACCATCTTCAGATCTCCAAACCTGTAGAATTAGTTACTTTACATGGATCCCATAATATGCAGCAAATAAAAATTTTATATACATTATTAACTCATTACTTTAATAGTTCTATCTTGAGAAGAAGTATAAATAAGCCCAGTGCCACCCCACTTCACACAAGTAACTGCTTTAGTATGTCCCGTGAGACTAAGTACAGTATGTCCTGTGACAGTATCCCATATTCTTACATCACTGTCTTTTGATGAGCTAGCTAATTTACGACATTCTGGATTCCTGAAAATGAGATTAAATGGCCTTAAAAATATATGTTATTTTTTAATATTGCCTGAAATTATATGTAATTCACTATTAAATGTTATTATAGTGATAATAATAAGTAAAGAAATTTAAATTAATGAAATATGAAGTACATACCTAAAATAAGGTTCCCATGCTAGAGCAGTGACCCACTGTTTGTGCCCCAACATTGTTTTCCCTATCTGTTGTCCTGTTACTGGGTCCCAGATCATTATCCTGCCTTGTTTACATGCTGATGCCAGCTTGGTGCCATCTGATGACCAGCTAATGCAAAGCACCCAATTTGAGTGTCCTGTTTGTAACATTTCAAGACATTAATGTACTTTAAGTCTGTGTCCTGATTACATATTTCCTATTAATATTTTTGATGTTTTAATCAAGTATTTGGTATATTCTGATAAGAAGTATACATTCTTGAGGCTAAATTACCTTTGCATACATGATGCGGTGTTTGTGTTTGTAAATCCCAAAACCTAACAGTTGTGTCTCCAGAACCACTTGCCAAATGTTTTCCAGATGGGCTAAAATTTGTTGATATAACTGCTTCAGCATGACCTGGTATAGAACTATAAAATAATAAGGAATAGGTAGGGTATCACTGGCAAAACATTTTTTTACTTCTACATACATGCAACTGGTTTAATACCTTGTGCATCGTGTAACTGGCCTCACTTTGAATACAGCTTGTTGCTGGTAAATAATTTCTATAACTTCCTCAGTATTTAATTTTGATACATCCAGTGCATCGTGAAGAGTAGATGTTATTTCCACCTCTTTTACGAAAAATAGAAAAGGTTTATCTAGCTGTAATATGTAATATGTCATTTAAATGCGCCCTTCTAACATCAAAAATAATTTATGCTATTGTAACTCACCTCTTTTAACAAAGCATTACAAATAAGTGCGAGTTGATCTTTTGTTATGTTTAATGGTAGATCCAGTGGGCTACCAGTTTCTTCACCGGTATCTGATTTAAATCTAGCTTGAATAGAACTAGGCAGTTCATTATCAATATCCATGCTAATGTACTATGAGTGTTTTGAAAATATATATTTCTTAAAAATTATAACCTTAAATCTTCAGACAGTCACATTGGATCATGAATGATCATTAGACATTAAACAATAAACAGTAGTCAGTACCGCTTGGCGCTTAGCCTAAGCTTTATAGTACTCTGTGGCCTAACTTAAGCGGCTGTCAGACAGCGTCAAAACGTTTTGCCGTTACGACTTACGAAAACTATGACAGTTTACTAAATAGTAAAATCGGAATATATACATACTTATTATACGCTCTAGGAAACAAGATTTATTGAAATATTTAAGATAATTTGTTTAAAAAATATATTTATCTTTGGTTATTTAGAATCATTCATAAATTGTCTTAAATAATAAAATTTTAACAGATTTTAAAATTATTGAGCTGAGCGTAAGCGAAGCTCTTAACAGTTTGGGAATCAATTTTTTGAGGCAACATCACAGGAAAACTACTTAACCAATTTTAACCAAAATTGGAACGCATGTCAAAGACTTGACTGGGCTTGTTTTCCAAAAACCATAATAAAAATATTTTGTTTCGTTTTAAAGATATGGCCAAAAAACTGAATCTTCCATAGACTTAAGCTAACAGTTTCTAGATCTCAACAAAGGTCGCTGTGCATGTCCATCGTATTTCTGAATCGCCGTTTCACATACAAAAATGTTGTTATCATAGTAAATTGGCTTGTTATAAAAATATCTACATCAGATAGCTCTGGTGTGCGATTTCGTAGTCGCGCATCAGATCGATATTTTACTTGTTCAAGAGACGTTTTTAAAGCCTAGTAATCATGTTCCCAAAATCGCGAATTTCAATATAGTTAGAAACGACAGGACCACTAGGGGCGGGGGTACTGTTATTTATTACAAACGTTCTCTTCATCGTGTACTGCTCGTTCCTCCACAGTTAGATAATATGGAAGCGTCGGTGTGTCAGGTGAGTATGACTGGCCATCATTCGGTCGTACTAGCATCCTTATATCTTTCTCCCACTAAAGTATTATTAGAGAGCGACCTTAAGTGGTTACTCAATATGGGAGCCGCCACCATTCTGGCTGGCGACTTCAATGCTAAGCATCACCGCTGGAATTCACTTAGTAATAATAGTAGAGGACTTGTACTTAACAAACAGACAGATTCACTACATCTCAACTTTGAGATTATTGCACCTCTTTACCCGACGCGCTATCCGTTTAGTGATAATAGTAATGACAGACCAGACGTACTCGACATAGCGCTCTTGAGGAACGTAGCTTTACAGCTGCGCTCTATCGAGGCGTTATCAGTGCTAGACTCAGATCATAGACTGGTCCTAATCCAGCTAGGACCTCCTCCGCAAGCAGCGCCCTTAGTTAAAAAGATAATAAATTGGAATAAGCTAGAGGAGCTTATCCAATTACCAGTCCCGCCACACCTCAACACAATATCTGGCACTACTAGCTCGGTCGAGGCCGCCAAGTCCCTTCGATTAATTTTACTAATTATTTAACAGATAATATAGGTAAATCCACGAGAGAGGTCCCGGTGACCTTCGATGGTCGCGCTGCGCTCCCTCCGGACATTAAGTATATGGTAAATAGGAAAAATGCTGCTACCAGAGCCCATGACAGATGCCCGACCGACGATAACAGGCGGAGGTTACGCCGTCTTCAGAGGGAGTTGAGACAAGCTCTCACTTCCTTTAGAGAACGTTAATGGGACAGGCGGCTTGAGGGACTCGCCCCGACACACCAGGCTTTCTGGTCGTTGGAGCGGGCCCTTGTACGCGATACTGTCTCAATAATGCCCCTGCTTGTTATCCCTAACAGTGGCAAATTAACCCTTGAAGATAGGGAGAAGGCCGATTGCTTAGCCGATAGCTTGGAGGATCAATGTACCTTAAAGACCTGTGCGATGACGCTCACGTCACGCACGTGTATAGTTTTGTCCGTAGCCGTTGCTCTCAACCTCCAGAGGGGCGTCCTTCAGAGGACACGGACCTTGGCGAGGTTAGATCGATTATAAAGTCTCTCAAGACTAAGAAATCCCCAGGGCCAGATAGCGTAAGTAACAGGGTTCTTAAAATCCTCCCGCCTCATTTGCTTTACTTTTTGATCGACAAATCGACAAATCGACAAAAATAAAAATTTCGTAAAACCAAAAAAAGAATACGATTTTTATAGAAATTTATACTGAACTTTTGTAAGCTAGGTTATGTTAATTTTAAACTTAAATTTTCTAATGTTCAATACGTAAGTATAAATTTAAACTATTAGATTTAACTTATTATAAATAAAGTATACTTGCGTTAAATTGATTTTCACAACAATATAAACACGATTTAGGACATATATTATCCATTTTAATTACCATACACTATTGTTTTTGTATTTTTATCTTCATTCTTCCATGACTTGTAAAGCAATTAAAACTTAAAATAATAAATATGTATGAAGTAACCATAGAGTATTATAAGTATAAGGATATAGAGAGCTCTCTTCGACGATTTTTATGCGGAAATTTTGAAGGAGCGACCTCTGTAAATTAAATCCGAACTAATCCATTAAAGCCCATAAATTTACTTGAAAATATTGTTATTTTCTTCATTTATTAAAAAAAAAACTTTTTGCAATAAGAAATAAAAAATAAAAATACTAAACAAACGACATTTAAATAATTATTTAAAATGAAAAACATCATGTTTCATCAAGCTTTTATTTAGTAATTATTATAATATACGTGTGTTGCAATTTATATAGTTAATATTCTTAGCAAGATGCCTAATCCAGTTATCCACCAACACACAACCAGTTTCGCTTAAGAAACTAGGATTTTTAAAAAGATGCGTAGGAACACCTGAAAACAATATAAAAAATGACATTTTTATATTAAATTCATTCAAATTATAATATTTTGTTAATTCGTCGTAATGTCGTGAAAATAGTATTATACTCGTAATAGTTAGATCTAAGTATAAGTAAGGTAGAGTTAAAAATAATGCACTTACGTCTTATAGTACTCTGCGTCTTACTACTAGGCGAACACGGAAAATCCAAATAAGCACAACTTATACGTATTCCAGTAGACACTTTTTTTACTTATAAACAACACAAAAACTATGTCTTTTCATTATATTGTAATACACCAGCTCGAATATAGTAAAGAGGAAAAGCAAAGAAACTCGACTCGAACCCTTGCTTGCTAAGTTTCATAGCCACCTGCATTTATAGTACTCTGTGGCCACCTGCCACAAATCACAATAGAAAATAGAAATGAAAAAATGGAAAGATCTAGAATTGTTGTGATGTTTAGTCAGCCGCCATCTGTCGATAAATAGCAAGAATTAAAATCGTAATGTTTCTGGATTTTGGGCACAGATGCCGCTTATTTTGGAGAAATCCTTGTACTAGGTAACTGTCCCCCCCCTGGAAGTAACTAAAAACTTCATAGTAAACATTCACTGGACGTATCATTTGACGTCATGCAAAGCGCGCGCAAAATGACGGTGTTTGAACGGCTCAAATTTACTACATGTTTTAATTTTTAATTAAAAAAAAAAACTAGAATCTTTTTAAACCTATTTATATTTATTTCTACGATATAGAGAGGTAAATGATTAATTTACGTCAAAATAAAATTACATTAATATTCCCTATTGCACCAACAAAACTAAACAAAAATAAAAAGTATAAAACAGACGTAACAAAAAACAACAATAAAATATTAATAGCGATAACAATTGATTACTCAAGCGTACACTGGAAATGATATATGCTGGGCTTGGTATAGGTGCGGAGGACACAACGCGACTGGAGAGCCAATCAGCTCTATGTACTAATAACTATGCCCACCCTTCATCCCTCTCAGACCCCTCATACACCTTAATTTAGACTTTTGCACAGTCAAGTCCATCAGCAATGATTCGTGCCGCTAGTTTTACTTTTCCTATAGTTGAGTGTGACCTACCGTGGAAAATACTCTCTCCGAAATTATAGAAGTGGCAGGTACAGCTAGATATTTGAAAGCTATTTCGTCCAAAGGTTTTAAATAAATCAAAAATTTTACATAAAAAAACATTTAACTAGACTGCAATCACCGATGTTTAACCGGTTATTAACCGATTGATTCTATCGAATATTTTCACCGATACATCACCGGTGATTCTCCGGTTCTCACTACACCGGTGAAAACCTCTATTTTGAATTAAAACTAAACCTGCGCGCTCGCCGCTTGCCAATCGTTATTCTCAACCTTTCCGGTGCCAGCAACTTCATTGGAAATCCTTGGACGTGGTATAGACCGACTTTAGTAGCATAAAAAAGGGGAAAGGCGCTCAGCTCAACTCCCGCAGCGCATTGTGGCGGATGACGGATCCTAGTTTTAATATATTTTGATGCATAGAGTGTTTAATAATTATGTGTTTCGTTATCGTTATAGTTTTCGTAAATTCAATAATAATTCAATTCAAATTCAATAAATAAGGGGAACTATAAACATAAATGACACAATGCTTTGCAATAAACATAGAGATATTATACATAGAGTAGGGAAGACAGCCTAAAATATCACCATCGAACTTAAAAGAGATAGGTAGATCGAAAAATCCTATCTATCTCTATTTTTTATGAAATCTTGTGCGTCATCGTCATCGTCTCGGGCGTAATTTGTTGCAACTGTCATTTGTCATTGTCATACTAATATTCTGAAAGCTAAGATGTCATTTTCAAAGTGTAAGATCAAATTTGAGTAAAAGTTATACAAAATTATATATTATGATTATAATTTACAGTTTCCTTATTGAGTCTATCAAATGACAAATGCATTATGTGTAAAAAAGAATACAATTACTTTCGACTATAGTCGCAGTTTTCACAATTAAGAAATTGACAGTTTTTATATTTGTCATACACATATTAAAAGATATATTAGTAGTATATCATGTGTTAAAAAATATTAATTACATAAGAAGATATTTAAATATAACTATTTCTCTTCAGATTTTCTAAGGATAATGATTTAAAGACAAAATGAATGATTGCTATTAAAAATTTATGCATAAAAAAACTTCAAAGATTTATAGTGACCACTTTGATACTGGATTATAACTTGTATCATAATACTTTAGGAAGCTTTTTTTTAATTCTGTACCTATATCTGATATCAAGCAAAGAACTATCACAAGATGTTATTAATAAATTAATCGATTCTCGCTAGTCTGTACATATTTATCTATATCTGAATATAACCAAAGTACATAAATCCATCATAGTGTTCAAAATAACAATGAAAAGTTAAAATTACAATATTCGAATATGATAACAGTAACCACATTTTCAAACATTTCGTTAGATGATAAATATTACAGATATTTTTATCTTAACTAGAATAATATAAACAATACATAAGAAAAAATAAAATAGCTATCAACAATACTGTAGTTATTTATTAATAACTTTCGTTTTAGGCTAAAATAACTAATATTAGAATTTTCGTGTTGACTCAATATAGTCTACAAAATGTATTGTCAAAAATGTTTTACACAAATGTTTTCACTCATTCTAAATAAAATAGTAAAAAACTCAAACATTTAGAGAATGTCCTAAAAAATTTTTAAAAGTATTTAAATTAAAAACGCGTCAGGAATATTTCTTTGCTCATGTGTGATTAGACAAAGACAGTGCTACATCTTGCATCTTTTTTAACTGTCTTTCACTGACGCCCATACGAATCATAGAGTACCTATTATAAGTATAAGGATAAATAATGAGTGATGATTATTGATGAAGGATGACATTATTATTTGACGACTGCGGTCAGTGTTGGCAACCGTACGATAATTATCGTACATTTACGATAATTTGGGCCTAACGTACGATGTACGATTGCTATTCATTATCGTACGCAAATGTACGATAATTTTCGATTAAACATTTTTTTCGAAAGCTCAAGACCGTTCGGGATGGCGGCGCACTTTGGATGCCCTTTGCCCCAGCTAGGGGCCACAGGACTATAAATGAATGATGAATACTTTTATACGTTATTTGAAGATGTACGATAATTTTTTTGCCTGGTACGATAATTTTACGCCCCTTGGTACGATCGGCACAACTGACAATGTTCCACGTTGGCAACATTGACTGCGGTTGTCGTTTATTGCTGACGTTCACAGTAGACAGCTGCAACTTGTGTATATTATCTGTGTTAGCGAGAAAACAACAAAACTGCAAACCATTATATAAACATTAAATAATTTATTCTATCTCGAAAGTAAAAAAAGGTTTTTATATATTAAATAATTAAATATTGAGTCAAAGCAAAAAAATGACATTTGTTGTTTGGACTTTCACAGTTCACTTTTTGTTTGGGAAATGACAACACTCATATAAATGTCTGACGTCGGCTTTTCACTTACGTGTTATGTTTATCGTTTTATTTATTAAATCCATTAACTTAAAATGAAAGTCTTATTTATATTATTTCTTCTTTGGCATATTGCTAATTGTGATGAACATACGCATACCTACAAGGATAGAGAGCAAGTTGTGCTGTGGATGAATACAGTTGGTCCGTACCATAATCGCCAAGAGACGTATGCTTACTTTTCATTACCTTTCTGTGCTGGCACGAAAGTTACAATAGGACACTACCACGAGACTTTATCTGAAGCACTTCAAGGAGTTGAGTTGGAATTAAGTGGTCTGGATATCACCTTTAAAGATAATGTACCAGCCCAACAATTTTGTGCCATCGAACTTGATGAGCAGGCTTACAAAGCATTAGTATATGCCGTAAAAAATCATTACTGGTACCAAATGTACGTGGATGATCTTCCGATTTGGGGGATTGTTGGAGAAATAGATGGGGACAATTATTACATTTGGACCCATAAAAAGTTCGATATTGGTTATAATGGCAATAGAATTGTGGAAGTCAATCTTACAGCCGAAAATAAAGAAAAATTAGTACCAAATGCAAAAATTCCTTTTACTTACGAAGTCAACTGGAAGAAAACTAACATTAAGTTTGAAGACCGTTTTGACAAATATCTGGATCCTAATTTCTTTCAACATAGAATTCATTGGTTTAGCATCTTCAACAGTTTTATGATGGTAATTTTTTTGGTAGGTCTTGTTTCTATGATACTTATGAGAACTCTTCGTAAGGACTATGCTAGGTACTCTAAAGATGATGATCTTGATGACTTGGAAAAAGATTTAGGAGATGAATACGGTTGGAAGCAAGTTCATGGTGATGTATTCCGACCAGTTCCACACTTGGCACTATTCTCAGCACTAATTGGTGCTGGACATCAGTTAACTGTGGTAACATTAGCTGTTATTGTTTTCACGATATTTGGTGAGCTCTATACTGAAAGAGGATCTCTTCTTTCCACAACAATTTTTATTTATGCAGCAACTTCACCAGTAAATGGTTACTTTGGGGGTTCCTTGTACGCTAGAATGGGTGGACGATTGTGGATCAAACAGATGTTGCTATCAGCGTTTCTGTTGCCAGTTTTAGTTTGTGGTACTGCATTCTTTATCAACTTTATAGCTATGTATTATCATGCATCCAGAGCCATTCCTTTTGGAAGTATGATAGCAGTGATGTCTATTTGTACCTTTGTGATCTTACCTCTTACTCTTGTTGGTACTGTTTTAGGGCGTAACTTAGCAGGACAACCTGACTATCCTTGCCGCATAAATGCTGTTCCTAGACCAATACCTGAGAAGAAATGGTTTATGGAGCCCTTTATAATCATTATAATGGGTGGTATCTTGCCTTTTGGATCCATATTTATTGAGATGTACTTTATCTTCACCTCATTCTGGGCCTATAAGATCTATTATGTATATGGATTTATGTTGCTTGTTTTTCTCATTCTGATGATAGTAACAGTTTGCGTTACTATTGTTTGTACCTATTTCCTGTTAAATGCTGAGGACTACCGCTGGCAGTGGACTAGTTTCCTGTCTGCTGGAAGTACAGCATTATATGTGTATTTGTACTCTTTCTACTACTTCTTATTTAAAACGAAGATGTATGGCTTGTTCCAAACCACTTTTTATTTTGGATACATGGCTCTGTTCAGTTTAACTTTGGGTATAATTTGCGGTACTGTTGGCTATATTGGCACAAGCTTTTTTGTGCGAAAAATATATGCAACTGTGAAGATTGATTAGTCTGTGTGAAGTTCAACTGTTCATATTTCATTCATAGTTTGATGTATAACGCAATTAAATTTCTCTTCCTAAATCAGTAAAAGTTATTATAATTACCAACACTCTTAGGAAACTGGCCTTTTTCAGCTCAAAACTATATTTTGTATTTCTTTGGTGATGTAGGTGAGTGGTGGGGTGAGAGGCATTCATATCTATGACATAATTAGATCATCATGATGTTGCTAGTCCTTGATGCTTTTATGTTTTGAACTATTTGTCTACAAATCATTTCTCCATTCATATATGAGGCGCGAATCATCTAAATTTTACGCAAATCTCGGATTTTCCTAATTAGAGGAGTGGATTATACAAATATACAAATTAAATCATTTCATACATTTTCTCTAATTTTAAACTCTCTTGTTAAATTAATTAAACTATAAATGTATTAATTATTAAAGTATCTAGTTTTATTTAGTCAATAATATCATATAAAATGATATTTTTGTTAACTATAATGGCATTCTTGAAGTGCTAATTTAATTATTTCTCATATATGGAGATTAAATTATATGTGTTAACATGTTTTTTAAAATCTAAATTAAAAATAAGCAGTTTTTCTTTAAAAAAGTTGTTAGACATTGAACACCTTGTTTTTGTCTTGCTTTAATAATCAACATTCTTACAAACTATGTAAATATAAAAGAAAACAAATTCTATTAAAGTGTATGTTAGTGATATAATCTTTTATCAGCTTAGCTTATCAACAACTTTAATTTTGTATTGGAAGTTGATATCAATATCCAGTGGACCCAACTATTTAGGTTTTTTTAAAAAGGTCCTTAGTTAAGTGACTGTAAGTAATATTTAGAATAATTTTACTTATGTAAATATTAACTAGAAATAGATATCTAATTAATACTTAATTATATTATATGAGTATGTATATTGATTTTTTTATATTTAATTTCTGTGTTATGATGAGAATGATGTTATAGTTGTGTATGCTATCCAGCATAAATAAAATGTATTTAATGATATCAAAATAAAGGTGACTAAGTGCATTATTAATAGGTATTTGATTTTTTTTGAAATTAAAAAATATCAAACTTCTTAAATAAAAATAATTGAAAGACAACGATTGCGAATAGGTTTATAATTTTATAGGCTATATTAGAAGTGAACGGATTATAAATCGAACGAAATAAAAGACTTCATTTAAATTAAATGACAGTGTGAGTTGAAATTTCAAATCATATAATACCTATATATGTTAAAATAAAAAAACGAGGATACAGGATTTGGCCCGTTGGAGGCATTTTCTTTAGGGCAGAAAACTTAGAATATTAAAAAATAATGTTATAATAAAAAAAAGGTACTATTACTAACTAGCTGCGAAGTGAAAAGTGGGTCATTCCTATAAATTAAAAAACAAATACATATTGAAAATGAAGTATGTTCTCGTGAGTGCAAAAGAAGCGAAGAACTGCACAAGCAAATAGTTAGTGATAAGTAAAACAAATATTAATGTGAAATATATTGCATTTATTATGACGTCACTTCATATCTCCTTCAATAAACGTGTCCACGTCTACGGCGCCCTTCCTTGATCTCTTGCCGCCCGGGACCTTAGCGTGGAACTGCTCCGCCGTTCTCTTTCTGATGAAGTCGACGTCCTCGCTGTCTTCAGTCTGGTCCGCCCACTCCAATACCAATCTTCTTCCGTACAAATGTGTGGACTGGCATAGTGCTTCAAATGCAGTCTAGAACCAAGTTTTTTTATAAAGAAGGTTTTTTACAAATACTCTGCCCAAATGTTTTTGTCAATCCGTAACAAAATTCTCGTGTCATAAATACGTTACTTGGTCACGTCATTAATGAGCGGCGCGCAACGTACAGTGTACTTGATAATATGTATATTACAACCGGTTTCAACATTTTTTATAGACGTTTATAGCCACGTTAAGTTTTTTAAATAAAAATTAAATGAAAAAATAATCGATACGGAGAGGATTCGAACCTGCGACCTCTAGGAAACAATTATCGCTGAAGTCATTGCTATTCATTGAAATTTTTTTTCTGATTTAGTTGTAAGTTGTACAAACTTTTTATATGTATTGTAATAACGAATTTACTATGTTATTCATAATTTATAAATAAATATATTCCTACAGTTATCTATACACAGCAAAATCTTGTCCCGAACTAATCATAGCTTGAACAATTGGTATCAGACACTCGATATACCATCAATCTATTTATTTCTGTAAATGCATGTAAGTAATACATACATGATACGCACATCACCCAGACTCTCATATAAATGTTTCTTGCTGCAAATAATGTTCTACGAGATCAAGAAGAGCGGTGTTCGAGTTTGAACCCGCGACCCTCCGCCTGCCGCCGTGACACAGTGCGGGCGCCCTGCACTCTAATAATAATAAAATACCTTTGCATCTGCTTTGCTGTAATAGTCTACGAAAGCAAATCCTCGATGTTGTTCGGAGCCCATTGATAGCTTTTTGGGCAGCCGCAGTGTTTTAATTTCGCCAAAGGCTCTGTAAATAACAAAAAATCATTTTTTACTCTCGCATTGTTACTAAACAAAATTCCTAACAATTTAATCGTAATTACTTCCATATCGACGGCGACCCTCGCTACATAAAGGTTTAATATATTTTTATGATTTACGATAACATTAGTTTTGTATTTGTTATCTCAATGGCCGCTATTGTTATAATTATCAGTGATTCGATAAAGCTTCATAAAAATAATCAAATTTCTTCAAAATCAACATTTTAATTTCCGTTATGAAATATTCATATAACAAAAATGTAGGTGAGATAAGGAACACGTACAAGTAGTTTTGATCAAAGTATAAACGAAATGTAAAGCAAAACCAATGTAATAGATTGATTTGATATTTGATATAACCTGAATATTTGGTGCAATTCACGTCTATTAGCTTGGAAGGGCACGTTCCTGACGAGCAGCTTGGTGCCATTCTGCGAGCTGTCCTTTGAACATTTCTTGGCCGTCCTTACTTCAGTTCTGAAAATAAATTATATATTATTTCATACTCATATAAATTCTTGTATTCTTCCTTTGGCTCACTTGTATATAATATAAACATAATAAATGAACATCAATTGTTATTGTTACATGAATTAGAAATATTTGAAAATATCTATAAAGATATTTGTTAAACCTATTTAAATTAACTAATTTATCGAAACTGGTAGCGACAAGGCAAGGCTCAGTTGCTAAAGCGACAGAACGGTTTTCCCAGACCGCAGGTTCGAGTCTTGGCGGTATCTATATATTTTTTCAATATAATATATTTATTTAAAATATATTTTGTTAACACTTACATATTTCCTTTCTCAGATCTTTTCAGTTCTAAAGTTTTACCATCGAGGATGGATCCCTGTAGTGTTTTCAGAGCTTCAAGAGCGTGTGCTTTTCTAACAAATTGTACGAAACCATATCCCATTGAAAGTAGCTGTTTTTGATTTTTGGGATCCTTCTTCTTAGCTATTATAATACTATGTACT
Source organism: Napeogenes sylphis (assembly GCA_959347405.1). Classification (NCBI taxonomy): domain Eukaryota; kingdom Metazoa; phylum Arthropoda; class Insecta; order Lepidoptera; family Nymphalidae; genus Napeogenes; species Napeogenes sylphis. Next base: position 1,356,544 of record OY365776.1, read on the forward strand.
TTTCCGCAGCCGGCAAAGTGCTGAAATAATAAAATATATATATATATATATATATATACAGCATTACCTACTTATTTACTAAAATTAAAGTTTAAAACGTAACCTCTTTTATCGCCTCCTCTGTAGTTTTGAAGTTAAGATTTTTAACAAATAATGTAGTATCGTTCTCGGGTTCTTCATTTAGTTCTTCAACTGGTCTCTCGTTCTTCTCGGTCTTCTCACTTGTTTGTTGACTGGAATCTGCCTTATTTATATTTAATTCTTCATTAGGTATTTTATCGTTTCGATCAGATTTAATATTTTCTGAATTATGGTCTTTGACGAAAACGTTCTCGGGAGCCCATTCCAAGTACAAAGGAGCAGATTTAAACTGTGAATAAGCTAATTTGGTGAAAGCTTTCTTGGCTTCGAACGGTTCTATGAAGTCTACGAGGGCTGTGATGCCGTGTCTCGGCATCAGAAACCGCGCCAGGAGGCCGTGCTTCTCGAATAGTACTTTTATCTCTTCCTTCTCTGTCCCCGCTGGGAGATTTTTGACTAAAATGCAAGTCTTTGATCTCTTTTTAGCGAGCTGAAACATGCATGTTAATAATAAAATATATATATATATATATATATATTTATAAATAATTGCAGCGCTCTCGTGTCAACATATACTTCACCCTATTAAAAGCGTCGAGATAGACGCCATTGGACTCCAGAAACGTTTTGGTTTCGGCGACCAGTTGCGTCTCCCCCAGCGCCAGTCGCACGGCCGCACTCGTGTCTCAAAACAAAATATATACCTTAGTATTAAACGATGGACGCGACTGTAAATAGTCCAGAGCCAATCATTTCTTAGAATGAAAAAAATAGTAACAGGATTAAAAATTTTTAGAAAAGACGAACGACGATGGTCTCGAAGATTTCGACGATGACCTAGAATCGGCATGGTTTGTCGAATCTTACGATAAAGAAATACCATCCAACTGACAAAAAGTTTCGAGTATTTAAATTTTTAATAACGTGTATATTTATATATTTTTCTCATTTTTTTTTCCTAAATATATTTTCACAGGATATATGACAAACTTTAAAAGCAAAAGGACGATAAATCAGAAAAGTTACAGCAATGTAAGAAGAAAAGAAAGAAAGATGTCACATTGATATCTATTCTATACATGTAATAAAATTGTCACTGATCCATTTCTGTACATGGAAAATTAAAAAAAAAAAACATCATAGGGGGTCCTTATAAGAGCAAGAGAACCCAAAACAATGGTTTTTCAGTTTGTCTGTATGTCTGTACGGCTTAATCAAATACTAATTTGAATACTAATTTGAATACGGTTTTCAGGAATATATTATTACAGTCTTCACTTAATATTTAGTGTTTATTTCATCTAAATCTGTTAAGAAATGAAAAAGTAATGTCTATTTATGTCAATCACGTATTAATAAATCTGTAGAGGAGTAGTCTTTGTACATTTAAATTATTAAAAAAATATACCAGGATGTAAAGTGATAATTAACAGAATCAATTTTCAGCATTTTGAAAATCTTTGTCTGTTTATCTGTTCGTCTTTTAGTTCTGCACACAACACAAAAAAAATCATACAATGTTTTTTCATTTTGTCTGTTCCTCTAATGCCTGTATGTTTGTGGACGCTAATCTCAGAAATGGATTAATCGATTTGTTTGCACTTTTCGGGAACATGTAGTCATGGGATTTACATGGGATCTTGTTAACAAATAAAGAAGTTAATAATCTCTTATTGTTGTTTACCATTGCTGCTTACCAATTTGAAGGTTTATAGTTTTTACATACTTTGGTAAATACAAAGGGTACTTTTAATCAAAATCGAAATCTACGCATACGAAGTCGCAGGCACGGCTAGTAGCTATTGACTAAAATATTGCAACCACATAAAACAAAGAGATTGCGAAAAACATGCGAAAGTAGTTGATTTGTTATATCTATATTGAAGATAGGATTTAATGTGGATTTTCTCTAAAATAGATGGACTGCATTTTTTTTTCAATGAATGAATATAATATAATTTAATTTCAAATTATGTAAAACCTATAAACCTTCAAACTGGTATATATATATATATTAAACATCAAAAAGTAGAGATTTCAAGGTAAAAAAGGTCACCGATTTAAAAAAAAAAACAGAAATGTTGACGTGAGACTTTTTGACTGAAAATTATGGTGCTTTTTCGTAATTAAATTCAAATAATGGGATTTCCTTTAAATCTAAAAAACTAAAAAAAACAGCGTGTTTGGAACATAAAAAGGTAAGTTTTCACCAAATTTCACAACGAATTTTTTTTAAAGATAAAAATAAAAAACCAAAAACTTGTTTTTTCATTTTTTGCCTACATTTTGAGATTATGTAAAAAAACAGCGAATAAAACAGTTGCAGATCTTATTATTACCTACAACTTTGCTACTTAACTTTTTTCATAGGACTCGTAGTTTTGCCGGCAATAGCGGAAAATCGTTTTGTACTTTTAAAAGCTCACCCCTACCCCTTTCCCGAACTCAGATAGCCTTTAATTTCTTTTTCTTTAATTTTTTTAAATATTTCCTTGCTTTTCCAAACGGTTTCATCCTGTTATTATTTTAAAGCTGTTGGCACTAGACTACAAGGGAAGTATAGCAATATAAAATACTTGGATTGTCGTCAGTCAGCAACCGTTCCTTGGTGGTGTCGTAGTCGGCGGCGACCACGGCGGCCACCGCGTCGCTGCCGAGGAACAGAACGTTCCAGTTGTGAGACGATTTCGCTTGCTGCTTTAACTTCAGGGCTTTCTTCTCTTTGAACGGAAGATCCTCTGTAAAGATAGAAATTATTAAAGTAACTGCTCCCTCCATCTGAGCCGTGGGTAATAGTAGGTAGTAGTAATAGTGGCGTCGCACCGCCTGCGTCGAGGTGTGTGCGGTCGGTCCGTGCGGGCAGGAGGTGCATCATGCGGCCGCAGTGCGCCGTGCCGTCCAGCGCGGAGAAGGCTCTCAGGGCGTGCTCCGGCATCACGAAGGTGATGGTGGCGAAGCCCTTGGACTGCCGGAGGATAGGGTCTATTGGCATCGACACTTCCGCGATGGGGCCTGGGAGTGATCGTGAAATAAAACTATTTCAAACTTTCAATTTAAGCCGACGTTTAGATTGCTTTGGAGCGACGTACACTTGTGCATATATAAATATATATTAATATTATTAAAATTATTTATATAATTAATATTAATTGTTACATTGTCTAGAAACATTGATTTCATTTTCTTTATGATGATAGTTTTTTATGTACTCAGTGAGAAGTAGAAGATGAAGTCACTAGTCAGAACTAGAAGATGTACATAATTCCATTTGGATCTCGTAAGGGAGGTAATGACCTTCAGTAAAAGTGTATTTCTTATTAAATACACACCATATTGTTGGAACAAGTTGGTTAGTTCTTCTTCTGATACTACATACGCTAAGTTTCTAACAAATATCCGGCCGCTCTCGCCAATGCTTTCTTCGTTTTCAACATGCTGAAAATATAAAACTATTATAATATCTTTTCGTACCTTAATTAAAAAATATATAACATAAAAATCACAAAGAAATGTTTTTAAAAAAACTTTTAGAAGACAAAGAACAAATAAATAATGTTTGAATAGTGAAGATTGTTATTTGAACCCAGACCTCTTGTTTCTTTTTTTTGTTTAGTAGCTCCTCTTCCTCTGCTGCTATCTTTGCTTTGTCCTCATATTTATGTACGTGGAGACGATGATTACCTAACAATAAGTATCGTGCAAGTTATAATTACATTGAAAATATAAACTTCTTTTTGTATATCAAACAAAATTAAAAACAAATGGATAAAAATAAGCTTCTTTGTTATAAAATGGAAACTTTTAGATTAACTTTTAGAAACTTTTAGATTAGATTCGATTATATATATTGGTATGTAATATTGTTCTTTTAAGATAATGTAAAGTAATTGAAATGTTTCATTACCTATAAAGAGTTTGTCTTTATTCAGTGCCTTATTTAATTCTTTCTCAGTTCTGAAACCCACATAACAGAAGCCAGCCAGTTTCTTTCCTTTGCCCAGGGGCAGTCTTATGGAGAAGGGTACTAAAGGTTTGAAAAACTCTTTTATGTCTTTCTTTTTGCATTTATATGGCAGACCTGTTATCTAAAAAATATCAAAAACATCATAATTTACTTTTTTCAGTATTACACTTAATTAAGTTAAATAAAATTCGTAAAAGCAGGCTCCTCCAAAAAAAAAAAAAAATCAAAAGCGAAGCCTTATTCAATATTAGGCGCGGCTTCTGATTGGATTCTCATGATGGACACGTATGAAAAGCATTACAAAATCCCTGGGGATGTTGGTGTTTCGTCATCCAGACCGGACTTATTCCTGTATTCGAAACATCTGAGGCGCGTGATACTTGTGGAGCTTACTGTTCCTTGGGAAACAAACATCCCAAGGGATCACACATTCAAGCTCAATAAGTATTACGAACTGACCAACGAACTGATCAGGAATAAATTTATAGTTAGTTTGTACGCGGTAGAAGTGGGAGCGAGAGGTATAACAGCAAAATCTCTCTATAGCCTACTTAAAGACCTTGGTCTTTCTAGAACAAGCATTGGTTCATTTCTAGAACGTATTTCAAAGGCGGCATTAGTAGGATCTTTCCAAATTTGGTTAGGTAGGGAGAGGAGTGTGGAGGGTGAAGGTGAGCGTTTTTGCGCATAATAAAGGGGCCCCTTAAACCTACTCCTGGGTCGCAAGTCCCAGGCACTGCTTGCACTCCTCTCCTTGCAACGCGATGGGCCCGGCACCCGAACGGTGAATCCATGGATTGCTAAGAAGCTTCGTCTCTGTCACTATGCCTTCGTATAAATATCAGCAAACATGTTTAAAAACGAAGGATACTTACTTTTACATAAAACAATGGCCGATTACGAGTTTTCTTAGGCTTTGTCGCATCTTCTGGCTGATCATCTTCCTTAGCATTGTTTTCTGTGTAGCCATCGACTTTCTTCATTAATAATTTCATGTACTAAAAATTATAAAAAAAGAGATACTTTACACAAAGGTTTTTCAACTTTGTTTCGTTCAACCACCCCGAGTCATAAATAATATTCTTCTGGCTTCTAATTAATATGTAATATAAAATAAAACTACTTTAAATTTAATTGATTATATTTACTAATGGTGATGTCCGAGTTGCTTGGTTGAACACTAACAAAGTAACAAACACTATTCATTTTGTAACAATTCATACGAAAACACGTGTATTGTAGTTGCTTGCTTCTAGTTGAGACTTAGCGGTATTTGGTGAGCTTATGTTGATTTAACATTTGTGTTTATTAAGAAGGCGAAATGGACTCAGAGTCTCCGGGACAGCCTCCAGACCCGCCGGATCCAATGGAGATGACACATCCCAATCCTTCCCTATCTGACCGACCCAAGAAATGACCCCCTGGGTCTATTAGTCAAAGCCACATTGCTAAGCGAGTGGTCACCGAGACCGATTACCTCATTGACTCTGTTCAAAATGTGTACACACACCTCCCGATGGTTATATTGGATAAAACTTACGGACTAAATGATATATACCCTTTCTTTGTTCACATAAAAAGAATTGAACCCGACCCATCATCAGGTTTGACACTCAGACCAATTAGGTTTACTCCTCTATAAAAACAATATGATTAACATAGTGCGGGATGGGGTAAAAGCGATTGCCAGAAATAGAATATCTCTAAACTTTAAAAACAAAGATGATGCTAATTCGTTTCTTCACCATCCTTGTCTCCAACAAAACCAGCTTAAAGCACACATTCCCTCATACCATATCACTCGGATGGGATTCATAAAAGGAGTCCCAAAAGAGTGATCGATAATTGAATTGGCAGAAGCAATTGAAATACCTGGAAAATGTGGTATTGTTCTAAAAGCTAGACGACTTAGAGGTAAAGTGGTAAATCTGTGGTTGTCACATTCAGTGGCCAAACTTTACCCAATTATGTATATGTATATTATACATGGTGGGAAAAAAATATGTTTTGCAAACTATTCGATGCCATAATTTTTGGTGTTTTGGGCATGTGAAGAACCAGTGCAGAAATAGGCCTAGATGTAAAGTGTAGTCAGGAACATTCTGAAGATTCTTGTTAAGCAACAGTTAAAGATTTATGTTGTATTTTATTTTCAGGTAAGCATCAAGCTACCTATAAAGACTGCCCTGAATATCAAAGACAAAGAAATATCAAATTGATGATGTCTGACAACAATATTTCTTATAAGAGAAGCGCGGAATTTTGCGTTGTCCTTGGACCTCTTTCAGCTGGTGAGGCAAGCGACAAGGGTACCAGATGTGGTAGGCCATACAGCTAATTGCCTGGACCTTCTAATGACAACTGATCCGGACAGATATCGTGTAGGGGTCACCTCCCCCTTGGGAACCTCCAAACACTGTCTGGTGAAATCTGCGTTTACATGATCCCCACCAGCTTTCAAACCTTATGGTGTTAGGTGAGTAAAGAAATAAAAGTCAGCAGATTGTGATGAGATGCGGGACTTTTTTACGTCTTATCCTTGGCGGCAGGTCTGCTTCTCTTCTTTGGATCCGTCGAGTTGCGCGGATGCTATAACCGATGTGGTACATCAGGCAATGGAGTATTTTATTCCTTTTGCTGACGTACCCATCGGTAGCACAGCTCACACACACTAATGCCGAATGTGGTCATGCTCAAGAAAGAAAACATTCGGCATACCTCATTGGCCTCGGGCTGATGCTCGAGGCCGAAAAACTCCGCATGAAAGTTCAAAGAAGAGAGCCTTTAACAAAGCTGACAAGTCGTATAAAAAGGCATTGAAGGCTCGTCTCGATCGAAGTGCTAAGAATGGCGAAAAGCTCTCTGTCAGACCAACTGGCAGTCGAGCTTTCTGGTCTCTTGCCAAAGCGATCGAGTCGAACTTCTGCCAATTCTCACTGCCTGCTCTGCTAAAGCCGGATGGATCCTTGGCCCACATAGCAACAGAGAAAGCGAATATATTTGATTCTTTGTTTGCTGATAATTCGCATCTAGGCACTGACAATGCTTCTCCAGCACATCTTCCTCACTGCGGTATTTCCATGCCTGAAATCCGCATCATGGACAAAGAGGTACGGAGAACATTGTGTCGTTTAGATGTGAATAAAGCCAGGAGTTCTGATGGTATACCAGCCATTCTGCTCAAGACATGTGCAGCTGAGTTGTCTGTACTGACATGTCTGTATCGCCTCTCTTTCAAGACTGGAATAGTGCCGGAATCCTGGTAGCTTGCCAACGTGCAACCTGTGCCCAAAAAAGGCAGTCGTGCCAATCCTGTCAATTACAGACCGATTTCAATCACCTCCATACTCCAAGATTATGGAGCGTGTATTGAACTCGCGCCTTCTAGCATACCTAGAAGGTAACGATCTCCTCAGTGACCGACAGTAACCGGGTGTCCCCGTAATAGGTCTACTGGGGACCTCCTAGTGTATGCTACACACATTTTAGGCGAGGCCATCGAGAAGAAGAGAAGCGGTCGCCGTCTCTCTGGACGTCTCGAGGGCATTTGACAGTCTGGCATGCGAGCCTTATAAGCAAGCTTTCAGCGTACGGTATATCTCCTGTTGTGATCGATTGGGTAATGGACTTTCTGAGCCAGAGATCTCTTCCAGTAGTTGTCGACGGGTGTGCCTTGAAACCCCTGACAATAAATGCCGGAGTGCCTCAGGGATACGTTCTTTCTGCAACTCTGTTTCTGCTGCACATTAATGATCTGTTGAAGCCCGGTATCTATGGGTATGCAGACGACAGCACAGTTGTAGAAAGATATCTGCCGAGTACTCGGGCTAGTCGAGATCAAGTACAGTCTGAAAGAGAAGCCATGGTGCAACGTTTGAATGACAAACTTCAGGCAGTCTCCGCATGGAGCAATGCCAATCTTGTCAAGTTCAACGCCACCAAAACGCAGACGTGTCTATTCACCGCCAAAAGGAGCCCTTTCACCTTGGCTCCTACTTTTCAGAATGTATCCTTGGAATACAGTGACCTGCTTCAGTTGTTAGGCTTAGAGATTTCCTCGAACCTCAACTTTGGTCGGTTCATTGAGTCCAGAGCACGAGCAGCAGCAGCAAAGCTTGCCGTTCTTGCGAAGTTCCGGCAGTACTTTACACCGGGACAGCTTCTTGTTTTATACAAAGCACAGATCCGGTCGTGTGTAGAGTACTGTGGTCACATATTTGCTGGTGTCGAAAGTATCATCTTGCGGTTCTGGACTCAATTGAGAGGCGAGTGAAGAAGGCGATCATAGGCGATCCCGAATTGTTCGAAGCCGACCTCCACAGTACTGAACACAGGCGTAGAATTGCTAGTCTCTCAGTATTATATAGGATACATTTTGGTGAGTGTGCGCAGGAATTACACGAGCTAATTCCTCCGGCCCTCTTCCATCACCGGACCTTTACATCTATATCTACATCCTTTATATCTACATCATCTCTTACTTGGAATATACTAAACAACTCATATGGAAGTGATCATATTTTAATAATTCCCTGCTCCCAAACCTCTCCTAAGTATAGAATTAACAATGTCAATTGGAGCGATTATGCAGACACAGTTGATAGTTATTTAATAGGATTTGAACCCGTGGCATCATTACATAGTATAAAACAAAGTAGCTTTCCGCGTCTGTCCCCATGTCTGTATGTATGCTTAGATCTTTAAAACTACTCAACGGATTTTGATGCAGTTTTTTTTAATAGGTAGAGTGATTCAAGAGGAAGGTTTATATGTATAATAACATGCTTAATGTATTAGAGAACCACTGATAATCTCAAGATTTCTAATAGTGAATTCGTAAACAAACACATTGCTTTGCGCTTACATTGCAAACGCCGGCTAAACTTTACGAGATAGATCAAAATAATGTACTAAGTATTGTATGCCTTAAAAAGTTCTACAAGAAAGTTGGCGATGGTATATGTATATCTCTCAGGTATCCCTAAGAGATAAACATATACCAACCCACAACAGCCAATTTTTATTTTTTGCTTTTTACGCGAATGGCTTAATGGCTTATTTACGAAGCGATTTTAAGCAATACAGCATTAATCCTTATCTAATTAAGTACCTTAAATACTTTTTACATTGAACCATGAAAACCGTCGCAAAAATGGCTTATGTGAATGTTCAGTAGTAAAAATTATATTTAATGTATATAGCTAACCAAATGTCTAATACATATTATTTAGCATTTGAAATAGATTGTTTGGAAAACACTACAGAAGTATTCAGCCCATCCTAACTAGCAAACCTTGGCTTTTTTAATTGAAACAATTTAATAAAAAAACCACATCAGTATTATGTAGATTACATCTTGGTAATGTATGTTCTCCAGTTTTTTTTAAAGGAAAATCAGGGTGAGGGACCACTCGCTTTGTAATGTGGTATTGATGGTTTTTTTTTATGCTGTCTTTTCCACAACATTGACATTGGCGTAAGTATAGCGGACTATATGCCGCAGAACAAGAAGACACAGATAAGCAACAACAACAACAACAACAACAACAATGCACACCATACAAATGTCAAAGAGGTGGATTACATAAAGAGATCCTTACATCTCTCCTACAGGATTGGGGTCTGATTGAAAAATTCTGGTTTAAACACAAAAATAATTTTGTCTTACCTCTAGATCACTTATTTGTTTATTAGCTACTTTTTGTTTTTGTTTAACATCCAGTGGCTGATCTATCTTGTTCCCTGTCTCAGTTTCTTTAGTTACATTCTTGATGGCAGTTTCATCCTCAACTCCACTATCATCATCACTTTTATTGCTTGCTTCTAATGCTTCTTTTATCCATGCAGTCTTGTCATTGATATGGGCTTCTATGAACTCCGTAAATAGTGGGTCATCTTTATGCTACAAAGTTAATTTTAGAATTATTATTATGTTTTATAAAAAAAAAAAAAAATAGTTTACCTTTTTTAAAAGTTCTTTAATTTTATTTTTATTTCTCTCCACTTTGTTTATTTTTTCTTTTTTTGGTTTTACATTCAATTCATCCTTGTTTAATTTCTTGTAAGCAGTACTGTCTGTTGCATACTTGCTCCATGCTCTAGGCTTATTTTCATCACCCAAGTTAGAACATATTTGAACATTTACTTTCATACTATTCACAAATGTGTTGTCAAAGTGCTCCCTCGCAGCAGAGGCCTGTTCTTCCGTCCTGTATCCCACAAAACCAAAATTTCTAAACTTGCCATCTTTTGTGTATTTCAATTGCACATCAGTAACTTCCCCTTTTTGTTCAAAGAGATCTTTGAGCTTTTCAACAGTTACCTAAAATAATTAAAATCGTAAGTAATATTTCCTTGATTATTATAAGTATTTTATGCTTCCGTTCTTACCTTGTTAGGTAAATTTTTAACAATTAAACGAGACATTTCACAAAAATAGTTTATCTTGATTTTGATTTTGTAATCAAGTAATAATACGAAATTGTAGGTTCCAAATTGGGATTTGGGATTTGCACCTCTAGCAAAAAGTCAAAACATTAACATGTGATTAATATTAACATTGACAGTGATATATTAACGTTTTTTTTTATATTTTGTCAAAAAGCAGGCAAAGTGAAAGTGCCATACGGCCATTAATATATTATGCTTCGATTTTCAACTTACAAAGTCAACATTTAAGTTTTTTTGTTTATTTGTTTATTTGTTATTGGTTGTTAAGCCTGAATGGAAGACTGAACGAATGATAAAGAAAAACTAAACACAATACACTAAACTAAAAATTAAAAACATAATGGTCTATGGTCTGCAGTCTATGTAAAAACATTTTACATAGACTGGTATTTGTATTTTGTGCAGTCTGCTGCAGGCGGGGGACAGTTACCTAGTACAAGGATTTCTCCCAAAATAAACGGCATCTGTGCCCAAAATCTAGAAACATTACGATTTTAGTTTTTGCTATTTATCGACAGATGGCGGCTGACTAAACATCACAACAATTCTCGATCTTTCCATTTTTTCATTTCTATTTGCTATTGTGATTTGTCGAGTCGAGTTTCTTTTGCTTCTCCTCTTTACTGTATTCGAGCTGGTGTATTACAATATAATGAAAAGACATAGTTTTTGTGTTGTTTATAAGTAATAAAAGTGTCTACTGGAATACGTATAAGTTGTGCTTATTTGGATGTTTCGTGTTCGCCTAGTAGTAAGGCGCAGAGTACTATAAGACGTAAGTGCATTATTTTTAACTCTACCTTACTTATACTTAGATCTAAATATTACTAGTATAATACTATTTTCACGACATTACGACGAATTAACAAAATATTATAATTTGAATGAATTTAATATAAAAATGACATTTTCAATATTGTTTTCAGGTGTTCCTACGCATCTTTTTAAAATCCTAGTTTCTTAAGCGAACAATGGCTTGGGTCTGTCTTGTTGGTGGATAACTGTATTAGACATCTGACTAAGAATATTAACTATATAAATTGCAGCACACATATATGTATTATAATAATTACTAAATAAAAGCTTGATAAAACATGATGTTTTTCATTTTAAATACTTATTTAAATGTCGTTTGTTTAGAATTTTTGTTTTCTTATTGCAAAAAGTTTTTTTCTTTTAAATAAATGAAGAAAATAACAATATTTTCAAGTAAATTTATAGGATTTAATGGATTAGTTCGGATTAAATTTACAGAGGTCGCTCCTTCAAAATTTCCGCATAAAAATCGTCGAAGAGGGCTCTCTATATCCTTATACTTATAATACTCTATGGTCTGCTGCCTGTTGAAATTGTCAGTAATCTGCTGAAGCCTGAACCGAGTTAATTGCCTATACATTTCTATGGTAAATGGTTAATCGTTATTAAAAATACATTATACATATAGTAATTTAATATTACCTTCAATTAAGTAATTATTATAAGTTCTGTATACCTGTTATAAGTATAAATCTGCGTACTTATAAAGATTAGCCAAAGTTTCTAGTGTCTTTTATAATCATGATTTATGCAATGTACTCATAGTATAATCAGTGATGTGGTCAGTTCTTTTAAAATAGCTTATAGTATCTTTCTTAACAACTGTTCCTTACCAAAAAAACAAACAGTTAAGATGTCAACAGCAATGACATTTGGCCAAAAACAGTTCATTCCTACTGCTCCAGATAAAGGAAGCTTTCCGCTTGACCATGAAGGAATATGCAAGAAAAGTATGGTTAGCTACATGAATTGTTTATTCAGCAACAATAGTGATAATTCCAAGTGCAGAAATGAGTCTAAAGAATACTTAGCTTGCCGAATGGAGCATAACTTAATGGCTAAAGAAGATTGGTCTAAGCTAGGTTTTAAAGATGAAGAATTGCCTTAGTTACACTGGATAATGCATTGTAATATTTATTATTATAGATTTTTAATAAACTGAATTTGGTTCTGAATGTATTTTTATTATTATTTAGGTTTTTTCCTTATGATCATTGTTTATACTCTATACAAATGCATTATTTCCCAATTAGTTTTATCCATTATTTATTTTTATCATTCATTTAATTTTCTTCATTATTTATCATATATGTAATATCATCAATATTGTAAAAAAAGTAGGAATAATTCCAAAATTTTAATAAAACTATTTATTTAATTTGAGTATAATAAATTATTTTGTATTTACATTTTAAATTTAACTCGGCATTTCGAGTGCTTTGCAGAAATCATGTGTGAACACAAAATTTAATTAAATGCAAGTTAAATCTGTAAAAATTGTTATATTTCAATGTGTAGCACTCATGAAAATCTTAGAAAATACTATAATTTGAGAATGTTATAAAACTTTGTCTTAGTCTGTTAGTTCTATTTTTATACATAATATGTTAATATTTTAATGGTAAGAATTTTTTTATTAATATAAAGTACCATAAAACACAGAGGTATTATTAGAAAATCTTTATTTTGTTCTTATTCACTTAACATTTTTACCCGAGGAATACTTCATCTGCATATACATGTTTTTCCATTATTTGAAGTTCTCAATTCATTGATTTCAAAAGGTTTTTAAAACATATAATATCACAGTTATTATTAAATAATTAATATCCAAAGGTTATGGCATAAATCACAATATTATGAGGACAGTGTATTTTGTGAAATATAATTTTATGCAAAAATGACAGCCATTAAAAAAAGCTAAAGCTAAACTTTTATATCTATTTTTCTCTGCTGATTGCACAAGAATATATATAATAATAATAATAATAATGATAATAGAGATAATAATAATAGGTAATGTTATATGTTACATAATATTGAAGATAGTTTTATTTTACTTATAAAATTATTTTATATTATTATAAGATATTCATACAACTCTTACAAAAGCATACAAAAATACCTAATATGAATTTATTCTGTACAACAACTAACTATAAGCAGCACCATTTTCATTCTGGAGAGTTTTTATTTTTTTTAATATTCACTGATGATTTAGAGGTTTATCTACAATTGTTAAAATCTTTTTTTTTTTATTTTATACTTGTTGAGACTTGTAATGTACGGTTTTGATTCTCTTTTTATGTTTATTTTTATACACGTGGTTATTAACCTCCTAATTTGTTTTTCACTAAGTAGTGTGAAATATTGAAATACTTGATTGATAAAAAATATGTTTCAGTATGAAAAACAAACTTCCAGACAGCCATACACAATCTTAGTCCATAATACATTACTTATTTCTATCAAATATGATATATTCTTTTACAATAGGACAGATTATAATTAGTAAATAGGAATATAAGATATAATAATTTATTAAAGATTAAGAAATGGAGAACACGGTGTTACAATATCAAATATAATTGCATTGTGGCTACATACAAATATATGACTCATTTATATATTCCTATATTACATAATAATAACCTTATTGCATATAATTGTATTTACTTATAATAACAATTTACAAATTACAGAATATGTGAACCTCTAACCAGCATAGGAGTAGTTGTTATTAGTGAGTTATATTTAAGTTATATAATATTTATTATAGTCGTAATATATAGTTTATAACTACCTAGACATTAATTAATATAATATTACTAATGTTTTGTTTATTTTATTAAGGCATACTTGTGGGCTTCAATATGTTTATGTTACATTTATTCATCTATTTTCTCGATTAAAGTTTTTATTAACTATGATTACTATAGTAAACACTTTCATCGAGAAAATAAAAAAACAGCCTTTAGGCTTTATAAAAGGTGCAAAGGCAATACATATACCTAAATGGGGAAATATAAAATAGGGATAATCTATTAGATATACCTGTAAAAAATGTAGGTAAAAAATATAATTAATATTTTACGTACTTATTGAATTACTAATGGCGATTACAGGGCGATGTTTACTATGGTGGCCATGATTAAAATAACTGGTATTTTAATATAAAATTCTCTTATCTGCCTTAGGGATTAACATCTAATGGACTACCTTCATTATGGATGTTTTTTATATAATACATGTTTAAAATAGGTTCGTAGAAATACTGACATCAAGACTACATAATCTGTACAGAGGCTAAATAAATGGTGTTATGTACCTTACATAAAAAAGAACTCGATCATATTGAGATCAAAATGTACACATACGGTATTAAAATTTAATTAAAAATGCAATATTACAATATTCCTAAAAAATTAAAGTATATAATTTAATTACGATTTAATAATTTACTTACTAAAATAGGCAGTGCATCGATTGCGCTCAATTATCCTATCAGACGATACCGATATGTACTTGTTAATTCAGATACATGTTTTATTCCAAACGGCACGGGATAGTCGTACATATTAACAGTTAATTATAGAGAGCGACGAGTATTAGAAATAGAGAAGCTATATATGGCAGGAGGTTGTGTCCGTGCATGTTAGCTGTGCTGGGTGAGCGCAGCGTGGAGCCGGGCGCAGGCAGCGCTCTGAAGGGCGCGCGGCGACCCGTGCGCTCGATCGGACAAGACATCCAAATTGGCGCGGATGGAGTTTGACGCTCGTTCTCGACGCGCATCTGTAGGTCGTTAAACTTCCAAAAACCTTTGCCTTTGAAGAAGTATGTCTTGCCTGTAAAAAATAACATCTTGAGGATAGTCCGTAGGGTTACTATAGTTTTCAATTGGGTATCTATTTTTAAATGCCACCATCCGGAAAGTATAGGTCAGAGGTGTAATAAGGTTAGCCCTTCTAAACATACCAAAAAATATTTCAGCTCTGTAATATTAGTAAATAGGACTAGTCCTACATTTAATTATTTTGTAAATTAACTATCCAGCAAAACCGTACGGCTCCAATTCGCGGTTTTAATTATGATGTCGCGTTATAGTTTAAACTCTGCTATAATTTACTGTGAAAACTTTATGTTTATTAAGTTAATACAGTAGATTATACCTACTACTCTACTTTGGCAGGCTTAATAATCATGATTAACAATCAAAGATTAAGCTTTTTAAAAAGTAATATACTGTAAACGCGATGCGAAAATAAATAATTTAACAATAGGTACCTATATATACATTAAAATAAGATTCATACCATCTTTCCATTGGAATACGCTATCAATATTATAACCAACGCCTTTCCACATTGCCATGTCACGAGGATAGTCGAGTTCAACCCGCCCGAGATCTTCGTCGAATCTTTAAAAAAACTTATTTTTATTTTTCATATCAAAAAGACAAATAAATAAAAATTCTAGTCAAAGTTTAACCTACTTCCAATACATGGTACCGCTGTAGAAGTATGTTTTGCCGTTGTATCCCCAAACCATGGCTGCATCCAACTTTTCCAGGCTCTCTGGTAAACCGAGTTGAACCAGGTTCTTGGGGTATCCCGGCATTAAGTATTGCGAATCAAACAAGTACAATTGCTTACCTAAAAAAAAAAGTAATGTTAAAAAAAATGTAAATGCAAATGTATTAGATGGTTGAAATAATGTAGACTCACCAATGAAAAAAGCTATTTTACGATCAGGTCTTTCATAAACGGCGTCTACGTTTGTTAGATTTTTAGGCAATCCTGTCCACATTCTAGTTATCTCAATTGGATAGCCTGTGTATCGTCTGTCTGCTCCTATCCTCCAATGATACTGTAGACAAAGGTTTAAGAAATTTAGTTTAAGTTTTAATAAAAATATAACTTACATCAAAGAGGACTTAACAAAAAAATACATACCCTGTTTTTAAAAATGAAGAGTTCATTGCGTATGAGGGATAAGGCATCGTAACTAGTATCGCAAGTATCAGGCTTGTCGGAAGGTGGGGTTGGTTTGACCGTTGTGGTTTTAATGGGATAATCGGGTTTTCTTCTCGGATAATCTTGACTAGGATCAATAGGATGGTTCTGTCTAGGATGGGTTGGATATTCTGGCCGAACATGAGGGTATTTCGGACGATACGTTGTTGCGTGCGTCGTTGCCTCCGTCGGTCGGGGGTAGTGGTTTTGGTTAGTCCTTCGTGGATGTTCTTCAGTAGTGTTATAATGCCGCCTATCAGGGTAGTAGGGATTTCGGTCAGGATAATTTGGTCTCTCAGGGTAATGAGGTCGGTCGGGCACGGTAGGTCTTTCAGGGTAATGAGGCCGGTCGGGTACGCTAGGTTTTTCAGGGTAATATACAGGGTTTCTACTAGGAGGTCGAGGGTAGGGAGTGTAGGGTCGATGGTTTGGATGACGTTCTGGATGGTGTTGATGAATATACGGTCTTCTGGTCGTTGTAGTTGTTGTTGTAGTCGTAGTTGTTGTTGTCGACGGTGTTTCGACTGGTCTGTAGTAAGGTATCTTCGCCCAAGTCTTTTTCACTTTTGGACCT
Source organism: Napeogenes sylphis (assembly GCA_959347405.1). Taxonomy (NCBI): domain Eukaryota; kingdom Metazoa; phylum Arthropoda; class Insecta; order Lepidoptera; family Nymphalidae; genus Napeogenes; species Napeogenes sylphis. Next base: position 1,373,441 of record OY365776.1, read on the forward strand.
ACATTCAAAAATCTCATAAATAAAAACAGTTAAATTAATTTGATACGTAAAATGGTATTAGAACACAGGTCACTCACCATACATTTGTTGAATACCATTTCGGTCATCTTCTGGTAAAACAAAATTTTGTTTAATCCCCTGATACCAAGGGAACATAAGGGCTCCCTTAACAGAACTATGGCTCAGTCCCAACGAGTGGCCAAACTCATGCACGGCCACAGCAAACAGCGACGTACCTGAAAACATTTTGTTAATATCGGTCAATGTTTGAACATGAATGCGCAAACAGAGTACAGAGCGTGCGTATCCGCCGCTTGAGTGAATTATCACCGAGCGTTGTTATGGCTGTGTGCCGTGTGGACAGTTTCACTAGTGCGCCGTGGTGGCTCCGGAACGTGTTTGTACTACACGCGTCGGACGGGATTAGTATCTCGATACTAGTGTTAGATTACAGTATGTTTGGGAATAAATATATATATGATACGAGTAAGTATGAACAGGGTTCGAAAAACAGAACAGAATTAAAAATTTTACATTTATTTTAACTTAAAAAAGTAAAATTCAATACCTATCTAATTAATATTGACATTCTTAATATGACAACAAGTATTATCTGAAATTGAAATAGACTTAGTGTGCACCAACGCTACCCCTGATTTGTAAACCTGAAGCTCGCCATTTGCATGTCAAACAGACTGACCGCGACGTGCTCATTTCCGACAAACTTCGTGAAAAACTACCGGCACTTTCGGCACAGGTTAATTAACTGACACACTGATGATGCTTTCAACCTAAAGTGGACTAGTTATTTTAAACTATTACGATTGTATTTATTACTATATATTAATATTGTATATTATTTTCATTTCATATATGTACTTTATTTGAAATTATATAAACGCTTCTATTAAACTGAGTAGAAGTAAATCTTTCTTACCATCTTCATCGTCATTGTTTGGACGCAAAAGCCATAGTTCATCATCATCAAAGTGAGCGTCTCCACCTCTTCCTGTACCAGGGAAGAAAGCGTGCGCTAGGACAGAGCCGCGGCCGTCAAAGGGATACGCGTCGTCATGGTAACGCCTGTAAAATGCACTTTAATGTTAAGCGTGAATTGGCATTGTGTTTTGGAAATACCCGTGCTCCATGCCTTTTACGTAAAGGTTTAGAAGTTAAGAGAACGAGGAGATGAAGACAGCCTACAGCACATTTTAAGAAAAACTGAAACGCTTTATTATCGCTTTGTGCCAACAAAGCATTTTGGCGTAAAGGGCTCTGAGCAAAATAGAAAAGCTTATGCACCGGTAGTAGAAACCTCAAGTATCTGCTCTTGAAAATTTGTAAGATAAAACTATAAAGTTCAGATGTGTTGTTTTAAAAATAGTTATAAAAATTCTCGTTAAATATCTGCAAAAGTAAAGAAACTGGTTTGAATCTCTAGCTTTAACGTTTTAAGGTAAACGTCCTTAAATTGTTTTGTTATAGATAAAAAAGTCATAAAATTTTACTACGTCTTGCTTGTATAGAAAGATATACTAAAATTGCTCGCAAATTGCAAACGAGTCTTTAGTTTTGGTATAAATAGTGCTGAAAGATGAATGTAAAAATAAGATGTAAGTACACGTGTGGATGTGGTAAAATATTAAAATATTGTAAGAGTATTAGTATTTATAACTCTATTGTCGTATTGTATGAAAACAGATTGAAGTAATATATTCATTTCAACACAGCGGCCGGTGCGAGTCTGCACAGCAATCAAACTTACGTCCCTTGGGTAGGTATCCTACCAATCTAATAATTTTTCGCACAAACAAAACAGCGGAAAGACATTGCATATGAATATTTCACTGTATATTAGCTGTTGCGTTATTGAGTTTCTAAGCGAAAGTTCCGCCATTAGGCGATATGAGCGGCAAAAGTATAAAAGCACTCAGGCTGTATCGAAATGAGCCTCCATATGTGGTGGTGATTGTACACGATAGTCAATACTGCTTTTATTTGAATAATAAAGCTAACGGAAAACAATTTCAGCTATGACTAGGATTTACTGCCTACTAAAAGAGAAACGACGTAAATATAATTTAAAAATAACTTTCCACCGTTAATAAAAGCTTAAGTACAAAATTGTGTTAGTTAAATTGTAATATTAACGGAAACAACTTTGTTTCGTATAATGATAAAACAAATTCATGTTATGAAGTCATTAAAAACGAGGTTGCTTCATAAACCCTTTTCAGTTAACTTAATGTGGTCTGAGAGTAGTGCTGATGAAGTAGTGCTGATGAAGTATTGCTGATGTAGGTACATCTATATAATGGGTTCCTGTGGAAAGTTTCCGAGTTCAAGGATGATTTATGATGATGATGTCCATCTAACATATCTATCTTTATCCTATAACACTCCCATGGTGAGTTAAAGAAATAATTCATCTTTATGAATAATGATTAACTTATACTTATGATTAAGTATTTTTTATTACAGAGAAAATTGTTTCTATTTTATTTGTAATTGGAATTAGTATTATATAATATATGAGAATTAAAACCAATTATATTATATTGTACAAACAAATATATATTCCAAATCATTTAACTTCGAGTGAGACAATTAAGTTGCATAGCGTTTATTACCGTTTATTACTCGGGTAATATTATAGTTTATGGACGCAATAAATCTTCCAGACGCATACAGTTTGTACTGAAATCACAGTACATTCCATTGAATATCCGAATCACAAGAAAACACCATAATAATTAACTATAGTGTATTAGTGTTATGTCATAGAAAGAACCTAAAAGAAGTAGGTACTCTCCTGTTTCACTGTCTTTGTATCGTTAAGAACAGCGCAAGTGGACTAAAAGTTTGGACTTCGGAAACGTTATCATACGATATCAGAGGTCGTGTCCGGCATTTGTAAGTATCCCGTCGCAACTAATAAAATAGTTCGCGTGATCTCAACTTGCTAGTCCTAGAGAGCACAGCGCACAAGTGCAACTTTGCAACGTTCGGCAATATGGCGGCCGCAATATGTCATCTGGGAGGTTCAAGTCGCCGCTCGTTCTTCATATGGCGGCCAGTTTGATCTAATATGTGAAACTTTGCCCTGCGTTTATTTCATATGCCATGAACCCCCGGGTGAACCCTAATTTGTGTTTTTGTCTATGTATAAAGGATTGGTTCTAGTATAACAATTGTTAATTGTTACTAAGGTTTAGGGTTGAAATATTTGTAGCGAAACGAGTACAATATGGTTAATATTACCTCCCTGGTTTCAACTGAAAGTTTTTTACTCATTCTAATACAGCTAGCATAGAAAGCTGAACACAATTCTCCGAAGGACCTATTACATTATTAGTAAAGTGAATTTAGCAAGTCACGTTCTTAACGTGAAACTAAATCGAGTGAGTACGGCTTTACCTTGAATAGAAAACGATTTCCTTCTTTAGAATCAATGATAAAATCATTATCGCTCGACCTATATACCTAATATACGATTTCTTAATAAATTAGTTCTCAATTAACATGTAATATATCAAGTAATTGTTTAGTAAAGTAATGCTAACTATAAATAAGCAAGAAATAAACGAAGAGGTTTTTTAAATTTCTGGAGATAACTCCAAAGATAGCATTTTATTAGTAATTCGTTTGTTATTGTGAGGCCTCGCACGACAACCTCGCAGATCCTCTTAAATGGATAGGACGTGTCAGCCAAATCCTTACTTGATTATTATTTATTATCAACTCAATAGATCAAGAAAAGAATTTTAAATTTTTCAATACAGAGGTAGGTACCTACTAGTAAATCAAAGAATTTATTATATAGATATTTGTAAAATCTATGTTTATAGATAATATGCCAAATATCTAACATCAAAACAATGCTATAAAACAATATTATTAAACTTTATATATTTATATTAAATGAATATTTTCTCAATTTCATATATAATATTTTTGTAACATCGTATAATTTATTGATATGTATTAACTTTTTTTTTGTAACATCGTATAATTTATTGATATTACATGTAGGTATTTATTCTATAGCGATAAATTCGGCTAAAACAGATTTTATCAAAAGCTACTTTACTTGCTTAGACCGTACGTAAAGCCATCTCTTTGAATTCTGTCTCGTAAAAACAAAACTAAGACAGCGGCTTTTGCAAGTTACGTGAGTGAACATGCTTTGTTTCAAAAGTAAAAACATCATTCTGGGAGTCAACGTGATCATATTAGTTAATTAAAAATGCTTTTACAAATTAACGTTAGGCGCGCGAGTGAACCGGCAATTTGGTTCCTTTAAAAGCCTCCTAATATAATGACTATTAGTAATAATTACTATTATATTATCTTATTATTATAACACACTTACAAGATTTACATTTGCAATAAAGATTATTTTATTTTTAATCGACTTAACTAAATTTATTTTTCTCATTAAACAAATATAACTTCTTCTATATATCTATATATATAAAGAAGGATGTTTGTATATATGAAATCGATGAACTCAGAAACTATTGGACCGAAGATTATGAAAATTGGTATGTATATGTATTTTTTCACAGAGAAGGTTTATATGGTATGCCCATTGATGTAACTCGCCACCAGGCGGCGCTGTCAAATATAGACTTCCTCCCGTTCAACCGATTGTCATAAAAGTTGGTATGACCATGTATGTTTCCTCGAAGAAAACGAATATGCTATATCCATTGATGTAACCCGCCACCAGGCGGCGCTGTCAAATATCGACTTCCGCCCCGTTCAACCGATTGTCATAAAAATTGGTATGGCCATGTATTTTTCCTCGAAGAAAACGAATATGCTATGCCCATTGATGTAACTCGCCACCAGGTAAAGTAAGGGTTAGCCCAGCGAAGCGGCCTGGGTTAGCTAGTAAATATATATATTTGATTGCACGTTTCTGAGGGCACATCTGACGTGTAATCTTTCATACAAATAAAATATACTTACTTAGCGAATGAAACAACTATATCTGCTTCATCGGAGTTGATTTCTGTGAAGGTGAGCCTGGAGGCCTGTTCCCATATGTCGAGCGCCCGGGCCAGCACACTCCTGGTGCCGTGAGGGTCCAGCTGCGATGGTCGACGGACTTGAGATAAACTGAAAACCAAATATATTTATATCTATTTGCATATTGTTTATTATATTAGTATGTAAATGAATGTTGATGTATTTATTTTTTTGTCTGTCTATGCTGTTAGCCCTGTTGGCTATTACAGCGTCACCGGGGGAGCGGGTGGGTCAGGAGACCCGCCCTTAAAAAGGGGGGGCCGGAGAGGCCCCCATGGGAAACGGCGTCCCGAGGGCGTCTCAGATTGAGACACGGACCTCGGATCGGGGCGTCATTTGTCAGGAGGGAAGCTAAGGAAATTTGGACACTAGCGTCCTCCGACGGCAGAACGCCGGAGCAACGGAGCACTTACTCAGTTGGGACCTCGTCTATACCGGTATAGACGGTGTGTGTCTGTATGTTGTGTGGTGTCGCTTATGCCTACGCGTACACGTTATTACCTACTGTGAACGCGTCGTCGGGGTCAACGAGTACCGACTTGAGTCTTCTTTTTCTGACTAAAGTAGTCTTACGTGGTCTATACTCTGCGGCGTCAGCCACCAGTGGGTTCAGGTGTCGCTCAGCGCGTTCCAAGTACTTTTGGGAAAGCCTCTTGAAGTACTGAGCGATGGTCGGAAGGTCTAAGTCTCTATGGAGATCGGTGTTGTGTACGAACCACGGCGCCCCGGTTGCAATCCGTGTAAACCTGTTCTGAATCACCTGAAGGGGTTTCAGATTAGCGTGCACAAAAGTGAGACTCGCATAGACATGACGGAACGTATGCAAGCTTTGTAAAGTGTCACCTTATTGCGAAGGGAGTTTTTACTCCGCTTGCCTAACAGCGGATATACACGACCAATAACGGTCCCAATATGGTCAGTGAAAACTAACTTTCTATCTAACGTTACTCCTAGGTATTTTGCCTTGTCTTTCCAAGGTATCGGTTGAATGTTGATGTTTAATTGCACTGTGCTGTTAAAACATAAATAAAATATAAATGTAAAAGTTTTTACGTATTCTTTGGAACGTACAAAATGAGATAAGTGATGAAAGAAACAAGTAACAAAAGTTGAAAATGATCAAATAACTAGGAGAAAATATTGAAACAGTATAGAATTGCATTATTACTGAATGAGTCTTTATTGAAAACTTTGGTAAGTATATAATATTTGTAATTTAACCTTAAAGTATTTATATTGATATAAATACAATCAGTGACATCAAATTAATCTTTCATAAAGAGGATTTATTGATTTAATACCTGTTTTGAAATAAATGTAAATAATTCAATGGCATGTAATATGGATGAAAACAAAAATATAGATAAAATTACTTACATTTAATATTGTTAATATTTAGTTACGAAATCTTTTGACATTTGCTAGATATTTAATAAGCATTTTAAAAAAAGAGACGCTCGGAGTTAGTAAGTGAAATAGGAATAGGTATATTTCGTCGAGTGGTCGAGTTTAATGAAATAATCGCATTGTGAACAATTTGACTGAGTCGGCCCTATTTAACGGACGCTGCGTTTATTGCTCTGGATTTATGCGTTGTCACATTCACAGGCTGATCTCATTAGGAGCGCACGTAATTTTAATTAGAGAACTAAAGCAAAACGGTTTGTTACAGGAAATACTGTTATATCATGCGCAGGAAATACTTTAATATTATTATTTTCTATATGTTATTAAACTTTATATAAACTACTCAACTCATTTCGCTGTATAAAATATCGCTTCCGTGTGTAATTAAAACTAGCCAACGCGTTCTGGCCGACGCTGTTAATAATTATTTCAATAACATTATTAGGGGACACTGGGGAAATATAACGGGACTGAATGACTTGTTTTTAGAGGCTACAATATTCATTTCGTCGCATGTGTAGTTTGTAGTTATGAAAAAATTAACGAGTTTTTTAATGGATAGGAGTTAAGTGAAGTCGCTACTTAATATAGGGATAATATTATAGATAACATTCAGACCGGTCCGTTACAGCTGACAACTAGTTAATTGTGAACTTTGGATTAATTTAGTAACCACATTTTAAAATGGATGTTGTAACGTCGCGTAGAGTGAGTGAGTGAGTGCGGATGAATGCAGAGTGAATTATGAGTTTAATTTAACGAAAACCATTCAAACGAAGTCAAATTAACTAAACAGGTAGCTCTGAAGGGTTAAAAATATAACTAACCTGTTTTTTTAAATTCAAAACTTTTCGTTACATAAAAGTAAAACAAACTTTAATTATGTTACCTTTTAAGCGTAAAGCCGTACAACACCACACTGACGAAACGTGAAAAGTTATTTATTTAGAGTACACGTGACCTAACAAATAAGTTTCCAAGTTTTGTGGGACTTCAAGGGTGAGTAGGCTGCTTTTTGTCCACAAACACTTGCGTAAGTAAGTATTTGTGGACAAACAGAAGCCTGTTCTAATAGTTAAATGTACGGGTAAGAAACGTGAGTCAGTGACGTAGGTTCGGACCACGTGAGCACGTGACAGAGTGCCGGAAGATGTTACGTGCGTGCGGCTGCGGCTGACGAACATTTACAAGCGTGCGGCTGACGAACACTTACAATTATGAAAGTCTATTTTAGTTTCATGGCTTACCAGGTTTAACGATAGCTTTTGAAAAGTGTCACTTCTCAATTACTTTTAATTATTCCGCAGTTTGTTTAATAATGCTGCAAAATAAAGTGTTCTAATAAACCCTCTTGTTTTCTTAATATTCGGCGTTAAAATGTTTCTGTGTAATTAAACAAAGCGGACGGAGGCAGCGTTTATAACAAAATAATAAAACACGCGGTATTATGACGACATGACGACATGGCGACGTCTTCACAACGGAACGGACGTAATCTAGTTACGATGTCATAACAAAGAGATTTGTAAGCATGAACTTTATGGTCTGTGTCCAACGAGCTAAAATTTAATTTTCTGAAATAATCTGTCAGCGAGCCATTAAAATTACTCGTCCGTGTTCCTTCCCGCTCAAGTTACATTTTATGCGGTGTTAGAAAGATGGAGACCTACAGTATCGGGTTCAACAACTCATAACACAGTTACTCTCTAATCTATTTGCGCATTTGAGGCTTAAACAGATGTTTGTTAAAATATTTAGACAGCAGATACTGGACGAAGGGAAAAGAGGTTTCATATCATATTTCCACGGTTCCACTGGAGAAATTAACATAAAAATAATAAAATGTCAGTGGGATGTAGTCCCCCTGGCGTGACAACCCTCGAGACCGGCCTGTCAAAACGATTGTCAACTCCGTCGACATATGGGGCCCTTATCTCACTTGTTAATAATCAAAGAATATATGATGGTATTTCTATTTAGTAAAACACTGCTATTTTTCATATTTTTTTCATAAATATGTTATTTTATGGCAGCTTGGCTGTTCAACGATGTCACGTCAAAATTGTAAAATGATTAAAGACGTCATTGTTGGCGGTAAAACGTTTCGACTTGGCTGTAATTGTTCACTCGGCTGCATAATTTTCTCCTTTAAAGGAGATCTGCTCCCACGGCGCTTCTCTCACACCGTATATTGTAGATAAGCGACGTGCCAATAGGCATTGATGTTCGCTTGGGACTTCAATAGTAGTCTATCTCCTCGATTCTTTGAAGGAGAGGGATTTGAATCTATTCTCTCCATAAGGAATACTGACAATGAAGCAGTGATTTAATTTTTAAATTACACGCTCAATCACTTTGTTGAAACCTGATCGAAGATTTCTTTATTATTCCAATGAAGTTTTAATAGGCAAAAGCTGGTTATTGTGATAAAAAAAAGTATGATTTCTAAGTAATAACCTTAAAAAAGAGAAAAAAAATGTTTTTTTATATTCATATGCGATCTTTTTCATGAAATGTTTCTAATTATAATCTAACTCTTTAGACATATAATATTTTTACTAATTACGTGCCACTTTATGTTTATTTCAAATAATGAACAGATGCGAAATAATTTATGTTCAGCGATTGAATACGTAAGTGGCAGTACTGGACGCCTAACCCGATTGAGGTCTATCAGTGTGCCTTGCTAATAGCGCCTTTGAATGTGATGTGGCCAACAGTAGTGTACACGTAGCTCAGAAACCATTATGCTCCTCGGGGATTTACTTGGATATCTGCACTGGGCCTCTTAGTAACAACATCGGAGACAATGCATTCTCGTGCACTACAATATCACAATAATAAACTCTATTACATGAAAATTGTGTTATAATAATGTATGTATGTGTAAAAAATACTGTTCAATGAACATAAAATGTGTATAAGCCAATATATTTTTTATAAATGCGACTATGTTGTTAATAACATTTTTTTTTAATCGACAAAGCTATTACCAGTTCCGAAAGCTGTTTGTTTGGTCCTCAGAAGATCCAGTAAAAGTATTATTCTTATATTTTTATATAAATATTATAACAATTAAAAACAGTAACAATTTAGTCATCGAATCAGTAGAGCGATTGATTCAAATTTTGTATCGCTCTGTCTCATACGAGAGAAATTAGTGAGTCTGGGCAGCGCAGTGCCTAGTGCCTAGTGCCTAGGGTAAAATGAAGTCGGCAGTAACGTTGTTAGGTTGGTAATAGCGTATTACCGTCGCTGGTACCAATTCGCGCCACGCGGCCATTTTCCGCCCGACTTCTGTTACCAAATTGAAACGATTTTTCAGTGACGGGATTGCATCTATGTATAGCGTTAGCACTTTTGATATTCATAACCGTGTTTCGGATTCGGTTCCGGTTTGCATCTGATTTCATGCATTTTACATCATTTCGTTGAAATAATTTTGGCCGTTAGGTATTTATTGTTGCATCTAATTATCTATTATCTATATATTTGGTTTGTATGAAAAAGACGTTCTTCAATAAAAGTCGCTCAATAATCAGTTTTATAATGATATTAAGTTCGTTCTTACAAGTAGTTTTCTATTATCTTCTTTCTTTATTCTCACTGGAAGCTGTAATCAATGATGAAAAAGTTTCAAATGATTATGACCGTATATGAAGCATTGCGGGATCTAGTTAAAGACACGGGTTGGAAGTTTTATATGAGTTGGCTAAACTAAAAGATGTATGTATATATATATATATATATATATATATATATATATATATATACATACATATATATATATACACATACATCTAATTGGAAACTCGAGACGGTTGGTGCGAGAGCGCCGCGGTATGCCGATTATTTCTTATTTTACTGTCATTTAGTATATTAAGTTAAGTTCGTTGGTTTATATTTTTTTATTTCATTTATAAAACATGAAACTATCCACCTAATTCAATATTTGAATACTGTTCAAATGAAATGTTTTTAATAAAGACCATAACCTATAAAGTTAGAAGAAAATATAATCTGTTAAGATGTCTGCTGCAACTTGTAACACAACTATGCGTCCGGAAATCTAAAAAACATAAAAGTAGTTTTGTCGGATCCGTGAACTTAATATTACTCTTGACTCTTGTTGAATCGAATTTTATTGAAAAAGTTAGAGATTCGATCAACCTTTATTACTATTCAGTTGGATGTTAAGATCAAAAGTTGAGAAGTGTTTAACATCGCCAACTACACCGACCGGTTAAACTTTAATCTCGGATCTAATTTTAGTTACTTGCTAGAAAATAGAAGCGTTGTTTTCTATCTCATGTCCTATAAACGAAGATAGCGACGTCTCCTTAAAATCTTCCGAAGCCAGAAGACTTTTAGTTTGTAGTTTATCTATCCAATAACCCTGTCAGCTAAGTCAACGACACTGTTTCGTGTTGTGCCGGTAGTCGATGCACCTTGAGGGTGTGGAGTTTGAAGTTATTTTTACAACTCCCTCTCCGACTCGAGCTAAAAGCGTTTGCCTTGAATTTTTAAAGTGCCAATTGAAGTTTAAGAACAAAAGCGCGCTAGACTGAGTGATATAGTTAGACACAAACTGTACGTTCAAATGGACGACTTGATGGTTCGTCATTATATATTTACTGAGTGCCAAATTGCTACAATCCATAAAGATAATCAATAAAAACAGATCATAAAATGAAACTTTAAAAGAAATTAGGTAAACAATGGGATAATAAGTATTCAAACGGCGCCGCGGCGGTCGATCACGGAGACAAGGATCCGATTAGTGGTAGGTCTCTGCGCCGGGGAGATACATCCTGCGGAACCCGGCGAGATTACTTCCCGCGTCGCTCACGCACGCCAACAATGCCAACTTAACCGCGCTATAAGATTTAACGAAACGATTGAAAAGGTGTCACCCCCGAGTCGCTTCATTAGAATAGAAATTCCCACGGTTCATTAAGAATCCTCAGAATTCTCAACGTTCATTAGTAATACTCAGTCGGAGTGGACCCGACGTAAATAACTGATTAAAACAGTCGGGATTGTTTTCCAACGTCCGCCGGAGAGACGTTGCAAGTCAGTGTGAACTCTTGATACATTTAAGATGAGATGCTGTCCGTTCAACCTGCTAATGTTTTATGAGATTTATTATGTCGTTAAAAATAAATTGATTATTTAACCCCAAAAACGACTTTTTAATGCAAATTTTAACAAAATATATTTTTCACAAGTTATGTAGAAATAACGTAGAGCTTAAAACGACGTTCATGGCAACTATTATGTACTTTTTAAGCTGAATTTTATTACATCGGCCTGAAAGAAGGTAAAAGTAATCTGTGTGGATCTGTGTACATCTACGTATTAATCAGGTGAGAGTTTCATTCAGTCCCGCTCTGTTACTTCAAAGGAAAATTTATCAATTCTCTCTTCGAATTTTAACCGCAACAAAAAAGGTTTTTTCATTTTAATACATATTATTTATTATTTTTAAACACAATAGCGAATTTTGAATTGTAAGAAAATTTATAATGCACATTTAACATTGTCATTTTGAGCAAAATCCACGAGTTCTTGACTTTATCTACGAGATACAATGTTTAAGCAAGTTACATAGAAGTTACAGATTCTTAGTTATCGGAACTTGCAGAGAAGTTAGCGGTTAGGGGCTAAATGGACCCGCACGTCCGGACAAACATCGGAAATTCGCAAGTCAAACAAGTTTACGCAAATTTATAACTTCCGCGGATTGGCAGCAGTTGCCGAGCTGCTACCACACACTGCCTCCAGAACTTAAGTGCTTTAAGTTTTATATCAATCAAAATATGTAGTATCCTTTAGAGTTGTATTCAACTCATACTAATAGTAAGTATCTTGCCTACAAAGATATTGATTTTGTATAAAATATACATAATATGATCTACTTGAAATATTGTTTCAGGGAGTTTGTGTGTTATAAAATAATATTCAATTTTATATTTTATATTTTTCACAGTATTTTAATTTACATTACCTTTGATAGCCATTAGGATGCTCTTAATCAGTGATTGACTACAGCATATGATATTACCTTAAGATAAGCTTTAAAGAGAATAACAGACATTTAATACTTTTCGGATGCCAGTTCCTACATTTAGAAAGTTTCCGAATAATAAAGGCATTGCAGAATTATAAAAAAGAGGTTACCTACATATCTTTGAAACACGCTGATTACGAACAAGTTTCTTTTCAAACATACAAACAGTATGTTTTATTAAAATACCCGCTTTTGCCAGATAATTCGCTTATCTCACCCGTTTCTTGTAATAAAACTTGTTTCATCTTAAATCCGTTACAATTTTATTGTAAACTAACTGTTGCCCGTGACTACGTCCACGTATACTGTAAAAATAATATTTAGGTATTAGCCGTGGACCGAGTCACGGCAACAGCTAGTAAATAATAAATCATGGAATAAAAGTAGCCTAAGTTACTCCTTATTACATCAGCTGGTCAAAGTCCCGTCAAAATCCGTTCAACCGTTTCAAAGATTAGCGTTTACAAACAGACCAGACAGACAGACAGACCGACAATGATTTTTAAAAATGTTATTTTCCTATATGTACCTACCGTTTATATAGATTCATATGCAGTTACTAAAAAGCGGTTACTCCAATTTTATTAATATTTTTTATTAATATTAATTTATTGTTTTTTATTTTCAACGACAAAATTAAAATTTTAAGCATGCTTTGCTAGAACATTGAAAACTTCAACTTTCATATTCTCACTGGCAGCAGAGCGGTAATCCTGTTTTTACAAATTTACAGTCTTTTCTGAGCTTGGGTGTTTCTTAAAGAATTATCTCTAGTTGAGTTTAGCGAGTTCCCCAGAGCTCTCTAGAGGACGCTGCACTGAGGTACCATTTGTTGAAAAATCTTATACAATTCTCAGAAGTACCGAACAAGAAACTACAACAATCGATTTAAAATATTTTAAGAAATGGTTCTTATATAAGGATTTATGAAGTGTAGTTTGATCTGAATCGACAGGACAATAAAGTTCGTCGTGTATTTTAATGAAAACTGTAATGTATTTTAAAAGTAGGTGTGGCGAGGTCAACGTACCAGCTGTCATGAAGTTCAACAGCATTGAGAGGTCGCTGATACCAAGGTCGAAGTCCTGACAGAGTTTCTTTGTTACGTAATTTGTGCATTTTATGTTACTTAGTTTATGTAACGACTATCTCTGAATATTCTTTTCTAGTTTGCATTAAAAATACAAATATTAACATTTTAAATTCTTTACCTAAGTGTTAAGATAATATATATGTTGAATACTTTTTGGTGAAACCGCTGTTATAATCGAAGCGATATTTTTTTATGATTTTAGTCATTATTCTATTTGTACAAACACAACATTGACATAAATCTTTAATAGATTTCACAATATTTATATGTGACTGGTAATCTTATAATTTAATTTTTTTCTAACTTTTTAAAAATATTTAAATGCTTTTGACTTACTCTGACATTTGTCCTTTTTTTAAATATTTTATTAATAAAAAAATACTTAGTAAATAAATTATACCTTAAAATAGCTAACTTGAGTTACATTAAGGTCTGATCGGTTGGAAGCCTTATTAATTAATTGTTAGGAGGTCATCAACACTAGTAACATTACTAATAATACTTCTCCTTTATCGAACATTGGTGAATTGCACTAAAAGAGTTTTTATGTGATATAATAATACTTTTACGCCAAATATTAATTGTTGTTTGATATAACTAGTAGTATTTGTTTCAAAGAACACATATTACTGTTTAACGTAAAATAATGTTAAAGCATACTCTCAATTCAATACTTAATTAGGTAAAAAACACATTTTCTCAAATTTCAAACCTTTGTATGAAAGAGGCGGGAACTAAAAACCCGAAAACATTATTTTAGGGGTTCTCGACTATTTTAGCATACCCCCCAAAGTCTTCCACGTACCTCGTCAGTGTTATTTAAATTAAGACCTACGTTTCAAAGCGAAACTCATTTGCGTTTACAAAAGTGTAGATCATATTTTTCTTCTGTGTTAGAATTGAATGCGTTGCAATTTTTTTTGTCTCGACTCGACTCGAGCCCGGCACAAAGCCTCTTGGTTTGTATTCGAAGCTTCACTCACCTGGAAAGGAAAGAAAAGAAAATGTTAATTAAGAGCCATTGAACAAAATTGATATCTTTGGGAATATTGCTTCAGACGTATTATAAACGGATGCAGGCATTTAGTTACGAGAGAATATGACGGTGGATCGTTTTTATTAAAAAGTTATTCATTTACTCTTGAAATATTCATTTTTTTGACCTATTTTACGTTTGTTATAGATGTTTTAGATACAGAGTATCTAAAATGAATAAGTTGTGTTAAAAAAATAAATTTAACTATAACGGCAAATTTATGTGATATATGTCACTTTTATTTAATTTTTGAACTAATTATAAAGAAAATGATATTGCAAAAATATTAATTCGAGATGTCGGCAGTGCGGTCTGCTCGCACAGTGCCACCAGCCAAGCGTGGGTGAAACGAACATCTCACTTACACTACATTAGGAGAGTGAGCGCGCGGTGAGCCGCGAACTAGCGTTTGGCAGCGCACGCGTTCCAACACAGCCGGCGCCGCTAACTAAACAACTCGTAAAAGTGTAAAACTCGTAACGATAGCGGTACGGAGAGCCGCCTAATAGGAGCGGCGGCTGGAATCGCGCCAGTAGTGCTCATTATCAGATGGGATGTTCCGGGTGCAAGCCTTTCGTTTTACGATTGGTCTCTAATTACACGAGTGCTCAAGGCGGAGCACTTTTTCAGATGATACGAGCGCACAGCGGAGCTCCCGATAGACATGTTTATAGAACTAACCAAATCGTTTACTGTTCGACTGCAACGTTAATAACGTCAAAATACGATGCGATATGAAAAAAGTCTCGAAAAATGTCGCAGCCAACCCGCAATAACAGAGCGCGCTGTTTTACGAGAGTATGCTGATAAAGGCAGAACGGCACGCAGAGTGCGGCTCGCCTTACGACGTGTTGCCAATTTATGCTGCGCGATAAGCACAGTTTGTTTAGCCTCAAGCGAAGGTGAGTAACGACGTCAGAATAATACTTAGGACGTAATTCTTTAGTTAGTCACCTAGTTTGGAAACTAGACGTAACATGTGTTCAGAATCTTTATTTTTTTGTTTTAAAACATTTAGGCGATTGTGTTTTTAATTTATTGTTAAGAATAAAGAACCAGATTGTGTCCTCAAATGAATTAATCAATAATAAACGACAGTTTTGTCGATTTCCACAACATGGATTTGTTTCGGTAAAATTACAAGCAGATTAATTCAGTTAAATTGAGGCATTCCTGGTTCAAGCTCAGTGTTATTGTAACATGTTGAAGATGCTGGTTGGCGCTCATTCGGCGGTGGAATAACTGGAATTACATGAAATAGCTCGCAAGGAATATTAGTATGCGACTGTCGAACGCCACTGGAATGAGTCGACGTCACGTATACTTCTCCATCGTTGCCACATCAAAATGCAATACCCTAAATATAAGCGAGCTAGGTAGACGCACAATAGCGATAAGAGACGTAAAACGATATTTTATTAAATTAATTTTATATTTTTATGCAAATACCCAGTCGAATGAGTCAATACCATCAAACATAAATAAACAAATTATTATGATGAAGTGGGTATTATAACAAAGAGGTATTATGAGCTATTTGGAAGGAAATCAAGCGATGAAAGATGGGATCTTTTTGTCGGTGACTCAAAACAGAGCGCGTGACGGGCATAGGGTATGTGGGAGTGAATTCAGGGTAATCCAAGCATATTGGAGCAGAGACATGACATGCATCCACGCCTCGGTGATATATGGCTACGCAATGTTGTGGATACTAATAATGGACATATATCTTCAGCTAAGGTAGAGGTGATTTATATACTTGCTTTATTTTTAGTAGGTTTTAGAAGAGGAATGGGCGAAAGAATTAAAATAAAAATACTGTTTATTGTATGTTTTTATTGCATACTAATGTATGCACAATTGACACAAAATTCATCAAGTAATTACTTTTATTTAATATATTCATCAAAGTATTGAGCCATTAAGATGGCGTTAGTGAAATAACATTTGCGAGCGGTAATTAAATTGAAAACGTAAAATTATGCGTGAAGATGAGATGTCGCGCGTGTCCTGCGCCGCCGGTCCCTCGCCGGGGACCCTCGACTCAATCTTGCCCCATTACTCGCGACAAATTGGAAAAATATTCAATTACACCATGCTAAATATTGGATTATATCAAGGCAAATTACAATTTCACATTGGGGACGTAACACTATTCCCGAGTTGCGTTTTAGATAAGTTACCCGAAAGATTTAGGCCCACTGCAATTACCACTATCTTAATGGAAAAGTCCGAGTGTCATATAGAAAATGTAAAAGACTTTCAGCAATATACATTTGTCAGTTTGTTACTCCCAAAGCGGTCATTCCAGTGGTCACCGTCTTCAATTTAATCGGCTTCATCGTGTTCGTGTACTCTGCTGAAACCATTAACTACGGCCGGAACGATATTTAGGACGGAAATTCTGTACATTTTTACCGGTTTATAAAATATTTTTAAGCTTATTTTCATGTACATAAGCCGCATTAACATTCATAAGGTTTCCTTGAGTTTCAAAACGGATTACTACGTAAACGGGTATGCCCGAGATATATAATTGATATTTTTCATAACTTGTTTTCGTGTTATTTCAGTTATATATATTTACATATATATCTCATGATCTCTTTTAATCTTTGGTATTACTTGCAAAGCTTCACAACAATTTGATGATCTAGATAAGGGTTTGATGATTGGAATTGTCTATTCACATATCAACATGTCAGCCATGTTACTCTTATTTAAATCTTAAATAAATATATACCGACAAATAAGTCGATACGGACAGGGTTCGAACCTGCGAACTCTAGGAAATCATCCTAGTTACCGGAAAAATGGCACAAAAACGGATAAGGATTGCCGATTTACTAAACTGGTCATAAATGACATAGTTTCGGTAAATAATTGTGTTAATGAAGTTAGCGATCATTGGGCGTAGGCATTACTCTGTAGTCCGAGTAATTGGCAATTAATCACCGGCGTTTTCTATTTCAACGTGCTCTGACCCCGCCTGTCGTAACGAGATTGAGATTGCACCGTTTGAGTTCTAATAACAGAGACACTTTATTTAGTTCCGTTAACTACAACTACACCCTCCAATAAATTATAATCGCTGTAGATATATGTTCTTATTAATTGGCTTGTACAGAAAATTAAGTATTATTTCAATAGATAAGGTTAATTGCACTGTCTCTAAATGAATGTACAATAAGTTTACCTGAAATATGTTAGAAATATTATATATTTTTAATTAAACTGTCACAGAAATGTCCAAACTTTTGATTTACTTTGTTAGTAATGAAGAGTGCCAATAAATAATTTCTAGAGGACGTGGTGGTATAAAGACGAGTCTATTAAATCGGCTCTGAGGTCTCAGCGAGCCCACTTTGTTCAGATCGGTATCTTTATAACGTAATTAAGTAAATTTCGAACTCGTCTCGTTCCATCTGCGAAATAATAAGAATGAGAGCTAAGATAACCATCGATTTAATGTAATTTCATCTTATTTTCCTATCTTTCTTAATTAAGAAATTTAACACCAATATTAACATTTGATATATGGTTCGTTTACATTTAAATGATTCAAAATAAACTTCAATCTCTGTAACTACACATTGAGCAAATGGAACTCGAGTGATTTATATAAAGTTATTTGTATCTTGTATAGAAGTGGATTGTACGACACCTTTCAAATAAATTGTCTTGAGACCAGTGCTTGGTAAACAACTTAACCCATGCAGATGTTCGCAGTAAACCAAACACCTAGCGCGAGAAATAGCGCTTGATCAAATTGCTCTTAGCTTTCCTCAGATACTGAATTCACTATTTTCATGCCCTTTTTGTTTAATCTTGAAAGTAGATTCGTTGCGGTAGTTTTATCGCTCTTGAGAGAAGTAGTGTTTTTAATTTGTGTTGATGATAAATAAAAAAAAACAGAAAAAAGTTGTGTATAACTATTTTTATTAGAAGATTAAGTTAAAGATCACGTTGATAAGGAATAAAGTATTTTGAAAATAAGTTAACCGTTAAGAAATGTTGACTAACTTTGTCAATTAAGAGTGACTTTTTAAAGTCATGCCGGTATCTAGTAGTGTTCCGTTCCGTCCGTAACTAAACAAGTTTATTAATTAGCCAATGACTACTTGTAAATAAGTTCTTAGTGCGATTGTAATTCAGAACTAGACGAAACAGAGAATTCCGTGTCACACTATTACACATACTCGAAATAAAGTGTTCATGTGCTTACAGTAAAGCCTATTTTTACCTCGTTACATTTTTGTATAGAATAGTAATAAACATTCTACATATTCAGTTAAAAAAAGTTTTTTTTTATGTGTATATTATATGTAATATTTTTAAAATTTTTTGATATGATACGTATATATGTCGAAGATCCCAGTTTTTCTTCAATTTTAATGTGTCGGTACATCGCCGCAGCATTGTGTTTTATGTTTATAACTAATATAGCACTGGACATTGGCTTAGATAATAAAACAATCCTAGTAACACGTTGTCGGGACAATATCCACGTTGGTATGGACACAGTGTCACGCTGCCAAATTACCGTTATGCTGACATAACGAAGCTATAACCCCGGACTGTTCGTAACAAACTATTTGTATTACTATTTTTAAAACTATTTTTATATGTATATATTTGTCTATTATTGAGCACATAAAACGTTCTACCGTCACTCCTATAGCACGCAAAAATTCTGTAGAAACTAATTTATTTATTATATTTACATGTTCTACACCTGAATATTAATTACTATGATGCTGACGTCTACGGCGTAGCTGGAGATGGTTGCTATCTGTTAAGCTGCGTAGGCCTGTTGGCACTCGTTACGAATATACGATTTGCCAATTCCTCGCATAAGCTGAGCTGTTTGTAGGCGTAAGATGTTATGTCTAGAGGTAAAATAAATGTTATATATAATATAATAATAATAATGTTATATATAAATGTTATATATAATATAATAAATGTATGTACAAAAGATTAAAATATAATTTATTTTTTTTGGGGAAAAACAAATATGTTTGATTGCAAGTTAATTGTAACAATATATATTTTTTATTTCAAGCAATTTTGAAGCATTATAGGTTTCTTCAGTGGTCTGTATAGTTTTAATTAACCCCCGACTCAAAAAGGGGGGTGTTATAAGTTTGACCTGTCAATCTGTGTATCTGTGTGTCAGTGTGTCTGTCTGTGGCAATTTAGCAGCCAAACGCGTGGATGGATTTGATTGCCGTTTTTTTTAATCGAAAGCCTGGCTTGTCGAGGTGTTTCCTGGTTTTATGTTTGTTCGAAATAGAAGCAGTTGTCTTCAAGATATTGAGGTTTTATTGGTGCAGGTGAAAAGTTCTTATGAATTAATAGAAATACTTAAACAAGTGAAAATTTGTGTAGTCGTTGTGTCGGGGGACCGCTTAATAATAGTAGAAATTAAAATGCAAGTAAGTTACTAAGACAAATAAAGAAATTACGATATCGAATCGTATAGTTTAAGCCATCCTAACAAGACACCAGTGCGTCGTCAACGTACGTACAACGGTGCCCCGACGCAACTTTAATAAGTACATAATAATATTATTTTTATTCTTTTTAGAGGTCTTTTTGTATAGGGAGCTTTTTAAATCTTTAATTCAATTTTGTAAATATGAAGACACTTAGTGTCTAATGTGAGACACTGAGTGTCTAATGTGAGACATTGAGTGTCTATGAAATTCATTGCAATACAATTCAATGCGCCCAGGTGTAACACGGAGATAATGCCGACTTAACTATTGTGCATTTGATTATTATGTCTACAATCCAAATATTATAATTCTTATTATTATACGATTACGAACTAGAATATCTTGCATGTTTGAAGGGTAAGATAGAACTAATACAATAAGCATTTACATTGGGGTTTGTGTGCGTTACCATTATTTACTTCATAATCTCTTCTAAATCAATGATTTTGTATATAAAATCTATTAACAAATTAGTTAGTCACAGTTATACAGAACTGAATCTAATGTTAACATTTATAAAGAAACGAATTATATTACTTTAAGTTTTATTATTACAATACAAAATGTAGTAAGGATATGGCTAGGCATATTATGTTATGTACTTGTTATGTTGTTACTATGACTACAACCTATGTAATGGCACAATTGGTTAAAATTCATATTAGATATATTTTGTATTCTTATAATAATAATAACATTTTATAAAAGCCAAAATAAATTCAAATTCTGACCTGATTTAAAATCTATATCGATTTTGGTCTTTATCAAAATTCCAACTACAAAGCCAGAAGATTCCAACTATAAATATTCATATGACGCAAGCAATATTATTAACTGAGATGAGATGTAAGATGTTTCATTTCCTGTTTAAGGTGAGGTTGAAACGGAAGTCTGTCTGTTCGACGGATGCTGGTTTTCGTTGCGGATTCAAACGGAGACGGAGACGGTTTGTAGAACACATTCTCAAGAATTGTTTAATTAAAAATAAAGCCTTATGATTCTTTCTTCCTTCTATTTTAATAGATTATAGTTTTCTAACAACAACTTTTTATTATTAGTATTAAGAAACAATACCAAAAACTAATCGAATCGATGAAAAAATGATTAATGTAATATTTTTCAATTAAATTTATTATAAGGCTATTTGTATTTTCTTTAATTTTATACCAATGTGTAATTCCTTAATCTTCCATAATTACTTTACAATTATAAGACATTCTTCAGTCTATCGAGATGTTATTTATGAGTAACAGCTATGTATGTATTGTAAGCCACTAAATTGGTAGCCAATTCTCATAAATCACGCTGCAGATTCTCGCCTGCTTTCTGTTCGTTCGTGGAGCTATTTTCACTGCTCACCTAATAGTTTTTCCTATCAATATTTCGGCGCCCAAACTATAGGTAGCTGAGTTTTTTGGTAAATAATTATCGACAAGACCACTTGTTATTTTAAACGGTCACAGCGATTGATCTAGATGAATACAAATCAAGTTTTTAATTTATTTTAATAGCATACATTTATTTTTTATATTATTAATTCAATTCCATGTATAACCTTTACATATGTAGATAATCACATAAAAGTCATTTCTTACAAGTTTTTACTTTAACATTTAAAAATAATTAACACTTTCTTACATTCACAAGAAATTAAAGAATTTTTGACAAGCTTTGTCTTGCAAATCAGACCATGGCCTCTTTTCTCACTAAAGCATTTGATACAAGTACAAAGAGCTAGTCAGTAGTTTTATTTAAATAAAACTAACTAAATTATTGCATATCTAAAAACTATACATATTTACATAATTTAAAATTATACATAATCGGACATCTTAAATAGAGCGAATAAATATATGCAAAACGTTAATCACAATTAATATAACATTTATATTCTTCGGCATGCATTTCTTCGTCGTCATCCCCCCCACAGTCGCTCACTCAAGGAGGTTGTGATGGGCCGAGCACTGAGTGCACACATCACACCCAGGTTGAGTGAGTCACTGGGAATGGGTTCTTCTCATTCCTTCTTATAATACTCAGGTTGTGGGAGCCACTAGATATGGGTCCTTTTCATTTCTCCCTTTCAGTCCTAGGTATCACACGTGTACTTCTTCTATCTTCTTTCGTGCAACAGAACTTCCTATTGCTTTAAGATATTTAATACAAAATTCAAACAAAATGAATATTTGTGAAAAAAAGGCAATCAAGATATCAAATCTTAAAACAAATGATATTTCAAAGTTTCACTGATAATATTAAGAAAAAGTCTGAGAATAATAACATTTTCAACACTTGTAGATCTTTCCAAAATTTTTAAAACGTTTAACGCTAACGCAAATTTTATGGACATTTAGGCAACACTACGAATGGAGCAGTTATTTCTAACTTGTTTTCAATTTAGGCTAAAATGGTTGCATAAGTCAGTGGGAACGTTGTCGGCGGACCGGTGTGGCGTTAAAAATAGAACGATGAAAAACATTGCTTGTAAATCGATTCAACGTCTTACTCGCTATTTCAGTGGTACGGCGTATCATAAATAACAAATTAAATACATAACCTTAAGTAACTTTAAGACTTATGACGTTTAGTTTGTACTGACCTTCGAATCTTTATTAATAATTAATAATTCCAAATGTCTATGTGGTTGTAAGTTTACTAAATCAGGTCAAAGGGGCTTAATGGATTTGGAACGTTTAGAATAATGATAGCCAAATGTCACCGATAGATAACTTTATAACAGACGTTTACTTTAAATTTAACTCTATATGTTGACTGGTATATGAACTATTTAAATTATAAGCGTAATTTAATATCTACAAAAGAAAAGTGAAAAATGTTAGTAATGTTTCCTTTTATACAGCAAACATTTATATTACAATCATATTTTTTTTACTATTTTGTATGACCCTGAATTTAATTGGACAACTAGTTTCACTAATGAAATGCTCATAAAACTGTCAATATTGCTATGAATTAATGCGATAAATATTGTTTATAGTCCGCTCAACTAGTAGACAGGGTGTGGTCGGCAGCAGCTCCATACTGTTTACAATTCGAACCTACGGCCAACCCTCGTTTACATCACAATTAACTTAATTTGCTTCTTCATAGGCTTCTTCCATTTCCTTATTGTGATGAGGAGGGTTGAGGTGAAAATTTTCTAGTGATTTGGTAATTACAGAAATTGTGAGGCTTTTCTATTGATGTTTAAGAGGTTACCTTCGTTTATTTAGTATTTGTTAGAGTAAATTACTCGTTTTATCGCTTAGCGATTGAAAGCTATTGATACGTTGAACATGACATATGTTGGAGTATCAATTTCCAAAGGCAGGTCTTGCGGTGAATTCCTTGTTACTGTAAACTTGGACACATATCACATGACATGTAAGTTGAAACTCTGTGGCGAGTGTCGAGTGTCTTCGGACATGCGCACGCGCCGACGGAAGCCGCCTACGAGCTTCCGATGTGATAAGGCTTCCTATGATACCATAATTTAATTATAATATGGGGAAAAATATTTGTATAAGTTAACAATGTGTCATTTATTTACATCCGGTTTGAGTGATATTTTTAAAAATTAAAATGATAAGTTTTTTCCACCATATTGTAATATGTAAAAACCCAACTCGAAGTTATAATTGTAATTAATTAAATACTACATTTATTGAACTATTCACATTTTTTCATTCTAATAAAAAATAATATATGATCAAAATGATATATACCTACACGTCTTGGAGTTTTTAAGTTTAGTTTCATTTTAGATTATTTAATAAATAAAGTTTGTAAACGTTAAAATATAGTAGTATTCTGTATGCAAAGAAAAGTTGCTATAAATCTTTGTCTAAGTGAGCAGAGACAGAGTTGAAGCACGCGCCCGCGTCGCCGCCTTCAATCTAAGTTTGGCTGGCCGTCCGCCACACTACTGAATAATGAAATGGGTACTGTCCCAGAGTTCTCGGAGCAACTTTGTCGATACCAGCGATAATTACGTTCATGTTGGTATTATAACTTGCGTAAATTTCACCCCTCATCTATGGCGTAAAAACATTTATCTAACATCTTTTAGTTTAAGCCTTTTTGGGTATTCTGTAACGGGATGACCTTATTTTTTGTTAAAAGGCCATCAGTTCGTCAGCGACACAATATTACTCTGTAGGACGATATATCGTGTTCCAATCACGTCATCACCCCTCAGGGCGTGGCAGCTAAAGGACGAGCAAGGGAGGCTCTCGTAATGTTTGTAGCAGTCGTTTTTGAAGTACGTATTTTGGAATATTTCTGACTTGGTTAATAAAATACTCTATCAATTTATTTATATATATATTTTCCTACGTTTTCTAAATGTTTAGACTGAATTCAATTTTTTTTAAATGTCATTTGATATGTTGACACTAGATTATTTTATAAGTCAGAGTCACTATATCAGAAAAAATCTAAATTATGGATGCATAAGAGATTAGATAGAGATAATATATGAGTGTGTGTGTCCAAAAAATTTGCAAAAAATGTCATGTTATAACTTGGAATCACATAACATTTAGGCAGTCAAATGATTCGTTCACAAGGCGTAACCGCGGCTAAAAGCTGGTTTGTCCACAATATACTATGATAGAACTATATTTTATAGTATTAATATATCTGTCGTCTCACGTCACAGCGTACATATACAGTAACATATAGCATATAGCAAACACATCTGTTATAAACGTCCAGGGGACATTTGCAGAGAGACGACTGTTATGAATCCAGAGTGTGATGGATGGATCTGCAGCCACTGTCATATGTATTTATTACTTACCAACTATGCAAATATTACATAGAAATTGCATTACTTCTACTTGTATCGAATTATATATCTTCTCATACGAATAATAGGTACCTACACAAGTTTTAATTTTAAACACTAACACAGAATTTGCTCATTAATTTTTCTATGATTGCTTTGAAATATTATAATCTGTATTTAGAGTAAATTTAACAGAATAATGTTTTAGTTAAGATATTAATCGAAAATACATCTCTCTATATTAAATTTGGACGAAAATAAGGATACATATACTGGCATTAGATAGCAGATATTAGCTACACACATTTGTATCCAAACAATGATAAAAACAATGTAAATATAGATGTTAAAGTGACTTACTAGGAAGGGTACAGAGCTCATAGTCAGTGACATGTATCGAACGACATCAGAGCACTTAGCGGAGCGAGTACGAGGCGAGGCGGGCTCGCATCAATCTCACCACAATTTTATATCAGATGTCGCTCTCAATCAATTTGTGCCAGGATCATATTCCCTCCTACTCAGCGCTCACCTTCTTCTAAATCTTTTATGTATCCCCACATAGGTTAGAGTAGTGTAGGGTTAATATAACATCGGATAGATATTTTTAGATTGATGTTTGCTACGAGCTGTATATCACGTGTTCAGATTGAATCTACTGTTTTTAGTGTTATTTATTTGCTGATATGATATATGTGGCTGCGATTTACTGTAAATGGTTCAGATACAAATAACATTATTATTGTATAACGTGATACGACTTACAAGTAACATAGATAATATTAAACTAACTTTTTTTCTTTTGAGTCCATACTCATAATATATATTATAATAAAAAAATGATTATTTAAAAGAAATAATAAATTTGTGACGATAAATCTTTTATTCATTTTACTAAATTCAAATATAAAAATAATTTTATTATATAAACCGTAAAGAAATTACATATTTAAAGAATGCTACGATTCTGAGTGTAAATATTTATTTTAATATCATAGAACCAGAACCAGAAAAGAATAAAGAAAAGAATATTTAATGTCATAGAACCAGAACCAGAAAATAAATAGATAAAACAAAACAACGATTCCGAGCTAACAAAAGCCTAGCATATTGTCCGTATTTCTTCTATAAGGCGATGTGACTAAGCGTTGTAACACAAGTTCTTTGTTTATATTATCCGCAGAGATGACTAATATCAATTGACTCTATCTATAAGCCTCTAGAGATTCGTGAAGGTAACTTCCCTAATGTGAGGAAGAGTTTTGAGGAACCACTGTAGATAATTAGAGTTCGCCTTCCTCTGTAATTAATGGGACATTCTTCGTGTAACTTGTTGTGACAGTTATTCTTTTAATTCATTTTGATTTATTGAATGATAATAAACAGTGCGATATGAGATGTAACAGATGTTATTCCTTATTATTTTATATCTGTATATTGGTTTGTAAATTTATTTGCTAAGATTAAAAAAAGGTTAACCTATAGGGAGTTTTATAAGTTTTTTATCTTTTTATTAGATTGCTTAGGTTAATAAAACTCGAACACAACTCAATTTGTGGCCTATAGAAAACAATGTCTGTGATTTTACAAACCACTTTGAATGTTTTTTTTATAAAACAATAATATCGATGATGTTTAATTATTTCTTCTGTATCTTAATCACGGAGTAGGTCGGATAATGATCCCGTGGTTCTAAACACCAAATGTCATAATACGTTTAACCACTATTTGCTCCAAACATTAGTACGTACTTCAAAAATTACTTTTCCAAATTAATGAATTACAGACTTTTCTATGAATTTGTTATGTGTTGATTTATTAAATAATATATTTAGCAGATTGTTCTTCCGACATAAAGATCGTTGGATACTACAAGCTTTATACCAAAAACTTTTAAAAGTCAACCTTTTGAATGTAATCAATATACAAGAATGTTGATAGCAAAAGTACATTTTCAAAATAGATTTGCGGTAAAGCTATAGATTATTAATTCCTAGTGACTAATCTAGTTACGAGCTAAGAGTTGCACAAAGAGATTGTTTATAAAACAAATGCCACGGTTGGTTGGTTGGTTGGTTGGTTGGTTGGTTTACGATAACCAATGTAATGGTTTTACCAACTCTAATTATTATTACAGATCATAATTTCCCAAGCAATATAATTGTTTTATTGCATCTAATATACTGAAGCTGTACATGCTGATTATTTATTCTATCAGATCTCATAC
This sequence comes from Napeogenes sylphis, assembly GCA_959347405.1. Classification (NCBI taxonomy): domain Eukaryota; kingdom Metazoa; phylum Arthropoda; class Insecta; order Lepidoptera; family Nymphalidae; genus Napeogenes; species Napeogenes sylphis. The sequence goes on from OY365776.1 coordinate 1,400,598, forward strand.
GTTTATAAGAGCCTTGGAAGTTTGCTTTGCTTTTCATAAATGAATATAATATAACAATAATTATAAAATAAAGTACAAATAAGGTTATGGTAATTCTTATAAGAAGTAATTAAAATTTCGTATTATTTTTTTATGAAGTGGGTTGGGTACGTTAATTTTTTTTGTATAGGAGTGACAGTGACAGGGGGCGGACCAGGATGATTAAAAAGATATCTTATCTTATCTTAAAAACGGAAGCTGCTGAATCAATATATTTATGGGTAGAATATAATCAATATTCGAACGACAAAACTGTCGATATACAATAGAAACTTGTTTGGTTCAGATCATCTTGGGTTAAATGTTAATGGAGCGGTCTGGAGTATTGGAGTAGTTTTATTGGTCGCTTGTTGTGATTCTACAAATGGTCTAATAGAGTTTGATTGCTGTACAATGCGCGTGAGACGATAGTCAGCAAGTGACGCCATTGACTCGTATTTAATTTAAGATAATAGTATGTTATAAGGCAGATGTTTCGATATAGATCGCATATAAAATATTTAAAACAACTTACCATGAATTGCGATTCCATTTCAATTTAATCACATAACCAATAAAACGAAAAGAATTTAAATGTCCGCGTTGCTCGACTGCAATTGCATTAGAAGTAAAAATAAACTGTATAAAGTAATAAAACGTGTTTTATCGCGAGATGTACAATTAACGGAATGTTTGATTTGATATTGTAGTGTAGTAAGCGACCGTGGTGAGCGGAGACCTAGAGTGCTGTGACGAGGTAGTGACGCGGTCTGAGGCAGCGAACACACTCAGCCTGAGCCGCGCCGGGCGGGCGGTTATATCGGCGCTCAATGGGGCGGTATTGATAAAAAAGAGATAATATATCATTACATGCCTATTAAAAGCTACGAGTACATGTCCGCTGTGAGATAAACCAACAACATATGTTAGAGCCAGGACATTATATATATTATATTGTATCGTGTTAGTGATAACAAATATGTTATCACTAATATGATACAATTTAGATGTAAAATTCCTGGGAAAAGCGAATGTGTTTACAAATTATATTCCTATATTTGTCAGATTTTATGTTTGTTTTCTAATCGTAAAAAGTTGTTGTACATTCAGTTATATTTATGTAATAAGTATTTAGAAGTGTTTAATAATATCAGAGTATTCTTAGGTTTTACTTTAAAGTATCAAATAAAACGAATGAGAAATATTATGCTTTTACAGAATGCGGAACATCGTACTTAGTTGAAATTATAATTTCACGGATCAACGAAAATGTTCATTGCCGATTAATTTTTGCTTTTCAGTTCCAAGATACGTCAGGTTGAATCTTTTTATTTGCCTGATATATTAATGAGATTATTTCATTCATAATGACTGTTCTCAAGTGTGATAAAAATAATACAATTTAAAGAGAAATATTTTTTAGAAAATAGGTAAAAAATAAAATAAATAACAATAAAACTGGATTACTTTACCACTTTATGACTTTTCTTTTCATAAATAATTACTTGAAAACAAAAAAATATCGACTTTCACAAACATATAAGTGTAGTTAAAATAATAGAAGTCTTATCCCAAAGCAATATATTGTCCATGGTCGGTACAAGACATACATTCTTTTTAAAGGTGTGGAGATTGCTCTATAAATATCCTTTGCAAGTATTGATGTGACATAGCACGTCTTTATCGTGAGTAATAGAGGTGAAAGAAACAAGTAACTTTCGATAGATGGGGTTAATTGCTTAATTAATCAAGTTCTACTGCAAATTAGGGTGTAAAAAACTCTTGGCATTTTATTGGAAACATCTGACATTTTTGTATTTTGTAATATACATTTACGACTATATTAATAAAAAATATAGAATGAGGTTTAATGACTAAAGTAAATGAATGATTTCATTAAAATCGGTTTAGACCTAGGTTGTTTTCATAGATAAATATCAAAATGGCGTACACGAGCAAAAACATTGGCGAGGAGTAGGTTTAAAACCTGTCAAATATGACAGGAAAAAGGGCGGGTAAATGTCACCATAATGGATGTGTCAGCGGCAACGCGTTACGCGACAAAACACGGCCCATTGGCATTCACGGACTTAGATCTACTCCCGAAGGATTAAGATACTGTAAAGATATCTATAAAATAATTCAAAATAACTTTACACTTTACTACTGCGGTTATATTCAAAACAGGAAGTAATTTAAACGAAAGCACGTTGCAAGCAAGAGACGGTACAATGGAGTTGCCATAATCAGAATAATGAATGCGATCGCTCAATGCGATAGTCAATAAATACGGGGTTCGTAAACATGTCGAAACATGATAGATGATGAAAGCTTTGAAATGATAAAATATGTACCTTAACTGATATGATAACATATAGTTTTGAATGTTGTAAGCAGTGTTTTGCAACTGTTTTAATTTTTGTTTTAATACTGAAAAAAATATGAAAAGAAATGCTAGCAGATGGAGTTTTTGTGCTAGATATAATTGGGTTGACATTTACCATCGGCTATATTGGTCGTTATCTGTTCCCGCCCCCTGCGCTCCATTTCACTTGTAACCCGATAGGGGGCGACGTCGGGCGGCATGACTACTCGCCTTGTAATGGCCACCACGGCCCTTTTTTTTATTACTGACCCGCTAGTAAACAGATCATTCGGGTTTGTGGTGTTATAAAAACGAAATTAACTCTGACCGGTAGATGACCAGATATCCACTACCCTGAATCTTGATATTAACATTCCACCAATTCTATTTCCTTACCTAAAGTTTCTTTAAAAAATCGCTAACTCACGCTAACCTCCAACTTAAATATATATATCTATATATATAGATACATATATATTATATACTCTTTGTTATAAGTGTCCATTTAAAACGGAAGGACATTCAAATGATAACAATGTGAACGTTATCACCAGCTTTTAACATTCAATTGAAGCATATATTTCTATTTGCAAAACGCGTATGCAGCCGACTATGTCCCGAGTGCAGCTTTGTGCACTGGAATATTGTGTTAATAGATTAATCCAATCAAAATATTAATTCCATAACGTAGCTCGTTCATATTTACATTTCAATTGCCAGATTCGACATTGCATATGAGATATCACAGATTATATTATACAAGTAGATAATATAGGCGATTCTATACAACGATGTGATACTAAGTACAAACTCTTAATATACGTGTTAGGATGAGGAGTATTATAAACTCGTAAGTCGGTAATTTTGATCGTTTCAGAATAGAAACGCAAATTGTAAATTATCGGGGTCTCGCTAGTGTAACGGCGCGTGCTCTCGCCGACTCGCCCGGGATTAGAATCCGAGTTGTGCGTTTGTGTTTTTATACCAACATTCTCGTATATCCCCCTATTGTTTCCTAGGATTTTTTTTTTCATATTTGATTCTAAAGTACATTGTGAAACAAAAATCTAACTAACAATAAAGATCTAAAGACCTTTGATTAGACTGTGGAACCGCCAATCGACTTTTATATCCTAACATTTTTAACGCTGTCTGCTACATTAGATAGAGCAAAAGCCGAGAACTGAGTAACCGCTCTGTAACCTTTTTGCACAAGACAATTGAGTCCATAAGGAACGGCGATTGCGGTTTAGCGCTGATGAAATGAGCCGAGAACATTATGGTCTGGACTCAATATTTGCTCTGCAATACAACTTTTATTGTGAAGACCAACACATTTTGTCCGATAATAACAGTTTTGGGGAATCGGTAATTACTTTTGCATGGTACAATATGTTCTTAGGATAAACGTACTTATAATTAACGATCAAGTAAATTTAATCATTATTTTGGAACAGTAGTTATAACATAGAAATGAATTTGAATCTTGCGATTGGCCACAGCTGTCGAGATTTATACGATTTCATCTATAAAAGTGAAGATTGAAGTTTAATGTCTCTTAAATTTTTCATGTCTATCTATCTATAAGACAATTCAGAAAATATAACTTCTTTATAGATCTTGTCTTGTCATAATTTGATATTCATAACCTACTTTACTAATATACATTGTTATATATTTTATTAAATTGTTAATGTTTTGAGTTTAGTTTCGTGTATGAAGCTGTATAGTTCCATTTTACAATTATCTTTTACCATCATTATTTGTTCCTGGCCATATTCAGTGACGTGCGTAAGCAATTTCGTTCGGACACATGTTGGATGTTTGTGTATGGTATTCGAGAGGGTCACCAGAGCACACCAAACATGCTCGATAGTGTAATCTAACATTGTATGTATTGCTTAGGTATTCATAAAGTTAATTAGAACGTTGTCTCCTAGTGATGTTATACTGACAGATCAAACATTCACCGCGTGGAAGAGCGGAAAAAGTATAAAACACATTCAGTTATTTAATCTAAGTGAACTGAAGACGATGATAATTTTTTTTGAGAGTACGTAAAAAATATTTTTGTCATATACTTTAAAAAATCTTTTTAATGTAATATAACTTTGTTATAGAAAATCTCTATATACTTAACTTCGATTGTGTAACGTGCAAGTCTCGAATGAAAGTAGATAACATTGAATTTTATAATGTCAGAGAATTTTGAACGGATTATGAGGTACCTAAATAAATTCTCTATGCACAAGCGGGTTTTCTGATAAGCAGCATGTATGCATCCGGTGTCTGCTTCCAACTACGCATTTATCATAGCTGGGTTCAAAGTTCGAATACAATGTCGTTGTTAGTTATATCTACGACATTTTTTGCTACATGCCAGCGAAAAGAACGAAATATACATAGATAAATCACTGTTAAGCGCAAAGCTACGCCCTGTGTTGAAAGCTGCAAGAAATGCTAAAATATTTGTTTGCAATACTATAATAATTTTATAGGATCATAGCATTTTTGGAGGAATGTCCAATAGCTTAATCCTTCGATGCTTGTTCATTTAGAGTGAGTAAAAAAATATATCAAATTAATGTCATAACATGAAAACGAAAGATTTTATATTATTCGTTTTTTATGTCTATTTTGACACCTAAATATTAAAATCCAACAAATTAAAATATGGCCTTAAAACTGGATCTGGGTTATAAAGAGATAAAATATCATTAGGACTTATACTTATCGACGGACTTCTTGTTGGTCTTCTTGACTACTGGGCATTGTCCATATTTTTAACTAGAACGTAAAACTTTTTTGATTAAATTCTCTTTTTGCGGGAAAATTGTCATTATGTAAATGCAACATTATATGAATATATATCTTAATATCTGTTAATGGTCTATAATCTACCAGTGGTGTTATTTGATTTAGTATATGCATTTATCTAAACTTTTAATATTTCTTCAAAATTGTCTATAAACTTAAATGTTATTTAAATAAAACGATTTCCAGGCGTCGCAGTTTCAAATCCTGCCTGAAGAATATTTTAGAATTTGAAAAAAATACGTTTCTTTGAAGTTTTGAATTATTGGAATAAATTTGAACTGATACAGCTTGATATTGCACAAAATCAATACGGCAGTCGGCAGTGTGCCGACTGACTTGACGTAGATGACAGTTGTTTTGTTCTGTGCTCGTTTTGCAACTGCTGAGCAAAAAAACTTTGGCGACTGAATCCCTCTTGGTAAATTGGTTTTGGGAATGTCAGCTGGTGAATGATAGTTACCACGCAATAAAACTGATGCTGGCCGATGTAATTGTGTTTGGTTACCTTAGATGGCTTAAACCATAGTTATTATTAGCATTCTTACGAATTATACTTTTATAATTATATTTATTATATTTACTCTTATTATAACCTTATTATAATTGATTAATCAAGTAAAAACAAAGCCATTAGTTTTATAAAAAAGTTTCATAATGCTACTTCATACTGCTACACTAGTATTTTGAGTATCCAAAAAAGGAGAAAATATCTCGAGTACTATGGTCTATGGAGTATGGTATGGAGACTGGTACCGCCGGCAGCTGGTACTTGAAACTTAACAACTGTTATGGTATGTTATGATACAAGTTCATTATTTGTTTTAAAAAAACGTGTATTCTTAATATAACTTTATACAAATATCATAATTTAGCATCATAATATGCAAAGTGAATACATAAATAGTCAAGCAGGTCTTTGACGACCTAAATTAGAGTTGCTTTGATACTTAGACATTCTTGAAATGTACAACTATTTGGTAATAAATCAAAGAGGGATCTGCGGCTACGTAATCGGGCTCCGACCTGGCCTCTACTCTTCTAAAACAGTCTAACCGGCGCGTGCATCTACTTTTAGTAACTGTGTATATTTTACTTTGACAAACTCTATCTATGTGTATTTTCACCGGCAGGAATAAAGTTCGAAAGAAAAGAAATGTTAACGAGAAAGTGACTTTTTAGTAACATAGAACAATGCATAAATAGACAGATATATATTTTGAATATATGAGCCGCAGTTTATGAACTGTTTATTTTAAAATGGCATAAGTAATTACATATTTGTTATAAATATTAAAAACAACTAACAACGTGTAACATAATAATTCGAAACGAATGAAAGTTTTAATGAATTTGAAATAATAATAATAAATCCTATGAAGGACCAATACCCTCTGCTCGGTGAGTTATAGTTTATAGATATTTGAAATTCAAACAATATAAAAATAATTCGCGTCGTAAAGACAAAAATGAAATACCCAATATTGAACGGTAATGTAAGACGCGGTTTATTACTAAAAAGCCCTTAAAAGTAGTATCAATCCAATTTCCCTATTGGAGTTCAGAGTGTCACCACATAAAATAAAAACGCGTACGTAACAGCCTCCCTTCACCGGGTGGCTTTGGTTATAAAAATTTCGTTAATAGTCCATTTACTGCATTAGCAATATTTTAAGGCACTGAAAGCAATGCATAAGTAATGGCGTATTGATATTACTTTCCTTCTTATCGAGTCAAAGATATCTTATATATATATAAAGAAGATATAAGATAACTTTTAATATGAAACACAACCGCACCTTGTTTGAAATTAAGTTAATAAAGGAATTTAATAAAGTTCGTTTTCATCACGATTACAGCAGATAATGCTCCTTTAAAAGGATTACGGTTTCGTGAACAATACAAGCGATTATCTCAGTGAATGCTTGTCAGCAACATCAAGCTCAGGAGTTATTGTAATATGTAAACGAGCCTGTCTACTGTCTACTCAAATTATCAGAGATTTAAATGTTCTTGTCGATTGCAAACACTTCTCTGTGTTGTTTGTAATTGCTAATTTATAATAAGACATTTAATTTAGCTTTGTATCTTCTAATACGTTAGACTGTATTGAATTTATTGAGAATATTGCTTTATAATCTGAAATATAAGGGAATTCATTTAGAAATACATTATTAGAAACGTACAACCGAAAATAGTATTTCGATGGCCAGTTGGTTTAATGGTTGGTGGTAGTTGTTATTACTGGTACTGGTTATCACTTCTGGGTTCATCACCCACACACCACCCACACGGAACAACTACTTGTGTGTTTTTGTAATTCTTATATTGGCTAGATGTACTTTGTCTCCCATATTTCTATACCTGTGCACTAGAAAAAAACGAAAATTTGAAAGCACAATACTCGGTTACTTGGTTATTGATGAATATAAAAAAAATAACAAATCAGCTGTCACATTCCACGTACCTACCTTTCTGGTTGACACTGACAAGAAAACATTATTCTTAATAGCAATAACAAATAGATTTAACAAGTTATAACAGAATAAATTACCAAACATTACATGGTCGTATAATCATTATCTAGAATCTTGTAAAATAAACCTCTTTCCAACTAGCATTAATGAAACGTGATGATGAGTCCAAGATGTCTTCAATCTTCTGCGATGACTTAATGATCTTTTCACTTAAAGAAAATTAAATCCAAATCCAAGTACGTAAATTATTACTAGACCTTTATACATCAATACACTATTGTATTTTGTTTTATGCTACAAATATATTATTTAATTTTATTTTGGATTCGCTATTTTCATATGTACCTACATATATTAAATTATTTGGGAAGGCAATAAAACTGCTTAGAGCATCGATGTTTTGAGATAATTATATATTACCAATATAATATTATCGATACAAGCTACTTCATGATTATTCTGACTTTTTTAATGTTTTCTATTAACAAAATAAAAAGTTACACGTGTAGTTAGCTTTATCTCTTTGACACAGTAAGGGGAAAGGTATGGTTGGACTTACGAGGAAATATTGAGGTTATAATTATTATAATATTTCTAACCAAATTGTCTTGACATAACTTCTCTATAACAATGAATAATAATAGGTATTAATAATGTACAATAACAAGGCATGTTGTTGTTATCTGTTTTATAATTTTGAAACTTACTACGTAATCGATTTGTTAGTACTTCAAAGGTTATATCATTATTTTAGGTTATGTAAATACGAGTAAACTTAATATTAAGTTAGAAAATTTAGAAATAAACAAGTCATATCTTTGAAATGGTTTATAATTATTTGAATTATCATCAACACGGGCCGGACTCTAACCTGTGACTATCGAAATTCCATTTCATTGCTCTCCCGATTAAGCTATTGTGTCTCTATCCAGCGATGAATATTGCATTACATTTATAGTCGTCTTTTGAAATTAGTAAAAATTGGAAGTTGCGATATTTATGAGTCATTTTTATGATAGAATAACATGGTTATAAAGGAAATGATATGCAAAGTATAATGAATAATGAAACATCAGAAGTAATTATAAGATTCTAGAATGTTTCCTTTAAATCCTTTGAATATACTTGTATAAGGGTTTGCTACGTAGGGCCCTTGCTATCGTAGCAGCGCAGGTGTGTGGTCGCACGTGTACAAAGCCTTCATGAGTCAGCGAGGGACGCCTAAACTAAGCAGTGCTTACAAAAATAGGCATTCTGATGTTAGTCATTTACATAAGTTATATCGATGGAATATCTTAATGTGCAAGAAGAATTAGCTTCTACATTCTACATTAATGATAATTGATATTTATAACGTTATAGTATTAATAGTGTAACTTTTTGGAATTTAATAACAGTACAAGAGACTACTTACATATTTTCTTAGCTAGACGCCTGCCGATTTTCTTACCTTCTAACAATGTTTTGTTTTCATCCTCAAAATGTTCCAATTTATTCAACCAATAAACTGGTTTGCTTTATTTCGGAAGTGTGTATAAAATATTTAAACAATTTATGTTTCGTATGCCCATTTCGTATTATTATTTGGCGCACTGTTTCCAAGATTATGTTTTCAAGACGGAGAGATAAATATCCAGGCAGATAAGTAATTAGAAACTTCGAGGTTGAACGTCTGCGGCAGGAATAAAAAAGAAATAAAGGAAAACAATCTGACGATTCGTGTTTGAGGAGTCTAGGGCGGCTGTGCGCTCAGTGGTTGGTGACTTTAACGGACCGTGACAATCGCTTCCATGCTAAATGTCATGGTGGCCATTGTTCTCTCCCCCCTCGCCGTTTACCTCACTCCCCCGCTTTTCCCCACGCATTGGCATTTATACCCCACGCCCTTACCTGCTCGGGTAATGAAAAATGTAAACCTACATTATTGATTATATTTCAGGTTCTGACTTCTGTTAAAAAGTTCAAATCAAACATTTAAAGTTGACGTGCTTCCTTGGTCGCGGGGTTGAAACGTTTGTCAACTTAATGATCTTTATTGTCAACAAAAGCAAATTATAAATTACAATGGAATAGTGTACTTAGCAAGTTGAAGCGAAGAACAAGAGGGGCCGGGGGGGAGGGGTAGGGGTGGACGTTAACTTAATATGGCGGGGGCATCACGGCAATTTGTTTGAGACGAACCTCCAGCTGCCTGAGTGCTGGCACGAACAGGGCTGCGTTCTGAGCAATTACAACTACTTTAGTAGCTTTTTTCCATTAAGATCCCACTGATATTGCGTTGTGCGTTAGTAACGTTTAAATGAAGTTGTAAAGTTATGTGTAAGAGAGAAGGAAATACACGTGATGTTGCTATCATTCGGTTGGTTATTGGTATTAAATATAATGATTGCAGACTAGGTAGGTATATATAATTTAAGTCAATTTCAACAAAGCAATATAAAATAAAAATTGTGTTGGGGAATACTTGTAATTAAATTAGTATCGTGTAAATTCATATTGAATGTTTAAATTTATATATTTTTTGCAAGCTGAATAAAGAATATATGAGCATCTAAATTGTATTCGTATACTCTAACCAACAAGTTTATTATATTAATAATATGTACAAACAACTGCTTCATAAAAACTGACTATGGCAACCCTAATTTAGGTTTACGCTTGTGCTATCGGAGGAAATCGCGCGAAAAGTGATTATGGATCGCTAAGACCTCAAGCTCAAATCTGTAGAGGGACGGTACGTTGAGTCAGGCAGCTCATTACACCTCATACCTTGCGAAAATTTCATTACAAACTTATAAAGACCTCGCAAAGTGGAAGTTTTAATAGTTTAGTGAAGTATGGCACGGGTATGAAATATATGGTATATGTAATATCATTTTGATACACTTCTCACCTTATTGACACAATGTGGAATAAATTATTTAAATAAAGTGTATGAATATCGCAATATTATATTATTATTTGTACACTAATTATTTAAGGCATATATATCATTTAATATAAGTGTGAAACAGAACAATTTAGATCATTTTACTTAGCATTTAAGAAACACGTTGGGGAATATATTAAAAAATCAATATCGATGGTGATAAGGTTTCTTATGGCAGCCTTGCGTCATGAGTGTGTCGTTACATTCACACCCGCGACAACTTCATTAGGAAGCCATAAACCCGCGGGGCGCGAAGGTTGAACACGGCTCGCTCTTAGCCCCGTTGGTTCACGCTGAGTAATTGTTCAATTTAATATCCCTTGATTATTTCTACTCCATTATATGTAATAGAAGTTGATTACTCAAGATCAACTTCAGTTTTAAGCTATTTATTGTTAAGATATATTTGATATAACATATATAAAGACAGTTGATATGAGGTCTGATTGATTTAAAAGTCTAAAGCAATCATTTTTAACTTATTAACATATATAAAATTCATCTATTTATGCACTTTTCTCCCAACAATATTGTAATCGTAAAGAAATTTTATAGATGAAATTCATGTGTACAAAAATCATAAAACGTTCCCGTTCCTGCTATTCGCGTACGATACAGACGTGAAGACAACGGTGTCCTCAAAGATCATTGGCCGTCGACTATAAAAGTGTATTTGCGGAGAAATTTAATAAAGCGGAAGTGGACGGCTATTACGCCCAAGCCTTCATAGTCGTGGACCGAGGACCTTGGATTGTCATACCACCCTCAGTCGTACATTCATATGACGCAGACGATTCCTCTTTTGTCCTATTATACTTGACAATACGTACGACACATTGTGTAAATTGGACTTCTTTTATGGGAGTAATTTCACAATTTGCTATGTTTTGATTGGTTCTTTGCAACTGAACTAGTCAAACTACTCCAATATACAAATAACACTTAGTTAAATAGAAGTGTTAAAGTTATTAATTCTATAGTCATCGTATGTCAAATAAAAGTTAAAGATATATATTATATTACATTATATTAAATATAAACATTTCATGAAAAAATAAATCAACAAGATTTGAGCACGCGTAATATTCTGGAAGGCTAGTTAAAATGAAGCTTATCCACAACTGTTCGTAGCACCGTCGTAGTCGTTTGTAGCTTCGTAGAGCTGATGTTTGATTAAAACATTTAAAATCTCCGTCTACCATCATGTCTATAACATACCGTTTAATTATATTCAGTTTACATAGAACGTAAATAGCATATAACTATAGCAACATATAGTATATTTTTCTACACCTGAAGATACATATATGATCTTATATTCTTACGTTACAAAGATAAAGGCACCTTTGACTTCGTCTTCAAAATTAAACTAATGCCATAGTGAAGCAACTTTCACGATATTGATAACGTTAATAGTGTTCAACTGATATTATAAAAATATTTAATGGAAAATGTAGCAATGAAGTAAAAGTTATGAAATTTACTGCTACCTCTTTATAATGGAAATAATATTGGACTATTTACATGATTGTATAAAGCTTAGCATGTAGGATAACGAGAAATAATTGTTTAAATTGCAAAATCTTGTAAGTTATGGCAATTTGCCTAGTGGTTGATTGGTAGACTGTCTGACTGTCTGACTGTCCAGGCGCCGACTTGTCGCCCTACTTGTTGCGCGATGCCATCACTTCATTATTTACCCAGACTTTATTTTATTATATTTGCATCATTTAACGCATATTATTAAACTGTACTTATTCAATTACTCATTTATTAAATTGCAAATTGGTTTACAATTTAATTTACATAAATAAATATATTATAAGTTATTTATAAAACCGTTACATTAAATTATTTCATGAACCACAATCAAAATGCACATATAAGTTTCGAATTTGTTGACTGGCTTTTATTTCAGAACAGCATATATATAACGGAACATCGATGTATATCTGATACTCTAGTGTCTAGACTATACAATTCTATTATCAATCCCTTCATTGTGTATTGCAGTACTCTTTCATTAGAAGTATTCAAATGATAGAGAGGTCACACCGAAAGTACAGGAAAATGTGTAATTTACGCCTTTGCTCATCATGGCCAGATTGAAATTCCCAGCCACGGCCGGCTGGCTGGCGCCGCACTTGTTGCGCCAAACATCATAACTACCCCTACGTGATCATATTATTTGATAGTGTGTTACTTCATTTATCTCTATATTAAATTTTGGATGTGTGGGTGATAATTCCTTATTTTATCATAGTGTAGTGCGTTATATACGTTTATCTTATTATATACGGTGTTCTATTTTTGTATGTTATATGTTTTTGAGATGGAACGTTAAAGCAAGCAACTAAATAGCTTGAATAACCGATGTGAAAGAGTTAATGTCAGTAAAGAGTAAGGTTCGATTCAAACAGATTTGTATGTAATCGGCTTTCAAGTAATCCAGCCATAAATAAGCAGTCTATAGTTTCGGGGGATTCTTGACATAATTCTCCGTTATTTGGCAAGAAATCCTTATAAATAGTATTTCAAAAAACGATGCGACGCCTTGCATCGCGAACGAAACATGTCTTAATCAAATTGCGACTAAATATTACATGTACAAGATAAGCCATAAATGACCTTTAGCTTAATCGTATCGAACTTTAGTATGTATAATATTATAATGAGGATAAATTACTAAAAGGTTTATATTTCGAACTCTTAACCCTTTGATGATTATTGAAATAAATGATTTGGCGGAACATTGTTTTTTAGACCTAATTTGGCTTTTTTAGATTTTATATCATATAGAATACTTTGTTTAAGAAACTAAAAAGGTTATTTCACAAGTCGTTGTACCTAACGACATATCAAAATACTCTAGGGTATTATTAAGGTTTGAATAATTCACTTTGGGTTAGTGCAATTTGATAGTCGATAAAATTGTTAGTTTCAGAAAATGAGTTCTCCTAAGTTTGCTTTAATAATAGAACCACTTTATTTTTGAGATAATATAGTTTGGATTGCATTGTAGACTAAATATTCTGTACTCGTAAATAAATGTAAGTATTCTTTAGAGATATTAGCTAATATAACAAAAGCGCTGGACAAATGTCCCACAAACTAATTTATTGGCTTTTAAGAAATGCGGTTGTCTCTAGAGCAACTCCTGTCGGTTATTGCCTTCTTGATTAATGGAAAATGTCCTAATGTTATTAATTAATTAGTGTTGCGAATTAATAATGTGAGGGTGCAGTTGACGTGACGCTGCAACTTCGCGTGCGTTGCTTCTGTTCTAGAGTTAATTTAAGAAGCCTTTTAAGTACTTCACTGATGTTAGCTTTATTTAATTATGAATATGGTTTCAATACAGTTTTTCAATTACTAAAGGTGAAGTTATAAGTCAATATTCTTTCGAACCGACGTTATTAAAATAATCTTTGAAAATATACAGAATTTATTTTTTCTTCGAGGTTAGCCATCTTTAGATCATTACTTTTATCATATCTAATTGCAAACTGTAAAAAGTAACGACTTTTAATAGGAATGGTTCAAAGGCGTATAAAAACAAAAAGTAAAACTATATCGTAAAGATGGTAATCTGGGTGGATGGGTCGCAATAAGCAAGAGAAAAACAGACATGGATTTTTGAGGCTGCCCCGAGCGGGCACTTAGCGGGGGCTATTAAGGAGCTGTGACCGCTAGCGCGACGAAACGACCAGAACTATAAAACCGTTAAAGTAACGTTTCAGCAGCCGTAAAGAGCGTCGCAAGATCTGTTGACAATGTCGCCCGATCCGCTATAAACCGTATGCAGGCAGTAAAACTTAACGGATCGCCGTTAAGATCATCAAACTTATCTATAAAACTTAAATCACAATTTGCACTAATTCGCTAAGAATAACCAATCATTTTCTACCAATATTATTACACCAATTATAGTATCTTGGTTTCTTAATTACTAAGTTCTCTAGCACCATTTTATTCATATATAATATCTAATATATAGCCATAAAGTGCCGCAATTATAATTTGTATTATTTTTGGGATTTCTTCTTGAATATGTCAAGAGTAAAGTGTGGTTTTTTGGCTCGATGCCCGCCTCTCTCGTACAAAACTGTTGTCCTAATGCGACGTTTACTTATGTGCCGCATTTACATATGTGGCCTGACTTTGTCCAACGATTCCGTCATGAGCCTAGTTTGAAAACAGAATTATTAAATTCCAATCGAGCTTCTTTAATAAACATTATATTGAGCATAGCGTATAATATTTTAGTTAAATTAGTTTTTGAACGTACTTAGAGAATGCAGTAAATGTTCTAATCTTTATGACACATGAAACCTCTTTATAGTGTTGGCATAAAAAGGGGAGGTATTCAAAAACGCTTTACAAGTAGTGGAAGGATGTTATAAAGGTTTTACGGTCGCTTTCCGTCAGCGAACGCTGCAGTGGTTTTAATGGATGGCCTGAGTGCATACGAACATTCATGACATTGGCAAGAAATCTTTAACGTGGCACTTAAGAGCGATGTGGATCTGAGTGAAATTAACATCAATGTACCTGAAGAAGTGATAAAGTGGAACGACTACTCTTGTAATAATTAATTGGGGCATAAAACATGTAAATGTTGCAGATGTTCATCTGAATGAGTGACTCCTTTACTAATAAATGAACGATTAACGGGCGCTACATTAAGCGTACGAACAATTCAACTGAAACTTAATGTAAAATAAATACTTACGTTGAAAGCATTCAAAAATTTCCCATCAGTATGTAAGGTTTATTTATTTTATGTCAAAATGTTTATCTTGGGTGATTTATTACATTGGCAAAAATGATGAAATTTCTTTACTTAAATAAATTTCTCATCAATTAGTAATTTGAGACGTCTAAGTAACCCCCTTTCCTACTAGTTCATTTTAATATCGAAGTAGAACGAGGAAGTGAACGTTTATATATAATACCGATAAATAATAAGTTTATTCTTACATTACGTAATTCAACGCCAAGTAATTTATATAGATAAATTTGTAATTTCAATTGTAGTATCGTATTTGATTAAGGTTTAGTTATTAGGTCAGAGTATAACTCCAGGTAGATAGGCTCTGGTGTGGGTGTTAGGGTGTGCTGGGTTAGAGAGACGTCTGCGAGGTTGTTTTAGTCACTGATCGATCCGGCCGTCCCACTGCGCCCTACTTAGCTGGTATACCATTCTATATTCTTCTACTTATTGTTCGTATTACACAGTGAATAACGTACCACCTTAGCTTGATGGTCGGAATATGGTTCAGTAACGAAAGATTGAAGCTTCTAGAAAAAAGTTTAAATATGATTTAAAGTGAGTTTAATGTTTTTAAAAATTATATGAGAATATGAGATTAGATGGTATTAAAAGATTTTTTTATGAGTTAAAAAATAATAATTTCATATTTATATTATTTTAATGTTTAAGAAATATCATTCTTAAGCTATCTAAAGCAAATTTAAAAAGAAATATTCGAATATTATATTTTGGAAGTAGGAAGGACCGAAATAGAAGCTTGACAAATGAACTTAAGACAGTTGACGGAATATCAAATAGTTGTTATCCATCCATCCATCCATATCCATCTCATAGTTTGTTTAGATTATTTAGATGAGGAACCAAACCACTAGCACCAGCAAAGCACCAGGAATTCAGATTTTACGGTTATCGGTTTAGGCGAACTCTAAAGCGAAAGCTAAACCAACCTGCTTTCTATTGAATTTAGAAACCTAAATAGTCGGTTGTTAAAAACCTTTCATTTAATGAACTCTATGTACCAATGAAATTCCTGAAAGTTAAAGTAGGGCTGAAAATTAAAGTATACTGAAAGAGATGTTATTAAGCGTAAATATTTTTTTGCAAAACAGGTGTTTCAGCCAACAAGTCATGCTGTTTGCGGTCGCCGCTGGTCTGCGGGTCCTGCTCGCGAGGGTATTAAAAGGTTCACAGAAAAACTTTTATAATTAAAGGACATCAAAGAACCTCTGCTATGGGGTTACACTTAGGATCGTTATTCAAAATAGCTGTACAAGAGATAAAGGAGAGGTCAATGGAAATTTATTTGTTATCTGTGCCAAGGTTTTTAAAAAGTGTTTGTAATTCGAAAATATTTTACGATGTCTGGTTGCATATCGATGTTTATTAACGATTTTCTTCATTACCGACTATGATGTTGTTGTTAAATCGGTTATTTTTATACAAATAAAGATATACTTATATCTGTTAGCCAATCGGCAGGGGTGCTCAATAAATGTATTAGTAGACTTTAGTTGTACATCAGAGGCAGTAGTAATCAACTCCCCGGTGACCAGCCAGTAATTGATTAGTCTCAGACTCGGCAACAACAAGAGATAATACCGACTTTAGTTAGTAGATTTGTCAACTGAGCTTGTAATTAAATAAATACGTAACTGGTTTTTGTAACTTAAATTAAAACCGTACATGTGTTTTTGTTGAACCTCATCAATCAAACTGATGCTGCACAGTGTCTTCTTGGTCGTCTGACTGTGAAAGAAATATAAATATGGTGTAGTATTATATTCTTAACCATATTATCTATTATTGTATGTAATTGAGGTATCATTTATATGGAACAATAGGAATTATTATAATTATTGTGTATTGCAAAATCGATATGAAATAAATTCAATTTTTTTTAACAACTACTATCTTCTTTACAGATCGTTTTGACAGTTAAGTAACTGGAGGCAAATAATCCTATCTGCACTCAGTGTCATGTTTTGATAGGATCGACTTACAAAACCAGCGTCTCATCCTTTTATGCGCTTTCCATCAACTTTTAAAAGACCACCTCTGTCTTCTAACAAACAATTTAACAACCTAACTTCGTCAAATAGACTTTTTGGAGGAGATTTGTTATTGCTGTAAAAGTTTTAAGTGGCTTGTGAAAGAATTAAGGAACGAGTTACTGAAGTGAGTTATTGCATAATTCTGTTGTTTATTTTTTTATTATCATCAATATTATTGATATTATATAAATCATTTTAAAGGTAAGTACATTTTTGCGTCCAAGCTGTCGGCGTTCATTATATATTTTATCTAAAAAAATAAATGATTATTAAAAAGTCTTAGGTAAACCTTCAAAATATTACAACAGAATTTAACAGACAAAATAAAAAAGATGTTTATTTTTAGGTAATTGTTTTCTTACATTTTTTTTTATTATTTTGGAATTAGTAAAGTTTTGAAGCAACAACTTTGTATCCAAATGGTTGTTAAATGTTGCGTTATTAAGAAAGTCTTGGCTTCGATAAGAGCGGTGTGTAATGGTCCCCTGGCGAGCTGAGCCCTCCATTAGGCGGGTGTGTTACGACCCCCCGCTCAGCACAGCGGGTCAGTGCACCCCGATCGGTTCCACCAACTTTCCTCTAAAAGACTACAGTGGAAAATTAACTGCAGATAATAAGACAGACAAAATGGTACTTTACAAGTTTTCACAAAATACCGTATTGTAGGTTTTAGTTCAATAACGATGTAATTGTTGTTTTTCTAAAGTTGTTTAGAGGATATTTAAGTTCATTCTTTATTGTAAAGTTTGAGACAATAATTTATACTTACGACTGTCATTATTGCTAGAAATTGCTTAAAACAAATTTGTTTAGCCTTTTGAAGCCTGAATTGTTTAGCCTTTTGAAGCCTATTTAAAATGACCATTCATATTAGTTTTATTAAAATGTTTTTTTTTAAATAATGAAGTCTTTTAAAAGTTCCACATCCCTGTCGTAATACGTACGGATCTAGTTAGCTTTCAAAATATTACGTAATTGTGATAACCACATTTCACGTCCGAAACTCCTGTAGGTAAAACCTAATTGAGTTATTTCCTCTGGAACAAATATTCATTTAGAATGCAAATTCGGGCATTAAGTGCATTATTATTATTTATTAGAAAAATGCTTTTATCTGATAACTATAGATTAAGATTATTTAAACGTTAACATTGTTTCGGTTTAAGTAAATAGTTTTTATGTTAACATTTAATTATAATTCTTATAGGTGTCGTGAGAGGCAGCGCCGGGTCGTCTAATTACAAACGTTCAAAACAACTTTTTGTTCAGCTTGATTGTCGCCTCACTAAAGTTATTCAGTTCAAATTGAAAATAACATTTCACTGTTCACTTTTAAAATGTTAAATACTGTAACGCTTTTGTTATTAAGTCGAATAATTTATATTTATGAACAGACGAGACCACGTTGAAATTATTTGTTATTCCATTCTCTATGTAGTCTAAACTATTATAAAATAGTACAGCTCAATGCTCGTAGAGTTGATAGGATAGGTTTTCATATTCTGTGACAGTTGCATAATTCTTAGCATCCAATTTTAAAGCAGCTGCATAGTGTAATAGTGTAAGCTATTCGTTGGGCTTCGTCAGCGCTCGGCTCGACAGGCACTCAAGGCTCGAGCCTCCAACCCGCGGCCTGAGAGTGCTGGCGCGGCGGAAGCGAGCCCTTACGTGCTTGTCACGACATGCCGCCTTTGTCCACCCACTAGGCTTATTTGCTGAACAATGAGAAATACGAAAGCCTCCGACGTATTTCTATATTAAGTCTCGTGCAACGCAAAAAGTACTTATCGTGAAAATACGTCGCGATCCCAATAAAAAGATATCTTCCTCAATAATCGAAAAAAGCATACTGATTGATGAATGGTCCGTTATAAGTTTGGGAACGGTTTAGAAATTTTATTTTCCTCAAAAAGCGACTCTGAAATAAATCAATATTGTATCCGATTCATGAAGCGCTTTAAATACGGAGTACATCAGGCAGGTTAAGCCTGTGAAATTCAGAGGAACATTGAAAACAGTAAAATATCTTTAAATAAATTGTGCTGGTTTAATGTATAGTGAACAAGAACTTATTTTTTTTATTGTAATTTGTTTATTTCTCGTATAACCTTAAAAAGATGAGTAACAGTAATCTTCGCCGCATGAACAAATATTTTTTTGTGATTACACAATTCAATTTCTCAATTCAGTCGGTCCGTCAGTCCGAGTGAAGGATGCGAGTTACGAATCTATGTGACAGGCCTCCGAGCTCTGCCTCAAGTGTAATCGATGACATGTCTAGTAATTATTTACTCTATAGTAACTTAATATGATAGGTAAGTAACCTAATATTTATAGCGTAGAATAAAATAAAAACTTAAAGTCAATTTTAATTATACACATTAATAGAAACTAAATAAAATAATATGCAATCCTTAGTTTTCTATAAATACATTTCTTCTCTTGTTAATAAAACTCTTTACGTTAAAAAAACGATTAATATACATTTAGAAGAAGCTATATCCATTTATATATTTAAAATCAATTAGTTATCCCGAGTCCGCGTCTCTACATAATTCATTCTGATGTCTGAGAACAGTTTTCGACCTCGGTACGAACGAACCATAAAAAATGTCGAATCACATTACATTTTTTATAAACTTGATTGATGACAACTACAACGCATAGAAATCAATTCGATTTTAAATATTACGAAATAATATTCTATGTTATTATAATAAGCCTGTGGTATCTCCCATCACAACAAGAGGGCTCGTGTAAGTGAAATAACGTGGTATGTATTTTATTATCGGCATTTTAAAATCATGTCAAATCGAGCGATTTTAGTAAGGAGAATCGACGAGAGGCACTCAATGGAGGGTTCCGAGTGCACTCGAGGGCCCGTCACATTATTCGACCTACTTAGAGGCTGGAGAGCCTGAAGGTGTCCCTCGAACCACCTACTTATGTCTTCCTTTGTATCCTTATGGAAAAATTTTAGTCATGGCTTGAAAATGTACGATTTTCCTTACAATATTTATTATACATAGATAGATACATAGATAGATACATACATAGATAATTTTAGATATTATTAAAAAAAATTATAACCTTAGCATGACTTACTTTTTCACTATGTTTAAAATATCTTATAGGCGTCATAGAATTCTATAAGCGATGTAAAAATAAATGGTTTTGAAATTGCATTTCATTTTATAAACAATAGTGTGAGTTTAATAGAGTAAAAACTGTCAGCGAAGCGTGTCCTAGATAGTGTCACATGCAGTTGTACTCAAATAAACTGATTGGTTACGTTAATTATATTATTTCAGATACGCGAGGAAAGACAGCTACAGTTACAGCTGCAGTTCATTTGTATCTACGAATTGAACTGGCTACAAACACACTACAAACATTCTACAAACATTCTACATCTTTAATTATAACAAGTATTACTATACTATATTTTTCAAAAGTTTCATAAGTCAACTTGCAACGCATATTTGTATACATATTTATAACAATCTGTTTCATGATTATTGGAAGCTGAAATGCCTATGAAGATATCCAAAAACCTTGTAAGATCAGCTATTAGTAATAATTAGTCTATTATCAAATCTATTAAGACAGCAGGTATACACTTTTATATAATTATAATTATCAATTTCGTAAGGTCGTGGTACAGAGTTGTAATTATAAAGAATTTAAATCACAACTCTTGTAACTTTGGTCATCGCTAGATATTTTGCATGGAAATGAAGCGGTCATACATGGATAATAATATGAGCGGTTCGATATCGCGGAGTGACAGCCTCCGCCATATTGGTCGCATAAATCAAGTCTACGAAGTGTCACGGGCGTAAGCGATCGAGTGTCAGCTCGTCTAGAAATAAAAGCAAGGGAATTTTTCACTAGTTGAGTGGTTTGCTCTGAGGCATGCGATGAAATTTGTCTCCGCCGCCACCAGGTTTTATTTTAAGCACAACTTTTGCTTGCGTAATTTTAAAAAGTGGAATAGTGAGGTGAGAATATTTTTGTTTTCACAGTTTTAGCTACAAAAATAAATCTTTAAGATACAAAATGTTTTTGTTTATTTGAACTTGTAACTTTTTACTAAGATTTGGTTATGTTTTAATAGTTAACACAATACAAAACTATTAAAGTTATATATTAATTCTACAGCGTTTTATTAGAAATGTAGGTACTGAAATAGAAAACAAAGAATATAGGAAGTAAGCATAATGAGTTTCTATGTGTTTGAAAATGACGTTTCAGAGAAATATGCATGATTAATAAAGTTATTATTTATAATTTTTGTATATTCTATTTACGGCTGGGAAAAGATATCTATACCCGTGCCCAGTCCCAAGGTGTCAAGTTCTGCGGTGGAATGAAGCCGCAAGATACATTCACAGAGGTGATTCTTGTTACAAATCGGCTCACTTGGGAACCAATCTTTCTTTTTTTATAGACCTAGTAATATATTTCAATATTGCGCAATCATATATATACTTCTTTTTCATAATATGTTAAAGCTAAATGAATAATGTTGGGATGCACTCCAGACCATCGAGAGATTGATATTAACTACCGTACAACAGTATTGTAAAATAGTTTTTTCTTGCGTGAAATTTAAGACGTGTCCTTACTAAATTGGAAACGTCAAATCTATTTATATTACATCATATAACACTTGACAAAGTTTCTTATGAGATATTTTTACGTCAAAATCATAACAACTTGATATTCAATATTTCAATAAAACCTTAAATTTGGGGAAAGAAAGTGGAGACAAATTATATTACAAAGGTCCTGAAGATATTGAAGTTTCCATCGCAAAGATAGCTTTTAAGACACACACTTTGACAGAAATGTATGTGTGTGTCTGTTGGATGGTAAGTTTTTTGTTATCTTGATATTTAGGCGCGGTGTTCCTGTAGTGGGTCGAGGAGCCCGCTCGTATTTGTTCACTGAAAATTCCAAGCTTCCTAAGACGGCGTTATCTAAACTTCAGGCTTTTGTAAAGTAAGTAGATTTGGAAATTAGGTTTTCCCTTACAAAATATTTATAATAGTATAATATCTTAAAAGTGTATTTCTAAAAATTTGTATTCTCGAATCGCTTTTACATAGTAATACTTAGAGTTAGTTCAGAAATAAAAAGAAACAAAAAAATCGTCAACCTATAATAATAAATATTATTCATGAAATGATATGACCTACGATAAAATTTGTCAAAATTATTGTATACTACATAACCTTTTCCGTTATTTTTAACCCCAAAATAATTACAAGTCAATCCATCCATTGTATTATTGACTACTGTAAAAGCCCTGGCGTAATTCGTAAAATATTCCACGGGCTCCCTAAACGGTTAATATCGGCTAAAATACACCCTAACGTTCGTTCCCCCGTTGTTCATATCGGCATGTTATTCAGATTATACACGAATATTTCAATGCTCTCTACTAAATTACAGCGCACGAAACTCTTTTACTTAACGTCGTTGACTGAAGCGTGCTTCGTACTCACTTCGCATGTTATAAGCGAACGCGGGATTTTTATATAAACCATCGATATTCTATTAATATTCTATACGAAACTATAAAAGAAAATGGAAAATAAAATTAGGAACAAAAAAGAATGTTAGACGTCACAAGTACACATAGCTTTTTGGCTGTAAATTTAATTAATACAATTATATATATTAGCAGAGATTTCTCGTAAATACCCATCTCTCAAACATCATACACGATAAAGTACAGCCCGTTTAACGTTTGCATTCTGTTTTTACCGACGAAAAATTGTAGCACATTAGGAAGCTCCATCTTAAATTGTTAGAGAATGAATTTCCCTGAGCGTATACTCCCGTTTCATTATTCTAAACAAGGAATAACTTTACCAAGGGAAAACAAAACAATCGTATTAATTTTAAGCGACTGCGGTCGCTGCATTACTTGATCATATTATTTATGTTTCTACTCTTTCGGTCGTTTTGTCAAATTCATAGCAGGTACAGGAATTACAGTGAAACCTCTCTGACAAACAAACCAATTAAAGCGGCCTTTGAAATGGTTACGTGAAGGAAAAAACACGGTAAATGGTAACTGTCAGCATTTCGGACGAACACAGTGCCCTTTAATTAGATTCGTAGCGAGTTCGTAGAGTGTAACCGGCTTATACCAGCTTAGCCGGTGCCGGGGAGTGCGACCGTGCCATTGCAAAAATGACCAGCTAATTGGCTTAACATTGTACGCGCATTTCAATATCCAATACCGCTTAATGGCGACTACTAAAAAGCCGATGGGCGATACCGCTGTTACGCTGGGGATTATAGCCAACTCATTATTTTGTTTTCGTTGAGAACTTTTAATTTGAATCCCTAGCTTGTATCATTGATCTTAGTGGTTTTATATTTGTCTGCACTTATTCGTGAAAACCCACTTTAACAGCGATAAAAGCAAATATTAATACTATCGAGGTAACTGATTATATAATCAATATAAGATAAAACTTTTACTGAAATCTCTCTAGTGTAAAGCCTACTGCACAATGGAAACAGGTCAAGCATAAAGAACAATGTAAAACTTATATATTGTTTTTTGTTTTTAATATTAACAGCGCGCATTCATTCTTTTCATGTAAAGAATACTGTTGCAATATTGTTTTGGTAAAATTTGGGGTAAATGCCAAAGGTTAAACAACTCCGCAAGGTGGCGCGATGATCGCGGTGACGACTTCCGTTCAACCCCGGATGTGTTACGTTAAATCCAATACCTCCTGTTTTCTAGTTCTCTGTTGTTATTAGATACATTTATGAAACAAACATCGGTATATTTGTTTAGTTTCACTCAGGTTTCTAGAAAATTATACCTCATGTTGTTACTTATTATATTTTTATCTGATGTATTTTTTTTTATTTTTATAACAAATACTTAAAGGAAACCTAACTGAGTGGAAGGTTATCCGAAATACAATACTTTAATTTGTATTTCGTTCTCTTTCCTTATCTTACCCGCAAATTATAGTATCTTCTTTATAAGTTACAAAGTTGGTTTGATATTTACTAAATATTAGGAATAAAAAGTTACAAATACATTAACAATGGTTAATATAAATAATAAGAAAATAAATAATGTACTCTATTAAGTGGAAAATAAAGCGCTTAGTTCATAGAGCAATATTCCTGCTATTACATTAATGTTTCGAAGCCTTCAGGCATATTTTAAGAGGTATTCACCGAAGATTCTTAGCATTCCGCCCTCACAGTACGTTCGTAGTCATATTCACTGGCGAGTTACGTAAGTTGACCGCTCTCATGATTTAGCTCTTACTATAAATATAGAACACTAGTTATGTTAATAAAACGTTAATGCTAGAAAAATATTCATTGTCGTTTTTGTTATTTACACTTTTCTACTATTTAGGCCATATATTAATTTAATATTTTAAGTACCTAAATGTTTGGGGTTCAGTTAGTTTAGTTAGAACTGAACTTTATGTATATTATATAAAAATAGCTATTTTATTGGCTAGATTTTGACCTGATAATTGTTCCAATGGGATTTTAATTGAATTTCATATGGTAGAGATTTAAAAGTTTTATGTTATGTTTGTAATATAATGAGTTACCTTATCTGTATTAATATTTGTTTTTAACGCTATTAAAATAGTAAAAAAAAAAAGATTTCGTGGATGAAATGAATTATTTAGAAAAGACTGATTATAAACATATACAAATAAATAAGAACAATCATAATAACTTAATGAATTGAATTTATAACATATTGAATAAATCAGCCAACGGATGTAGTTAAATATATTTCAGTGTTTCTAGATTTTGCTTGCCAAAGGTAGTATGAATATCTAAACTTAATTTAATATTCATAAAACATATTTAAAAAGGTTGAAAATTATTTAAGTCCCATTAAACATTATTCAATTCCTATCTCAGGTAGGCTCGTATCTAATTTATCAGTTATTTTTGTAAGCATCATATTTATTGTTTCTCTTCTTTATACACTATATAATTCTTAACCCCATTCTGACTTTAATAACTTATTACTCATATGAGCAATATAATAAAAATCAAATAAGTTAATAATAAATGTGAAACTTAAATTGAGTTTAAATGAATAATAAAGTTTTATGGCTTAGTAGTTGCAGTTCAAACTACTACTACAAACAGCTACTACACGCTAGCTGTCGGCCGCAGTCGTGTCGGCGCCTGCTTTAAATCTTTAATTACTAACACGTTTACACACAGACAAATACACACTATATTTGTTGCGTTGGTCTGTTTAAATATTAATTATTTTAGAGGCTTCAAAGACTTATATAAAACATGTAAACCAAAACATTCGTGTTTAAGAGCACTCTGGCAAGAAAATTCGATGGAGTCCTTAATCATAGTAACAGTCAATACGTTTAATTTAAGTTAGTCGTTCTACCAATTTTCACACTTATTTTATTCATGCGCGAAAATTAGATAGAAGTTTACAACTGCTCAGGGAACGTGGGACCGTAGCTCAGGCACAATAATTTCACCCTATTACTTCGCGTCGCGTGTCCAACGTACAAATAATTCATATACCCTCAACAGTAATGGCCTTTTAGCTGGCCGCTCTAACTTCAAATGTAGTTACTCTGATGCTTACAAACTATTGCTGTAAAGTAGCCACTAAAACTATCAATTTATACCACTCATGTGGTCTACATTAATAACTGTTTGCGGCTAACAGTCATTTATTATTTACTTTTTCCGGCAAGTTTCTACAACTTTTACTGAAATCTAGGCTCACGTAAATACTACTTGGACGTTAATGCCACTGACTTCATAAATTTAAAACTACCGAATTTTAGATGGAATTTGTTAACGAAGAACGAGGTACAAAACCGCTTTTTGATTTAATAGTATGGTTGAAAGATTTACTGGATTTTTTTTATATATATTTTTTTTTTATAAGATAACTATGTAATGACCAAAAGACGAAATTCTAGTATGTGAAATAAATGAATGAATTTTTTTATGAAAAGATATTTTATTTATTCTATTGTTTTGTTAAAGAGTTGTCGATGAAATAAAAAGAAAATATTATTTTTTCATAAATTAAATATAATTTTGATTAAAAAAATGCGGGAGTATCTGATACATACTTCCATACAATTTATAATGTCGTCGAACACTCGTCTTAAATGTGTGCATCGTTTTGTCAACTAACATGAAAACTGTTACTCCTTCCTATTTGCAAGTGCAAGTCGCGAAGGCGTTGATACAATAAAATGATTTCAGTATATACCATTTACATCGTCTGTTAAGTTTCATGTTTGGGACGTGTTTAACTTCATTAAGCATAATACTCGCTCACAACATACTCGTTTAAGTCCAATCTAAGTTGCGGGAACGGGTTTACTTGTGAATAAATTATCATGTAGTCGGCAGAGTTTGGTGCGAAGACAACCAGAATATCATTGAATGAGATACTAACGTGCTAGAGAGGAATAATGAATTAACTTTATTATCTGTATTTGTTAAGTTATTAGTAGTATTAAACGTGACGGGGTTAGTTTCTTTTTACTCGTGTATATGACTTATAAATTTTATCTGTGACATTTAGGCAAATGTTACGAGTAAAGATGCCAAATTTAAAGCAAGAAACCGTATCAGCGAGTACCGGCGGCTGGAGCTTGCAAACTGAATAATTACCACGCTAATGGCCACATTTCAAATAAACTCCTAATTATTGCACTACAACTTGTTCTCACGGTAACATTCATCATACATACTTAAACTGAATGGAAATAAATATATTTTTAATAATAGTATGGTTCCGGTGACAATGTTACAATTAATTTTTCTGTAGCAACTATGCTACAATGGTGCTACGCGGTGTCGTAGCAATGAAATATTGGATTGTATTTTCCAACTAGCCACAAAGCATAGAAATGAGATAAATAAAGTTTTCACAAGAATTAGGTACTTTTCTAAAATAAAATATATTTGAAAATATTTAATGGTTTATGTGACATTTGTACACAAAGGACTTATTCGCAATTATAAAAAAAAGTAATGCCAGTTTGTTTTGTAATTTGATGCTACTGTACACGAATAGGGTAACATTTACACATACGATAATAGTTATAGTTATACTAGAATATTTTGCAAAGGTTTAACAAGTTTTAGTATAATATCTTTAAATAATTAAATGATATACCAACATATCAATATTATTTTTAACAATATTATACTTATTTTACATATTGTAAAAACACAGAAATATGTTAACTGAAAGAAATGATAAATAATTAACCACAAAAATATAAAGCATATTAAATTAATTTCATTTTAAAAAATCGTCGTGTAGTATTATTGTATAGAATCTTTTTTCTTTTCCAAAATTGTGTCGCGTAGCGTTCCCGAGTATTCTCAAAAAGATATTCAATTTTAAAAATACGCGAATGTAAGAATATTTGATCTTCAAATCATTTAATTTTATTCGATATCTTGTATAATAAAAAAGTTGTTTCCTCGGGTGAAGTCCCATTACCGCTGTTGCTAAAGTTATCTTTGCTTGTAACTTCCTTGTACCTCGTAAGTGGGACGATATCGACGTTGTAAGTGTGAACCCTTCGGTACAGACATAAAGAAACACCCATCAAAATGCAATATAAAGATATTTGCTTATCTTTTACCTTACATCCCTTGAAATATAATAGATTCCTTCGGTTATTAAGGATAAATAGTTGAGGAATCATAGGATTACATTAACGTGAAACCTGTCTGTCAATAAGTTAAGGTAAAGTATGAAGTTATACTAAGTAATATAATCCTTGAAACGTGTGTGGAATGCTCCTTTCACTTTATTAGAGACGTGATTCCTATTTATATTATATTCTCGTATTTATTTATTCTCCCTCCTCTATCGAGAGATTCCAAAGTCGGATTAGATCACCTCTACCGTTAGTACTTCCTAAGCAATGAGTACCTTAGTAAACTTACGACGACTAATGGCAAATTATTATAAGAAACTTGGTAGATATTTATATTATTTTTACTGAACATACCGAAGCAATAAGGTATAACATTATATTTTAAGTAAAGTAGTACGTAGATTAGTCGTAATAACAATAAATCATAGAAATACACAGATCCTATTTAAAAAAAAATGGAAGATAATCGATAAAATCGTAATAACTTTTAGTAGTAAAATATGATTATTCTACTATATACGGTATAAGAGAAACATATTTATTGATATTCAAAAGCACTTGACCCACGGACGTTTGAGGTTAATTCTTTAATGTGCACTGGGGCTAAGGGAGTCGGCTTGTCCTCAATCCATAATGTGCACTATGCCTTATAAGGTTAGAGAAACTAATCGGCTAAAGGCATGCGTGTCACTGATACTATGCAAATTTATTCAATTCAATAATAGATCGTTTCGTTCGAGACATGTAGGCTCGGTCCAGTTTATTTGAAACACTTTACTTAATTATGTTTTAAATACTTTCAGTCAGTCTTTAAAAATATAAATATTAACAACTAAAACACTTTTATAGAAAATATTTAATGCAAAAAATTATGCATATTTTCTAAATAATATAACTGAAAAATTATAAAACTGACACACATAACTTTTTAAAACTTTCTTATGTAAAACTTACCTAATTTATTATCGAAACAGACATACCTGTAAAAAAAACAAAAGGTAAGTAAATCATCATATGAAACGTATCGTGTATTAAATCAAAATTAATGCAATACCCTATTAATTTTAATATTCATACATCATAATACACCGTTAATTCCAATTAGAAAACCGTGCCTCCACGAAAAATAAACATAAATACAATTTAAAGTGTTAATATACGACTTTGAGCACAATTACTCAAAATTAATGCTGAAATTAATACTTTTACCGCTAAGTTCATTAAAAGCTTAACCGAATTTACTAAATTTTTAAACTCGCTTTGTACGTTTGTTTAAAACGTGGAGTCAAATATGAATGTGGTTTTTTTAATTTTCAAATTGGGTTCAGTGAAAATATCAAATTTGAATGTTTAGAAAAAGATGGCCAAAATATTAATCTAATTACACGAGCTTTATATGTTAAAACAGTTTTATTTCAAGGTACTCGTGAAAAAACAAAAAAATATTATTATATAAATTAAAATGATATGTATAATATGTTCTCCGATGACTTCTGAGAGAAATCTGAGATGCAAATTAGTTCCTCCTGAACCGATATATTGTTAGCGGGTGCTACCATCTACATAAACTGCAACGTCATTCATATATATATTAAGGAAATGTTAGTACATAGTTGGGTATGGATGGTATGGATGGTATGGATGGTATGGATGCATTGCATTGTGCTGTAAGATATGGCTCTGGATGATACATTCATGCAATGGCATTCACTTTTACAGAATGCCGATATAACGGGGTTTTTGGATAAAAGGTAACGGATATTTTCTGATAAAAATATCAATGATTTAATGAATAATAATAATACATAATGATAAGCAACAAATTTGTAAACCAACAAATTTGTAAGGGTGGCCATTACAATTTTAAAAGTAATAATGGCAAATACTATTAATTGATGATATGATTTTAACATTCAATAATAAATTAATATCTCTTGTCCTATAATTATTCTAATTACTAGAGGCCCAAAACGATTCTAAGCATGTATATTGTAAATATTATTTTTCATATTTGTGCAATACTATACAAAGTTTTAATAATTCCATATTGTAATTTGTTTTCTGATATCCGTAACCGAGTTCAAACAAACCGCGGTCTTTGAGTCCGGTAATACGATAGTTTCTTTGACATGATAACGACCCGCCTTCGTGCTTCCGACTGAATATATTATATCGTATCGACGATGGCGCCACTGTATACCAAAACTAGAAATATTGCAAACATCATGCCATGAATTTTGCATTATTCACCAAAAATATATTCATATATATCCAAGCAATGAGCGTCGTTGAAAAGTTAAATATGTATGCACGCCATCTTTCACCGGACAGTCGCCAACTGCAATAGTTGTGTATTCAAATTATTTTGTCATGGAATAGTTGTGTATTATATTTATTGAAAACGTCATAAATTACTTTTAAAGGATTTTTAATAACAATAGTTACCGAGGGAATTAATAGTATTGAATATTGATTGGTTTTTTGTACGGAATAATCGCAAGAGAATCACCATTGTTACTTATAATTGGCGACTTGCGAGTACAATGTGTCCTTGTTGCTACGCGGCGGTGCGTTCGTCATGACTTTAGTCAATCGTGTAGCTACTGAACGCATTTAAATGCATCTAGATATGTTCGTATCAATGTCACTTATTCTTATTCTTATAATATATTAACATATTACATTCATATAGGAAAATATATGTAATTTAATAATATTCCAACCACTCTATTCAACAATGCGCAAGTATTTTGATACTGATATAATCTTTATAAGAATGACAAATAGCACAATGGTAAACATCTTCGTGGACAATCCGATGAAGGCGACTCATAAAAGACAAGCAAGTAAAATATTGTAGAGGGGAGACGGTCGCATTAGCCGCGTCATCATCAGCAGAATGAATCATTACTTGTGGAGTGCTGCAGTGGCTCGTGTCAAAGAGTCTGAGCTCAAAGGTCCTCGTGGCAGCCTCGCCCCCCGCCTCCGCGGTCCTCCTCCCCCGCGCATGCCCGCAAGGAAGGGCTGATTGAAGGACCACTCTAGAACTTCGGCCACCCGCTCGTTCGCTTGTATTCAAGGGTCGAATCTGGATTATAGGGCGCCAAAGCCTGCACCTTCATCAGATATGTATAAAAGTATTTGGAGCTCAGCAATTCAAACGCCGAAATTGTTGCCCTTTTCTAATTTTATTCTATTCAATCGCCAAATATACAGTTACCCGTTTCATTATAAAAAAGGCGTTTCGGCATCTAAAAGATACGTAATAAATGGAATAATTTATTTACTTTCGCTATAGCTGCAAAAAATTCAATTTTATTTTACGGAATATGTTTGTCACTTTATGTTGGTTCCCATCCCCTACATAATACATATATATTTATATCTTAAGGCGATGTTACGTGTAAGTTATTATAAGAGAGGTGTGTCGAGGGAAATGAATGTCAAGTAGGTCGACCCGTTGTCATTCATATTAGCTGCCACTGCTTAAATTCGTAATCATGCAGTTCATAGAGGAGGTGCTACGAGCGCTAAGGCTGCATTTACTGCTCATTTTATGTACGCATAAAAGAAATGAATGAACTTAAATTAAATCAAGACTAACTCAAAGAAAGCTGTAATTTGCCACACGTCAAATACAATCTTTCTTGCTTCCTGCTACATCAACGCTATAGCCGTGGCATACATTGTGCACTTAAAAAATCACGGTATAAAAGTCGGGGGACGGCGCGCCTTAATAACACTCACAGCGTCATAGTCCGTCGTAACACAAAATGATTACACACATAAAGAACCTTATCTCTTTACACTCTGCAATGGTATAAACCGGTTACAGTCGGCAACCGTTCCGTAACCGCCCGAATGTTTACGCGAGTTTTACGCGCCAATCACACCGACGACGCTCGCTAGAGATTGAAGATGGAATTATATCTAAATAAAAATGGCGTGCGAACCGTCCCAAAACGAACTAGGGTTGCTACACACTATACCGCGTCCGACACGGCGCTTCGAGGCCGTCAGGAACCGTCCGTTGCTGGGCCGGAAATCGGAACTGCATGGATTTGTAAGTGGTTTTAAAATTGATATTTTCTGTACGTTTGTAAAGTGTTGAACTATTGGTGAATTAAATTCGGTGCAATGTACAAAATTCAACGCAATAAAGTATGAAATATTTTAGTCACGAACATAGAGGTTGAACCACAAATACACAGACCTACTTATTATAATAAGTAAGTAATATTCTATAACATTATGAAGTGCGAGTCGATTACAATGACCTTGTATAAAGATGGCGCCGGCTCGACTCGGGCGACACGCTACTGGAACAGCAGACAAGCTGGATAACTTGTATCTAAATATTTGAAAATATCACCTTAAAACGTTCATGAGAGAAAATAATTCACTAACAAAGCTTAATATTATTTTTACTATGTATACATATAATAACTGAATATTAAATAAAAACCATGGAGGTGAACAAGACGTTAATAAGATTTTTGAATACAATACATAACAGAAGGTGAACAATGATATTGTGTTAATTAAAACTACTTAAAAGCCGAGTACTTCTCAATTAACTTGTAAAATATGTTAATAATGTTTTCATGAAAACTGTAAATCTTGTCTGTTGGGATCACGTTTAATTAACTTTAATTAGATTCGTGAACGATAAAGTGCATCGATGTTCGCAAAATTTTAATAAATTATGATCATGTTATACGAACCTTTTCCAGTGGCTTCACTCGCGCGAGTGAAGGTCTGGGATTTAAAAACAGCTTTGGTATCTGAGAAGGCTATCTGTAAGTATTTTTTCTATCTCGTATATACACAATAAAAAAGTTATGTGTCCATAATGAACATTTTATAGAGTATGCTAAATATATCGTGTGTTAGAAACTTTATAAACATTAAATTTAAGAAAAAATGTATTTTAGGTCATTGTTTATATTTTTAACCAGATTAGTTTGTAACCGATATACTTGATCTAAAACTCTTTCATATGTAGAGCCTGTCTAAAGAGGGAAACTGATAAATATAAGAAAGTAACTCATGTTTAAAGTTTTGTTGTACAAAAATGTAAGTTTTATTTTACTGCTATGTAGCAGTTTTCTATTAAAATCATTGTAAAATAACACAAGTAAGTTAAGTGCTACTAGCTTCATTTAATAAATAATTTTAATGCCAACTATCTGCAATGTTCTAAGACCGTAATTATTAAAAAATAAATATTTAATCTATTAATATATATGTAAAAGAAAATTATATTTTACAGCTGACTTCACTTGGTAGCCGCAAACTATAAAAATTAAAAATATCTTCATTCAAGTAGGTATTACAGCACTACCACCGCTACCACCAGCTCGGAATGCTGTTCTGCTGAGAGGAGCTGGCCAACAACTTTACAGTTGCTCTTTTTAAATGAAATTTACCAATGTTTGACTTATACATTATAACATCAGCCCTGCAGATGAGTCAATGACCTGAGTTCCACATATTTCGATCAACCAAAATTTTAGAATGTTATAGTAAGATTCATTTAATAATATACCTTATATTTTTTTATTTAAAACTTAAGAAAAGGAAGATTATAACTGATTAGTTATTTGAGAGACTGACACCGATCAGTCTA
The DNA here is from genome assembly GCA_959347405.1 of Napeogenes sylphis. NCBI lineage: Eukaryota > Metazoa > Arthropoda > Insecta > Lepidoptera > Nymphalidae > Napeogenes > Napeogenes sylphis. Next base: position 1,434,343 of record OY365776.1, read on the forward strand.
ACAAACAGTTTTTTTTATTATTTGAACAAGGTCCATTGTTTATTTACAAAAATATACATTATACCTGTTACATCTATATATATTATTAATATTACATTAAAAAATCTAAACGAGAATAATCTTCTTGTAAAGTTCTTTGAATTCTTTTGAAGAAAAACTGTATACTGTTTTTGGATATAAAGTAACTAAAGTCCGTCCTAAAACTACAGACAAATAGAAATTATAAACATATACTAGGCTTTGCATATTGTACATAGTCCACAAAATGAACTCTAGTTATAAATCTATATATACATTAAAATTATATGGAGACGTACGTACTTGTATATTATTTGATACATTACAAAAGTACATATTTAAATAGGTCTGATATTAAAAATTTATTTTTCGTAGCTTAAATCTTGTTACTACTTCTGTAAATGAAAGTTAATTAAGAGCAATGAAACCGAATTTACAGTATCCAGTATTCAGTAATTCTTTAAATAAATTCGTATTTAAACCAAAAGCGGTTTAACCGCGAGGTTATCAAATGACATCAATATTGACTATCACGAAACGCAAACTGAATAATACGTAGTGAAGTGGCGCGTATATCCAATAACCGAACATAAATGCGTTTTTAATTACCACGAGTGGGAAGTGGGGTGGATGCGAGAGAAATTTGAATCAAGAGCCAAAGGCTTAATGATTCATCCGAGTATTTAAATAGAACAATTAAAAGCGGTCAAGCGCTCCGTTAATAAACAATTTTAACACTCAAATATCGGTTTGTTGAAATTTAAGACGAATGTGTTCAATTACGTTATCGGTAAAATAAAAATAAACTTTTACGTTTGACCTTTTTTGTGTTGAATGAAATAAAACAATAAAAATGCATCGCTAATTAATGATTGAAACCAACGAAGCTGCTGTTTTTAATTTAATTTAGTTGTTTACTGTAAATTAAGATTTCCAGACGGTCAGCTCAGTTGCATCTGATTTTTCAGTCCATTGTGCTTCGCAATTAACAAGGAATCGGACTGGCTTTATTGAAATAAAGTAAACTTCATTAATGGTAAATTTGTTCCAATCAATGTCGTTCGATTTTTAAATGTAAATCTAGATGGTCTTTCTTATCACTAGTTATCTATTTAGGTATCTTAAAAATAGATTATATATTATCAATTTATTTGTTCATGACTTGCTAATAGTCCTTGTCGTTAGAGACAAGTCATTTACCTGTTCTGTGTCATATAGAAATGAAACATTTATTTTCTACAAGCAAGTACCAGCGGGGGGTCCACAGGCCTATAGGTACAACACGCCGGGACGTATCAATCTCTCAATTAAATAATGTAGGTAAAAGCTCTTTCTTAATGAAGGCTGTTTTCTCTCTTATCGCTTTTTTATGACGACAATACGCACCCGCCGGTCTATTAAATTATTTGCCTTAGATTATAAAACTGACACTTAAGGGGCAGTTATTTATTTTCTTTTTGCTCGTAGGTGATGAATCCTTATACAACGATATTCATTTTTGACATTGGCAGTATTTAATTATTTTTATTTCTTATTTTATATTTTACAAAAAATATCCAGTATATTTCTATTATTTTGTAGGAATAAATTATAAATATGGTTGAAATAGTATTTAATATTTTTCTAGAAGTGAGTGAAGAGATCTTTTAGTTTGACAAATTATTCATAACCTATTTGAAAACAATATACTCTCACGTCCTCTTCTGTAAATCCCACGTCCTTATAAAAGTTTGTTTGAAAAATTTAAAAGATTTTTTTAATACAATATTGAGATTAAATTTAAGAGATGGATAAAAAAAGGTATTAGTTTCAAAAGATGTAGGAAATATCCGTATGAGACCGTGTTACGCCGCAACACGAGTGCTTCCACAAAGTTGTCTACAAACTTTACAAATTTTCTGCTCGAACAGAGATTGATTGAACTTTTGTATTAGTTGTGAATTTCACGAAACAAATTATATACAATTCATAATCTTTCATCTATTTTATGATATCCGTTAAATATTCTCGTTTCGTGTATGCATAATTCATGCTCTAAATACAGAGCGGTTGAGTTTTAGTAAAGCCATCCTTCCACGGCTTTTGTAAATTAGTTGAGATTAATTCTTATATAAAATAAAAATAATAAGATTAAACTAATTGTCATTAAGAATATCAACCGTTAGTAGATAATCTTTCGACTAAAGGGATGGAGTTTCAGAACTTTGAAATAATCCATTAAATTACGATGTGGATAGCAGCAGATAGATTAAGCAAATTAAGAATCAGCTCAAGTAATTACTTTAATATTTGGCCAACAACCAAATGCAACTAAATTGTTTGAAATGCTGGAACTATGGATGCAGGTTGTGATCTTCAATTCTCAGGGGGTCCTAAATAATTTCACCGACTACATCAGCGAGAATGAACATTTCGTCTTTGCAGCCGACTGCACTTAAAGTATTTTTATTTTATGTGTGCTGAAAACCGGCGGTCTCAATACGTAACTTTTTATAGCTAAGATACAAATATTTGTAGCTCAGATTTTCTAAATTCTTATAAAAGATAAAAAACATCATAAAATTACGATAGATACTATAGAGTATTGCGATATTTCAAGCTAAATAAAAATAGTATCTAAAGTTTTCAAACTTATCAGAAATAAATGCTAAATGTAAGAACGACATTTACGCTGTTAAAATCTTTCTCAATGAGTATGATAGACGCGACTCTCTCGGGAGATACAAGACTAAGTTCAAGAAACATTAAATCGGACGGGAAATGAAAGATGACGGCTAGAGACTGACACGTTGTCAAGTGAAACAGCTGTAGTGCAGGCGCGTGGGCGGGCGGCGTCAGGCCTATCGACTCGCCGCGGCGCGTGCACTGACTCACCTCAAGGTCGCCCACCATCGCCGCTCGACGGACCGGACCCTAAACACATCCCCTTACCCGCGTTACATTTTATATTTTTTTTATATATATTTCTAAAGTAACCCTCGTCCTTCCGACACTTTAAGGGACCACCGCCCGCGGCGTCCCTGAGAAAACTGTCGGACGGAGACGCTTTTCCACGGCTTATATAGGTAGAGGAGGGGCGCGGCGGTCGCTCGAGTTGCGCCGTCGACTCGCGACTCGATAAATAAATTAATTAAAAGTGCAAGTGAGTGATCGCTTCGTACGAGCCTGCGAACTTCCCCTTAATTGGAATATACTTGGTCGAGGCTGGGATTCCTCGCAGAAGAAATGGAGACGGGTTCTGATTCAATATGCAAATGGAAACTAATTGGTTTCAAAAGAAAACAGACATATTATCAAGTTATTCCTAAAGAAAATAATCATAACAAATTACCATTTCTATTATATTTTAGATGACGTCATGTAACTTTTTAATTAGAGCGCGGGATTAAAAGTTTAAAACATTAACATTAGTATTCATTACGATGTCGGTATTTATTAAACTTGTGAAGCTTTCGAGTTTTCTTTTCCTTTCTGTCAAAGGCCAAATACATAACGAATTCTTATAAATTAAAATTATATTTACTTTAAATTGTATGTAAACAATCTTAACGATCAGTTTTTAAATTAACATTTAAATATCATTAGAAATGTCGTTAAATATAAGCTGTAACAATATACATTGGCATAATTGGTTAATACCATCACGGTAAATATTAATTCCAAATAAAAAATACTGGAGAACTTTAACTGTACCGCATGCGATTATTTCGATGACCACAACGATATTACTAAATACAGCATCGTAATATTCAAACGACCTCATATTCATATTAAATAGTCTGTCGGTATGTCACGAGCCCACTTATCACTGTTCTATAAGGACACCATATATTTAGGGTTATTTTAATATAACTTCTATTTTTTACGAGTCAAGTGTAATCCTAACTATAATATAAGTAATTTTTATATTTCTAAATGTTATTTCTTGTACTTTTGATTCAAAAATAAATATTTAATTGTAAGTTTGATTTATAATATTTACATAACATAAATCGCTGGAGTTAGAATCATGGTCTGTGCTTGATTCATATTTAAACCAGATCTATCAACATGTCTGCAAATCTATCTATGTGCAAATTTATTCATTGAGATACAAAGGGACACACTTGGATGTATTATTATATTATTTTTATATGAAGTTTTTGTACCAATATGTTATTTGGTAGAGAAATAAACTCGTTTGTAATGTATTACTATCATTTAAATAAGATTTTTATAACAGATGAAAAAATTAATATATTTGAATTAAATTGATATGAACAGTATTATAAGGTTGTTAATGAAATTCTTTTAGCAGTTTGTAGCGACTGTCGCAATATCAAATCGGTTTTATGGCTACAAATTTCGGTAAGCGGCAATTTTTTTATAACTGTATTAATAAATCCGTCGCAGCTTTCAACGTAGAAATATTTTTTTCTAAACACACACCTCTAAAACACACGTACACTGTAACAGAAAAAAAACAGCTTTTATATTGTTTCTAAATTGTAAAAAATAACGTTAATATATTTCAATATAATAATTAGGCATAGACCAATAGATAACAGAGAGATGATCAGGACTGTTCCACTTAAGTGGTTCGTCTCGGCGTCGAACCAACAAACACGACACTATTATGACTGTGAAGTGTTTAGGTGATATTATGATACCGACAGGACTTCAGTGCACAGAGGTCATTCACCTACTGTTCACTAAACTGTGTTCTCAGATAACTGTTACCATTATCACTGAAGTATTCACATCTATACCAAAATCATGAAGCCAAAGTTTGTCTTTTAACGCATTTCTTTTTATTGAGAAAACCTAACATCACACTACTCTCTACAATTATATTGAGATTGTTTCCACAAAATATATTATAATAATAGAAATACTATTTACAAAAATATGCAAAAAAAAGATAATGCAGTTTATTTTCCGTGTTCCTAACGTGTAACTCTTATTTAGTATGAACGGACGGACGGTTGCGGGCAACACCTAGTGTATTAATATATAGAGAAAATAATAATAAAAAGGATTCAAAGCAAACAAAGTTTTAAGCAAGTAAAAGCCAGTGAAACCACACACATGCAAAATTTGAAGCCTCTCTGCCTCTATGACGGTCCGCGTGAGACGTGACGACTCATTCATCGAGACAGCACTAATAAGGTTTCATACTAATCACCCAATCAATAAATTAAAGCCATACATCAACTCATTGACAACCTTTTTGGACTACCGCAATATGGCGTCCACTATGTTACAATAAAATTAAAAAGCTATCAAGTTGTGTTCTATAAGCACCTAATTTATTAAATAGTTAATGAATAAATACATAAAAATGTATTAAAATATTAAAAAAATATGTCAAAAAGAACGCCCTAACAGGGACTTGAACCCTGGACCCTTGGATTAAAAGTCCAATGCTCTACCGACTGAGCTATCCGGGCAGATACAACTGTGGGTGAAAATGATGTTCTTGTTGATTATGTAACTTATGACATTGGAATTTTAAAGATTTTTAAATAATAAACATCTGCTTAACATAAATTTCAATCGACTTTCTTTGTCTGACAAATAACAAAAGAGTATGTCATATTATTTGTTTTATAATTTATTTATTAGAAGTTCACTAAACGTAGAATTTCGAATTTATTTTACCTTTACGATACAATAACGTACTTCAAAAGATTTTTTTTTTAATTACAAGGTGTGGTGTGGTTTGTTGGTTGACAGATGGCGTTGATGGTTAAAATGTATACTGGTATTTTTATAAAAAGTCGTTTCATAATCCGATCTTTAACGTTATAATAAAGATATATTATTTTTTTTATAATTATTATTTTCGAATAAAATGAAACATTTGGTAATTTTTTTTTAGCTTTCTAAAGTTTAAGCTATAGTAAAAAAATCTTAATTTAAATTATATATTTCCAAGTAGGTTATTATTAATAGGTTATATTTTTATTCGATGCTATTACTTCCATATCAAGTTTGTGAATAGTGAAATGCCATTTAATAGTTATTGAAACGTCTATCTAGTTCTAGTCATGTCAGACGTGTACAAGGGTGATCAATTGGAAAAATAATGTTATTAGAGGTCTAAAAGGTGAAAAATAAAATTTTTATCACAGAGTAAAAATCTTAATCTTCGTCAATGTTTAGGAAAGAAAATTTTGGAAATAAATAAATAATAAAAAGATTTTTTTCCTTTATATTAAAAGGGTTAATAAAAATATTTAAAGGACCATTACCTAAATATAAGCATTAGTTTAAGCGTAGGTAACATTTTTATGCATATCATTCCCCTGATTATGTTTTAGTGTTGGCTGAATGGCGATGACAGCGCCGCTACTCGGCGGGGGGCGCAATGTAGCCGTCATCCAGCTGTCACCGGCATTGCGAAAACAATGCTATTATTTCGATGTAATAACTATCGCTATTGGGTGTCTCAAACACAGGACTTGTTTACATTTCTGTTTACTGTTGCAAGCAATAACTGTTAAGTGATTCTGAATGTCTCGTATCTAAGCTATTATGTAAGTCAATATTCGATGAATTTTATATTCATAGTACTTCATTGGTGTGTATACCTATGTATATTAAAGACATCTTTACATTTACTGTCAGAATATACAGATTTTTTTTAAACAACATCTTTCTATATTATAAAGTGTTTGGTCAAGAACATGAAAACAAGAAAAAGGAAAACTGTATATAATATCGGTAACGTCATGGTATTTATTACCAGGTGGAGAGACGCACGCAAAAGCTAGTAAAATATATAATTATGATAAAGCTTTCCGATACTAGGTATATCGGTTTTTTTAATAACTTTTCTAGATAAATTGCGCTAATCATTATAAATTAGAAAGCAATAACATTAATTAAGGTTTTCAAAAATATACAAAAAAAAAATTACCTATGTATTTTGATAACTTTGATGTATCAACAATTTATAAGAGATTATTACGGTCTGTCCTTACTCTCCGGCTGACACAAACGAATTATACGGCCGCGGGTCATATAATGTACTCTATGTCCTAAGTCGTAAGCACCTGTTTTTTGGTCAGTCTTTCGAACAGTCAAGCAAAATTTTACTAAAAGCATCATTGTTCATTTACCTTTCTTTACTTCCTTTTAAAAATGTTAACCAAAAAAAACAATTAATACAATCCATAAATAGATAAAATACTTATTATATAGGTATGTACATAAAATATCGTTTGTATAATTCACTTTTTTTTCCTTTATTTGTTTTTTATTAAATTAATGAGTGCATTAAAAATATTTTTAAAAGTTATCATCTTTTTATTAAATGCAAAAGTCATAATGTGATGTAATACTTAATGTAAATAAATTACTATCAATATTTATATTTTTTTATTTCGACGGAACATTTTCAATTTAAATTTATAATCGTAAGATATTGGTTATACTTATTTAAAATGTTAAAAACTTAATAATTTTGTCTCCAAGCTCCACCAACAATGGCGTCGTCCACTCATAAACCCACCAGGAGATGGCGCAACTAGTTTTATTGTCGGTTTACACAGCATCCAGTAATTGAAGACTACAATATTGACAGACCATTAATTCCCCAACAAATTGCGCTGAGACAGCGAATCGTTGCAGGTGATTGTGAACTTTACAAATTTGCTGCGTGTTTTGCAGTTATTTCCTTTCGAAAGACAACATCAGGCTCAATGGTTCGAGTTTCCGCCAGACAGTAGTTTGAGAAGAGTACTTACAAGACAGAACCGTTCTTTTATTTCTGTCCTTTTAAAAGTCATCGTACATGCGAAGAATCACTTTATGACATTTTGACGCTCTTTGGTTTTATCTAGATACAAGGCCCAAAAAGCATCTGTGCTACACTTGTAATGATATTTCTTTGCCAATACTAACATACCTATAATGATAAAGAAACCGTCTTGTTGTATATTTGTAGGTCGAGGCACAACACTCAGCGTCTGATGGACGTAATATTCTTTTAATTAAGCCACGCGGAAAGCGTCGTAACTTTTACGATCTTCGTGATTTAACTATTATTTGTCATCTATTTTATGTGACCCTAAAGTATTACTGTGTTGTTGGAAGTATAAAGAGTACAATTTTATATTATTTTATACGATTCTTCATTTATTATTAATGTTTAAGGTATAAACGATTATGAGTGTACCATTCTTCAAATTATTTTTGTCTGGAAGATAATATTCATATTTCAATGTAAGTAATAAAATGAAATAAATTAATGAATGTACATACCTACATGATTATACCTCACGAAATAAAAAAAAAGTAATCGTAAAAGTAACAGAAAATGTAATATATATAATTTTATAACATATAATATGTATTAGAAGATACATCTTTCTTATTACCAGTATATATAAATATGTATTATAATATATACTTCAAGATAAGTAGTTTTGAGATACTACAGTCGATGACATCTAGTGACAGATAAGATATTTAAAAGTGTAATAGTTAAACAATAGATGGCGTTGATCTTTAAAATAGCGCCATCTACTGGAGATATATTATACTAAAGTTAGTACATTGCTTAGTATAGAGTTCTAATAGATAGCGCTCACAGTTAAATTCAATTGATCAGGACTTGTCTTCCCAACTTCTAATACTTTTGGTAAATGTATAAAAAACAAGAAATAAAATAAAATCACTAATCAGCGGAAAAGCAACAAAATTTAAAAAAAGAAAATCAGTAATCAGCGGGCTTATATGAGTGATGATTTTAAAAAACAGCTTTAAAAGATCAGGATGCTTTAGAAAATAAATGTATTTCCTTCATCAGGTTTTTTGAGTAATCTCGAATGATCTACTGTTGTTATTATACATTAGGTCTAATTTTACAACAATAAGTAACTGACTTACCTCCAAGTTAAATTGGTGTGTTTCCACTTCTCGCCCTGTACAGCGAACCTCTTTCGTCTATTTCCATTTTCTTCTCCAGGTTCTCTGTCCGGTCTTCCACAACGCTTCCTCTTCATCAATTCTTTAGTTGCATGGTCTATAATCCCTGTTACAGGAATTCCTCCAAACTCCTGAAAGTAATCAAAACTACTCTTTAACTTTCTATTTATATACAACAACAATTACTAAATATTCATCTGAACTACTAGAAGTGTTGACATAAAAATCTTAATAAGTTTTTCGTAAACTACTTTGTAATTTTTTTGTTATATTATTAAGTCGTGATTAAAAATATTGTTAATATTAGGAACCATACGTACTTGTAAAGTTTTGATAGCAATCTTAAGGTCATCTTCGTAGGATTGGGAGACGTCCCCCATCAGTAGGTTGCCAACCTCCGGCCGCCCCTTTCTTAAGTAACCAAACATCTCGAGGTAACCTTTCTGAAACAGAAATAAAACAATATGTAAGTCTGCTAAAATAAGGAAATTTTAATAAGATAATCTCATATCGACGTAGGCGCAGCCGTGTATAAACATAGGTATATATTTTTATATACTGAAATAAATTAAATATAAATACATACACACATATTTGTATATATATACATATATATACAAATATGTGTGTATGTATTTATATTTAATTTATTTCATCTTGGATGTCGAAGGTTTCAATACAAAAATAGGTAGGTAATATCGTTGGGAGTTTTATGTATATATATTATTTGTTTAGCCAGTTCTTAATAAACTTGAATATTAAACTTGTAATGAGAAATTAATAATCAAAATATTTCGCCAAGTTAAGTAAGTTACATCCGGCCGGTGGTCTGACGGCTCCTGGCTAAAGTAATCCGGGTCACTGCCTTGTTATAAATTATCCCAAAGGTCAGCACCAACCCATAAAACACTGCGAATATGTCAATAATTAGGTTAAAACCGTTGCCGCGCTTACCGATCCCGATTCAAGAACGATGTAAATTATTGTCTTAATGAAAATTAACTGCGGACTCAGCTACCTTTGAATTTATTAAAATAATTTAAAAGCAGAGACAAATGGTACGCCTCCACATCATTCTTTAATTTTTAATTGATTCCCAGTGAATTGTTAGTAATTAAGTATTAAAGATACTTTCTCAAATATGGCAGTTATGGCGGTATTCATTTAATTTAATTTCACTGACCATAAATACGTCAAGCTGTTAATAAAATCCTGATGAGTTATTCAGCGGATAAAAGATTTGTGGCAATAAACTGAACACTTTAACCTCCTGATAGAAAGTCCTCCATTACAACTGTTATTAGGTAAATTAACGGTTTAATAAGTCGATAACAATAAGATTAATATATTTTCATAAATTCATATCGATTATTTAAAGTACTAAGAAAGAGAAATCGATTTTTCAGATTTATCACTTTTTAAAATGATATAAGGTAATTGTTTACAACAGACTCGATAGTAATCGCAGTGTGGCGTGTTTTCTTCAAATATCCGTAGTTTTATTAACATCAGCTGGTTTATAAATGGACTCCTAATCTAGGACGCTTCAAACGCTAAATATCGCGTGATATCTCCTATCTGTCCTTTAATTTTCTTTAATTAATCGAGGAACCTCATTAGCCTGGACTGGTTTCATTCGATAAGTTGAAATGACCTATTTCATTAATAGTGGATGAAATGGGCTGTTTGAGTAGTTTCTTGATTACTAAACCTTAAGAGGCAAAACTAATAATACCTTAAACATATATTTAAACCTATATATATTTAGTGGTATCGTAGGATCGTTGACTGGAAACTGGAACATCACTAATAATGAATGTAAGGAGTGTGCGAATCACATTATTAAAAAATCAGCTGACCTAAATCTTCTTCTATAGGAAGGTTACAATTACTAATTGGCTTTTGTGATAGTACATACTTCAGATATATTTAGAATCATAATATATAACAAGGAAATTTCCTTCAGGCCCTCAGCGACCGTGACTGACAACAATTTTTGTGACCGCTAACACCTTTATTGACCCTGCACACAAATAAAATACGTATGCATGCTAAAATGCCTTTACTTATTCAGAGTTTTGAATTGTTTTTTTTTTGTCAAGAAATGGTCTAGAATCACAAAATATGTCTTAACTGTGTCCGTGAGCTACACATTCGAATGGTAATAATATATCTATATGTATATCTCGAATATTATGTTCAGGCTTTTTATTTGGGTCAAATGTCTTAAGTCATTATACTATAGTAAGGATAATTTTGACAATCTCACAGATGTGCTTATTTCAATATACATATAGATATAGAATGATAAGTCTAAGATAAGAGAAGAAAAGGACAAAATAAACGACTGAAAATAAAGGAATAAAAACATTTTTTATAAATAATCCGTTCATTACTCCGCGTGGTCCGCGTGGGGACACACACACACACAAGTATACAATACTCAGTAAAGGACAAAGCCTCATAACTAAACCTTACGTACAACAACTAGTTCCACTTTCTCACTCAATGTGATTCATTTTACACACACACAGATATTTTTATTTTTATAAACGTACAAATAAAATTGCAAGTGTTAAGATTATGTTTTATATGAGTCCCTGATAAGGCAGGCCTTTTCCAAGGGCATATCAAGTTTATCAATTCTTAGTAAAAATAAATTAATTAATAAACAGGTTCATCAGACCAAATTTTAACCAGATAAAGAACACATTAAAATTTTTCTATCCGTTTTAGACAGTCAGACAAACAGACATATTTATATATATATATATATATATATATATATATATATATATATAATGGTAATCACGATAGGAGAATACAAATATTGTATATAAATCGAATACTGGTTAAAACAAAATGAAATAGTAATATTAATAAGTATACTAATATCACTAAAATAATATCGCTAATATGTAGTTTAAAACTAATAGAGGGTATTAGGTCAATAGTCGATCTAACAAATGAGGAACATCTGTTCGGTTGTTAATTTGGGATGAGCATAATGAGATGAGAGATGTGGGACCGTTCGGATTCTGACTGAGCAATTCTGACAGCAGGTTCACTTCTTAGATCTGTTCTATATTTGACAGATGTGTTTACGGTTCATACTTTTTTAAATATGGTGAAAATAAAAACAGTTTCCTTAACAAGATTATTGTTGCCATAATTTAATCCATTACTAACTGTTCCCCGCGACTCTGTCTGTTTGATCGAGAAAAGTAGGCATGTTAGACACTAACGCTAAACCTTATATTAGTCCATATAATATTAGTACATAGCTCAATAATTTACAATATTTTTAATGCAAATATCTTAGATATAAATAATGTATCTAATTCGAACGTTAGTTACAGAGATCATCTACGTGTTGAAACAAATAAGAACTGTATAGCTTTTTAGTATTAGTATATTAGTTATAAATAACTATCGACTATTGTATTCCGATACCTCAGCGATGTAAACGTGGATGAATTCTTATAAATGTGATGTGATTTTTACTTTTTATCAGCAAGTGTCAGCTATGTTTCGTCGAAAATTCAAAATATTTTATAGCCAGTTAAAATATATTCACAAATAATAAAACCTACATGAGCTAGTTCCAAAAAAATTTCAATACATTATTTTCTAATTCGAATACATTAAATACGATTCTAATGAGGTATGAGGTATTTTATGCACTTGTATGTTATTGAAACCAGAATTATTCAAAGTTATATTAATTTTACGGAGTATTATAATGAATCCGAACGCAGAGATTAATTGGAAACCACAATAGTTTTCCTGTTCCTAAAACATTTGACATATATTTATAATGTCATATTATAGATTTTAAAATAATGCAATAATAAAATCCCAATGTTTGTTTGTTTAATTGTGAATAACTCGCGAGGGTTAACTTTTAGTCCGTCATATCAAAACTTTACTTTTATGTATACAGCATGGCCTTAGCAGATGTCAAAAGATAGTATTTTAATACATAATTATATCAAATGTTAATAAAATAATCGTTATGTTGTCGTGAAAATAAAGAATAGTCTAGACATAAAGAACATTTAAACGTATAACAAGTAAAACTTAAATCCGTGATATAAAATGTTCAAACCATAAAGTATTTTATAGGCAATATAAGCTTACGCTATATTTTATATTGTTATAGTTTTCTCATAATATTACCATATTACATATTTTTAATGATTGGTCCTATCACAGAAATACTATATAAACTTGCAATCCCTAATTTAAATTAAACGTATTATTAATATAATATATGAATGATGCTGATCAAGTGCTGCCAACCAAATAAAAATATACTTTATTGTTTTGTTAATTTTATAATGTTTAATTCAGAAATGTGATAAAATGTATTAAATCGCTTTGTTTCTCTTATGGCAGTGAGCCAGTTCGTGTAAGATCTTAATTAAGGAAGTCATTATTAGCTACCTGTCATAAGTTGCAGAGTAAATCAAAATGACGAAATACTAACGTTTATTTTATAAATTTTAAATCTTTAAAATCAGTGACATTTCATTTTTATTGTCCAAGTCATTTGATATATGTAGTACTAATAAACTGTTTAGTAACTTACAATACTCCTTTGCAGGATATTTGTAAGAAAATGATTACATGAGGATAAAAAAAATAGAGTTTGATATTGAGTAAGTGATAATATTAACAGTAGGCGCCATCGGGGCGAGTTAGATCGCTATCAGTTTTCTGGTGAACTGAGTCAAAGACGTCATTTAAGATCCTCCGACGCCTGGCTTGTGTACTTAATTACAGTATCACATAATATTTTTTTACATTGAACCTAATAAAGTTATTAACAAAAGAGGTTTCCTTACTATAAATAAAATGAAATATAAATCACTAAAATAATTCAAATGGTTCAAAATGGTAGTACAATGAAAGTGCAGTCATTTCTTAAAGGTATGGTTGGAATAAGTAAGTAGTAATGAGTCGTGCATGAACTTGGAAGCGTGAGAAAGACTGCATTTAAAATTAACTAAGCTGCTATTAATTTTATAAAATACTAGTTCTTGTCAGCGGCGTTGTTCGATTTAATTAAGTAAGCAGTCTTCTTGTGTTGTTTAAAAGGAAGAAACCTATAGTTACTTCTACTATGTCCTTTTCTATACTCCTGAAAACGTGCTTCAAAATTAAATAATGTTCGGTTGAGTAGTTAACGTTTAAAACCGTGACAAACAAACATTAACACACATTATACATTAACAATATTATATTTATATTCACATTAACAAATATAATATTCAGATACATTATTTAAATCAAAAGCTTCAAAAGTCTCGCATACTGAAATATAAAATCTAAAACAGTGTACTTGTAGTTCCGAATCTCTAAAGTTTTTCGCAGTTCATATGAAAATCCTTATAAGGTGAATTTAAGTAGAAAATTCTTATAAACTCCGCAAGTCATATATATATATATATATATATACATATATATAGTCTGCTAGGTTCCGTTTATTGCTGAAATGTAAACACGAATGAAAATATTGCCTTTTCACAGAGAAAGTTTTATGTGATATTGGAAGTCTCTTTAATATAAAACATTCAAACCGTTTGCTAAAAAGTAAAGTATTTCATTATGTAGATAGTTATTTTATGGATGTATTAGTGTTTAATTATGTGTACCACACACACACACACACACACACACAGTGTGGGTAATTGACATTTTATAATTTTAATGTTTTTTTTACGTCTGTAATATACTTTTTTATCAATATAAATATTAAATTGGTATAAAAGTACTTGAATTAGTTTGATTAAGATTATGTGTTAAGATAAAATTTTAAATCTGAAACAACAAGAAAAAAGGATATCTTTAGTGAAGTTAAATGATAACTCGCAGAATAACACAACCAGGTGGGTTCAACTTTATATTATATATATATAATAATTATAAACATTACAAGTACATTATATATATATAAAGCTTAGTTTATATTATTTAATAGGTCGTTTTGTGAGCGTTACTTTACAAAATTAACGGTAAGCCTTATCGAACAACCTCGTAAATTCGTTTTATAGCTCAAGATATAAAATTTAACACTTTGAAATTTAATTTATAAAATTTGTCTAGGTGCGAATAATACTTTAATTATTATGATAAGGTATTTTATAGTTTTAAAAATATATTCATATGTATTTATTATATCGCTTTCATAAAGTCCTACTTTATATTTTTTTAATGAACGATATCAATTTTGTTTTTCTATGTTTTTCTATGTTTTTTTTTTATTTAAATTAATGAACTGGCTATATATTTATCATGATTTCAATTTGTTTTTCTTTATATAAGAAATAAATATTTTAAAATTCTTTAATCATTTATTGATCTTGTTTTAGAAACTGATATTTCCTTTTTTTTCACAACTAACACACACGCACACACACACAGACACAATAACAATCAATACTTCTTAATTTATAAACAACATATTCGACGATGCAATCAATAGCTTGCAATTTTAAATTCCAAATTTGACATTTCATGTCACAGATTAAAAATAAAGATATTTATTTTATTTCTTAAAATTATAAATTATAATAATATTTATTCTCTTTATTGTAATATATATATTTTTTTATAAAATTGTTGTAAATTTTCTTCCAGAACGCTATTTTCTGTCAAAAATCTTCATATCATGTTCTGATATTCATCAATGACTGTCATTATTTGAATTAACCAAAATGAATCATCGATTACTTTAGGTCATTGACCTCTTCAATAAAAAGCTAAGTTGTGATACGAAAGATATATGGGATAGAATATAAATATTTACATTTCTCTTCAACCACTACTTTTAAAGTTTCAATTCGCACTCTAGATAGAGTACCTATTGGTCTGTTTCACGTGGTACTATTTTTGCTTCAATGACTAAGATTTGGCTTAGTGCCAGAGGTCACGGGTTCAATTCCCTCTCGTTACAAGTTTAGCATGGTACAGGTGATTGAAAAAAAAATGTTGTCGTTAGTCTGCGCTGTCCCCACACAAAGAATCGTTATTTTATTTATGATATGTATGAAATTACGCTACACATTTAATAAATTAATCACTGGATCATATCTCAAATGTCCGCAGCACGCAACCTCTTAAATGTTTTGCGCGTCTGTGTTTGAATCATACTAGACGTTTACCCGGAATTGCTTGGAGATGTATTTTTTTCAATTAGTATTATTAGAAAAAGAGGCATCACAATAACCAACCTGTTAAAAATCTTTACACATGCTTCACTGTAACAACATCTAAAGTATTGTCTAATGGCATTCTTATCTCGAAATGAATACATACTTACATATTTAGAGTGTTTCAAATTAGAACCCTTTAAACCGGTGTAAACTAGTGGCGAGGTCAATAGTTCTGACTATTATATACATATACATGGAAATTTATCAATTAGTTAAAAGTACTCATGAAGTTTCATAGCTATTTTTCTCTGTTCATCTACCATTTGGAACCAGGCTAGTGAAGTATGGCATTCCATTTTACTTAAATTATAGCGAGAGATAACTGATATATAATCTCAAAATTATTTCTATATTTTTTTATTAAACCTATACATATATATACATATATCATAAAAATGACTCATACGTTATTAAATGTAATCCTCGTAATATGATTCCCGAAATTTGAATGCAATTACGTATTCCCTAATTTCCCGGGAGACGTCAATTTAAATTAGGTTGAAAATATTGAAATTTATTCAGATTTATTAATAAGACGAGAGCGAGTATTATAGTTTACAATATTATTACATTTATATCGATGTTTTTTATTTAACCGCGGTGTAACCAAATTTCCCGCGGGATTTTCTTAAACCCGGTTTATGATTATCGTTGATTCCCAAACATATTTCATTCTTTACTATATTATATTTCTGTTTATTATATATTTTCCAATATGAATTGATAACACAATGAAAACTTTGTAATTCAAGATAATTTTACTAATAGGTATTCTGTATTTTACCTCTCAACTAATACAGTTTTAGGAATGTTAAAATATTTTAGAGAATTTATGTATTTGTTTATAATTTATTCCGAAATTTTTTTATGACTAAAGATAATATAAGACACACATTAAAATGTGAGTTAAAGAATATATTTTTATGATTCCAGAGGAAGCTCTTGATACTTGAACCTTTATCAATCATTCACTATTATGGATGTGACCCCTAACATATACATATACATATATACATACACATATATATATATATATATATATATATATATATATATATATATATATAATAATACTTTATTAATTAGAATATATAAGAAACAATATTATGAAATTACACAATAGATAACACGTGTATGAACAGTAGATATATTCAATTGAGATCATTCTTGTAGGAAACAAAAACTTACATAATAAAAGGAAAATAAAGTACAATATATCGGATATTATAATTAATTACATTAAAACTAATTCAATCTGTTCTTGTATTAGTCTCTCGTAATCGTATGACGAAACTCTTGGCACTCAGCAGCACGTGTTGGTGAACCATCAGTCAATGAACTGATCTCAGACTCTTCAAATGCACTTTGTAATAACTAGATGGCAGCCATCAGACCCATAAATATGCTAAGCCCTATTTGCTTTTAGGTGAAGTGGCGTGTTCTGACACCTGTGCTTAGAAGTCGTTGGTTACCAGAAATATATTTTTACAATTCCAATATTCTTTAAACATTTTTAGAACTGTAATCGATAGGCCAATCGTCTTAGACAACGAGTTAAAGAAATAAATATCCATATCCAACAATATTGAAATCTTTTACCGCGTATTAAAATCAATCCAAAATTTATATAAATATAGAATGAAAAATATATCAATACCAGCAGGGATTGGAATCCGCTACCTCTGGGAAATATCTGGGACCGTCCCGGCGCCCTAGAAGAAACAAAACTAAGAAAAATGTACGCGAATATCTGGCAAACATAAGATTCCCAGCCATTCTTTTAAAGGCCAGACGGAAACCGATTTACAAGAGAAAATACCTTTTAAATTAGCACCCACTGGAAAGTGCTGAGCAAAGAATGTTGAAATACTTTTGTAGCTTTAGAGAAAATAGATTTTTAACAGAATTGAGATTAATTGAAGTGTGAGATAAATGGTCCGGCGCTAATCTAGCCGAAAAACTAATCCTATTTGCCTGATTTCGTTTGAATTTTATAGTTTTTGTTCGTGAGATTTATCACTGTCATTGTTCAAATAGCTAATATAGTTCAATTTATTATTGAAGTTGTGAGGTGCAGTAAATATTAGGAAAGTACCTACAATTATCTTTTAAATAATAATCAATATAATAATTGTATATGCAATCAAATTATTAGATGAGATGACTACTGCCCAGCCGCCAGCAGGATAGATCGCGGAAGTCCAGGGTCATATAAACATAATAAGTCAACAACCTCAACCATCCTAATAACAGCAAGGCCATTTCAAACACTGTCGCTATACTTTCCATCATATTGTTTTAAATTTAACATAACAGATAGTTATCTAGTAACTAGTCTTACTATTCTAACTATCGTACAAAGGGTAAAGGGTAGTTTGACGGATAGGGATTATTAATATCTTGTCTGATCCAGACAGGACAACTAAATGACGATATAATCTAGATTTACCTCTAATATTAATTAATACCTAGATTAAGGTCTATGTCTAGTTCGCAAAATGCACTTTATGTTATCTATTAATTATTGTGGACTTGTGAGGGAATTGTTATAAATTGGAGTCCTTGGATATTGTTGACGTCCCTTCATTAATTATATTGTGGACACACAGACAAGTCAATTTGGGTTAAAGACAAGTTCAGTGACTTGGTGAGTTGTGAATGCCCCATGCAGCGCTGCATCTTGTATATATATACTGTTATATGTTAATTTTAAATTTCAGTATGTGAAATAAGGCATAATAATAATACGTAAATATAATATTATACGACAATAAGAAATATTAGAAATATATAGGTTTTAATTTGAATTTAATGACAAATACTTACTTATCAGTGAAATGTGAGCACCGTAAAAAACATTAATAATAATAATAATAATAATAATATTCTTTAACAATATTTTTTGTCTTAAGGTTCTTATATTGGTAACTTGTAGTTCAAATTCAAAGACAGACACTACATTATAATTTTATGTATGTTTATGTCAATAATAATTACGTGTTAGAATTGTTTGCGTAATAAAGTTACCCATCACATTAACATGACATTAGAATAATATGGAAATTACATATAATAAGAGAAAAACCACTTCATAATATAATATGACTTAAAAAAAACTATCTCCTTAGAAAATAAAATTAATTAAGTATGAAATAGGTAAATGTTGCCATAAAAATATGGATTTAATTTATCAAATTAACAGTTCTATTTATGTATTAAGAATTAAGTTAAAAAAAGCAAACTCTATCACTACAAATATCTATATTTATTACTCCGATAAAGTAAATTTCTTAAAAGTGTTGCTAGAAAAAATAACGAATATAGAACGTTCACGAGACGAAACAGAACAGAAAAAGAAATTTCAGATTACAGCAGCATTAAAAAAACAGAGTAAGGTCGTAACTACAATTGACTGCTTAGAGTTTAGTGATTCACAGATAATAAAATTACAGATTTAGACTATTGTTCAAGCATCTGTCTCATCTATCATAGTCGAGATTATAAAACATTAAATATGAAATGTACGTAGTTGTTTTAAGGTATATTTTAGTAAAACAAAGGATATCCAAGGAAGTTTCGTAGTCCTCTGATTAAAGAGGTCGCGTTAGTCAGCCCGACGTCCCGGCGCCTATCTTTTCGCAAGCGTTCCCGCGTCTATCCGACTCACTACTGACTCCCCCGGGAGATGATTCTATTTTCACTCTGTTGGAAGCAAGTTTCCTATATCTCGTTTCTGTACCTTGTTAGCTTTATACGTCTTTTTATTTCATTACACTATTCTTTTAACAGTCGATTTTTCTTGTCAATTCATAATAATTACGTTGTTGTTTATTTATATATTTTAAGAAGAAAATAATAAGAAATGTTGTAGGTAATATCTTAAGACACCGTTATATTCTATAATCTAAGTGATCCTCTGAGACAGACAAGTCTCCTTCCAAATAATACTTAATTAATTTATTCTCTCTGAAGTTATGACGCGTGTTGCCGCATTTATTATGCAAATTACAGTTTCACTTAAATTTACTTGACAGCGAACAAAACCTTTCTGTATTAATTAATAAAGTCAAATCAAATTGTTGAACTTAAACTAATATTATACATTACGTAATTAGTTGAATTTTTAGATTTAATTATTGCTATTAATAACATAAATAATATAAGGATGTGAACTGAAATAAACAGAAATGAAAATAAATAATGAAATAACAATTCCCCTTACAATTAATTATATTATAATTAATTAGTTTCAGGAAAACTTGCATGGAATGTTATTGCATTCATAATTGCAACTTTACAGGAGGATATCAATTTTATAATTGTTTTGTATAAGAAGTAATGCGTATTAAAACATATTATTAACAACTACATTTATAATAATTACTTTTTTCAATAACATTCCTCAATAAAGAAATCTCAAAATTTTAACTAACAGAAATATTAAGAACACATTTTTCTTTCTTTTTTATTTTATCAAAAAGTTCAAATATTGTTCATTGAACAAGTATATTTTATAGCCCCATACGGTTACTATTGCTGACAATAAATTAAAACCTACGTCAAAAGCACATCTTTCACTAAAATACAATCAAACGGTCACTTTAACATAATTTACAGTGAGCATAATTCTTTTAAAAAACTTTTATGTAGTCATTGTAGTCCATTCCGCGCAGGCGCCAATGCAAATGAATGTATGCAAAATTCATCACAACATGTACTTTGAATTCTCTGACAAAGCACATTAAATTCATTGTTAAATTAGCTGTGGACATTAATATTGCGGAAATTCTTTTTCGATATGACAAAGGCTAGCGTATCCGCCATTTTGTATTCATATTTTGAAGACGTCAATCGTAAGATTCATAACGTACCAGGAAAACTGCACACGTGTATAATCAAATTAATTCAGTTGCATTGTAGTCCTTATGTACTTGTATTAGGATAATGTTGGTGTTTTTAAAGCGGGTTTTATGGGCGATTCCTGTTAAATAATATAATTAATCCAAGCAGTCGTGAACAATGGCTCCCCGGCCACGTCACCGCACCAACAAATGTGTCGTCTGGACTGCATCCTACTGTAAACATTATTAATCACGTCAAATGTTTTGTGATATCACGTTACATATCTGATTTGTTCGTGAAATCTTAAAGTCCTTGCCAGCGTGACATTAGTTGTTATTCACGAACTAACTAATTAAATACTTAAAGTTTGAATTTAAACAGTTTATACTGTTTTTTGACAAGTAATAAACAATGGGCAATATAGAAGTCTATTATGTAACCACAAATATTGTAAAGATTATTATGACACTGTGATAACTTTTAATAGTGTTTCAGAAATAATATTACTTTTCGTCTAGGAGAAGTAATATGATACGTGGTCAGCATCGCAAGCTCAGCAAATATTATCTAATTACAAGATCTTTATAACGTTTGAGTTTTCATTATTAATTTAACCAAACGTTTTGAAAAGTTAAAATGAACACTTAAGAATGTTCACCTGCTTTTATTGTCCATAGATAAATTTAACAAGAAGCAAACCAATTTCAAGTTTGAGCAATTTACGTTAGCACCAAATAAAACTTGTCTAAGATCAACGTTCGTGTTTAAATATAATTTAAATTAATGAAAACAAGTACTGTATTTCTGTTTTCTGAAAAACTTTTGATTTGTAAACATTCCAATCTGAACGGCTTTTCCGACTCTACTGATATTGTTCACAATAGTTGAACGCTCAAAGCTTTATTAGTCTCAAAGGTAGAGCGAGGAGGTCTTTGAAAGCCTGTATAAGATGGAGATTAAACCGAAACCGACGAATGACTTCACACAGATGTGGGGAAAAGGAAAATTATTTACGTTAATGCCAAGGAAACTAGTTTCGAAATAACCGCAGGAACCACTGAAAGGAAGCTCTATAAAGTGATCGTCTTTGACTTGCTTCACCGTCTTATTTAGTAACTGCTGATAATATATTACTTTAAGCATTTCTTCGAATTAATGGGTTTATAAAATTAGCAATTCAAATAAGGTTTTGTTTCTGAACGATAAATATAATGACGTCTGTGGCTGATCCAAATGTTTTTTTTAATATTTATTTTTGTTTATGTGCAATAACTAGTAATACGCTGTCATAAATATAAACGACTATATTTAAGAAAGTACTTTCTAATATATTTTATAACCCAAGCAGGATAAATGTCTCGTTCACGAACTTTAAAAACAAAGTGCTTATGATAGGGATGTTCCGCTATTTATTTTAAGTTAATAATTATTTTGACTTAAAAATCTTTTGGTTTTTTTAAGACTTCTAGACATTAAACATGTGCCGCAAACAGTATTCATTTTATTATCATTTTTAACTCCTTCATTTAAAAAAAATTGGAAAATTAAAAATCTATTCTTTATAGAAAAGAACTCGCTGAGGCCACGATTTCATCCGCGTGGACTGAAAAAATAATATTTAAATGGTTTATATACCTACCTATAACCCGTGACTTCTTTTAAAGTATTTTGTAAGTAAAATGTTGAAGTGTATAAATAAAAACTGCGGACTGATCAAAATATGGGTTGTGATGACTATGAAATTACCAAGGAAAGGTGGCAAAATTCCAAAACGAAATTATATGGCGGCGTAGATTTATTGAAAAAAAACTGGCAAATTATATAATATAATATTCAAAATTCTGATTTTTTTTTAATACAACATATTATGTTACATCACAGACAAAACCACAAACAAAAGTTTGTATTTCTATTGCCTACGTATTATTCTGATGTAGGTATAAGCTATATTATTGTAAAGCGTCATTAAAATCCATTCAGTAGTTTTTACGTGAAAGAGTAACATACATCCATCCATACTTACAAAACTTTCGCGTTTATAATATAAGTAGGATAATACGAAACTTACATATGAAATTGGTATTTTTCGTACTGGCCACTTTAATGACAAATTTCTCCTCTTTAGTAAGAAATTTAAAATTCAAATTTTTACGGCTATTTACACATGTATTTTTGTTTCATTGACCGTAAATCATTTGTGTTTTTTCTGTTTGCGTCACTCATATTATAAAATGCAAAAATTAAAATATCGCATTATTTAGGAATACTAGTTCCACCATGGCTGTAAAACATAATCACAATTCGTTTTTGGTTCCAAGGGCCGGAGACAAACATATAAATGAAGAATCGTAGACTATTATGGAAGCGGATCAATCGTAAACCACGTCCGAGTAAGCTACAGGCTTAGGTGTTAGTGATAAAACTGTTTGGAGCAATTTGGGAAGACTAAAAAGCTGCTGCGTTACATTACTGAACCGGCACAACAATGAAGGGATTTTAAATTAAATCATTACCTGTGATGAAAAATGGATTCTCTACGATAGTCGGAAGCGCTCATCGCAATAGTTGGATCCTGGTCAGCCAGCCAAATCCTGTCCCAAGCGAAAATTTAACCAAAAAAAATTATTTGCAAGCGTTTGGTGGACTAGTGCCAGTATGGTTCATTACATTTTTCCCAAATCTGGCCAGACTATTAGGGCAGACGTCTATTGTCAGCAATTGCAAAACATCATGGAAAAGCTAGCTGCTAAACAAGCTAGGCTGGTCAATTGTTCCACACCTCTGCTGTTTCACGACAATGCTAGACTGTACCACACACACTGACACACTGTACCACAGACTGCTACCAAATTAGAAGAGATTCAATTAGAAGACATCCACTGTACTCCCCAGACCTTGCTTGCACGACAGATTACCATTTTTTTTTCGAAATTTCGATAATTTATTGCAAGGGAAAAAAATCAACTCCGATGGGCAAGAGTGCATAGAAAACCATGGTTCATACTTTGATTAATTAAATACACTTTATTAAAAATATTCGACTTTTTGTTCCTCCTATACAAAACGCCAATATTATGGTGTGTATGGTATAGTAATATGCATGGAAGTCAATCGGTCATGCTTTATACATGATCATGGCCACACTTTTATTATAACCGAAAAAAAAACCATTTTTGTCAACCCTATCAGTGAGTAGCTCGGTAACGTGCGTTTCATAGTCGTTAAACCGAACTGCATTGATTGACGGCTTTATGGGGGACTGTAAGAACCTACAGACAATATTAAAACTCAATTTAAAAATATCGTTATAACGACCATAAATATTTAGATATTAAAGTTCCTACAATAAAAATAGCCCCATTGAACTAATAAGAGGGATATTGTAAGGGGTTATTTCATTGATTTGTTTTTACTTTTATATTTAAGTTTAACTTTTTTA
This sequence comes from Napeogenes sylphis, assembly GCA_959347405.1. NCBI lineage: Eukaryota > Metazoa > Arthropoda > Insecta > Lepidoptera > Nymphalidae > Napeogenes > Napeogenes sylphis. Next base: position 1,458,772 of record OY365776.1, read on the forward strand.
TCAAATATAAAGACAAAGTATGGTAACAACATATTATTCAATAAACCCCTGAGACTGCTTATTATTTTAGTCACACTTATCTTTGTAAGATTTTTCTCCTAAAAATACCTGACATTCGTGATATAGAAAACTGAAACACTGATATCGATTCAGTAATTTAGGTGGCATATAAATATTATTATTTTAAATGTTTTCAAAGAAGAGCAGTAAAGGGTTAAAACGAGGTTTAAATTGTGACTCATTTATAATTTTCTGTAATTTAACTTTTGTGAACCAACACGAAAATTACATATACAGGATTATTTATAATTAATTGGCCACCTCTTGCAGATTTGTTCTACGATTTTTTAAATGAATAGTTTTAAAAATTTTAATTTTCCCATACAAAATATATTTGTTGTCTCTGAACTGGCATTAACTCTGAGCGTCGGTATGGCGCTTGGGCGTTGACCTTTTAGGTACTTCTTACAAAATACAGAGTAATAAGTAAAAGAAGGAGCAAAAATATTTTTTTTACTTTTTTTTGTGTTGTTTATCAAGATTTGTAAAAAGTTGTAGTATCAATGTTGTTGGGATTGATGTAGAGAGACTGCCTGCAGGAGGTGGTCAACTAATTACAAATAACCCTGTATATTTAACTAATTTATCGATTTTTTTTCCGACTCGTTACTCATTCGGTGTTACTATTTACGAAGCATGGTGGACTCACGAGTGAAAAAGAATGGGTTCGTAACTAATCGGCAAAATTCCGATTAATTTGCATGAACATGGCCGGTTAAATGTATATTTAATACTCATCACTCAAGTAATCATTTTTAATAAAAAAATCTTGAGTAGTGAAAAATAATTGTTATAAAGTATTTATTGTGTCAATTCAACATTAATTTAGCCAAATTTCCTTTCTGACATCTATTGTTAGAACAAGAAAATAATAAACACAGAGTTTAATGTAAGTATTTGTATATATATTATGTACCGAAATGAAAGTCAATATTTATAATAAATAAATATAAGGATCGAAGTTTCGACGTTTTTTACGTGACTGAACCGCAACATAAGATGCTACTTATATAGTAAAATATTGTAAATTATAAAACTAATTTGCTTGGTAAGTTCAGTAAGTTCAATGGGCATGATGGGTAACATCCTGTCTCCAATTATAAGATGTTTCATTGATAAAATGGTGATTAAGAAGATCGCGGAGATGTGAATGGTTTTAAACACTTATTATATTATAAACTTATACCTATACTTATATTTTAAACAAATTAAGTAAATTAGTAAAGATTTTAGACGAAATTAAAGAAGTGTTCAGAGCACATCCTACTAATATTATAAATGCGAATGTAAGTTTGATTTTTTACGCTTTCACTCGAAAACTACTCTACCGATCATTATGAAACTTTGTACTCATACTTTTGGAGACATTGGAAGTAACATACGTTACTCTAATTAAATAAAATATATATATATTTTTAGCGGGAAGTTAAAAAAAAAAGAAACATAAAAATATTGTTTGTCACTAAACACGTGGACGGAGTCGCGGGCAACAACTAGTCTAGAAATAAACTGTCTACTGTTAGTGTTGGTCACAAAGGCTTTTTAATATCGATAAATTGTTTCTCAACTGGTTTTATAAAAACATTTAAAGTTTATAAACACTGTTTTTATTGATTCCTTCTCAGTGAAATAGAGTACAAATATAGTTTCAGATACTGAATACAACAGCATTACGACTTTAATACTATTTACAGATTAATTCTAAAACCAAAACGAAAAAAAAACGTTTTACTTATATATTAAATAGCAGAACATTCGAAATAAAATAAAACATCATTTAGAAGTAATGTTTCACTGAGCTGTATATAGCATGATTGCGAGGACAGATTACTCCCTACACGTGGTTTTAAATACTATGAAAGCTACAGCATGTATTTATTATTAATGAAAATATTATATTCAAACTATCTTGTAGTACACAAACTACACTTATTTGTATGATTTGTATGATTTGTATATCTAATAGGAATGTAAAATATAAATATTTAACCGAACTTCAATAATAATAGAGACAATTTTTATATCAATCGAATATAATTGAGTGCTCGTCTCGACGCAATTCAATTTCAATTTACAACACTCAATAAGAGTTACCAAGTCGCTTCAAAAGACCCGAACTTCAAGAGGTTTTGAGACTCCACTCGTTTTTATTTTATTTTTAAGGACGGACGGACGGGTCCAACACTCCAGCGCGACCCATCCTAGCCAAAATTATAAATATATATTCATTGCGGCACGTAACAGACAACTGATGATTATAAATTATTGATATTTCATACGAATTAGTGACGGAATGTGAGAGTGCAATAAATATTTATAATATGTAGGAACTGGGTCTCCGCCCGCTAATGTTACGGACATATTTACTTCAAATACGTGTTAGTAGATATAGCCTAATAATTGTCTATATTTAAATTAGTTTTGTATATCCGTTGTCATCACATATTATTCACACACGGTCAAGCAATTTTTATTTATTACTAATTGTCTAGTAAACGGCAGCATTTCTATTTGTAAATGTTTATTTTTTTTTATATTCTTCATATATACAAATACATGAAAGAAGATAGCGCCAGCGATTCCAATTTTTTACACTATCAATAAAACGAAATTGTCTTTTTTCTCCTACTCTCTTAGATTACTATTTTGTTCTACATTTTACAATGTCTTGTAGAATGCTAATTCTATATTTTAGTTCACAACAAAGTAAATACATTATTAATATAACCGTGAATATATTTTTTAACGATGACAATTAGACATTTAAATTATTTGCTTAAAAAGCTTTCAATTCAGTTATAATATATGTTAAAACATGTAATTGCTCCAGAAGTAGCGTACCTACTTCTTATCAATATATTAATAAGAGGAAAGAAAAAATCTACTCATGTATAATTGACATATTGTTACAGTAAACAGTACCTACTAAGTATCTTCACTGCTGCCGGGCCTGTCTCGTAAACTTCAGTGTTCACTAGTATAATATAACTCGATTGAAACATGAAATAAACTAGAATATAAACACATAATTATATAAAGCATACTTATAAAACTAAGACAGTAGATAATTTATGTGAAATATACACAAAATGAAGCCAAAAATGATTAAGAACCCTTAAATCTTAAGGATTGTTGAATAAACAGTGAACGGTAAACGTAAGGCGTTGTGTTTATGAACAACTCATTCGTTGTTTGATTAACTGTACTGTTTACTGACTTTCATCTTGATGTTTGTTTCATCTAAGTACGTTGTATTGTATAATTGTATTATGAAATATAATATTAAACTTATGATTCTAAGATAATACATATATATCAAACGATTATCAATAATTTTGCACACATGTTTTGTAAGTGTCAACGAATAGTACTGTTTATCAGGAGGAAAAAAATAAGTTTTACGCGACCGTTCTACTTAAAAAAAGAGCTTTTTTACTTAAACAACGTGAGCGAAGTCACGAGCAAAAGCTGGTAAGAATATAGTTTTTATATAATTAAAATGTACATATGTTTAAAACACGTATTATTTAGTTATAAATGTTAATGGAGATCGATTAGTTCCCATAATGTCCAGTCAATAAACAACACGTTCACCCGCCAAAAACATTCATTACACATATCTGTCAGAAGAATTATGATTGAGGTTATTATTTAGATATTACTCATTGCCATCTATTCTTATCGATTATTATCGACTAATTCTCAATATACGATAAATATATCCGAATAAAATTGACTGCTTTATTTATTATTAAGAAATTATTTCAAATATAATAATAAAAAATTATAAACATAATTATCTAAACTTTCTTAATATATATACTATATTTATATGTATAACGTTCAGAGTTGATGAGACATCATTCCGATTATTGCAATATTGGTAGAGTTATTTAGTGAAATTAACTTTGTGTTATCAATATACGCCCGAATCGTAAAATTGGTAAACACTAATGAAATAAGATGGAATGTGTACAGTTGTAACAATAAATAAACATTATCTGGTACGTTTATGTGCAGTATCGTGTTTATATTTGTTATTATTGAGTTAGTATTCTATTATTTCATAATTATAGAACCTACACAATTATAAAGGAGCTTTCAAAGTTCTGAAAGTTTTGTTGATTGTATTTGTATTTATATGTTTTTATTATAGTGAATCGGTGTTTGTTGATATTATAGTGAATCTGACACTTTACTGACCATTGTAAATTATAGTAAACAAATATATATTTAAAATAACATAATATATATTCAAAATGTGGTTTTGGAACTATGGTCGAATAAGCGATCAAAAATAATATAATCACATTTTTGGTCAAGAAGACTTGAGTAGTTCTATTGTCAATTTGTACAACATTAGGTACTATCTGTGGTATCGGATGGGTCTGTATTATAAGCTGTATACACATAATTCAATTTGCGAAAGCATTACTCTGTTATAGTTCCCGTAAATGTAAAAACTTAAGATATGTATTGGGTAACGAAGAAGTTATAAAATAGCTGCCTGCACTTATGTAACTGGTTTTACATTTGTAATCGCTGAGTCACTTGTTAAAACACAGTTTTAGCATTCCGTGATCAGATTACAATAAGATTTATTTTACTAATTTTATATTATTTATTCTGATGTTATTATTTTTGGAGATTTTTCCTTTGACTAAACCTACGTTAAGAAACGCTTTTAAGTGTACTAAAATGGTTAATGTAGTGTTTGTAGCACATTTTCGAGGTCTCCTATATCCTGGAGTCTCAACTGTCTCGACGGCAACTCGAGGGAAATGAACCGAGCCAGTTCACAACAAAAGCGTTTTGTAATAGGTTATTTGACGCATCACTGGCCGCCAGCCAAAGCACTGCATCTTCTTTCTGACTGATCTGATACATTTATTGTCTTTTCTCGCTGACATTTTATTAAAAATCAGTGGCATCTACGACACCACAGAGATGAGTGTGGCCACAAACTTTAGCTTAGTAAAGGTTCCGTGGTGTATGCATAATATCTGTGTAAATTTTTAATAAATATGGAATGAAAAATCATAGACACGTAAAGAACCCGTACCTGCGACCTCTGGGGAATCATTCCGTCATTCTAACCATTGCGCTACTTTGTCGCTCGCTTGTGCCTCTTCGAATTCGGCATTCTATAAATCGTCTTTGTCAGGACGAACAAAACATCTATTAGGCTTCTTCCACAAATCCGAATCAATGATTCTAACTTTGCAGAATGGAATAACATTAAAAGGATGCCTATACCGATATTAATGTTTATTTATTTAAATAAAACGTAGGGTTTTATTTTTATATAATCCTATTTAAGCTACTAAATAAAAGAATAAACTAAATTTTATAATTTATTATAGTGTGAACGAGTGAAAGACTGTAAAATTATATTTGATTATTTTTTGTTGATAGCCTGTAGTAATTAATAACGTTCGATCAGCTGTGCCGTACAAAAGGTCAGTTCCGGTGTCGTTGACCTCGTCAATCGATTGTACTTCCCGCCACACAGTATTGTGTTCCCTTCAATGAATAACTGACGTGCCTTATTGAGAAGCTGTGATTAGGGACTCTTGGTGTATTAAGCGTTCTATGGAATTATTTACATTAAATTTACATGAACTCATTTTATAAGACTTTATATTGGCACAAAATACTGACAGAAAAAATATAAAAAAAGTAAAAGGATCAGATTCGCGAGAAATGCGATATGTCACAGATAATTAAATATATATGCACAAATAATACTAACTGGCACTGAGTTGGGAACCCGATATCTTGATATATTACGAGTAGGGCGCCGCCAATGTTTTTTAAAGCCCCAGGGGCGCTTAGCTATTAATATGTTGGGGCTCGAACGACCTTTTCAAACACCGCTTTTACCGATATGCTCTACAAACTGGCGCCATAAAAGCGAGTCCAAAACATCAGTGCCAGTTTATTTTAACTTTATGTTCGTTCTAAATCATTGTATTGTAAATACCAGCATATGTTTGGGATCCTCGAGACATTACTTGTCATTTTTAATTAGTGTGGCAAGGAAAGTGCATTACTGGGGTGGACGCCCTCCATTTTGAATATCAAAGACCGTCTAAAGCGTTTATTGTTTATGTCTGTCAATACATAAATTACACCATAACTAGAAGTAGATATTGATAAAAAGGATTTCTTAAGAAAGCATTAAAATGAAATATGCAGTTGATGTTAACATGTTGTTTCCTTATATTGCTAAAATAAGTGATTTAACTTAAGAAGTTATCTTGGCAAGTTTCGTCGTCGAAGAATTCCAAATTAGTTCTTGAGTCATTTTGCTTGTAACAGTACGAGATTCATTATTGCTTATGTATTTGTAATATTAACTACATGTAATTTATAATTCAATTTATGAACAATAAATTGATAAATTAATACTGACGTCTGTTCATTGGAAATGCATTTCTGTGGATTTGTCATTGTACATATAACAAGGAAAAGAATAGAGGTACAATTAATGACACGTACCTACAAAGTGCAAAGTAAATAATAAAATACCACAAAACAAACTCCATATTTAGCAGTAACAGCATTATCAAAAATAAATCAGAGAGGAGTTTTTAATCGGACATATATTATACTGTTTATCGTGTTTATGTTTTTTGTTTCTAACGCCATTTTTAAATAAAAGGCAACAACAGCAATCAAGAATGTAAAAATAACAACAATACATCGTTTTAGTAGACGATAAAATGTACACACAATGTATGTTTACAGAACAAGTCAGCTTATACTCAACATGAATAAAGGTTTATTACAAATGTTTATAATATAGATCTCTGATCTGTGCCCTCATTTACATCAGCTGATCGACTCGCGCCCTCTCGCGGAGAAAGTTTTTATTTATAGTCTGTTGGTTGGCGGTAGTGTGAGCGCGCGAAATTGTAGGTCATTTTTATTAAATCGTTTTGTATGTTTTAATTACTTATTATAAATAATAGTGTGATTAACTAATTCTTCTGTAAAGAAATCAAATTTAACTAAATATATTTCTATCTTTAGATCAAATATTACACATAAGCAATATTTTCAATATTTTAGCTCATATTCAATATTGAAGTTAGGTGCTACTAAAACTGTATTTGCTACTTAATTTACCCAAGTGTAAAAGTGGCAATTAGAAGACACTTTATGAGTATCATAAAACGTGAGTATGTTCAGATTCCTTTCTGCAATTAGAAATTCACAAATAAAATACATATAAAATAGATATTTTTAAATAATATGAAGTTAAAATAATTTCGTTAATATGTCTGTATAAATACATTTTGTAAAGAGTGTCGTGTGTCGGGTCAAGAACACATAGCGTGATGAAAGCCTTTTCAAACACATTAGGTTTTAATTTCAGCTCTAATAAAGTTAAACAAGATTAGTTGGTAGGCAGCATGCAAGGAATATTGAGTAATCTTGTATTATCTTTTGACCTTTGAAAGTTCACGATATTTTTAACTGCATGTATTTTAATGAATACTTTATGTTTCTGTAGGGTGTAAAGGATAGGGGGGCCGTCGCCGGGAACCTCCTCGTGTGCCCGTCTGTTTCCCTTGTTGCTCGGATTCGTCCGGTGGCATCGGAAGCGGTACGGGCCGGTGCTCCCTGGGCAACAACGGTTATTGTGATCCTTCGGGTTTGCATTAGCCGTTGGCTAATACTCGGCGCGGTGGGGGTCGGCCATGGGGGTTTGTGCCCGGTTCATGGCTGGCTGGCGGGCAGGCTGCCTTTCGGGGTGGTCTGTCTGCGGGGGGGCTCGGGCCTCTTTCCATCGTTTGATCACGTTGGAAAGTTGGCCTGGGCGTTGAGGGTGGGAGGGCGCAGGCCCTCTTTGCCGGGGTCGGCTGCGGAATTACTCCTGGTACTTCTCTGATAGCAGAGTGGACTGTGGAGTGGTTCCGCGGCTGTGTGGGGGGGTCCGCGATTAGGGTCTGGACCTCTTTCCACCAAGCACTTTAGAGAGGGTGCTTGGTGGGGAGACGGTCCGAGACGTTGCCTGGATTAATCGTTGCCGAGCGCGACGCCACGGTTGCGCTTGGTGATGGTTGGTCTGGGCGTGGTGGGTTCCCGACTTATGCCTTTTTCTTGCTGGTCTCGGCTGATCACCGTGGCCGGCGGTAAAGGCCTGTCGGGTTCGACGTTGGGCCCCCTACGTGAGCGGACTCACGTTCGACTCCAGTGTGTTGCAGTGAGGCTGTCTGCGCATCACTGGGTCTTATGGGAGTGTGCTCTTCCAGGGGGTCTGACCGGTGGTCTCCTCTCGGGGAGATAACCGGCGGCGGAGCTGGACACGGTCAATGGTCGAGTCGGTCTGTCCAACTGGCTCGATTCTGAGACTGAGTCCAGCTAGAAGGGGGTCTCGGCCCCCTTCAGAGGCAGCAGGCTTGGGTGGGGGGAAGGGGATCCCTCCACGATCTATCAAGCCTGCGAAAAAGGGATGGGTGCTCCTCGTTGCGGGGTGCCCTCTCCGTGGATCACGTCGGGGCATCGCGGTGAGTGCGAAAGCGATCCCGTGGTGTCCCATTATGACGGCGGCGGCAACCGTCAGGTTTAGTGAGTAGGAGTCTCACATAACCACCTCCATCATCCCCTTGATGGAGGTGTGTATCCATGAGGATTCCTGACGTTAAAAAAAAAAAAAAAAAAAAAAAAAAAAAAAAGGGTGTAAAGGATAACTGTAGTCTTTTGATCTAGCTTATTATTCATACACTCGCTGACCGGGGTAGGAGTTAGGACCACCCTCGAACAGAAGACAAGTAGCTATTATGACTCCGTTTCATACAAAGAGTGAGGGAGCCGGATGCCTAAACCATCTCCCTTCCTCTTCGTGGGTCCTAGTGTACTGCAGCTTTCCTCGTATCTTAAGGGCAGCATATTACATAAGTGAAGATGTCTGCGGGCGGCGACACATCTTACAATCAAGTGGAATGTTGGCCATCCATACAAATAACACATTATATATTTTTTTTATTAATTGTTGTTGTGTTGCAAAATAAAATTCTTTACAGATTCAACTTAAAACAATACATTAAAGATAATATTGTATAATGTTATAAGT